>CM065724.1:68150594-68243094 GCA_033310375.1 Conus canariensis
ATCTGTTACTGATCGTTTGATTAGGAGCAAGTGATAGGAGGCTCCTCTTCACTCAACATAATTATCATTCCTTAGCACGGCATCTACTCTGATCTTTGAAAGAAGCTCATTGTGGGTTGCTTCAATGATCTTCAGCTGGCAGTTGATTCCTAGCGTTAAGTCACTCGTTTGGGAAGAAAGGTCCTGACCTCACTTTGTTATGCAAAATTTAGGTTTGTTGTTGTGGGACAACATCTGGTCCCTGATTTTGTTTGTTTGTTTGTTTTTTAATGTCTGTCAAGAGTGAAAAGGCTACTCTGGATTTTGTAGTGCTCATAGGTATACTTGAAGGTCGCCCCAGTCTTGTCTCCTGTACACCATATTTGGAATTTCATCGTTTTCTTTCTTTCTTTCTTTTTTCATTGTTCGTTTCTTTGTTTAGGCTACTTGGTTTTCATCAGCAAATATTGGAAGTGAAGGGGTAGTTGAAGAAGAGGGTGTTAAAAGTGTAAAACCCTTTACAGACAGCAAATGGGAACCATCCAATTCTGTTCTCGTGAATAAAACCGTCTTTTTGGTTTTTTTTTTGTTTGTTGTTGTTTGTTTTTTGTGTTATCAAGAGTTGTCTCCTTCGTAGGATTCCTTAGTGAACCCCGGCCAGGATAATGGTGTCTGAATGTGATTTAGTGATATTCTTAGCACCAAAGGGAGAAAATCACGATCCAACCGCCTCCCAAAGCAGGCATTTGCAGCGAAAGCCAGAATAGAAAAATGTGAACATTCGCTCAAGCCAGAAAAGGAAAATGTGAAAATTCGCCCAAGCCAGAATAGGAAAATGTGAAAATTCGCCCAAGCCAGAATAGGAAAATATGAAAATTCGCTCAAGCCAACGGAAGGAGTGGCAACAGTCATACAGAAAGAAAAGTTTGTAAGAGCAGATGAAATCAGCGGAACGAGTAAGGGCTATCTGCACCACCACACGCGCGCGCGCGCGCGCGCACACACGTGCGCACACACACAAACACCCCTTCCTTTTTTAACCTCTGTCAAGACTCCCAGAAAGAAGAAGAGAAAAGGGCCTCTAAAGGAACAGAGCGATGGGGTGAGTATTCTATTCTCATTTCATTTTCCTTAACGGTATGAACTTAAATTCTGAACCAGTATGCAGACACTGATTTAAGGAAGACGATCATTTCTATTCTTCTAAAGTGGCCATTGGCATGTAGGGGGTTCCACAGAATGTTAACAAGTCTGTTTCTAGATTTTGTTTATATCAGAATGTTCAAAATCACCCCATCCACGTGAATACAGGACAAAAGTAAATTTTTGTCATGTTTCATTTGTTTATTGATTTAGAACATGATTTGTCAAAAGTTAAAGTATTATTTGTCCCCAGAGAAGTGGTTCTGTCGTAAATGATCAGCCAAAACGTGTCTACGTAAGGTATCGTCTTTTTCTTAATAGCATTTTTGTAGATTATTGTTTTCTTTCGCTTGAATTGGGGCCTGTATTTTACAAATCAATTCTAGTCTACGGAAATGGAAAACTAGTTGAAGCAGGGCTGAACAGATTTTTTTTTTTTTTTTTTGGGGGGGGGGGGGGGGGGGGGGGGGGGGTGTAGGAGGGGGTGGATGTGGGATGGGGTGGACAGCGACGGGAGGAGATTAAAAACTCGTGAGAGCCTTTTTTTCTGAAATAGTTCTATTGCTCGGTAGAAAACACTGAATCGGGTTATCATTTCCAGAAGTCATTCAAGTAAGCTGAAGATGCCTTTTTTTATTTCAATTTTTTTTTCCGGAGCTTGTGTAGAAAGTCCTACAGGTAAGGGTCTGAGCAACTATTGAGCAAATCATGGTTATCTGAACATGAGCTGAATATTACCCTCAAGATCGGCTGGAATCATCGGAATTTAGGCTTCGACGAAACTGAAGTGTTGTTAATGTAAATAACTGATGTGGTTTGTCAGTTGTCGATGCTGGACAATAGAATTAATCCATCAGTAAAGAAAGAGGTAGTGCTATGAATTGCGAATATGCAGTGTAGTAAAAGGAAACGTGGGGAGAGCTTGACAGGAGGTCTTGAGAGAAGCAGCCCCATCATTCTAGCTGAGACTTGTCCGGAGTAGGTTTTTCAACATATTCCGTTGCCTCCGAAGACCTTGCTGGGCTGCCTTCTTGATTCTCTAAGCATCCTCTGCTTTCTTCAGCTCCTGTATTACAAAGTCTCTGTTTGCTTTTCCCTTTTGCCGTTTGACCACCACGCCATTCCGTTGATCCCAGTGCCTGTCTGTTTGGTTCGTGTGTTTCCTGTGGTTTCTCTGAAAGTGAGGTTTTCCTTTGCCTCGTCCTCTGCCTCCTTCACTGTCCATTTTCTGTCAGTGTTTAGCTTGGGCTGGACCGATCTCACAACCAGTGTTATGAATCGTGCAAATAGTATTTACACCACAAAAGGTACCATGTTAGTTGTGGTGTCAGTAATACTTTAGTACCTTTGTGAAGCATTAGATTTTTTTTTTAATATTCATTTCAACTGTGGCTCAGAATTCGACCTGGAAAGAAGCAGAAACTATATTACATCCACATTAAATCTTTGGCGTAAATTCGGTCTGTGTTCTCCATATATATGCGCACACGCTGGCACACATTCACACGCACACTTGTGCACGTTTTCACCTTCATCAATACAGTGACACAGAAAGTGAAATGTGGAGCAGGGGGTTGTTTTTCTTCTTCATTCATTGCAGGGTTTTTTTTTTTTTTTTTTTTTTTTTTAGCTCACTCGAATCGGGTGAGGAAAGTGGAGTCTTCCGAACACAAACATGACTGAAGGTTGAAAAATCGATTCAATGACAATTCATCAGCATGACAGATACATGACTCATCACTGTTTCTCTCTCTCTCTCTCTCTGCACACGTTCACGCAGCACAGAAAGTGTGTCTGTAGGCCTACGACAGAGGCGCCTGGAATGATCCAACGGAAATACAGGAAAGGAAGAACAAGAAAATATGTTTGTTTTTCTTTGAGGAAAAATATCAGTCAGGCTTACTGAAATGTAGTCGAAAACTTGCAGGCCAACCATACCCAGATTTTTCCCCCCTCTTTAAGCATAATCATACCTATGTTCAATTTCTTCCAAACTCTTTCCTTCTTTTTTTTTTTTCTTTTTTTTCCTCTCTCTCTCTCTCTCTCTCTCTCTCTCTCTCTCTCTCTCTCTCTCTCTCTCTCTCTCTCCCAGTATGCTCATGTAGGTTCACGGGGTTTTTATCTGACACACTTAGGTTTAAGAGTAGTGCCACTGATGGCGAAATGAGCCCCCATAACTATGAATTCCTGTACTGTGAACTCATTTTGGTAGAGAGCACAAAATCATTAGGTATACAACATTTCGCTCTGTAGTTACGCAAAGAATGATACATCAAAGATTTCTGGGCAACGTTTACCGCACTGGGCCACAAACTACATGTCTCTCGCACTTGTGTCAACAGGTTGCATACGCATTTTATAAGCGTAATTTGATGTTGAAATCCACATTATAATCACATATTCTTATGTCATGATATTAGGGGTATTTGTGCCTATGTAGGCCGCTCAAATGGGTAAGTGTCAACAGTTTTCTGATTACACGAATAAAACCCATGTAAGCTTATCACCTGAATAATACCTTTACATTCTCTCTCTCTCTCTCTCTCTCTCTCTCTCTCTCTCTCTCTCTCTCTCTCTCTCTCTCTTTGTGTGTGTTTTGTGTGTGTGTGTGTTCCGTTTCTATTTGTTTTGTGAGAAACTAGATCTGGTTGTTTTTTTTCAAGTTGAGACATGTGACTGTCGTTGAACAAAGCGTACCAGACGCATTAACACTAAGTACACAGTGTTTCAAATACTAAAGAGTTTAATCGAAGTTACAAACCTAGCTTGCTGATACTTCAACAGTTTGACTGAAAACAGGTATCATTTATCAGGTGCGGAACAGTTGCACTAGTGGGCCACTTGGCATATCAGCGACAGTGGGTTTTCCGGGTCTTATCAAACATCTGGGTCACTAGGTTCAGTCCAGATCACACACTTAACAATGTTGCTTCTTATCGAACCTCTGGAAGTGACAGTTTAATCCAAATCACACAATTCCATGTGAAAGTCAAACAATGGGGTCTGGTTTCATACTGAGACCGGCAAAGTGTAAACCTCGCCCACAAAGGAATGCGGCATCAGCTCTCTCTCTAATTCGATTCAAGGATTGTCAGTTATGTGTATTTTTTGGTCGCACTCAGAACGTTTATCTTTGAATTAAACGTCAAGCATCTGATTTCTCAAGGATTGTCAGTTATGTGTATTTTTTGCTCGCACTCAGAATGGTTATCTTTGAATTAAACGTCAAGTACCTGATTTTTCAAGATTGTCAGTTATGTGTTTTTTTTTTTTTTTTTTTTTTTTTTTATCGCACTCAAATGTTTATAAACGTCAAGTACCGGATTTTTTTCCCCTTTTCAATCATGACAGAGACCTTAAAGAATCGTTCGACATTTACAAGAACTCCAGGAATTGATAAATCTTGCTGTGTTGAATGATCTAAAAGTTGAAAGGAACGTTTTATCCGGAACTGTCCCTGACACAGTTCAGCTGAAAAGCTCATATCTTCACTCAAAGTGACGGACAACTGGGAGGTAGTAGGAGAGAAAGGGAAGAAGGAGAAGAAAAGTGATGCTGCTCTGGTCAGCTTTTCTGTTGATACTGAAAATATAACACAAGTATAATTAGTTATCAGTCAACTCGCTGACGTGCCCCTCGCTCTTGTCTCTTGCCCAGTGTGTCTTGCTTGATCAAGCAGGACGGGCTATAAGCTAGACATTGCCAATATTCAGTCTCTCGACCAGTTTGCTGAATGGTAGTCTATAGGAAGCTAAGGAGGTACTGAACTTAATCCACTTTTGTCCATGGACATGAAATTTGTCAACGTCCCTGCTTTCTTGACTGAGGCCGTTGAAATGTCAGAAACCGAATAGCATAACTGGCAGCAAAAAAACAAAACAAAACAAAACAAAAAAGTGATGTGAATTTCTGTTTTGACTGAGCCAATCATATTTTTGGGGGGACGGTCACCATGAGGTTTGACTGTTCAAATTCTCTCTACACGATCAATGGCTTTTCATGAGGAACCCAGAAACTGGCACAGGCGGTACTCTCATTACTCTCGCCGCGACATGTGTTTACCTGTTTTTTCCCGAAAGCTCGATTCAGCATTCCCGGGCTGTGACCCACAAGTCAAATCAGTACAGTTTCTTTGTCAGTGATGTAGGTTTAACACTGAACTGACACATGAAAACTGTCGCTGAAAATATAGTCTAGAGCGTTCGACAGTGTTTCAGAATCCCCCCCCCCCCCCCCCCCCCCCCCCCGCTTCTTTTTCTGTATGCCTGTCTGTCTGAGTATGTGTGTGTGTGTGCGCGCGCGCGCGCGTGTGTGTGCGTGTGTGTGTGTGTGTGTGTGTGTGTGTGGAGAGAGAGAGAGAGAGAACAAAGGGAAATAATTACGTTTTGATTTGACACATCAAACAGCCTGTTTGTGGTCATTGGCAAAATGAAATTTACCACCCAAACCAGTTTCATCCGATTTGGTTTATTTAGTTCCTAAGTCACTTCAAAAATTCAATCCGTTCCTTCAGACCTACTATTATGACGGTAACGTCATGTCCGCATGAGTCTTGTTATCTTCGACCAAAAACAGTGTTTCTGTTTTTGTTTTTGTTTGTTTTACCTCCCAACGTGTTATTTCCGACCAAAAGCAGTGTCTCTGCTTGTTTTCCTGTTTTCCTCCCAACTGTATGCCGACTGTCGGGGTTACAATTAGCAATGAACGCGTAAGCAGCTTGTCATGCATATTGTGACGGCGCTCACATGGTCTAACTGACTTGAACGTCAGCGACTCCTCGTACTAAACACCTGCCGAATAGGCCATGGGGAAGGAAAACAGATGGATATTCTAAACAATAATAATTCATCATGTCTAGTGCCTATCTATCGCCCAGAGCTCACACAGGCGGTGTTGGGTCTTCACTGTAGTACGGTAAGACGAGTGGGGTCTAGCCAGCAAAGTGATCGTGTAGCCAGCCAACAGAATGGGAAGTTAGGACTGTACTGCCAGTCATCGATCGGCTTACTCATGCTTTGTGTGTTTTCCGATCAATTAACTACAGTCATGACGTCAACGCCGCGCGCATGCTCCACTAACCCCTCCTGTCCTCCCCCTCCCCCCTCCCCCCCCCTCTCTCTCTCTCTCTCTCTTCCCGTCTTCCACCTCATGACTAGGCCTCGACAAAAATGGCTAATTCTCAAATAGAGTCCTCTCTCTCTCTCTCTCTCTCTCTCACTCTCTCTCTCTCTCTCTCTGCACACACACGCGCGCCCACACACACGCATACAGAGTTCTTTCTCTGTCTGTCTGTCTGTCTGTCGGTCTCTGTCTCTGTCTCTGTCTCTCTCTCTCTCTCTCTCTCTCTCTCTCTCTCTCTCTCTCTCTTTCTCCACACACACACACGCGCGCCCACACACACGCACACAGAGTTCTCTCTCTCTCTCTCTCTGTCTGTCTGTCTGTCTGTCTGTCTGTCTGTCTGTCTCTCTCTCTCCCTCTTTCGTGCACTACACACACACACACACAACACACACACACACACACACACACACACACACACACACACACACATGCGCGAGCGCATAGTCGAGTATGTTTTCTGTTGCATGATTATTGTTGTGGTCCGCCTCCTCGCTTTTCGCCAGCGGGAAAGCATGATCGAGCATGTCTGCGATGAATTATGCTTGTTGTGTGCTGCTTTGAACTGTACATACATTCAGTCGCTATTTGCTTGCAACTGTTATCAAACGAAGCAAACAATTGTGTTGCTATCTATTCCGGTTCAGTTTTATTCAGTTATGCATTCAAATGGGAAATGTATGGCTGATCCAAGACGATACGAGACACGGTAAGTGCTGTAGTTCAAAATAATAGCTATAGATTGATGTCGATCTGATGGGTAGTTTCATTGTCGATGTGATGGGTAGATTCGTTGTCGATGTGATCTCACGTGAAAGTGCGTCATGGTGACCTCTGGTCAAGCTCACTCTAGACCTGTTTGTTTTGTTGTTGTTGTTGTTGTGGTGGTGGTCCTTGTTGATACAATGGACTAGTGTGCTGTAGAAAAGAAACGCTCGGTGATTTTGCCTGTTATATGCTTCTGTGCCTCAGACTGGCCTCTGCGGGGGTGGTGATGGCTTGGCAATGTTTGATGCAGATGTTCGGTGTTCGTTGTGCTCTGTTCGTTTGTTCGTCCAAAACGTTGCTTTCAAACTGATGTGTTGTGTTTGTTGTGTTCTGTTCGTTTTGTTCGTCCAAAACGTTGCTTTCAAACTGATGCGTTGTGTTTGTTGTGTTTTGTTCGTCCAAAACGTTGCTTTCAAACTGATGTATTGTGTTTGTTGTGTTCTGTTCGTTTTGTTCATCCAAAACGTTGCTTTCAAACTGATGTGTTCAACAGTGCGTTTGTAACCATTTTTCGTCACACATTTTATTGTGACAGTTTCGGTAATAAGTCAAGTGTGTACCGTTGCTTTGCTGTGATCAGTCAAAAGTGATACTGACATTGTGCAATCATTGGCAAGGCACCAGCGGGAGGCAGGATAAGGGACGAACGAGGCTGAAGGAGACAAGTTTCACAAAAGTAGTCCAACTCTCGGGAATTTAAGTCCACATGAGCGCAACTTTTGGAGCTACTTACAGCAAATGTGCGCTAACTTTGTCAGCCTATCTTTGGTGATGGTATTTCAACCAGTCTCTCTCTTTTTTTTTTTTTTTTACTATTAGAAGGATACGGATGTCTGTTAACGAGCGTTTTTGTCATTGTCACTTCTGATCGTCCATTCTCTGCCAGCAAATGTTTAGTCACTGTGCCATTTCTCTGGAGTTCTGTAACGAGGTTTACTTCTGTTACTTTTGTTTTCATGTTGAACCGAATCAGCTGTCCTCAGACGATCAAAAACTCATGAGGTTGATAACAGGGATTTCTTTGCCCACAACTTCCTTTCAGGCCTCTGGGACCCGCTGTCATCCTCATTGGGTATAAGCCTACTGGAAGTGAAACATTGTTGATGCTCTTCCAGTCATGCTTCATATGAACAATGCCACCACCACCACCACCACTACTACTAGTACTCCTACTACTTCTGCTGCTGCTGCTGCTGCTTCTACTACTACTTCTGCTACTACTTCTACAACTAAGCTTACTACGATTGCTCTAACACAAAATGATAATAGGATCATGAAGTGAGACCATACATTTGTTTCCTAAAGGAATATAGAAGCAGCATAACAATATTTGTTCCAAATTCGATTCACCGCAGTGAAAACAATAATAAATGTAGTGATGATGACGATAAATGATAATGTTAACGATAATAACAATAATGATGATAATGATATAGGCCTAATAACACCACCCAACAACAACAACATCAACACCAATAACATAACAACAACAATATCAAAGGCCTTATCAGTACAGCGCCCTATCCAGACAAAAAAGTCAACTTGCTAGACCGTCTGAAAGGAAAACGAAACTAATCATTCTCCGCCGATTGTTGTAGGTTTATTGGCAAGTAACAGCCGTGTTGTTTAGGGACTGGAAGCAAAGGGCTGCCAGCCAAAAACTGCTCCAAATATGAGAAAACTCGCAGCAACAGCTAGCTGGCCTATAGCCCCCATTCTGAAGAGAGAGAGAGAGAGAGAGAGAGAGAGAGAGAGAGAGCGGGCTTCTTCAGGACCAGAATAGATATGGCAAGATCGAAAAATGTTGAAAGAGTAAGGTGCAGGTGTATCGGTGAGATGTTTTCGAGGGAAAGAATTGACTCGCACGGAATTAAACAGTAGGTCTATTCTGGATACAGTAAAATGATCACTCGGAGCAAAACAGGAAGACAGAGGTGAGCGTTTTTTTGCGGGTAAGGCAAAACAGATAATAATGGGAAGAGATCCAAATCGTGATGTGTAAACATTGCAAAGAGTATATGAAGTCATGATGTTCGTTCAGCGCTTTGGGGTTCCAAAATGTACGCTCTCTCTCTCTCTCTCTCTCTCTCTCTCTCTCTCTCTCTCTCTCTCTCTCTCTCTCTCTCTGTGGAGAGAGAGACGACAGGAGAGGAGGGGGGGATAGGGGGTGGAGTGGGGAGACAGAGTCTTCAGAGATTGCGAATAGATTCATATTTTCTCTTTTATTATCATTATGAATACTCATATAGCGCCTATCCTCGGCTAGAGACCAAGCTCTAAGCGCTTTACAATCCACACTCCTTTACACAACGGGCTGCCTACCTGGGTAGTGCCGACTGAAGAGCTGCCAGCTGGCGCTTCATTCTGTCGTTTCCCGCGTCATCCAGTGAATATCGTTCAATATCGCTCACTCAGTGTCCTTATTTCCTTCTTTCTTTCCATTTCTCACGCAGGGTGCATGCTATGTGTAACATGTTGTCCATACCAACGGCCAAACTGGCCTTCTCTTCCGGAAAGTTGGTGATGGGATTTTACGTGTGTGCAAGATGTTGTGTGCGCGTTCACACACGGAACCTCGGTTTATAGTCTCATGTGGACTAATTACCATGAAATTGACGGTCAAGTGGTCATCACGTTTGGCTACGGAGCCGACGGTCGTCAGTTCGGATCAGTGGTGACCGCCCTGCTAGCAGCACACGGGTACCTGAGTCCGTGCAAAGGAGGTTAAGGCGGCGGAAGCAGAGAGTTTAGCTCCGCCTTCCATAACGCTGCGCCCTAGACAACGCTAAACCTCTTTTAACAGTTCACTGCCGCTACGGCCGGTAGGCTGTGGGATTTGGACAACGCTGGTAGGGGCGGGCGGGAAATAAACTGTCTGGTGGAATTCAGCACGCCACGTTGCGTCGAAAGGTTGAGAGTGGCAAAAAAGACACGGCAATGAAACACACACGCACGCACGCACGCGCGGACACACACGCACGCACGCACGCACGTTATTCACCCCCCCCCCCCCCCCACACACACACACACATATCCAGGGGGGGAGGGGGAGGAGAGGGAGTAAGAAAAGATTAAATTAAAAAAAAAAAAATCAGCTGTCTCCGCAGTCCGAAGAGAATTCTGTACCCGGTGTAGGGTTTAGCTGATATTGTATGCTGAGAACCACACACTCGCAGTCGGTCCTGTTGGCACCATCTGAAAATCAGAGCATTGTCTCCGCCTTGTTGCCTTTCCGCTGATGTCTGTAAGCCCCCTCCACCCCCTTCCCTCTTTGAGGATTCTCGTCAGCCTAACGTGGGTGTTGACGTTAAAAATGTCAATACCCAGTCTAAACTCGCAGTAGTGGTAGTAGCAAAATCAATTATACACAGCCATGATATGATACGTGACGCGAGAAAGGAAGACAACGTGATAGAGGGGACAGAGGTTTGCTAGGAAGAATAATAATGGCAGTTCTGTTTTTACCACGTAAGTCCTTCTCACCGAATTCATGTTTGTGTGGAAAACGTCTGTTCTTATTGTCTGTTGCGAATTTCTAGGTCTGTTCGGTGTGCCATAGAGGATTTTCCACATCTTGGTCAGGACTTGTCAGGTTTCTTTCTTTTTTTACATAATTTTTTTTTTTTTTTTTTTTTTTGTGGTCATTTTTGTCATGAATGCAAGTTGCTGAATTTTTCAACGCTTATCGCCCTTGGTCTTGAGTTCTGAGTCTCTCCTCTAAATCTGAGGAGATTCCCCCCAACCTCCCTCTACCCATATATATATATATATATATATATATATATATATTATATATATATGTGCGTGTGCGTGTGTGTGTGTGCGCGCGTGCGTGCGTGCGTGTGTGTGTGTGTGTGTGCGTGTGTGTGTGTGTGTGAGAGAGAGAGAGAGAGAGAGAGAGAGAGAGTTTGTACTTTTGTACATGATTCATACATGTTTGACAGTGTGTTGCAACAAAACAACCCTCTTTTCTCGCCCATCTTTTTAGTTTCTAATTGAGGTCATGCTTTGACAGATTCGGCAATGGTACAGCATTCCTTTGATGATGACAGTGACAACAAGTAGTTGTTTGATTAATTTTTAGGTTCAGTTGTAAGTTTTGTTTTTTGTTTTTTTTCTCTCTCTTTAATTGCGCATACTTGGGTTACGATAGTGTGGGCAAGAGTTTACTGTGTTTTGTCATAAAGGTGTTTTACCTGAGTTGTAATGCAGCAGAGCGTATACTATTTTGTTGTACAAAAATCGATCCGTTCATAAGAGCGTACCGTTTCATCAGAAATGTTTGCTTTCTGCAAATGTTGCTTGTGATCGAGGCGGAGGGACAGTCCTTTTTTTTTTTTTTTCTTTTCCCAAATGCACTGAGTGTGTAAGTCTTACATTGTTTTTTGTCCGTAATGACTATCTATACACATGGCATACATGAGCCCCATTATGTGCAACGCCAGAGTAACAGATCTTGTTTGTACGTGTGGGATGAAGGAGCGAAGGGGAGAAGAAGGGAAGGGAAGGGAAGGGAGGGGAGAGGAGGGGGGGGGGGAGCGGACATTGGGGTCTAAACTTGGATTCCTCCACACTTAAGTTTCATGTGTAATTAAGCATTGTGGCATTTTTTTTTTTTTTTTTTTTTTTTTTAGACAAGTATCACTAGAAACTGAAAAGTGTGAACGGGTTTTACAGCGTATTTGATTAGTGAATGTGTTACTAGTGAAACGATTCTGTATGTAACTTCTTCTTCGGGAGATAGACATGGCGACTTTTATTTTTTCCTGATTGTAAATATGTACAGTTTCTCTTACAGACAGGTTCTTTCTTTTCTTTTTTTTTTTTTTTTTCCTCACACAGTACTAGATTGATATACGTTTCTACAGCATGACTTTCTCAGACCAAACTCAGTTCCAGTGTGGAACACTGATGAAGCCTTGCTAAGAAGGACCTGTGCGTTGATGTATCCCTGTCACTGGTCCTTCTCTCACCTGCCTCTCTCTGTCCCAACCCTCTTCCACAATCTCCACTTTTTTTTTTTTTAATTGGGATATTGATCTGTGTTTTTTGGGTTGTTTTTTGTTTTTTGTTGGTTTTTTTTTTGAATGCGGATGAACATTTCCACTATGAATCTCTGTAGGTGTGCACTGCTTTGCAAGGAGTTCTGGGGATGATGAAGGGGGGTGGGTAGGGGTGGGGGGGGGGGGGGTGGGGTGGGGTGGGGGGGGGGGGGGTGGGGAGGGGTTGAATGGTAACGGAAATGTTCAGTGAACCTCAGCGCAGTCGAGAGCTGTCCCAGAGAGATCTGGAACCTCTCTGAAAGTCATGTTCCTTATAGTCATGTCAGTTTCTCAGGGCTACTAGTTAGTGTGACTAATCTAACTGGCATGTGTTGAACATAACAAATTATTTGGTAATCTGAATCATTTTTTCAACCTTTTCGACCCTCTTTGCGTATGAACGGCTTATCAGTTTTGTTTATATTCTCTGTCAGCTTTTACGGTTAAGTCAGTGGCGTTGAGAAATTAATGAAAATGTAATTTGGCGATTTTAACACGAAGGTATGTAGATCTATGATGGGATTTTTGTGATTTGAAAATGATATTGCTCCATTTGTCTATCAGCCGTTTTGACTTCATTGTTATCTAACAAGCACGACTTTATTTTTGTACCACTCTGTAGATGTACACTGACCGTGAAAGACAAGTGATGTAGATGTTTCTGTGTTATCTAGGTGTTTCGGTATGACCACACGTGTGATATATTGTCTGTGTGATAAAAACTCTCCCAATTTATACACTTCCCTCAGTGGTTGGTTTAAGATGTATCGGGTATTCTGGTCACCAAAGGTGTACATTTATCGTCAGAGACATGTATGTGTATATGAAGACAGCCTTGTCGCGGGACATACTATAAGTGTTGAAGTTTTTTTGTTTTTTTTCTTCTCTCCACCCAATGATTCTTTGCTCTGTAAGTTGTCGGTTCATTGTATTGAATAAGCAATGAAACTTTATCATGGTGGTGTGATTAAATTATTTTAAAAAAGTGTTTGAGTATTGGCTTTTCTTCTTCCACTTGCTTCAGTGTTGATGTTGAATGTCTGCGACCCCTCCTCCCTCATCGCCCCTCTCTCTCTGTCTCTTTGTCTCTGTCTGTCTGTCTGTCTGTTGGTATGTGCGCGCGTGTGTGTGTGTGTGTGTGTGTGTGCACGTGTGCGCACGCATTTGCGGGTGCATGCATGTGTGCGTGCGTTCATGCTGAGGATAACAGAATCCGAGTGCAAACAAGAACAACAACAACAACAACAACAATAATTGCAAGCACAAGCGAAGGAAGATATTCCTCTACATAAAGTCTTCCAGGGTTCCTGCATGCCTTGCTCGTGCAAACATATACATATCTGGAGATTTGGCTGGTGGGATGCCCATGGCTCTGTCGATCAGTAGATTGGGTTGATTTTTTTAAAAATTTATTTAAACTAGTGCTTGCAAGTGCTCAAGTTATTTTGGAGAGTAAAAACATGTAATGAAAAGATCAGTCCTCGGTAGAACAACAGATCAATGATTGAAGTATAAATAGCACACACACACACACACACACACACACACACACACACACATCACACACACATACACACACACACACACACACACACACACACACACACACACACACACACACACAGAGCATCAACAACAGTAACAGGTGATTTCGATTGAAGATAAAATTACAAACCTGTCTGTGCAAGGTCGTAAAGCATGCGTATGTCATTCAAGCACACACATCTGACTTGCATAATCATTCAGCTGTAGAGAGGTGGCAGTTTGTCTTTAACACCTGGCAACAGTCCTTGTGTGATATTTGAAAGATCCATGGCTTTCATAGCTGGATATGGATTCTTCTTCTTCTTCTTCTTTTGCGTACGCAGGCTGATACTCCTGCGGACACTCCCTGTACAGACAGGCAAGTATTAATCCCATCTACCCAACAAAGGGAGTGGAGTTTTGTGTGTATGACCGTTTGTCATCCAGCCATTAAGGCAGCCATACTCCATCTTCAGGGAAGGTGCATGCTATGTGTAACGTGTCATCCATACCAACGGCCAAACTGGCCTCCTCTTCCGAAAGTTGGTGATGGGATTTTACGTGTGTGCAAGATGTTGTGCGTGCGTTCACACACGGATCCTCGGTTTATAGTCTCATTCGAAGGACCGTATGGGAAATGGAGTCAGAAGTAATGTTAACTCCGAGGAAAAAAATCCCCCTGTACCGAAACGGCCCGGCGGAGGTTCGAACCCGCAACCCTTGGATTACGAGTCCGGCGCTCTACCAACTGAGCTATTCCGGCCCCCGCTAGATGTGGAGGATAACCTTCTTCAGGACAGCCTCTCTTCGTCCGTTCACCAACATGCCAGTGCTTCATATTTGTAGTCAGGTACCCTGACCACCAACATCGCCCACCCATCCACCATTCTTCCCCCCCCCTCCCCTCCCCCCCCCCCCCCCCCCCCCCCCACCTTCCTTATATCAATATGGATGAAGAATATAGCTTACATGACGCTATTGTGGAGTTTCATGTGCATGAGAGACTACATGGCAGGGTTGTACATTACATGTCCTTTAGACAATACATCTATCTGTCGATGCGTACATGGAGCTAAATGTGAAATTATTAATTAGAATCAGTAACCTATTTACCCACCAGGGTCAGCGATTCAGAAGCAACGAAACAACAGGTAATCCAAAACGGTCACACACGTCATGTTCTCATCCCAGCTGATGCATTTGTAACACAGTGTTCAAGTACTTTGGCTGTTTGGATGATCCTTGGAGTCTTTTAGCCAGGGTACGACAACACCACCACCACCACCACCACCACCACCCCAATCAACAAAACAACAACTACGCTGTTTACAAATCAGACTCAGAAAATAACCTAAATAAGGAATGCTACATCCCATGGCCACGTAATGTGAAGACTGACCGGCGGTTGAGCCCTCTTCAGAGGTACCGCCGACAGAAGATCAAGATGGCCACGCCCTGTCATTCATGTTAGTGTGTTACGGAAACGCAGAAACCATCCAGCGTGCACACTCGGAGACACTCAGAGAGGGGGAGACAGACACCATCAAGCGTTCCCTCGCTGCTCCCTGAAATGCTGGGAACGCTTACAACAAAACAACAACAACAACAACACAACAACAACAACTAAGAAGAAGAAGAAGAAAGCAGGCAACATCATTTTTATATGTCTGTTCTAATTTCATTTGAATTCATGCTGTTTATAGCTCAGCCGACCGCAAAGGGAAACATCACAGTTGTCACCTGGTCGAAGTCAACTCTCCACATAGATGTTATAAAAAATTTAAAAAAAAGAAAAAAAAGAAAAAAGAAACGCAACACATTAAAACAGATTTTTTAAAAAAATGCTGAAACTGCATCAGAATCTCTCTTCCCTAAAATTTTAGATTGGACGAACAATGTTTTATTTCTTTCAGAGATTAAAAAAAGAAAATCGCATCAGGTGGGACATCTCTGAACAAACTGTTCATGGAGTCTGCTTTAAAGCGTTTATTTCTGGCATCGCATGTGGTGTGCGTTCCAACACTCTAAAAGAACATGTTTTATTGTGAGTGGTATTTTATACCACGGAACTTCTTCACCTTTTAGAAGATATGAGTGGAGTGAAAAGGAGTGGCTAGTGTGCAATGGACGCAGAACTCTCATCTTTACAACCACAGGTGGCACACGGAGAACATTCTGTAAGGTCTGAACGGATTCGCAAGAGTTTGTTTTCCGTCCTCGAATTCCATTCCTTTGCCAGAGGCCTTTGGTAGAAGTCCGAGTTGTAGTTGCGCCACTCCTGTGGCATAGGCTTCTGATCATGGAATAACATCGCACGCACGCACGGCGCCGCTACGCACGTCACACCGCACACACACACACACACACACACACACACACACACAACTACACACACACGCACTGCACGCACGCACGCACGCACGCACGCACGCACCACCACCACACACACACACCACACACACACACACACACACACACACACACATTTCACCATTTTTGTTTTCTTCGTTAAATTAGAGTCATGGATCGTGGATTTGGGGGTTACAGGTTAGAATGTTGTTGTTGTTGTTGTTGTTGTTGTTGTTGTTGTTGTTGTTGTTGTTGTTGTTGTTGTTGTTGTTGTCGTCGTCGTCGTCGTCGTACCCTGGCTTAAAGACTCCAGGGATCATCCGATCAGCCGAAGTACTTGAACACTATGGTACAAATGCATCAGCTGGGGATGAGAACATTATGTGTGTGACCGGTTTTGATTACCCCGCCACATGGGCAGCCACACTCCGACTTCGGGGGATTTTGGAGACTGATAATGTTTTTCTTCCTTTCTTCCCTTCTTTCTTTCTTCTTTTCTTATCTTGTTTCTTTCTTTTTTTTTTCTTTCTTTCTTTTTCTTTTTCCTTTCTTTCTTTCCTTTCTTCATTCTTTCTTTCTTTCTCTCTTTCTTTCTTTCTATCTCTTTCTTTCTTTCCTTCCTTCCTTCCTTGCTACCTTCCTTCCTTCCTTTTTCCTTCCTTTCTTTCTTTCTTTCACTGGATGGTCCGTCGAACGAGGTCTGGAGCTAGCCGACAGAAATTCATCTACAACTGACCAAATGGCCTTGAAAAAAAAAAAAAAAAGAAGGCCTACGTAACACTTGTCACTGAAATGACAGGATTTGTTGTTGTTGTTGTTGTTCTTTCTTACAATCTCAATCAATTCTTTGAATCGTTGAAGTGCTGAGAAATAGACATAGGACACACACACAAAAACAAACGCGCACACATGCCTGCGCACGCACGCACACACACACACACACACACACACACACACACACACACACACACACACACACACACACACACACACACACACACACACACACACACACACGAGCCCACGCACACACATGGGCCCATGCCCATACATCATACACACACATGTACATCCACTACACACACACACACACACACACACACACACACACACACACACACACACACACACACACACACACACAAAATGGTAGGTAGGCACTCAAGGTCTGACCAGCGCGTTGGGCTAATGCGTAGGTCTGACATCCGCGCGCCGCTGAGTCGTAGCCATGAGACCCTCTTCTTCAATTGTCTCATCTTTGTTGTTAATTCATTTATCCATCAGCTTCAAATCATGCGTAGTGTGGTCTCAAAACTTAGCGGATGTGGTGTAGCGTATATGGACTAGTCCGCACGCAGTGACGCCTCCTTGATGAAACTGAAACTGAAACGGATATAGGACACATCGATTTGAAAGCACACAAAGACATAATGAAAACGTCAGTCTTTCGCCTCAACCCTTGGGTACAAATCTGCTTCAGACTTAACAGAAACGTCTTATTGAAACTGGTATTTGAGGGAGAAAAAAAAAAAAAAAAAAATGAAGAAAAACGTCACATCTGTTGTTGCTGCCCAGTACATTTCAAAGATAATGAAAGGAAAGAAAATCTATGGTATTACATCTGCCAAAATGTTACAATGGCCGGGGACCTCAAGACAACACACACACACACACACACACACACACACACACACACACACACACACACACACACACACACATTTTCATCCAACAGTGGAAGCACCATGGAAGAAGGAGGGACAAATCATTAGAAAGGGACGCAATCACTGTATGCTTCAGCTATTTTCATATAAAAGAAACTACGTCCCCGCACAGCCTTTTTTTTTTTTTTTTAAGTCTGTCTGTCTGTCTGTCTGTCTGTCTGTCTGTCTGTCTGTCTGTCTCTCTCTCTCTCTCTCTCTCTCTCTCTCTCTCTCTCTCTCTCTCTCTCTCTCTCTCTCTCTCTCTCTCTCTCTCTCTCTCTCTCTCTCTCTGTGTCCATGCATTCCGTCACTTTTCACCTTATGGAACTATGCTGACATAACAAATGTACACATATTTATATAGCGAGCCTACAAATCGATAGGTAGAATTTTTAAAAAAATCCACCAGACGTGGAGAAATCAAATCAAAATATTTAAAAAAACAAAACAAAACAAAAAAACAACATACACTAGTAGATACCGGGCATACTAACAAATAGCTAGAATGTTATTAACACAACCCAGTATATTCAATGTAATAAATATCCCACCCACCTTTTTTCGAGTAACCTTGCAGGACAGATACACATTCGTACATACGCGCGTGCGTGTTCACACACACACACACACACACACACACACACACACACACACAACACACACACACACACACACACACACACACACACACATGCACGTGCGCGCTTGCTAGCAGAAAACAATACCCTGTCCCACTGGCTACATCTGTGTGCAGGGTTCCAACAAAATGGACAAAGTCACCAACTACTGTGGCACGGTGGTCAGCTTCGTGAGTTCCGCACCAGAAGATCGTGGATTCAAGTCCTATCAATGGCATATATATGTGTTTGTTTGTTTGTTTTTTTCAACTCCGTCGCCTACCCAGATTTCTGGAGTTCGTTATGAACTCGGACTAAAGTGGTTCGGTTCAGTTCAGTGGTTTATTTAATGTCTTTTCATCGCCAGATGATGTAAGACATCATCTTAAAAAAAAAAAAAAAAAAAAAAAAAAAAATCCGCACTTAACTTATCATCCACGTTAGTACTTTCAAACCCACATCTGATATATGCATATTCACATAAGTGAAATACCCTAGTTGTACACAAAATTGTTGATCTTTACCAAAAAAAAAAAAAAAAAAAATTGCAACCTGTGACTGCGAAAGAACCATGGCAATTTCAGCAACATATGAACCATATAAGACAGCACTGACATTCTCAAAGTTAGACATCTCAATACCTTTCTCCTGATACAGCGAGGTCAACACAGAGGACCACAGTGGAAACGCTGGAACAACACAGTCGAGTTCGTTCGATTCATGGATATGTCTTCGAGTTTTGCTCCAATTTCCTGACCAACACTGAAACAGCCTGCTTCTCTCGGGCCTGGCTGGCACCGGGATAGCCTGGGAAAGGATGTGTAGGATGTGTCGCAAGATCAGAAAAGAATCGATAGCATCATCTTTGTCATAACCCACATGGATCTTTATTTCTTTGTTTACATTTTTGTGACTTTCCGCCGCGATATCATAAAAGAATGTTATAACATCATCTTTATAACAATACACGTTGATTTTTTTTTATTTCTTTGTATTTTTATCTTGTTTTTCTAGTTACTTTCAATGCCCTACTGTCGCGGTGACTGATCTCATATTTGATTTCCTCTCCACGTGCGATTTCTTCAGCCAGTTCATTCATTCAAGCCATCAGCTCCCACTGGAGCAAAGGCCATCAACAACAATCCGCCATCGCGCCCTGTCCTGGGCTGCCCTTTCCAATTCCCTCCAGGTGTATCCCGCTCTCTTCCTCTCTGCATCCAAGTCTCTCCTCCATGAGTTCCTAGGTCTTCCCCTTCTCCTCTGTCCCTGTGGGTTCCATCCAAGTCTCTCCTCCATGAATTCCTAGGTCTTCCCCTTCTCCTCTGTCCCTGTGGGTTCCATCCAAGTCTCTCCTCCATGAATTCCTAGGTCTTTCCCTTCTCCTCTGTCCCTGTGGGTTCCATCCAAGTCTCTCCTCCATGAATTCCTAGGTCTTTCCCTTCTCCTCTGTCCCTGTGGGTTCCATCCAAGTCTCTCCTCCATGAATTCCTAGGTCTTTCCCTTCTCCTCTGTCCCTGTGGGTTCCATCCAAGTCTCTCCTCCATGAATTCCTAGGTCTTTTCCCTTTCCTCTGTCCCTGTGGGTTCCATCCAAGTTCTCTCTCCATGAATTCCTAGGTCTTCCCTTCTCCTCTGTCCCTGTGGGTTCCATCCAAGCTCTCCTCCATGAATTCCTAGGTCTTTCCCTTCTCTCTGTCCCTGTGGGTTCCATCCAAGTCTCTCCTCCATGAATTCCTAGGTCTTCCCCTTCTCCTCTGTCCCTGTGGGTTCCATCCAAGTCTCTCCTCCATGAATTCCTAGGTCTTTCCCTTCTCCTCTGTCCCTGTGGGTTCCATCCAAGTCTCTCCTCCATGAATTCCTAGGTCTTTCCCTTCTCCTCTGTCCCTGTGGGTTCCATCCAAGTCTCTCCTCCATGAATTCCTAGGTCTTTCCCTTCTCCTCTGTCCCTGTGGGTTCCATCCAAGTCTCTCCTCCATGAATTCCTAGGTCTTTCCCTTCTCCTCTGTCCCTGTGGGTTCCATCCAAGTCTCTCCTCCATGAATTCCTAGGTCTTCCCCTTCTCCTCTGTCCCTGTGGGTTCCATCCAAGTCTCTCCTCCATGAATTCCTAGGTCTTTCCCTTCTCCTCTGTCCCTGTGGGTTCCAGCGCAGAGCATGTCGCGAAATGTCGTCAATGGGCTTCCTCAGTGTATGGCCTATACAACGCCGTTTCCTCTTTTTCACCTCTTTCTCCGCAGGGAATTGATGTGTCCGCTCCCACAGTTCCACATTCCTGATGGTGTCTGGCCAGTGGATCTGAAGTATCTGTCGGAGGCAGCCGTTAATGAATGTCTGAATTTTCTTGGAGATGGTCTTTGTTGTTCTCCACGTCTCGGTGCCATACATGAGTACTGACTTGACATTAGAGTTGAAAGGTCGTATCTTGGTTCGTCTGCCGACAAGCCTGGAGGTCCAGATGTCCTTTAATTGGCGAAAAGCTATCCTGGCCTTGCCAATTCCTGCTTTGACGTCCGCATCTGTTCCACCTTGCCTGTCAACTGTGCTCCCCAGGTACGTGAACTTTTCCACCTCTTCTAGCGGGTCATCATTCAATCTGATGGGATCTTGTTTCTTTACGTTGGCTCGCAGTACTTTTGTTTTCCCTCTGTTCACCTTCAGCCCGACCTGTGCTGAAACTTCTGCCAAGTCTGATGTCTTCTCTTGCATTTGCTGATGGGTGTGGGACAGGAGCACCAGATCGTCGGCAAAGTCCAGGTCGTCTAGTTGCCCAGTCATGGTCCACTGGATACCATTCCTCTTCCCGGCGGTCGTTGTCCTCATGATCCAATCTACCACGAGCAGACACAGGAAAGGTGAAAGCAGACATCCTTGCCTCACTCCAGTTTTGACGGGGAAGCTCCTTGTTAGTTGCCCTTCGCGTATGACCTTGCAGCTCATTCCTTCGTAGGAGTTCTTGATGATGTTGACAAACTTTGTTGGTATTCCATGGTGTCTCATGAGTTGCCATAGGGTGTCCCTGTGAACACTGTCAAAAGCCTTCTCATAGTCGATGAAGGTGCAGTACAGAGATGAGTTCCATTCCTGGGATTGTTCGAGAATGATCCTCAGGATTGCAATCTGGTCGGCGCACGATCGGTTTGGCCGAAAACCTGGTTGTTGTTCGCGAAGGAGTGTGTCAACTGTCTCTTTCATCCTCTCTAGCAAGATTCGATTGAAGATCTTTCCTGGGACCGAAATGAGCATAATCCCATAATCCCTCGGTAGTTCTCGCACTTGCCATGCTCAGCCTGTGGTGACAGTTTACTGTCTTTTGGTGTCGCAAATTCATTGGAACAGTCACTGGATGAATGTGTTCAGTGCGTCTTCAGAGTAGAATGCTCCTCACAATGGTTTTGCGACAAAGTATAGTTGTCATCAGTAGGGGGTCTTCAATGGTGGTGTCCCCGACACCTTGGATCAGACGTGGTACCACTGGCTGCACACCAAAACCAGTCGAGTATTTATAGACTGGCGTAATTAGATTGTTTTGAGAGTATGTATTGTGTCTGAAAGTTGATTCTCCTCGTTTTCTTTCATATGGCCGTCAAGGTACAAAACCAGGTGGTTCCAAGCAGACAGATTAAAATCAAAGGAACTGGATTATTTGGGGGAGACCACCTGGTGCAAAGATAGGGTCACGGGTGAGTGCAAAGGCCTGAAATGTGACGTCCTCTAAGAGGAAGGTCTTGTGTCTGAAGGTTGTGTGTGATATCATCGGTGGAAATCCCTTAAAACTGGTGAAAGTGCTGGCTCAGACTTAAGGTAGGACTCAAAACGCTTACATGGAGTATACAGTGATTTAGTGCAAAATCGTAACTGTGGCGTGTAGCCACTTAAAATTCCCGGAAGTAACTCATTAGCAGCAATTGATTGTTTGCTCTGGTGGTTTGGCTCATGACGATCTGCTGTGGACTGCTCCCTGTGGTCTGCCAGAGCTGAAGCTGTGACAGGACAAACCTGGGTGTGGCTGTGGTTAGGGGTGATGGGAGATGATGATGATGATGATGATGATGATGATGATGATGATGAAGATGATGATGATGATGAGATGATGATGATGATGATGGATGATGATGATGAAGGTGATCTTTATTTCAAGGGTAACAGATAAGCAAGTGCTTGCTGGTTTGTTTGTTTTTCCTGCTGACCCTTATCCTAGAAAGGGACTAAGCATGATCAGCACACTAAAATTTATTAAACAGAGAGAGAGAGAGAGAGAGAGAGAGAGAGAGAGAGAAGCGTGAAGCTGGAATGAGCAGTGTTTGAGAATAACACATCGAGAGGACAAAGAAGATGAAACAGCAAACTAAACTAAACAAACACCTGACACATCTATACAACAAATGGAGAAATAAAAACGAATACAATTCACCATTTCTTCAAGACTTGGCACTTTCTTTTCAGTTTTGAACATATTGAAACAAACACAAACAGAAACAAATACAGGTGACCTCAGTTTGACTGGTATGAAAAGAAATCTGAAATGAGGCAGGGAATGATAAACAGTTGTTGTTTGTTGTTGTTGTTGTCATACCCTGGCTAAAAGACTCCAGGGATCATCCAAACAGCCGAAGTACTTGAACACTATGGTACAAATGCGTCAGCTGGGAATGAGAACATTACGTGTGCGACCGTTTTTGATTACCCCGCCACGTGAGCAGCCACACTCCGACTTCGGGGGATTTTGGAGACTGATAATGTTATGCTAAGAGATTGTCACAACTGAAGACAATCCCCGCATAACTATGCAGAGCATAACAACATTTTGATGTAGCCTTGGTGTTCTAGCCTATGTCAATTGGCCTGACACAGCCTTAAGCCAAGGCGGGATAAACAGTAAATAACGAATAAGCAGAGTAGCTTTTGCTCCCATCATAATATAAATCACACGCCCACAACTCCTAATGATCGCTGCATACGACACCAAATCGCCCAGCAGAAATGCTAACACAAAAGTACACAGAACACACAAGGAGACACCCTTAAGAAGGATGTTCCATGCTCGCTCATACATACCCTGAACCTGACTGACTTACACAGCAACACCAACTACATCAACGAACGAACACAAATTGATATTTATTACAGACTGGCGCAACCTCTTTGATCTTGAATATAGTCAAACAAGTACACAGACGAACAAAAACAAACACAGCTGACCTCGCTTTGATTGGTATGAAAGAAACCTGAAACGAGGCAGGCAACGTGAACAGTAAACAACTAGGAAGGTTAACTCTTGTTCCCATGATGAAATGATTTTCACACCCATAACTCGGAAAAAAGTATGTTGCTTAGACACCAAATGAGCCACCAGAAACGCCAACACAGAGCATACAGAACACACAAAGAGACATACTCCACCCCCCCCCCCCCTTCCACACACACACACACACACACACACACAACTTGGATTTCCAAGCCTGCTCATATAAACATTTCCACAACAACAACTGAAGAAATGAACGGAGCCAAATTAACATTTGTTCAAAACTGGTACAACTTTTTCGATCTTAGATATAATCAAACGAACACATGGACGAACTGAAACAAATGCAGACAACCTCTGTTTGACTGGTATGACAGGAAAGCTGAAATGACGCAGGGAACAGGAAACAGTAAACAACGACTAAGTAAGCTCACTGTTGTTCCCATTATGAGTTGAATTATACGCCCATAACTCTAAACGATCCCTGCTTACGACATCAAATCGCATAGCAGAATAGCTTTTCTTCTTCTTCTTCTTCTTCTTCTGCGTACGCAGGCTGATACTCCTGCGGACACTCCCTGTATAGACAGGCAAGGATCAATCCCATCTGCCCAACAAAGGGAGTGGAGTTTTGTG
The DNA here is from genome assembly GCA_033310375.1 of Conus canariensis. Taxonomy (NCBI): domain Eukaryota; kingdom Metazoa; phylum Mollusca; class Gastropoda; order Neogastropoda; family Conidae; genus Conus; species Conus canariensis. The sequence continues at coordinate 68,174,720 of CM065724.1, forward strand.
TGTATGGCCGTTTTTTTTTTATCCCGCCATTAAGGCAGCCATACTCCATCTTCGGGGAAGGTGCATGCTATGTGTAACGTGTCATCCATACCAACGGCCGAACTGGCCTTCTCTTCCGAAAATTGGTGATGGGATTTCACGTGTGTGCACGATGTTATGCGTGCGTTCACACACGGAACCTCAGTTTATAGTCTCATTCGAAGAACTGTATGGAAAATGGAGTCAGAACCAATGTTAATTCCGAGGGGAAAAAAAAAAAAAAACCTGTACCGAAACGACCCGGCGGAGATTTGCATCCGCAACCCTTAGATTACGAGTCCGGCGCTCTACCAACTGAGTTATTCCGGCCCCAGCAGAAAAGCCAATCCAGAGCACACAAGGATACATCCCAAGGAAATGATGTTCCAAGCATGCTTTTATACCCTGTACCTGGCACATTCACACAGCAACAACAACTGGAGAAATGAACGAATACGAACGAATACGAACGAACTTTTATTCAAGGCTGGCACAACTTCTTTTTCTATCTTGAATATAGTGAAATAAACATACGGATGAACAGAAACAAACACAGGTAACCTTGGTTTGACTGGTTTGAAGGGAAATCACAAATGAGGCATGGAATAATAAACAGTAAATAACGAATAAGTAGGGCAGCACATGCTTCCATGATGAGATGAATTACACGCCTGAAACTCCGAACGAGAAAAGACCAATGTGGGTTTTCTGTCCGATACAAGGTCTGTTGTCTGCAGTTCATTCTGAACGCCGAAGTTTCTCTGGTCTCTGCTGATATACAGTATCAGCACTAGCACAGTGGAGTCAATGGAGGCCAAAATCAACAATACTCAAGGAAATGGCTTGGTATCCCACCTGGTCTCACTGATGTCCCCCTCTGTTGCTGCAAACAAAGCTGAAGCTTCCTCTAAAATCCATCCTCGAGGAGTCCAAACTGGGTAAAGATCTGTGACTAACCATACTTGAGGACTCTGAAGAGTTTTTTTTTTGCTGTCCCAACCTCTGTGCTACCCCAGTCGCAGTGCACCAACACCGCTCATTCCGACACCCCGTCCACAGCCACAGCCCGGTCGGTCCCGCCGCAGCCTCGGCACCGGCAATCCACAGGGAGCAGTCAATGTCAAGTGGTCAAGTGGCAACCCGCCGGAGGAGACACTGTACTGCTGCTGAGTCACTTCGGTGGTGTTCAGTGGCGCCTGTTCTGATCCAACATACGCAGAACACCACCTACTAAGCCCCCTACTGACGACAATAATTGCTAAGTCGCGGAACCGGCGTGAGTGAGCTCTCCCTCTGGAGGGCGCCACCACGTCCGTCCAACGACAGCCCCCATGGACTCGCCGATACTGGTGACCCCGACGGAACCAAACCAAGACCACAGACGTGGAGAGGACATCGAAATTGAGGTCACCATGAGAGCAGGGCATGAAGGGCCACAAAATTTGAGACTTCTTTTTTTTATGCTGATCGATGAGAATGAGGATGATAAAGATGATGCTACGGATTTCCATTTCGGTCTGAGACTACATGACAGGGTTGTACTCTACGCTTCCTTTCATAATATATCCCGGCGTCAACCAAGCCCGAGAGATACAGACACCTGCAGTGTTGGTCAGGAAATTTGAGCAACACTCTCAGAGACGCATCCATTAAGTGGATGAAACTCGCCTGTGTGGTCCCAGTCTTCCCAACTGAGCCTGTAGCAAACTCAACTCTGGGTAGGAGCCGGTTGGGGCAGGGAAATCCCACATGACTCTGATGGGAATCAAACCCGCGACCTCCCAGCCGGGAGTCCGCGACGCTAACCACTTCGCCACGGCGGCTGGCGACTCTGAAGACTTACTTGTTAGATCAGCCCAGCCCAAGCTAAAGACTGGCAGAAAATGGAAAGTTCGGGAGGCAGTGGACGTGGCAAAGGAAAACCTCAAGATCAGGGAAATAACAGATCACACACGGACCAACAGACAGAGGCTGAGGTCAACAGAAGAGACGTGGAGGTCAAAGGCAAAAGGCAAAGCAAAGAGAGATATGGTACGTGGGAAACGCACTTCAAAGAAATCTCATGTGGAATGACGTATGGCACACAGTATTTTTAGGGTGAACTTCATTGTTTGACCTGTATATAACCTCCTGCCTTTGAATTCAAACGGGTCAAATGGGGAAATCGCATGATTCTACGTATACACCATGTCATGGAAAACAAACAGTGGAACATGTCCAAAGTTCACGGAAAGCAACGCTAACCCACGGAAGTGCACATGGAGGCACAACCAAGTGTTCACGTGTGGTCAGCACTGCGGTAGGAAGCACTTCGCCGCCAGAAGCTCCAGCAACGAAGTTCTATATGGCAGGAGGTCACAAATCATGGTCTGGAACAGTTGTGATATGAAGAGCATGGCTGTAGGGTTTACTGGATGGAGTCGATGACTGGGAATGCACAGCGGACCTTCCAGAACGGAAGAACTACCTAAAGATCATCAAAAAGTGTGGCATGAGACCGGATAATTTTCTCCGCTCAGGTTTTTCAATACAAATGATTCTGGTCGAACTCACTGTGCTATGAAATAAGAAAAGAGCACGCTGACATCTACATGTCTGAGACGTACACCATTCCAGCCAGCAGCTTGAGTGAATCTGTGTCCACGCCCAAGTCCTCGGCACAGACGTTGAAGCGAGGATATTTGTAGGCTCATCAGCATATGTTCTCATGAAAGAGCTCGGGATTTCTGATCAGAAGAGGACCAGAGCCCTAAACGCTATGGCAGAGGCAGCTGAAAGAGTTCCAGCTGGATCTGGTCCAGGAGGACCAAAGCTTGAATTTCCCAAGGCAGAACAGGTGTTTGATAGCGACATCCGTCTAAAGAGACATGCTCTGAAACACCTAAACATCCACAAGTTGTGGATGCGAACCCCGCCAGAAAGAAAAGGAGAAAAAAGAAATGGCAGCGGAAGGGCATCTAGGAGTCGTGACCTGAATGCGGTCCCGGCCTCCTTAGAGTGTAAGGAATTCAGGGCCAAATCACTTGTCTAAGATCGTTGAAGACCTTCTGTTGTTAAGCTCTCCCAAGACTTCCTTCCTACTATTCTAGACAGAGGTTCTTCCCTTAGGGTATAAGTCGGACTTGCACGGACTGCCACAGGGGGTTGTGACTATTTCTAAGTCCAGACTGGCTTCCCTCGATCTAACAGGGTGTGTTTAATGTTCTATCAGCCAGAGGCTCTTACAGACATGTTGTTCCCCGTTCCGCCGATTCTGCAAATTGACATTCCTCATGCCCAGTCTACCCACCCCATCCCACACCCCTAGCCCCTCAACGTCTGAAACCTTCCTTCAGTAACAGAGTATTATTTCTTCAACTATTTTCTTATCAACTAGGTTGCCGTGGGGTTTACTGCCAGGGCCAGTATTATGTACGTCGAGGCCTGTTGAGCTGAGGCACCATGATCAGCAGGTCACTCGTTTCCGTACCTACCGCACGATGGCCTGCAGCGCGACGACCTTTTGCACAATACCTACAGCGCCATGACCTATTGCACAGTGCCTACAGCGCCATGACGTATTGCTCAATGCCTACAGCTCCATGACCTATTGCTCAATGCCTACAGCGCCATGACCTATTGCACAATGCCTATAGCGCCATGACCTATTGCACAATACCTACAGCACCATGACCTATTGCACAGTACCTACAGCGCCATGACCTATTGCTCAATGCCTACAGCGCCATGACCTATTGCCCAATGCCTACAGAGCAATGACCTATTGCCCAATGGCTACAGCGCAATGACCTACCGCCTAATACCTACAGCGCCATGACCTATTGCACAATGCCTACAGAGCAATGACCTATTGCCCAATGCCTACAGAGCAATGACCTATTGCCCAATGCCTACAGCGCAATGACCAATTGCCCAATGCCTGCAGCGCAATGACTTATTGTCCAGTGCCTGCAGCGCAATGACCTATTCCACAATGCCTACAGGCATGACCTATTGCCCAGTGCCTGCAGTGCAGTTACCTATTGCACAATGCCTACAGTGTTATGACCTACTGCACAATGCCTACAGCGCAATGACCTATTGCACAATGCCCACAGCGCAATGACCTATTGCACAGTGCCCACAGCGCCATGAACTATCCCACAATGCCTACAGCGCTATGACCTATTGCACAATGCTTACAGCGCCATGAACTATTGCACAATTCCTACAGCGCCATGATCTATTGCACAATGCCTACAGCGCAATGACCTATTGCACAGTGCCCACAGCGCCATGAACTATCGCACAATGCCTACAGCGCCATGACCTAATGCACAATGCTTACAGCGCCATGAACTATTGCACAATTCCTACAGCGCCATGACCTATTACACCACGCCCGCACGGTGTATTCAGTAATTTTATTCAGTCTAAAAGTGAAGACATAGCGATTCAATTACTGAAATCTTTAGTTAGACTAATTCTAGATTATGGAATACGGAATGGTCGTCGTAGCTAAGAAAACGTATCAATTTCATTGACGATATGCAGAGAAGATTCACAAAGCAAATTATAGAAGTGAATACCTTTGACCTTCGGGGAGAGATTAAGAAGATCAAAACTTCCAAGCCTGGAGTATTGGAAACAGAAGGGTGATGCAACTGAAATTATGAAATTCTGCCCAGTGATTATGATGGAAGCACTAGACAAAAGCTTTGCACCTTAAAACACACACACACACACACACACACACACACACACACACACACACACACACACACACACACACACACATACACACAACAATATACATACATGAGGACAGCTACTACAACTGGCAAAACCGTTCACTACTTTTTTGTTTTCACATTTCTTTCCTTACTAACAGAATTGTTAATTTGTGGAACAGTCTTCCTGATCCCATTGCAACTGCAGAAACGCTTAATATTTTGAAATCATATTCGTTAGACACACACAGGAAAATGATCGCTTCCAAAAAAATGTATCTAGTGCCTGAGGCAGCTAGCCCGGCATTATTTTAGCAACTGACCACTCATGAAAGACAACACATACAAACAACAACAACAACAACAACAAAAGAAAAAGAAAGAAAGAAAAAAGGAGAAAAAAGAAGAAAAAAGTCAACAATAATTATATCAATTTTGAATAATCAGGCTTGCGGGCAAATCAATGATATGACGTGACATGATATGATGGAGGATATGATACGATATGAAATGATATGATATGATATGATATAAAATTGTCTTTGTCAGATTCTTGAATTTAGTCACGGGAAGAAGAGGATGGTTTTAACTGATTGATTTTTCATTCATTCGTCTACTGCAATTTGTATGCACATTGATACAAGTGTCAAGTCAGAACTGCCGTTGTAAAATTATTATTTGAGCAGATGGGCCGATGTGCGGTCTAAGGGAGGTAAGTGAGAAAAAATTCATTACTTGCTTGTCCACCGTTCGTCATTCTTTGTTTTGTAGAGGGCGCTGCTTGACCTGCATGTAAAATAAAATGAATTCCTCGAATTTACAGTCTTCGAAAAACTGGATTAACAAAATTTGCATTGTACAATCTTGTCTGCAGGTAAGTACTCATTTAGGTCAATGTCTTGGATGTCGTGGAATTCGATGACAGGAAATCTGCACAATCTCTGTGCGCGTTATCGAAGCGCTGGCATCTCGTTTCATGTCTGCTATGTTCGCAGACCTGACCCTCGCACAGAAGCTGTGAAACTAGAAAGGCAGACAGGGCCTTTCAAAAAAGTTCTCGCTCATTTCATCTTCTTTCATTCGTTATTGGTGCAATCTTTAGTTCGTACCATGATGATGTCCGGTTATGAAGGACTAGTGGCCACTGTCTTGAGTGCTGCGACAGTCGGTGTTTGTTTAGGCAGATGTGCGAATGAACAGTCGCTGTGTGCCATGAAACTGGTAGCGTAGCAGACGCTTTCTCGATCGCGTTCACTGTGTGTGGCCTCTGGCCTCGATCATATAAAAAAAAAAAAAAAAAAAATTAAACAAATGAGTGATTCAGTCATTGATCGGAAAACCAGTACTTGTGAAATGTAGGTTCAGTCATTGTTTGAAACTTTCTTCGCCAGACTGGCATTGCTGTGTCAGCGAGTGTTTGTTTTGTTGATGATGTTTTGATTTCCGTCTCGGATTTTTGTATATGACACAAACACTGAAGCAGACAACCCAAGTCAGGGGGAAAAAAGTAACTGAGGGATGTGCTGTTATTTGGGAAGGGGACTTAGTGGGTTACCGGCTTTAATGTTTTGTACACGTAGAATAATGAAAATGCCATTTTGGCATGCCATACAAATGACAACACTGAAAACTGTACATTTAAATTTTTAATTGTTATTAATTACTTTAAAAAATCAAACGTTTTGCATTTGTGGATGTGTGATGTTTGGTTGTTCAAATCAGATGCCTTTAAGCTTCATTTTAATCAAAAAGATTTTTTAAAATGCTGAATAGTGGTAGTACTTCCACATCACTATATCAGGCTATTTTCATATTTTGATGACAGTTTTGATGTCATAGCATTGATCTGCCTTGTGCAGTTTTAATTTGAAAATTTGTCGAAGCTTACACACACACACACACACACACACACACACACACACACACACACATATACACACACACACATACACACACACACACACACTCACACACACACACACACACACACACACACACACACACACACAAATCATACAAGTGCGTAAGTACTAATGAGTAACTAACACACACACACACACACACACACATATACATGTACCTTAGTGCTGGTTAGCAACCGATATAGAAAACACAAGACTGTGATCCATGTAGTTCAGGAAAGCAGCAGACTACATGCAGCAGACTACATGCATAATAATTGTAAATTCTAAATATTTAGAGTGAGGACATGCTGACTGGCTGAGGTTCTGAGCTGTCACAGAGAAACGGGTCAGATGATTTGAATAGAAGAATCACTACAGCTACTGGTTGAGTTGGCTGACAATGACAGAATCTAGGTTTCATGGGGGTATTTGCCATGGACTTGGGCAACATACGGCATGGCAGTGGCATGTATCTCCAGATCTGCATTTTGACAGGTCACATATGGTTTCGTGATGCACATACAGACACATGCACACACGCACACTGGCTGATGCAGATAACTACAGACATACTCTGTGATACATACACAAGATGTTTTCCCTTCAGAAACCTTTTTTTACTACTGTGCTTTTTGTTTAATTTGTCATGTGTTTTATTGATTGCATTATGAAATGTGAAATGAAGGCAGTTTAAATTGGCAGTTTTCATCTTTCTTCTTGGATGCACAACAGTAATACCCAAAAGGGCTACCTTGTTTTTTTAAGAATGTATGCTCTTATAATACAATTACATACTGCCAAGTAAATGGAATCACTATTTAAACTCTATGCAGTTCTAAACATCAATAGAAGGAGATTGTTTTTGCCAGGGCATATAAATCTGTAATGTGTATGATTCCCAAAGTGTGGTGGAAATCCATGTGTCTGGGTAATGGCTGTGGGACATGGGAAATGATTGATACCCAAAGTATGGTTTCTTTGTAGATCTTCATTGTGAAAATTTAGCCTGCTGATTTATTTTGAACATGATCTACCAAACATAGGAACAGTGTAGGCAACATTGTGTGTAGTGCACACTGGTTGACAAAGAAAAAACAAGGTGGGAAATGATAATATTTGACCATGGAATTTGAGATAGATCTGTAGTGGAAACAAATACAGCGGTGGCAGTTCTTCTCAGACTTTAATGTGCTTGTATTCATTCTGTTCCTGATCTAATTGAACTGCTTACATACCCTTCAAAATTTACAAGAATATTGTGCAGCAACTATCAAAGAATTATAATCTGGCCATGTAAAGGATGACCTGACCCACGGTGAATCGCAATCATTGCTGGAACCTACCTTTGTGTGCAGTGATGTTGTCTGTTACAAACAAAAGAATGGGAGAAAGGACTCAGAAGCCAAAACCCTTGCATGAATAGTATTTCTAGACTGTATTTTATCATGGCTCTATGATTTTAAATTTTGTGATCATACAGCATGCTTTCAGTTGGCATGCACAGCATACCTTACTCATTCAAGTGAATCACTTACTGGAAGAAAAAAAAACCCTTTTGGTTTACTCCTGACCATTGATATTCCCCAAAACTGTTCATTTTTACAATTAATGTTTAGTCATTTGTAAACATAGAATCTTGGTTTTGTCAAAGGTATGTGTGGAGTTTACTAATTCATTTTCAGAAACTGCATACAGAATAGAAAGCAAATTGCAACTTTTTTCCATGTCAGAAGCTTAAGCCTTTCTACCCTGCCACAGATATAACTGCAGTTCATGATTGTGAGTTATCTCATCCTGTCAACATTAAAGTTTAAACATATAATAATTATATTCTCCATTCATTTTCCTTCAATAAAATGTATACTTTTGTATACTTTAGGGCAATACTTGAATTTTTGTGATTGTTTTTGTAAGGTTGGTTTTTTTCCCCCAAAATTACAAATAGCTCTGGGAGTCAAAGAGTTAAAGGGAATACTTTTTCTTCTGTTTGCTTAGTATACATTTAAATCTAGTTTCTTAACACACATTTTAGAGCAAAACTAATGCCCCCAGAATTTTCAACATTGTAGAACTGTGCAACAGGAATGTGCAACTGTTTTTATGCTTCATGTTTTGGCAATATTTTTTATTAAACACTTTGATAAAAATGTGAACCCTATAAACATATTTCATAGAACCAATGCGTCATACATCACATCAGACCATCAACTGAATCCAAAGTTTTGCATCAGTTGATTGTCCTTTGAATTGGTTTCATTATACCAGATAACATTTTCCGTTTCCCAGTATTATGTATGTTGACCCAGACTTGTGAGTTGTACAGACTCTCAGAAATACACCATCGAGAGCTGTCTACCTGTCAAGGGTCTGTGACTGTAACTGTTCTGTAGTGTTGAGTTAGACACAAATGTACGCCGCATTTTGCAGGTACTCATGTATGACTAGTATCAGAGCCATACAGTGAGTGTGTGTGAAAACAGAATGAAACAAAGCAAAAACTTCCCATTTCTCTGCTAGTTTTCATGAGACATGTGTAGGATTGGTAAAAATATTTAAAGTACTGCTCGAAGATGCAGATCTCTTACTACTAGTTTAAAGGATGGGATTTTGTGGTCCCAGTCTTCTGATAGCACTATAAATGGGTACTTTCAGATTGATTATGGCACATGAAGCAAGCTAAAGGTCAACTACAATTTGTTAATATGTCCATGCATAAAAATAGAGAAGAAAAAGGAACAAAAGAATATGTAGTTCTTTTATACTACTTTCATTGAGCTTTTTTTTTTTTCTGTTATGCAGGATGTCTTTGCTGTAAGGAAAGAAGCAGAAAGCCAGAACAAATCCCATTTAGTCCACTAAGTATGTATTGGTAGATCTATAGGCAACTACAGCAAGAGTGAAGAGAGTTTAAGCTGTTAGGGCAATTAGGGAAATGTTTACACTGCACGTCGACACCATCGGCCATTATCAGTGCAAACCTCGTCCTGGCTGGGACGTGCTGCACTCCTCGTTCTGGTCCACTGAGATTTACACCGTACCTGTACTGTGCATCCTTGGTGCCACGCCAACAGGTGTGTCTTTTTTGCCTCTGCATGTGTGTGAGTGTGTGTGTATATGTGTTGTGTGTGTGTGTGTGTGTGTGTGTGTGTGTGTGTGTGTGTGTGTTTTAAAAACATAAAATGTGTACCAGGAGCATGCCAGGATGTGCATACAAGTGTGAGTGTGTGGTTGGCAAGTGAGACAGAAACTCTGTGGAGGCCTTGCTCAGAAAGGAGACAATAGTGCCATGAGTGTGTTATCTGAAATTTTTTTTTTTTTTTTTGTCCCTTGACATGATACAGTGTACAACTGCAAGGTATAGAAACCACTTGTATTGAAGCTGCATATACAGGAAGCCTATCATAGTTTTGAATTTTCACCAGTCTGAAACCTACACCATCACATTTGTGTGACAGTCTGTGTTTTGAAGAAAGGTAGTGTCATCCATCCTCTTTTCCTTGTTTTTGAGTGGTGTGGATTCTGATTTTAACAGCATTTCTCTCTCTTTTTTGTATTTTATATTTGATTTTTAAAAAAAAAACCTGAAGAAACTGTACTTTTTCCAGCAGGTTTGTAGTGTTTGTGTGTATGTGTGTGTGTGCATGCGTGTGTGTGTGTGTGTGCATGTGCGTGCGTGTGCGTGCGTGTGCGCGTGTGTGTGTAGATGTCCGTCTTGTGGAGTGAAATGAATGAGATGCCCAACTGAATTAAAATGCTGTTTACTATCCTGGATACAGTACGTAGTAAGATATCATTTGTTAGCTCAATGAAATACAAAATATGTTCCCGAAAATTTTGGCAGTATGTAATGCCTCAGGGCTTACTGTTTTATTTATTGGTAATGTGATGTCATGTTGGTATGGAAATACTACAGAGAAGAAAATCAGGAGAGTGTGTGTGTATGTGGGACATGCATGTGTAGAGATGCCAGATGTTCAAATTTTATTGTACTGTTACTAAAGGTCACATGTTCAGAGCAAATTTGTTTCAGTGTTACACCACTGTCAAAATTGTTCCAGTGAGGTTCATTTACTGCTATGCAGGATCATTTGCCTGCTTTCTTGTTGTAAGCTGCTTAGGATTTTTCAAACTTCCATGGTGTACTGAGTACAGGTTGAAATATTGATTAACACTACTAGCAGTCTCCGGTGATAAAGCTCAGCCAAAGCTGATAACATGTGCATAAACACTTCATTGACATTGAACCAGTCTGTCAGCTGGTTTGTTTTCTCAGACAGGGAAAAATGTGACTTAATTCTTTGTCAAGTTATGTCTGGTGTCTGCTCCAGTATATCATGGGTTGCAGTGGAGGAGATTGTAATTTGCTTTGGTTAAACGACCAAGGGCTGTGGAATTAGCTGCAACTGTAACAGAGAAGCAGCAGGAGCAATAATGTTGGTCAAGTTACTCAAAAAAGTATCCATGCTTTGTCCCGTACTTCATGGGGGTCTTAGTCATATCTTGTTCCAAGAACAGAAATTAGCTGCAGGCAAACATTGTATGTAAACTGAATGCAGTGTAGGTTAATCTGTATACTGATATAACTGAGGGCCTGAGTGTTCCATTTGAAGTTCATGTTAAATGTCCACATTGTTCCTAAAAATACTTAAAAGGGGCTGGCATGTGTGTGTGTATGTGTGTGCGCGCTAGTGTGTGTGCGCATGCGCACACGTGTTTGTGTGTGTGTCTGTGAGGAAAAAAATGGGGACAGCAAGTTAATCATATGAAAGCAACTACTTTGTGTGTGTGTGTGTGTGTGTGTGTGTGTGTGAGTGTGTGAGGAAAAAGTGGGGATACCAAGTTAATCATACAAAAGCAACTACTTGTTCATTGTGATGACTTTGCACTGTTTCAGGTCAGAAGACGTGTGTGCACATACATGGGCAGTTTCCATACCTGTTGGTCCCCGTGAGCAGAACCAAAGCAGATGACGGCTATCTGCACACGTTTGCTGCTGGTTTGGAAGATGCCATCAGAACTGCTGCTGGGCCATGCCTGACTAACACCCACTACGTCTTCAACATCTCTCTTATCACTGGAAGGTGTGTTTGTCAGTTTAGGGTTGCTGGTATTGAAGTTTTAATGGGGTTGACTCAAACATTGAAAATAAGTGTCAGTGTGGGTTTCAGTTTGGCTTAGTGTTGTTCCATGATGCAGTCAGTTCTTTGTTGGGAACCAGGGGGAAAAAGTTACTTCTCTTCTGTCCCGTTGATGTCCTGAGAATATCGATTAGGTGGTAAAATTACTTGAGGTTTTCAATTCCAGTCTTCCGTAATTGAGCAGTTGTTATTGTTGATAATGAGGAGGAAGTGTTGTCTTTTTTGTTTATTTGTTTCGTCTGTGCCTCTGTGTGTGTGTGTGTGTGTGTGTGTGTGTGTGTGTGTGTGTGTGTGTGTGTGAGAGAGAGAGAGAGAGAGAGAGAGAGAGAGAAAAAGATTTTCACACGTTTTAAAGTGTAGATCTTATATCAAATGGCAGACTTTTTTTTTTTTTTTTACATGCTTCCAATTCTTATTGTGGTGTGTGTGTGTGTGTGTTTTTTTAATATCTGCATCACATTTCATTTTCTGACATTGTTACGTTTAGTGGAAGGCTTAGTTGGGTGTGTATGAAAGATTGAGGAATGGACAAAAGGTTAAAGAAAAGAGGAGAGCATGGAGGGTCTACCTGTCTGACTGATCTCAAGCATGCCGTTAGTAGAACTTGCAGAGCCACAGAATCTCCTTAAAACACACACATGGGCACATGCAGCACACACATGCACACAGGCGCGTACGCACACATGCACACACACACACACACACACACACACACACACACACACACACACACACACACACACACTCTTATGATGAGATTGGTCAACGTGATGATGTTGAGTTAAACTATGTTTAATTTTAGTTTGAGATTTGTGACAGGACTGCACTGTATGTTTCTTTTCAGAGTTTAAACAAATCTTGGGTGTCAGTACATCTGCAGAATTCATAATCTAGCAGGTGACTTTTTCAAGCAAGGTTCTAGAAGAGAGGATGAATGTGATAACTAAGACGTTTCCCAGGCTCTGATAGTTTTGTTGGATAATTCGCTGAAGATAACTTGAAATCTCATTACAGCAAAGTGGCTGCCTTAGCAGCTGGTATTAAATTTTCAGTCAGCATGTTGTGCCTCCATTATAACAACATTTTTATTCAAAATAGTTCACAGTAATATACACACAAGAAAACACACGCAACAACAACAACAACAACGACAACAACAGTAATAACGTCAGTCTTAAGTAGAACAGAGTGGTAGCATACATTTTTTGTTGTAAAGTTACATCCTCAGTACAGCAATGTTTTTGAAAATCAGTTAGGAGGATTTTGAAAATATGTTAAAGTGGCCCAAAACATAGTAAATGATATAACTTATGTTCCAATAATATCTTACAAAAGTGATTTTTTCAGAGTGTTAATTCAACTTTTTTTGTTAGTGAAAAACAGTATGGAAGAATCATCACCAAAAAATTCTACCGAAGGAATACTGAAGCAGCGTTTACTGAAATGCCAAGTCTGTGAGGGTAGGTCTTTCCGCCTAATTTCCAGTCGGTCTGATGGATTTAGAAAGGCCCATATTGATCAGGGTCTGTGACACAGGCTGGCCTATCTGTTGAGCACTTCCGGCCTTGGCTGCCACAGACCTATAGCTCAGCCTTTCTGCCAGCCCTCGTCTTATTGATTGCTGCCTGCCTGCCGTTTTCCCTTCCCTGTTCCCCCCCCCCCCCTCCTCCCACTCCTCCTCCCCCACAACCACCTTCCCTTCCTTCCTCTCTTGCTCCTCCTTTCTCCCTGCACCCTGTGGGTGTCCAGATCTGGGTTGTGTGAAGGACAGTTTGGCACAGACTGGAGTCCCCTGGGTGACCGTACATGGCTTGACAATGAGATGGAGGAGGGCTGGCTCTGATTGCTATAGCGAAGACGTTTTCTTCATTTGCTTGGCTGTCTGTCACAATGTCCTCTTCAGTTTAATGTATGACTTAAAACTGTGGCTGTTGAATATCAGTGTGTGTGTGGGTGTGTGTATGTGTGCATGTGGGTGGTAGTATACATGCCTATATGTTTGTTTTATTTCATGAATTGCTCTGTTTTATGACCTGACTAGTTTGCATAATCTGGGGACATTCTATTAGACTATCAAAAAGAAAAGGTAACAGCTGGTATATATTTGAAACCGCTTCAATAATCTGATCCTTTATAACATTGAGTGTATGTTTGCTGGCTTTGTTCACATGAAATTCAGACTGAGTTTTGGTGAGTGAGCACAAAAGTATTTCGATTTGGTGTAGTAACACTGTGTCTCCTGGAGAGGACCAATTAGGAAGCTGAGTATTTTTTTAGAGTTACTCAGATTTTGTTCCCACCTTACTGTTTGCCACTCTGCCTTATGCAGTGATGTTTGAACGCACTGCGTCGATTCATTGTTCTCTATAACTGTCTTCGACTTTTTTCTTTAAAACTTAAATTTTGGAAATGGAAAGTTGAGAAACCCACTTTGCTGTTTAGATACTAAGGTACTGCATGCTGGCTGGTTCTTGGGAGTCTAAAGTAACCTGTGTGTTATTATATGCAACTGCTGGTCCGTTAAGTTCAACAGCAGTTTTGTATTGGTTTCCTTGAAGAGTGGTCAGCCATGTCAGATTTGGAGATCATTGTTACCTTGGATAAAACAAACACAAAAATACATAATTTTCTGATGAAAGACGTACCAGATATTCTTGTAGAACTGTTCCATAATTTTCTGATGAAAGACATACCAGATATTCTTGTAGAACTGTTCCATAATTTTCTGACGAAAGACATACCAGATATTCTTGTAGAACTGTACCTTTACTGATTGAAATAGAGGATAGAATTACTAGCACGGTATGGTGTGCAGTTAAGAAGAAACATACATTGAGAGATGGCAGAGAGTCTGACTTATCTATGCAGCATTAAGCACAAGACATATCCTTAGTTTTTTTTTACACTAAATATTCAGGTCAGTTGAAAAAAAAAAGTGTCAGCGCTTAAAAAAGAAACAATCAAACAAAGGTTTCAGTGCTTAGAAACAAACAAACAAACAAAAGAGAGAGAAAAAAACATTCATCCTACCTGTCAATAATCATTTTGTGTGGACTAATAGTTGTTGCGGAAAGACAGCTGATAGCCATTCAGCCAAGTAGAAAACAATCCAGTCAGGGGAGAGCACATCTAAACGTAACGTCACAAAATGTGAGAGTAGGGAAAAAAGCAAATTTGTCAAACTCTGAGCAAGAGCTGTAAGAATTTGTCTCCATCCTTATAATGTAGATGCTAACTGTTACGTTCTGTATGCTGTGGCCACTTGTACTCTACCAAACAGTGTAGTTGCCAAACATGGATCTTCATAGATGTTGCGGTATTTAGTTGTTCTCTTATTGATATATTTTATCTTTACTTTAAAGAGAGAGCATACCTTTGAAGTCATAATACATTCCATTTTGGATACTGTTGCTTCAATTGATTGAATGATATTTTCTTTTCAAAGAAACTTAACTGATGCAGGAAAGTTTAAATGCTTTTTGTGGTAATTCTACAGAACTATATGTTTAAGTGGAGAGCTGTTTTTTTGTTGTTGTTGTTTTTATTCAGACACAAAAAGTGCTGTTCAAACAAAGCTTTGCTGATAATGTTGATATAGATTAACGAGAGACAGTGTTATTTCAGATTGAAGATTGGAGACAAAGAAGTACAACACTACATGAAAGTTTGCTTCTATGACCCAGATATCCTGCTTAAGTAAGTAACAATACATGTTTTCCATCAGTTCCATCTATATTGTGTGTGTGTGTGTGTGTGTGTGTGTGTGCGTGTGTGTGTGTGTGTGTGTGTGTGTGTGTGTGGAATAATGTTTCGTACAAGGATGATAATTTAAACTGTATGTCCTGTGTAGTTGACCATGTCTGACCACCTTGAAAACCTTATAAATCCTGCATTACTGGGAATTTTTTCATGCTGTATCTCAGCTGGCACAGGCCCCTGTAAGCAGACCATTTGTGAGTAGTGATTCGGCTGCCTGTAACGAAGTCTCTGGTGCCTAGACCATAGCCATTTCCTGGCAATGGATGGCATACCACAGCCTCAGTCAGCTGGAATTCCAGGAGGATACTGGTGGTTAAGAGGTGCCATGCTACTCATTTCATGGTGGATGGTCACATAACTAATTTGCCAAAAATATTGCCTATTGTTGTTCTCTGTTCCTTTTGCTTTTTTTTAGTGTTATTGTTCAGAAAAGAAATGAGATGAAGTTAGCATACAGTGTTTCATCAGATTGGAGTTTTGGTATCCCATTTTAAAAATTGAACAGACTGCACAAAATGGAAAAAAAAGCAAGACTAAATCTAATGCCATTAACAAATGCATTAGAAAGAGAGAATTTTTTCCATAAAAGCAGTGTTCCTATTGTCATGTAAAGTTAAACACCTTTTGTCAGATCATTTACATATTACTTTTGAAATGAGTATCACCTTCCATGCTTCGCATTTAGTTTAATTACCAATATTTTACTGTTTCAGACTCCATATGTTGACAGAATCTTATCTATCAGCACTGGGAACCAATTTGAACTTTGCTTGAATGGATATTGGTGGTGAGAAAGCTATCAGTTGTAGTTGTAGCGTCTGACTTGAACAGATTGCGATGACCAATGTAAAAACGATATGTGCACTATTACTGCCTTAGCTTGGCCATCTTGTTTGTTGAAAGAGTGATTTCTGACCTGTCTCAACCAGCAATATCAGAGAGAAAACTGAACTTTCCAGTCAATTGGAAAGAACTACATGCAGTGAAATGGTCAAGCTAATGGCTTCTGTACACAGAAAGTTTCCCCTTGACTGAAGTTTGTGTGCCTTACTCTCTCAGACTCTCTCTCTCTCTCTCTCTCTCTCTCTCTCTCTCTCTCTCTGTCTGTCTCTCTCTTGTCTGTCACCCACAGATATTTGAATTGGTGCATTATCTGTTTTGTTTCAGGGCAGCACATGTATTACAAGAAGGTGTTGTGATGAACACCCCTTTCCACCCTTGGGGTGCTCACATACCTTTCTTCCTCCAGGTGGGTGGATTATGTGGGGCTTGTGAGTGTTAAGATCGGACTCTTTTGGTTCCTTTATTTAGTGGTTATGATGGAGAAACATTGTTTGTGTTAAATGGTTTGTTGATGGTAAACAGATATTGTTTAGTGGGTGGGGAAAAAAGATTAAGGCATTGTACTTGTACTTAACTCATTCTGGATGACAAACTGGATAATTTGTGACAAGAAAGCCAACACGCGACCTGACTTATGAGCTGACGTAGGATGCCAGGTTTTGTTCAGATCTTTTGACAAGTTCAGTTATATTCAGTTAGGACCATGTTTCAAGTATATGTCCCTTAACCCGTAGAGTGCCTTCTTCCTTGCGCTGAACCCTACGAAGTGATCTGAAGCGATCAAAGCTAAGTGAATTTTCATTGTTTTATTCGTTAATGTCTCACCTGATGAAGACCTAAGAGGTCGAAACTAGTTGTGTTTCGTCTTGTGACTCGTTTGTCCACGTTCTCTGGGCGGTTCGCTAACATTTATTTAAGATTTCCGTAGAGTGCCTTTAAGCCGTCAGCTGACGCCGCATTAAAAATGCTTTCCCAGTGCCTATGGGCCGTCCACTGACGTCATGCATTTTTCTTGAATTTTCATTCGTTACTATTTCTATCAACGGACTTAAATAGAGTGTGCGTAGTAAGCCTTATATGTCTGTAGTATTAAAATGATATGTAAATGACCACACGTGAGGGGAAAGCCCATTTATTCTCATCACTGACTGGATGACCAGCCAGCACTTCGTCTCGCTTGCAAAGATGGCAGCGCAACCTTGGACAAGCGCAGCGACCAAGTCAACATATTTACACAGCTGAGCAGGCTCTGCTAATGATTTTTGACAAAGACAATAATCTTTTATTCAACGACTCACTCGAGCATGAAGGTGAGATGATGATAGTGATGGAATTGCCGACCATATTCGTCAGTTATTGAGTCGGGCTGTGTGACCTCAGTGTGTGTTCAGCTGACTGCATCGAATGAGCCAGCCTAGTGTGTACTCTGCACTGTGTGCCAGTGGTCAGTGACGTGATAGTCAGCGCGAGAGGGGAGCGCGGCCTGCTCGCGGTGTGGCACAGGGCAGAGGGAAAGGTAGGGGAAGAGGAGCAGTGAAAGAGAGGGTTGAAGTCCAGCAAAGGGGCGTGGTGGGGAGAGGGGGGCGTGGTCGTGGACTGACCTGTCTGCTTAGTGTGTGAGCGTCTTGATAGACTTCTAAACTGTTTTACTTTCATTTACAGGTGTAGTGTGACAATACAAACTTTATTTTCAACTTTTTTGCTTTGTGTTCTTGTTTGGATGTGAAGATGTAATGGTAAATACATATGTTTATGATCGTGCAAAAAAATCTATCCAAATCTAAATGCCTAAATACTTTTTTATTATCAAAATTAAAACAAAAGAAGCCCAGATTCAAAATCTTCATTCAATTTCCTTCAAAAATTATATATATTTCATTTTTATATCTTTTGTAGTTTCTGAGCTAGAATTTTTTGTTAATTATTCCCCCAAATCATTAGATTTCCCTGGCACTGGGAAAGCCTTTGTTTGTAACATTTTCAGGCAGTGAACGGGTTAACTCTCTTACATAGAATGGCAAGTTTGTGGTGATACTGCGTTCGAATTTCTGGATCATTATTTTGATTGTGTGTAGACAACTCATATCATATTCACGTGGTACAGTAGCAGTGCTTCATTAAAATTTTGATTTGCGTATTGACTGAAAAGTTATTCATAAAGTAGATATTGCTCTTTTAATGAAAAGATGATTGAAGTAAAAAGAAAGATCAGTAGTTGAAAAGGTGTTCTTGATTTTAGTTAAGAATTCTAGCAAATATAAAGTTCTAGAATTCCTGCAAGTAGGACAGTTTACATGTGACTGCTAGTAAATAAGATGGTGTTCTATTTCTACTGCTCGTTTTATATAAAAAGGCAGATAATGTAGAAAAAAGGAAGAAACTGTAGTAGTATATGTATTTGGCTTGCCAGATTCATGAATATGATTATTGATACTCAGGCAGGGTTTTTTTGTGTGTGTTTGCTATGCTTAACCCGAAGAGTGCCTATAAGCCGTCAGCTGACGCCGAAGTAAAAATGCTTTCCCAGTGCCTATGGGCCGTCCACTGACGTCATGCATTTTTCTTGAATTTTCATTCGTTACTATTTCTATTAACAGACTTAAATAGAGTGTGCGTAGTAAGCCTTATATGTCTGTAGTATTAAAATGATATGCAAATGACCACACGTGAGGGGAAAGCCCATTTATTCTCATCACTGACTGGATGACCAGCCAGCACTTCGTCTCGCTTGCAAAGATGGCGGCGCAACCTTGGACAAGCGTAGCGACCAAATCAACGTATTTACACAGCTGAGCAGGCTCTGCTAATCATTTTTGACAAAGACAATAATCTTTTATTCAACAACATACTCGAGCATGAAGGTGAGATGATGATTGTGATGGAATTGCTGACCGTATTCGTCAGTTATTGAGTCGGGCTGTGTGACCTCAGTGTGTGTTCAGCTGACTGGTTTGCCAGCGTCGAACGAGCTCGCCTTGTGTGTACTCTGCACTGCGTGCCAGTGGCCAGTGATGTGATAGTCAGCGCGAGAGGGGAGCGTGGCCTGCTCGCGGCGTGACACGGGGCAGAGGAGAAGAGGAGGAGTGAAAGAGAGGGTTGAAGTCCAGCAAGGGGGCGTGGTGGGGGGAGGGGGGCATGGTCGTGGACTGACCTGTCTGCATAGAGTGTGAGCATCTTGATAGGCTTCTAAACTGTTTTACTTTCATTTACATGTGTAGTGTGACAATACAAACTTTATTTTCAACTTTTTTGCTTTGTGTTCTTTTTTGGATGTGAAGCTGTAGTGGTAAATACATATGTTTTTGATCGTGCAAAAAAATCTATCCAAATCTAAATGCCTAAATATTTTTTTGTTATCAAAATTAAAACAAAAGAAGCCCAGATTCAAAATCTTCATTCAATTTCCTTCAAAAATCATATATATTTCATTGTTATATCTATTGTAGTTTCTGAGCTAGAATTTTTTGTTAATTATTACCCCCAAATCATTAGATTTCCCTGGCACTGGGAAAGCCTTTGTTTGTAACATTTTCA
Organism: Conus canariensis; assembly: GCA_033310375.1. Taxonomy (NCBI): domain Eukaryota; kingdom Metazoa; phylum Mollusca; class Gastropoda; order Neogastropoda; family Conidae; genus Conus; species Conus canariensis. The sequence continues at coordinate 68,194,625 of CM065724.1, forward strand.
AGCAGTGAACGAGTTAAAAACAACACACACAAAATGTTCAGGGTAATTGTAAAATTTCAGCCACTTTGTCAGATTCCTGGATCACATTACCTGATCAAATTAATTGTAAAATGATATTGCCAATGAATTTTTCATCAAAATTTATGTCTTTTCATGAAATATTTGTGCATTTTTTACATTAATAAAATTCTTCTGCTCTCAAAGTCAGTAAGAAGTTGATCATGCAGCATCTGTCAAAAAATTTTATTTCCTTGTTATCATGTTGGTATCTTAGCACTGCTGCTGATTCAAAGAATTGGGACTAGGTACTAGCTAAACACATGCAATAGTAATAAATGAAGTCAAACAGTCTAAAGGAAAAAAGCCTGTGTATTAATTATTTTTGACCATTTCTGTATGTCATTTAAAATCACTGCAAATGAACAGGGGAAGACACCAGGTATCATTCTGTTAATCTGGTGATGTATGATAGTTATCAGTTCAGAGAGTATGTACATATGTATAACACAAGTAGGAACAAAGTATGGCTATCAACAAACCATAATGATCATTTATTTTTGACTCATAATGGTTTCAGTATGTTGTTGCCAGGCAGATCTGTTGTTCTGCTCACCATCATTTCGTTTCCTAATTTTGGGGCATGCGCTTAAATCAGTCTGAAAAGTAAATAATTGCAAAGCTAATTCATTAATATTTCATAGAAAATCGACACAAAGCATTCTATCTGTAATGGTTATTATCATAGCTTTCGTACTTGTGATGCACAAAACGCTGTTCCTCGTAACTCTCAGACTTTAGACAGGAAACTTTTTTACACTGTGCACAACAATGCCATTCTTCAAAGTGAGTTCAAAAGCATGCGGATATACTTCCGCCAGCAAGGTGAACTGAGACTAGAAAATAGTTCGTAACATTTATTTGCAAAAAAAGTTTGCTCTGCAAGGGCGTCCTTCATAACATGAAAAAGCAGAGTTGAAAAAATCAGAAATTTTTGATTGTCAAAATTCAGTCAGTCATGAACTTTTTTCCTTTCATGCGTTTTTCCTGTGTAAATGTGTTGAGTCATACGTGTCTGCCATCTTTGCAGTGTGATCCAGTCATATATTCTTGCTCAGATTGTGGAAAACACACAATTGGTTGACAGACATGATGAATTATAAGGAACAGTGAAATTAATGATGGTAAAAAATAAACAAAATCAAAGAAATGTAACTGATCAAGAAAGGGACTATTGCAGTGAGGAAAACTGAGCACAGTTTTCTTCTTCTTTTTTTTTTTTTCTTCATTATTTCAGGTATGTGAAGGCACACAACACGTGAAGTCTCAGTATGTCACGCTTGCAATTGCCATTTTCACTTTCATTTGGCACAAAAAGATGCCTCAAGCAGAACAGAAATAAATTATAGTTTATCAGAAGCATTCAATAAAGATGATTTAAGATTACGTGATGACACCTCAATTGGCCCCCGTTTGGGAGAGTGACTCGTATGATCACTGTATGCTGTGTGTGTGTGTGTGTGTGTGTGTGTGTGTGTGTGTGTGTGTGTGTTGTACACTTCAAAATTGCCATTTTCTCAGCAACAACAAGCTCTTGCACATTAAATTTTTATGCAGTGATGAATTATGGCAAGAGACCTATCAAGTCATCCCTGTCATAGATGTCACTAAATGGTTACGGCTGTAAATTTGCCATAACATTTTAATTAGATCAGTATTGTGGAATTGTCATTTTCTTTAAGAAAAAATATTATCATCACCTACCTTACAGCTATGTACATGAAGATTTTATGGGCATGTTAATTAAAGCAAATATAACAAGTTATTAATTACTTTCTTATGAGAGTGAACATTGTAATGATTCCTACCATTCTTATCTTTTAAAAGGTGAAGTTCCAGGTGCGTCATGTCATGTACCACTCACATTGAAACATATTCTTTTAGAGTGTTGGGACCTGCATGGTGTGAGACATAAACATTTTACAGCAGACTCATGAAAACCTTGTTCAGAGATACCCCACCTGATATGATTTTTGAATTTCTGAAAGGATCAACATTTTTCATCTTATCTAAAATTTTATGGACGAAAGATTTTGAACAAAATTTTCAGTGTGTTTGTAGAAGGTATGTTTTAAAGGGTTGTGTGAATGAGTTTTTCTTTTTTCTTTTTTTTTTCTTGATGACTTTTGAGTTGACGTCAACGCAGTGACAGCCCTGATGTGACCCTTTGTGGTTGACTGGGCTATAAACAACATTAGTGTTACCATTACCAAGCAGAGGACCAGATGAAGAAAGAATAAGATTAACTGCAAGAGTATATTGATAAAATTAGCTGAAAGCTTTCAAAGCAAAAAAAGGACTATGAGCGTTTCATTTGTGGTGAACAAAAGGGAGAAAGTAGGGACAGGTATGGTTGAGTTAGTTGTGATGAAGGAGATTTCCGTGGAACCATCAGCTGTGGTCATGGGGATATTCCTACAATAAAAGTTTATGATGGGATACTTCCAGAACCAGAAAGCTTCCTCCAGTAAGGGAATCAAGCGTTGGAACACAGCTGAAGTAGCAATCACTAAGTCATGAGCTCTCAAGCTGAGATCAAACTCATAGCCCGGCCTGTTCTCCTGTCTAGTATTGCTACAGTCCATGGGAATATTTCTGCTTGGCTGTAGAACAAGGGAACAATAACAACCTTGCGTTGTTAGCCAGAGACAGAAGACGGTGGATTTGGGCATCTTATTGCTATGTTAGCCATGAGACATTGTCCAAACAGAGCCATCTAACTGCCATATCTTGCAAGAGTTGGACATGGCAAATATATTTACTCCAACAGGGATTATGAGAAATATTTCCTGTTTTTGTTCATCAGAATTGAAAGTTAACTGAAATTGAACCTGAGCAGATATATGTCATCTGTTCTTCATGATCAATTTTATGTATAGAATCATTTTAAAGTGGAGTATGCATTGTCGTTTTCTTCATCTGCCTCTTTTTCATTGTTAATGGGGCAAGACTATTCCGCAGGTTAACAATTCTTCCGTTATTAGTTCTGTCTTCAAGATGGACTCGGTGGTCCTCATTTGCTGCTAGTGAAGGATCTTATGTTTATCATCTGTTTTCCTGATTTTTTGTTCCCATTTCCCTCCCCCCCCTTTCCCCCCATTCCTCCCCTCCTCCCTCCTTTTTTTCCCTTCTTTCTTTTTTTAATCTTTGCCAAGTCGTCTATGTAATGACAGAGGAAATGTTAGCCTGCATGTGTTTCCTGCCACTACTGACTTGTTCAACATCCTTTTCATTGCTTAGCATGGCTTCAGGGAACATCTTTTTAATACCCACTTCCACCCCCCACCCTCCCCCACCCCTCAAAAAAAGAAAATAAAAAGGTTGGGAAAAGATTATGATAATTTTTGCTAATAAAATTACACAGCACAACACCGCTAAGACAGAGTGGAACTTGTGCCAAATGATTAGGCCAAAGGATCTGTGTTTGCTAGCAGAAATGTGGTCATGATTAATGGTGATAGAAATCATTTTGTAAAGTGGATGTGCTTATTAAAAATTTTCTTTTTTGCTATCTTTCCAACTAAATTGGATGTAACAGAAATCTGGTATGTTGTACTAGTAATCCTGTGCGACCTGAAATTTGAAGCAGATGGTATAAAGTATTAATTTGTAGCCTGAGTATGCCAACTTCTTTTTGTGGTGATGCTCAGTGTTGCTATGCTTATGGTTTCAGTTTGTCATTGATCACCAGATTCATGATGGGAGCCACCTGCATTTTTCGACTTCCAAGCTCCGACAGTTTCATAGGGGACACGATGGTAAGTTTGTTAATGATCTGCATCTCATTGCAGGAATTTGTGTGATTGATAGGTGCAGGTGGGGGTACTGGTTCAATGGATTATTTATATTTTTACTTGTCATGGTGGTCAGGTAATCCTGTGTGAACTGGACGATAATTGACATGGTTTAAATGGATGCCTGTTGTAGGGTTACCCATGCTAGAGAGGTCAAGGGGGAGGGATGACACTAACTGTGATCTTAACTTCTTCCTTATCGTCTTCATTGTCATATTCATTAATTGGTTACCGTAAGCAACCCATAATCCGGCATTTGAATGACTTGGCAATAGGATAAATGGCTGTTTACCAGTGTTTAGATTCGTGCCATGTGTCTCAAAGCCCATTGTCTCTTCCCCTAACACTGCAGTCCTCCTAGGGTGACCCTCCCTCCCCCCTTCTCCCCATCCCTCACCTTTTTCTTTCTCTGCCATCATCTGGGAAACCAGTTGCCTAGGTTTGAACTTACAAGAACAGTACCCATATGGGCAGCAGAGGCAGAAAAATGGTGATTGTGAAGATGAAGACAAAACCACCACTCATGCATAACGGCATGTGTGTCTGCCAACTAGTGGGTCTACCAGTGGGACTGGAGACCATTAAAAAAAAAAGAAGGTGAAAAACACTACTAAATCAGTTTGTACCCTTGGAGATAACGTTACAAGTTAGAGGAGATACATGCTGCTTTTCTCACTGTCTATGGATAGCATCATAATTCAGTGGAGCTTGAGGTCACGATTCAGATTTGAGGAGCTTCTGCTGCTTTGCTAAGACTAGCAGTTTGTTACTGAGTCTTCAGGAAACCTTACCAAGTGATTGCCATTGTGTGTGTGTGTGTGTGTGTGTGTGGGGTTGTGTGTGTGTACTCCCAGTTCTTATAGAACAGGGAGTACTTTAATCGGAATGAAGAAATGCTGTCTGTCTGTCTGTCTGTCTGTGTGACAGTCCGTGGTCAAAATGTGTTCCACTCGCTCCAGACAAAACTTCTGGGCCGATCTTCCTGAAAATTTGTACGTTTGTTCGTTATGGGTCACGGATGATGCCTGATGTTTTATTTTACCAGAATAGCCATTACAAACGGCTATAATGGCCCAAAACAGTTTTTCTTCTTTATGGAGTATCTCAGAAAGTACTTGTATTCAAGATAAACTGGGAGTATGTTTATATGCTTTGCATCTTGTAATATTCTTTCAAAACTGACTCAACCAGAAGAAGTAATGAGCGGCATCTCTTCACTTCTATAAAAAAAAATTCACTGGTGTTGCCGTATACATCTGAACACCTCTTTTAAGGCAGTAGTAGCAATAGTCACTTTACAGAAAATCACAGTTGTTCTGCTCTGCTCACTAACATATACCATTCTCAGAAATTAAGAATTGATGAAACTCACTTAGGAATTTCTGTGACCTTTTTTGCTGTTTGGTGACTAACAGCTATTCCCCACTTCAGTGAAGGGTCTCTCTTGGAAAATACCTTCTCTGTGTTGGACTTTTGTTATTAAAGTGGCAAATCTTCTGTCTTCATCCTTGTAACAGCACACATTCCTGTTGACGTCTGTCAGTGCATGATATACCATTAATCTTGTACTGTATTTGGAGAGTGTTCGATGATCTGCATTGAAGTGACCACTTTCCCTACCCATGTTTGATTGAATTAGAGATCTCCCCAAACCTCCAGGGTGGTTCATGAAGAAGGTGGAGTCCATAGGCATTGTGGAATCCATTTGCATCGGGCCTGCCTGCTGGATGCCTGATTAGTCCTGGCATTATTGAAAATTCTTTGCAAACATCATGTGGCCAGAGTGATGGGTCTTTGCTTACAGCCAGGGTCTGTCACACACCAGGAGAAGTATAATAAGGATGTGTTTGGCAGGAGGTTCAGACTTGTTTTCCATGACAATCTTTCTAATATGCCACCACCTGACTGTCTTTACTACAGTCTGTTTGAGCTATTGTATGTCCTGCCAGCCAGTGGTCAGATTCTGTCTTCTATCTTGGGCGTGATAAGAGTCCAAGCCCTTGTCATTTGGATAGGTACTCATGCACTTCCTGCAGAAAGAATGGAGGAGATGTTCTCATCATATGTTAGCTTGGGACACGTCTGTCTCTTTGTAAACATGATTCCTATGGACAGATACGCCTTCCATCTCTCACACGTTTCCCATGTCTCTCTCAATGCACTGACACTTTATATTGTTTCAAACCAAGTTGAGGATTGTACATGGGCAGATCAGAGAGTGCCCTGCAGGCAAGAAGGACACACAACCTGGACACCCTCCAAGGGCTGTAGACCACAGGTGCCATTCAGTTTTTACCTCTTCACAACACTGCAGGAGTTTGATGTTGCAAGTCAGCTTAGGTAGAACTGCAGTCAAGTGTGGGAATAGACTGTTGGAAAAAATCTGATCACTAAATTTGTGCCCTCATGTTTGCAGGTGTAGAAATATTTGTGCCCTCATGTTTGCAGGTGTAGAAATGAGTAACCACAAGAGCAGAAGTCACAGGTCATGGCCTCAGCTTTCCCCAGTTAAGAATAGTTGAAGGGCTCCCCACTCCTCCGAGGTGGGTTAGGAAATGAAAGATTTGGTTAAAACTAGTCCTTGTCCGAGAGCAAAGTTTAAACCTTTGTTCACTACAAGACCACTTGAGGTTGAGAAGCTTTTAGAAGAGAAGCTTTCATCGGGTATCTTTCCTGTCTCAGTGGATGGCAGCCGTTCATTATGCAGGCATAATCACTGACATGAAACGGTGTGCCACAATTATGACTATTTCGTCTTGGTGCATTCATGACACTTGGCATTTCTTTCCTCAGTTAGGCTTAGACCAAAAGGGTGTTTGATCAAAGTAACAAAGCAATATCAAAGCGAGTGGTTCCTCAATATATGTCAAAGCGAATGGTTCCTCAATACATATCAAAGCGAAGGGTACCTCAGTATATATCGAAGCGAATGGTTCCTCAATACATATCAAAGCGAGTGGTTCCTCAATATATATCGAAGTGAGTGGTTCCTCAATATATGTCGAAGCGAATGGTTCCTCAATACATATCAAAGCGAATGGTTCCGCAATATATGTTGAAGCGAATGGTTCCTCAATACATATCAAAGCGAATGGTTCCTCAATACATATCAAAGCGAATGGTTCCTCAATACATATCAAAGCGAATAGTTCCTGAATACATGTCAAAGCGAATGGTTCCTCAATACATATCAAAGCGAATGGTTCCTCAATATATGTCAAAGCGAGTGGTTCCTCAATGCATATCAAAGCGAGTGGTTCCTCAATACATATCAAAGCGAGTGGTTCCTCAATACATATCAAAGCGAGTGGTTCCTCAATACACACCAAAGCGAGTGGTTCCTCAATACATACCAAAGCGAGTGGTTCCTCAATACATACCAAAGCGAGTGGTGGTTCCTCAATACATACCAAAGCGAGTGGTTCCTCAATACATACCAAAGCGAGTGGTTCCTCAATACATATCGAAGCGAGTGGTTCCTCAATACATATCGAAGCGAAGGGTTCCTCAATACATATCGAAGCGAAGGGTTCCTCAATACATATCAAAGCGAATGGTTCCTCAATACATATCAAAGCGAGTGGTTCCTCAATACATATCAAAGCGAAGGGTTCCACAATACATATCAAAGCGAATGGCTCCTCAATACATATCAAAGCGAATGGCTCCTCAATACATATCAAAGCGAGTGGTTCCTCAATATATATCAAAGCGAATGGTTCCTCAATATATATCAAAGCGAATGGTTCCTCAATATATATCAAAGCGAATGGTTCCTCAGTATATATCAAAGCGAATGGCTCCTCAATATATATCAAAGTGAATGGTTCCTCAATATATATCAAAGCGAATGGTTCCTCAATATATATCAAAGCGAATGGTTCCTCAATATATCAAAGCGAATGGTTCCTCAATATATATCAAAGCGAATGGCTCCTCAATATATATCAAAGCGAATGGTTCCTCAATACATATCAAAGCGAATGGTTCCTCAATACATATCAAAGCGAGTGGTTCCTCAATATATATCAAAGCGAATGGTTCCTCAAGTTCTGTGACAGAGAAGATTGATGCTGACAAACAAAGGGAGATGGGACTGGCAAAATATCCAGGAACCATGAAAAGGAAACATTTTGTTGTTTAGAAACAAGACCTTTATTTTTCCCGGCTAAAATTGCTTGTTCCCCTTCAGCTTCAGGGGACATTGCCTTTTCCTATCCTTTTCTCCTGTCGTGAATTCCGTTTCCAGAAAGAATTTCCTGTAAGGATTCAGATACAAACAACTGGATCTTTGTAGTTGTGTGGAGATACATAGGAAAGTGGACCCTACGATGATGTTTCTATTGATCAGAGGAGATGCCCTGATGTAAAGGTTAGGTTATACACGTTTGTTTTGAGGGAGTTGTAAGAAATCTTCAGCATATTTTGACTTCGGAAATTTAATCCGATTGGGTCTCACAAGTTTGTTAATTTTGTGTCCAATTTCAAGTATGTACATTGCAAATAGATCAGTGGATGACCAAGTGGTTTGCTTTCAGATGAAGGACAAGAAGTGTCGAGGCTGACAGGCGATGAGTGTCCTGTGGCCAGTGACCTGGCGTCAGTCCGGTGGAGGAGCTTGGATGAAGTGCTGTCAGTGACCGGCTCCTCTCAGTGTAGCATGTCCACTGCTGCTCCGGCTCGGCTCGGTCAGGTGGACAACATGCCCAGGTCAGTGAGTCTCAGCAGGTTGGGAATGAAATGGAATTCTATTTCTCATTCGAGATTCATGTTTTCATGGAAAAAAAGAAAACAGCTTGAAAATTAGATGTAATTCTGTAATAGCAAGAGTGTTTTATCATGTATGAATGAAAATGGGGTTTTTAGTGGTGGAAACTGGTACTTTTTACATTATGATTCTTGGCCATAAAAAAAAAAACGTTGGCTGAAAAGAGTGGAGCATTTTTCAAATCTCATCTGTCACAAAGTATTGACATGTTATTTGCTGTTGTTTGTGCCAAACATAGTGTGGCCTGAGTGATCCTTTTCAATAGGAAATCCATTTTGTAAAGTGCTGATATAACCAGAAACATATAAAAGGGATTTTTTTACTTTCACATTTGTATTCCAAAGGATAATTTTTACTTTGTCAGTAATTTTGTGTTTACTGTGCACAGCAATTCCTATACTGATTGAGTATGCTGTTTCACATAGGATCAGATTGCTTCTAGAACTGTTTGATGTTTAACAGTACAGATTTTGAAAAATTCGCAAGTTCTCTTTCTGATTTCGTCCATCACTGAACTGCACTTAAAAAGGTGGAAAACCACAAGACTGGCATAGTGCTGGTTTTTACCAATAAATATTTGCTTCGCACTGGTTAAAAAAGTGTACTTGAACATGTACCTCGTTGCTACACAACAACATGGGATAACCATAAGAATTCGTGTGCCTCAAGGCAAAATATCTTTATGAGGTACCAGTGTGGTAAGTGAAGTGTCCCTTCTGTTTATGCAGGACAGCCCAAATTGTCCTGACTAAAGAGGCTGCCCAGGCTGTAGACTCAGAAGGGTTTAAAGGGTTAGAACTTTTTTTTTTTAATGTTAACTCTGCTGAGGTGTGCTAGATGAGCAGTGATTAGCCTCAATTTTAGCTACTGTCAGGACTCACAGTCACCATTCTTATCATTATTATTGTAATAACCAGACTAAGACTGTCAGAACCAATCACCTGAAGCAATTCAGATGCTTTGAATACATTATGGTATTTTGGTTTTCTGTGTTACTGTTGCTGTGTGTGCTTTACTGCCTTAACCAGTTGTGCCATTGTACAGAGCAGTAGTTCACCGTCAGGTGCACTCATACAGCCACACATAGCCAAACAACTGTAAGTTCACCTAATGGAACCTTGTTCTCAGAAAAGGCCACAGACAGCTTCTGGAACAGTTAGGTTCACATAAAGCTATCTGCAGGGACTTTTGGAGTATGTGGATGTTAATACAAAAGCTGTGTGTTCGTGACTGCTAGATGTGTGGACATTGAACTGCTATGTACATTGCGGACAGTGTGCTGTCGTGGTTTGCCATTTAGTGATATTTTACCAACTCAGATGATGAAATTCCAACAAAATTATTGGTTACCAATACTGTGTACTGATTTAGTTTTGATTTGATCAGAATCTGAAGGTGGGAAAGGGGACCATTGTTTGTCAAACTTGCCTTTCACTGATTGCTGTGACCAGGCTTCTGATTTTGTTCCACTCTTTTGCCTTCGCCAGTTTTTCGGTGCCAATTTTTAGAAAGAACTTGCATCATCACTGACTGTGTGTAACTTTGATTCTCATTTCTTGCAGAACATATTGAAAGAGTGGTTAGTTTTAGGACTGCTTCACTGATAGACAGTTTTTCTACACTTTGTATCACGAAATGCTAGACTTTAGGCTTCAAAGATGTTTATGTTTAATTGCCGTTTTCACTCTCTTACACGCTTTGTTTCTCTCCCTCTGACAGTATTTTTGGTCAGTCTGTCTTTTGCAAGTATATATGTAAATGAAGAGCAACGGTTTTCTTACAGAGCAAATGTTGTTGTTTGCAGTGAGGTACTGTCCTCAGCGCACTTAGAGCTGCAAAGGTATCGTGGACTGGAAGTTGATGTGAAGGCTGATGACACTGTCCATTGCCACGAGCTGTATGGTGAGTGGACCACATTGTCATTTTACTTTATTTGTTTCATCTGTATTTAAATCGTTACTTTTGAAAGAGTGGCATTGGTTTTTCAGTTGGTTTGTTTCTTAGAAAACAAGAATATGGTGTAAGCTTGATGAATGCCCATTTTCAAAGGTTCAAAACTTTACTATGAGAAAAGTTGATGTCCATTTGTAAAGGTTCAAAACTTTACTATGATAAATTTGTACATATTTGTAGATAATCACATTTTGCAGAAATGCTGTATCAAAAAGGATGCAAAACCGAGTATTGAAAATGATTGGAAGAACTTTTTTATATCTTAACAGAATTCTAATGTAAAATAAAATGATTCCAGTTAAGAATAATCCTTAGTTAGGATTCATGTCATACTGAAAGAAATGGAAGAACTGAATAGTGACCGTTGCACCTTTTGTAAACCTGTAAAGATTTGCATTACCCACATGTTCTGGCACAGTCATCAAACATTTTTGGCATACAAGGATGGATGTGATTGAGAAATGTTTGAATGCATTTTATTTTAGGGTAGCTGAACCATTAGCTGTAATTGGACTTGATAAGAATGTGCATATTGATCCTGTCTTTTTTTTCATTTACATTATTTGCTAAACAATGTTTCCATTCGTGCAGATTAGCAAAACATATCCCAATACTGAAAGTATTTCTCCATGAATTGAAAGATATATGTAGAACTGAAGAAAACATTGCTTGCAGAAATTTTGTGTATGAATTTTGTATATAAATGGCTCCCATACAAGACGTCGTTTACAGACTCAGTTTGAATGACGAAGACATGCTGCTTTTGTACATTCTATAATCACAATCATTATGATTGTAGGGATGTAGGTCCCAGTTAATAGAAAAGTCCTATACAAGCTCAGTGAAGATTGTACAGAACTAGTATGATCCAGAATGTATGTGCAAACCATTCGCTACCAAAATTCAAAATACTTTCGACTTGACCTATATGCTCTGTCTATCTCTTCTCTCTCTTTTTCTGTCTCTGTCTGCCTGTCTGACTTATATGCTCTGTCTGTCTTCTTTCTCTCTTTCTGTCTCTGTCAGTCTGTTTGACTGACTGATTGCCTCTCTTTCTCTCTCTCTTTAATTCTGTCTGTCTCTTCACTCTAAGATATAAACCCTTGTTATAATTATGATTGATCTTTTGCTGTTTTTTGCTGCCTTTGCTTTGTATTACTGTGTATTTTGTTGTCTGTTCTTTTGAGTAAAGATTTTATGAGGGAGGGCTTAAGGGGTGGGGGTTGAACACATAGGCACCAAAAAGTAAGTTTGCTAAAAGTCAGCCAGTTCCTGAGTCATTTGCGTGCATAGGCATGCCTGCATTAAGTGAAAGCCAGAACTTTGACAGACCAACTTTAACAAAATATTGTGTCAAAGTAAAGTTCTAGTAAATTTTGGTCCCAAGTTATATGGTATCTTTTAAAAGGAATATCTTAAGAAAAAATAGAATCGAGTGGACAGATCATGCTAGACCTTCCACACAAGATCTCATTGTTTCAAATGTGTTTAAAAGCTTGTTGTGTGAATAGATGGTGTGTGAAAGTCACCAGAAATATTTGTGGATAACGTTTTGCATGACAAGAAATTTTAGGATAGGCACAGTTCAGTTTCAGACATTGGGAATCTTACCCTCTTGAACCCCAGTGATTCTTGAGGTACCTTCTGGATATTTGTGACTGATTCCGGTCGTCTGAAACAGGAATATGCACTGTGATTTCTATGTCAGTGAGGAATCATTTTTGCAGTCTTCTCAGCGTGAACTTCTTTGTGAAATTCCAGCATGCACTATCATTTACTTTGTGAGAATGATAGAGGCAAAGCCATATGCTACATGGTCCATAAATTAAGTTATTTCTCCCATTTGAAAAAAAAAGAAGATAGTGGTGTCTTTAGCATGCAACCAAATCCCCATGTTCTTCTCACATCATTTGTGAGTCTGCTTTAAAGATAGATACTTTTGCGTGGCTGTTACTGTGTAACATCTTGCTGTTGTCAGCAACGGTCTTGGAGACAAAGACTTTGCATGTAATGCATACATTGCTAATATGTTACTGTTAGTTATCATCATGCTTCTTTTCAGTTTCAAATGTGAATATGGGATTTTCCTGTTGTTTGTGTCTGTAATGAGAGTCACCATAAACGTATTTCCAAAGTAAACTATTGTTCAATTTTGTTGACAGGCAGGGAACCCACGGAACTATCTGTAGACAAGTTGGATGGCTTTGTGGAAGGAGAGAGTTCCAGGTTCAGGTTGCTGTGCTGCACTGCCTGTAATAGGGACGGTCTGGACTGTGGGACAGTGGATAGTTCTCAGTCATATCAGGAAAACCATCCGTGAGTTAAACTGCCCATTGTTTTTAGCATTTGCTGCACTGTGATATATGTAATCATGTCATTGTAATGTCCATTGTCTGTCCAAAACCAGTAAGGAAGAAAGAAAGAGAGAGAGAGGGGGAAGTCTTTCCACTCTTCATATTTGTCATATATGCCCATGTTTACCAGTTTGCATGCTTCAAGATCCACATAACTGTGTGCATGCATAAGTGCAAATATACAAACAGTCGTACGCTCCAGCATACAAAATTCGATCCAGCCTGCCTTCTACACACAGTAGCAGAATACACACACACACACACACACACACACACACAGACACGAGTCCTCATAGATGTAGTAAATACATTGCCTACACACACACATTCAAGTCCTCATAGACGCAGTAAATACATTGCCTGCCAAGACAGTGACAGATGATTAAACAGTCATAGATAACACATACATCACCAACTAAGACAGCAACAGATGGTTAAACTGTCGTAAATACCATATACATCACCTGTTAAGAGGACAGAAATTATCAGTTAGCACATACATCACCAGCTAAAATGGCAAAGATTATTAATCAGTAATATATAACATATGCATCACAAGGAAAGATTTTAACTGATAATGAACTAGTCATGAATAGGAATTTCCCCACTAAAAATAGTTTTTAGGTGTACATACATGATCAAACAAGTGGCTTGTTCCTACTTAGCGAGAACATCACCCGAGACAATCAGTTTTTGTTGTTGTTGAGAGAAGAGAGCTAAATCTGACGCTCGGTATCGCCAAATGATATTCAGACTCCCAGAGTGACCTCTGTCGGTGTTCATGTCTGTTCTGTTGAGTTGTTGGTTAGTTTTTGCATCATGCTCACAAGGAGTAGGGAGGTAGGTGGGAGTAATAATGTGTGGACAGGTAAACATGTATAAACCATGCATTGAATGAACTGATATGCATATGGTAATCAAGGTTAAAGATTGACAGGGTAATATGAACACATGAAAACTATCTAGATGTAGAATGTACACCCACCTGCAGGCTTTGCTTTCGCTTGAACATGGCAGGGGTATGTGCTGATTGCATTTCACTTTTGCTCTGTGATGTTATTTTAATTTTGTATTTTAGAGTTCAGCTGTAGTAACTGTGAACAAAACTGTAAACAAAGCATGCATAGCATGATTACACACAAGTGTTAAGGCGGAAAGCTAATCTTATTCCTAACATGTAGGCAGGTATGGAGACATGCCAGCACACATCTGCTTGATATTGACCTCCCAAGTTGCGCAGAAACCATGTTTAATCTTCTTTTTTACTTTTTTTGTTTTTTTTTTCTTCTTTTTGTTTCCTTCTCTTTTCGAACTTTAGAACAGGTATCGATCAGAGTGAAAAATAAGTTCAGTAATATTTATTTTTTGGATATCCAGACTGGTTTTGTTAATTTTTTTTTCTGTGTGTTTGTGTGTGTGTGTGTGTGTGAGTGAGATCAATTTGTTCATTAAGCAGGATGTCTCATGAAATTATTTTGTTTGTAAGCACAAAGAATATCACTGAACTGATCATTGTGTTTGTGCAACCAAAATTTCAGCATCTCTTTTTTCAGATTAATTGTACTTGACATAATCTCCATTCCCTTCACTGCACAGTTACTCTCCCATGCCTGGAATTTGCACATATACAAGCATGTTTGCGCATACACACAGTGCAGTCTTGTGAACGCTTGTGAGTGCACACTCGGTCACCTTTTTTGTTCTTTGCTGTAGTTTAATTTCTTGCCCTCAACACATATTTTCTTGTGTTTTCTGTCCTTGTTAACCTACACAGCACTTAAGTGTTTGCATGTCAGTTCATTTGTCTTTTGTTGCAGAAGAGTCTCTGACAGACATGACGGGCCATTCAGGGTTGACAGTGAGGACAATTGTTCTATGGAAGACAGTGACTGTGATGATGAGACAGATGAGGAGGAGGAAGAGAAGGATGACAGTGACTGGGAAATACCGCAGCTGGATGGCACTTCAGACGACACAACAGGTGGATATTCAGTTTGTCATCATCTTCACTTCCAAGAAGACTGAAACAGATGGCAGGGTTACTGAAAACAATCCAAAAGAGTCAGGTCAGGGAGGGAACCTCAGCAAACAAAAGAAGGTCTAAAGCAGTGTTTATTGTAATAGAAAATGTGAAACAGACAAGGTAATTTTAGACAAATATGTCTTTTTCTGATGTTACAAACAACAGACATCAACCATGCCTAAAACAATGCTGCCCAGGTCATGGCCAGTTATTTGAAATCGTTGAAATAATCTGACAGATTAGTGTTCAGAACTGCATGATCTGAAATGATTGTTTTGAAGTGGGGATGGCAGTGCTGAAAGTCTTGAAACTGAGTTTTGTTATGTCTAAATGTCACATCATACGAAAATAAAACTGCAGTGGTATAACTAGAAACGAACACACTTGTATTATTGAAGAGTGCACTGTTTGGGAACGGCACCATTATAGTTTAAAGTTGTGATTTTGACATCTTGTTTTGCAGAATTCATCACATCCTGGTTATACTGCAGTATTCTTTCTGTACATTGCATAATGAGTTTTTTTTTTTTTTTTCTTTTCTTTTTTTGCAGCATCGAAGAAGCCCTCAAAGAAACGTGCCGGTGGGAAGAATTCTAAGCTGGGAACCAAGTCGGGTGGATCAGGACGTGAGGACAGCAGTTCACAAGGGGAAGGTAGCAATCCATCGTGCAGCCCGCAAGTTCAGAGCCCTGTGATGGCACCAGGAGGGGAGACACCAGTGCCGAGAGAACAGGGCGTCATGTCTCCATATCGTCACCAGCAAGGCAGCTTCCCATACCAAGGAGGGTACTACAGACAACAGTGGGGGGAGTCGGCCATGGCACCTGGTTTTACGTCCATGTCACCATACCCTGGTTACCATTCTGCTTCGTCTGGGTGGGGCCAGTCAGTCCCACCACATGGCTCATACCCATTCATGCATCGGTTCCCTGGCAACAGCTTTGGATACTATCCATACCCTCGCCATCACCCATACAATGCCTCTTTTAGGCAGAATGGAGCTCCAAGCAGTCGACAACAGTCTAACTTCAGTCCTCCAACATGTACCCCAATGTCACCTCCTGCTTACCCCAACAGTGGGCCTTCCATCCCTCCGCATTCTAATTCACAGCAGTATGCCCACTTTATGTCGCCCCAGGTAGCTGCCATGCGACGGCATTCTGATGGCAGTTTTGCACAGCAACACGACAGACAGTTTAACACCTCCACTGACTGGCAGTATCCAGTCCCAGTCTTTAACAGTTGGGGATATGCTCAGGGTTCAGGACCTGTCCAGGGCATGCCCCAAGGAGCTGTCTCAAGTGTACCTTCGGGATCATTCCAAGGCATGCCCTCAGGACCTGCCGAAAGCATGCCATCAGGATCGGCTCAAAGCATGCCTTCAAGAACTGTCCAAAGTGTGTCACCAGGAATGGCGCAAGTTATGCCCTCAGGATGTGTCCGGAGTGTGTCACCAGGATCTGTTGTACCCTCAGGAACTGTCCAGAAAGTGTCATCGGAATCAACTGTACCTTCAGTATCTGTTCACAGTATGTCAACGGGATCTGCTGTGCTCCCAGAACCCATTCAGAGTATGTCATCAGGATCTGTTATGCCCTCAGGGTCAGTCCAGGATATGACTTCTGGATCTACTATGCCCTCGGGAGCTCTCATAAGCATGTCATCAGAACCTGTGACAATGGAAGGTATGCCAACAGAGCCAGTGAAATGTCCATCATCAGAATCAACTGTGAGTGTGCCTTCAGAACATGCCCAAAGCAGACTCCTAGAATCTGTCCAGGATTTGTCCTCAGAATCTCCCCAGATAATTCCAGCGATGCCTAAGCAAAGCATGTCTTCAGGATCTGTCCAGGCTATGTCTTCAGAGTCTCCTCAGAGTGTGTCCTCAGGATCTGTTCCAAGTAATCTAAATGACCCTGTTCATGGTATATCATCTGCACCTGTCCATGATATGCCTCCCCTGTCTGTCCATGGAAAAGGCCAGGAATGTACCTTGCAGTTGACTCAGGCTGGGTCTTCACCATCTGCACAAGACATGTCTTCTAAACCTATCCCAGACACTCCACCAGGATCTACATGTAGTTTACCTTCAGAGTCCTTTTCCGAATCTACTCAGATTATGTCTCCAGGAATGTTGCAGGATATGCATTCAGGATCTGCCCAAGCTGTTTCCACTAACAGTCAGTCTATTGGAAGTCCAAGTCCAATTAGCACATCTGGAAATATACCTTTTGCTGTCTCCCAGAGTATGGATATGAGTATCAGCAGCTCTCGATCTCCTGTTGATAAACTTCAGGACATTTCTCGCACAGTGGTTTCTTGCACATCAGAAATTTCCTCTAGCATTAGTCCAGTCTCCTCCATGTGTGTATCATCAAGTGCTATGACTTCAGGATTATTGTCTAGATCGGTAAACTCTTCCCCTGAAGTATCTGCAAACTCTTCTGTTCATTTTACAATAGTGTCTTCCCAGGACAATTTTCTTGGTGAAGCTAAACCTGTTGATTCTTCACATGCTGCACCCTTGCAGTCTTCCAGTGATGTTTCTTTTGGATCTTCTGTTAGCCCCTCAGGATTTACAAACTCAGGATCTTGTCCTTCAGTGTCTTCAAGATCATCATATGCAGTATCTTCAGGATCATTTCAAGACATTTCCTCAAACTGGTGGTCATTCCAGGGTGGGCCCAGACCATTGTATAACAATCCAGTTGGACATTGCCAGTTCAGTCTGGTGCAAAATGACACCATGGCTGGACAAAGACATCATGGCCTTGGTCATAGTAATTTGCAGACAGTTGGAGGATTTAGCCAGCCAAATTCATTGCCAAACCAGATACCATCAGGGCAGAGACAGACCAGTCCCATGTCCAGCATTCAGAAACCATTTAGACAGGGTCAGCAGTGTGGTGTGCAGAATATGCCGACCACGCAACACAGAGCCAGACTTTCCCCATGCAAGACAACACACTGACAGGGCCAAGATACCCTTGCCCAGCCCAGAATATCCGCAGCCCTATAGGTCAAAGATTTTCTGATTCTACCCAAAACATGTACAATCGTTTTGGACAAAAACATCCATTTCCACCACAGAACACCCACATGTCTTCAGGACAAAGACAGACGGGACCTGTGCAAGATGGTGGCTGCAGTCAGATGGGGAAAGGCCAGAACAGCGCTCATACATTTTCATCAGATAACAGAAGACAGTTGCAAATTCCTACTGGACCAGCTCCGAGTCAAACTCTTTTGCCGTGTGACAGGAGTCAGTGGCAAGACAAAGGAAAACCATCCTTCAACATTGCAAGAGCTGTTGAGTGCGCCAGACGACAGCGTGGCACCATCGTCCCGTGGACTGTCCACAGCCACTTCTAAAAGAGCTGTGTCCATGGATTGTAATCCGTCAGATTTGTATACCCCCCCTGCCAAGGGCCCTGAGAGTCATGAAGCAGCCAGATTGGAGTTTAAGCAGCCACAAAAACGATCAGGCAGTTTCAGTTCTCCTCTAAGCCTTTCATGTGGTAATAGTGCCCCTTCAGCTTTGTCGAATCTTTACAACTTTGTGTCCAATGTTGATCCCATGGCCCGTATCCCTACACCCACTTCCCGCAATTCTACGCCCTCTTCCACCCCCCACTCCGATCCCTCCCCTAACTTGAGTTATAGGCAGGATGACGATGCTGGCCCTACAGAGGTAGGTTTGGGGCCAGCCAAGTGGCAAGCACACCTTTCTTCTCCCCAGACTCCTTCACCTCGAAGTGTATCTGTTGATGAGCTCTTTGGGAGTAGTGCCAAGCAACTCCCAGCCACAGCTCCTCCCTTTGAGAGTAGTAGTGTGAGTTCTCACAGATCCACCAGTGCTACCAAAGAAGCGGCTAAGGACAGTGACGAGCCACAGATCAAGCAACAGGCTGAGGTATTGGAAGAGAATGAAAAGGGTCGTAGAAAAGACAGGACAACGGACACACAGATGGTGAGAAAAGACAGGACAACAGACACACAGATGGTGACGAGCAGAAAAGAGGTCAGCTGTGACAGCGCAGATACAACTGTTCCAGTAACTGACTGTAAAATCACGAAGAAAGAGACAGGGAGTCGGACGGCAGGCAGTGGTAAGAAGGAGAGTGGTTCAAAGACTGCATCCAGCTCAGGCTTGTCTGGAGCTTCTGAGCGGCTTGGGAAACAAAGCAGAATGAAGAAACTGGGTCTGACTGTGAACACCACTCGACGCATGTCAGATGACCGGGTGAACAGCCCTCCAGTGACCCCTTCCCCTTGTGCTGCCTACACCTTTACCTTTCATGTCCCTACCCCAGTATATAAGAGATTCAAGATGTGTACCATCTTCCCACACCGGGCATCCCCAGATGTCAAGTTAGTGCGAATGCACCCTATGGACGCTCGGCGGTACAGTCTCCTGAAAATTGGACGTGAATTGGTACGTGTGAGGCGTTTGTCTCCAAAAGATGTGCTTACCAAAGCAGAGACTTCTCCAGCCAGTTGTACAAACGACCCTTGCAGTTTCACTGATGAACATAACTCTCTGATTGATCCCCATACTGGTGAGCTTTTGTGCCCTTTGCCTGGTGTGGGAGGGGAAAAGGATCAGTTGAAGACAGAATCTCTCCCTCAGATTGACAGTTCAGAACAGAGTGGTCATTTGGTTGATCCACAGTGCATGTCAGCACCCAGAGTGATGGCTGAAGGGGGTTGTCAGACATCTTTACTTAGTCCTGATCCTGATGACAGCCAAGAACAGAAGCTGCATATGGCTTCTGCTGATTTTGTTACAGCACCCACCAACCAAACACTCAATCCCCACATAGATATGGGGAACAACAGCGGACAGTCCTGGCAAACCTTGGACCGTGATCGACGACCATCGGTGAAGGTGGAGTACCCAGCCCAAAGAGGAAATGGTGGTTCAAGCCAGTGGGCATGTGGTCAGCGTGGTCAGCCTGGTCAGCCTCCACCTCAGTCATGGGCTGGAGGGATGTGGGGTGCTTCTAGTAGTGGACCGGCACAGTGGGGAGAACAGTGGCAGAACAGCAGTCAGCCACCAGGGTGGAATCCCAACCATGGGTCCCAGGCATATAATTATGGTACTTGGATGGGTGGAGGGGCAGGATACCAGCAGCCAGTATCCTCCAGCATGTATTCCTACAACACATGGTCTCCATCTGTACAGTCCTTCACAACTCAGCCTTCTGTATCCACAGCGCATTGTCAGTCGGTCACCGCAGGTTCAACCTCTGCTTCAGGTCAGGGAAGCATGGGTGCTATGGGCCAAGGTCAGGACTACCCTCAAGGCTACCCCCATTATAGCAGTGGTGGCTACAACCAGCAGGCTGCCTTCTCTCACTCGAGTCATCACAGTGCTGGTGGAAAGTTTGCTTCCCGTGTTGGCAGTGGCATGGCAAGTGAGCATTTCCCTTACCATGGAGCCCCTCATCCACAGAATTACAGCCACAGCATGGGCCACAACCGGTACCATTGTAACTACTCACCGTCTGGATATGAGCCCGCAGGGAGTGGAAGGAAAGGGATGTGCCAGTCAGGGTTTAGTGTTGCCCAGCAACAACATCAACAGCCAGTGGGTGGGACCACAGGATTGCCTCAGCAGTATGGCCAGTGTGGAAACCCCTCGAACGTAGAGCCTGGTAGGGGATACAATGTCACCGGTCCAGCTCCCACTCTGCCTTCTGCTCCGCCTCACGGTCCTGGTCCAGGTCCTGGTCCTGCTCAGTTTGCTGGACAGCCCACTCACATGTATTCTCCTCCACACCAGCAGTACCCATTCATGTCACCATCTCAGCAGCCAGGCCATTTTTTACAACCCAGCCAGTTTACTCATCAGTCCGGCCAGTTCTCTCCTCTCGGCCAAACAAACAGTGGCTCCATGTACAGTCCCAGAGATCAGCAAGTCCACATTGGGAATCAGCCATGTTCAGTGTCGGAGGCAAGCAGCCAAGAGCACTTGTGTCAGACTCCAGACAACAGAAACAAGTCTGTGAATCTGTAACTCAACAGGGGCAACAGTTAATGGTTCAAGGCCACCAGGACCAGCACGAAGACAAGAGTGAGGGCAATGGTAGTCATCCTGAGGCCAGGGATGCCTTCATTGGTGGCCATGACTCGCACACATCCGAACAGAAATCTTTTTTACAGCAGGTGGCCTGTCAGGCTTTGACCACGACAGTCTGTGAATCTTCTGCATGCTCAAACCAGAAACCTCAGTCTGACAGGCCAGAAATAAATGTATTTGACACCAGCACAGACATTTCAGAAGAGAGCGCAACGGTTCAAAACACAAATGGCATCGGTGGTAATGATGCCAAACAACTGGAATCAAAGTACGGGAGTTTTGATGAGAACGTGGAGTCTGCTACTTTTGAAAATGAAGATGACAAATGTAACATGAAAAGGAAGAAAAAATCAGCCAGTAAATGTATTTTGAAAGATAAAGGCTCAGGCAATTCGTACAATGATCAGCAGCAACTGAGGAAGGCTGTCACTCCCTGCTCACGCCAGAATGTTCGGCGTTCATCAGTTCAGCTATGGTCTGATGGTGATAGTGACAGTGGAGAAGAGAACAGTGAGGAGAATGAAGAGTCGTCAGATGATTATCGGCCTTCATGCAGGTCGAAGCGGAAAGGACAGAAACGGAAAAGGAGCAGACATCAAAATCGAACTGAAGTAAAGAGAAAAAAACGTTCATCAGTAAACTACAGCCCCCACGCCTTCTCTAAATATCTGGATCATGGCTTCGAGAAGAAACGTTCTCCTAGACTGCGACAAAGCTACAACCAGAAACTGAAGAAAAGGAAAAGGAAAGATGATTCACTGATAGAGGGAGTACATTATATTGTGGTGGGCAAGTTTAAAGGTCATCGAGTGATGCTTGTGAAAGTGGACAGAGTGAAGGTGAAGGTGGATGAAATAGTGAAGGTCACTGATGGTCTAAGAACAGGAGGAAAAGGCCAAGTGACCACACCAAGGCGACTTCAAGGCCCACGTTGTCGAAGAATTGCAAAAGGTACTCCTCCTGATGATCCATGCTTCGTGCAAACTGCTGACAGTGTTAACTTTGAAGCTGAGAGAGAGGAGTGTGGGGAGTCAGCCTGTGAGGCAAAGGATGTCTCCCTCACCCCTGATTCGGCTTCCAATCATAAAATGAAATCTGCTTCATGTGTGAAGATAGAAGACTGTGATTTAAAAAAAGCAATAAAACAAGAAACAGACGACATGGATTATCTGGATCATGTAAAAGGTGATGTGTCACATTTGATCATTAAAACGGAGCACACTGAGGACACAGTTGCAGCCAGTGTGCACGCAGCAGAAAATGAGAGTACAAAGGCTTCTACATTACAGTTGAAAAGTGAAGATGCGGTCAGTCCTCAACAGGATGAATCAAAGGAATCAAAAGAAGAGCCAGGTCATAGGACAGAGTGTGATAATAGTTGTGTACTGTTCCAGCAGGTGAAAAGTGTTAATACTGAGGAGAGCACAGACAGGTTTAGTACTGAGGAGAGCACAGACAGGAAACGGTGTACTGTAAAGGATATAGACACCACAGCCTGCACGCAATTCGGTGACAAGGGAGAGCAGCAAGGAGACTCGTCAGACAGAAAAGATCACAATGTCTTAGACTTACAGTGTGCCGGCCAGTTCGTTGGAAAGAAGCCGGACGTTGATGCTGAAAGTGAAGGGGATTTCATGGACAGAAGCTGCGTGCTCACCGACAGCGAGATGTGCATCACACAGCCTGCAGTGCAGAACCAGTCATCGATGTTGTTGTCAGGTGAGCATTGTAATAGCTTGTTTGTTTCACTTTTCTGAATTGCTTCCAATTTAATAAGGATTGTAGTAAAAAGTTGTCATGTTTGCTAAGAGTTTCAACCACCGAGGTAGACTTTAATCAGAAGAGCTTCCACTTCTGTGCAGATTTGCGGATTTGAGGAAAATGTAAAAATGGGAATCAAAGAGAGAAAAAAAATCAAGACCAAAAAAAGTGAAAGTGGAACCCGCAGAATTGTGACTGTGGTTTTGGTATGCTAGGAGACAACAGTGAGGTCAAGAAATCATGTGTCAACTTGTACGTGAGAATGGTGACATGGGAGAATGCTACTGAGAGGCACAGGAAGTGGGACAACAGTTAAACGAGAAAAGGAAGAACCCCCCTAAGGGTGCTCTGGCTGTTTTATTATTTCTTTCACAACACATACAGTGTTTACACAAAAGCAAGCTCTTATTATTTCGTTGGAGGGAGACTTTCAGGCTTGGTTCCTCAACATGAAAGCTGCTGCTTGTGTTGCACCCTGCTGTTGGCATCCAGAGTCAGCAGTCTGAAGATTCTCCCACTTGCCTTTGTCAAATGTAGATCATGTCGAAATGGGGGGTATAGGACCGTATGAAGCTGAAGTCTCCGCAAGAAATTTCAGTAGTGTAAAAAAAGCCTGCTGAATTACTTCTCAGAGATCCCATCATAGGCCGATGATTTTTGGTTTGTATAAAATAGTGCCATCTTCATCAGAATTGCATGACTTGAGTCGTGTTTTGCCACAAGCTGTAGAACTGTCGGTCAGTAAGTCATTGACAAATAATTAACACTCACTTCACTCACTTCATTCATCCATTTTTCTTTTCATTTTTTTTCTCCAAGTCCCACTTAGTCATTGACCTTTATATTTATATAATGAGTCTATGTAGCTACTCTGTTTCACTTGTCTTTTGTGTGTGCAATTGCGTATGTGTGTGTGTAAACTTTCCCTTAATTAAGGTTGGCATTTCCTCAGGAAGTACAAAAACAAGAATGGGCTTAATCAGACTTGGCAGAATGATAAATGTTGGTAAGACTTTTCCAGTCATTCTCTACATGAAGATGTCATGGAGTCAGAATAGCCTTAAATCTGAGATTAATGTTTTCTGAGACTAATGTTTTTAGCAATAAAATCAGCATTACAAAATAGTCCTTTTCTAACAATAAAGTATGATCAATTACAGCTGTTGCTTATATGCCAGTAAAGACATGTAAAATCATGTCATATGCAAAACTGTATAACAAATATCAAATTATGTTTTGTCAAGATCAAGCCATAGATGTCATTTCCTCCAAACAGAGGTGGGTATCGGTTAATTTATGAATAGGCGAAATAGAGAAGTAAGCTATACCACATGATCAGCGTGAAGGATCATGCATGTTGTCTAAATTTTATTTCATGCTGATGATGCACATCTTCAATACGTAAGCGACCAGTTGATTTAAGAACAATGACCACACTGTCAGACAGAAATAGGTCTTGGTTAATATTTTTTTTCCCTTGACAGCTGCACATGTGGTCACTGTGTAAAAGGCAGAGAGGGAGCAATGTATGAAGATCAGGACCTTCCAAAGCACTGCTCTGGGTAAAAAAAAAAGAACCAGTGAAGAAAGGGGACAGGGGTAGTGGTGGGTCTGGCAGTGATTTGTGAGCGGAAGTGGGTTGATACTGCCTGATGATGCTGATGAAAGAGGGGCCCAGCTTGTATGCATTTGATGCTTTCTGTGTGCAGTAGTGCGTGCGTGTACTTGAATGCGTTATCAATTGAATCTTTATGTTTCTGTCCTTCCCCATTTGTCCCACCCACCCTGTGCGCCTCTTTCTCGTCAGTTGTGTGGTGAGCATAAATTACTTACATGTATGTGAGTCATATAGACATCGCCTTTCTTGTTTTTTCTTTAGGATTTCAGGGTATATTTTTTATTTGATCTCATGTGAATGAAACAAAACATTCTGACTTATATACTTTGATACTGTCATGTTGCTACACATTTTGTTCACCATCCTGAAACTATCAAAATCTGAATCTCTCTCTCTCTCTCTCTCTCTCTGTATCTCTCTCCAGCTCGCACACACACACACACACACACACACACACACACACACACACACACACACACACACACACACACACATGTGCACATGTGCATACCATGTGAACACATAAGCATAGACACACACACACTTACACACACATTAGAAACTTTTTATTACTGTTAACATTCATGAGATGTTTCTTTTATAGTTAATTCTCAGTGAGAAAGCTTGTATTTGTAATTCTGAATTTTCTCAATATGTATGCATAATGAAGGTCTAACTTATTAAGAATGGTTGCAAAGTGAGACAACAGCAGGCAGAAATCTAAACAAATCTTAAATAAATGTTAGCGAACCGCCAAGAGAAACTAAGTGACAAACTCGTTCATTTGCATTGTCCTGTTTGTTTGTGTCTTGCCTGAAGGAGACCTAAGAGGTCGAAACACTTTGTGTTTTGTCTTGTGACTCGTTTGTCCACGTTTCTCTTGGCGGTTTGCTAACATTTATTTAAGATTTATTAAGAATGTACCACTGCACTGCTTGATGATCAAATCTCCTTGTTGCTGCCTGTTCCATAAATTCACTGCTTAATTACAAGCTGAATAGCATAGTTCATCAGTTTGTGTTACAGACTCTTAACTGGTTGTTTGAATTCAAAGGCAGTGTACGTTAATCGTTATAGTTGTTGATGCACACTATTTCTATCAGTAGATGGATGAACTGTATCATTCAGCCTGTAAATGTAAATTTAGGCAGTGAATTTATGGAACAGAAACTGACATGAAAAGACATCATCTTGAAAATCTGAGAAAATGAAGAGTATACTAGACAGACTCATTTATTTATATATATGCATGTTTCTGAGCAAATTCAGAATTTTCAATGAAAACTATCTCACTGATGGTTAATTGTGAAAGAAGCATACAAATCTTTTAGTGATATGGTGTTGAAGTTATTCCAGCTTTGCTAGCTCAGTGCTATAAAGATGCCATATGGTTTTGCAGAATGTCAGTTTCAGATAGATTCTTCGTCAGTACATGATTTGTTTGAACTTTTTTTAAACTTCTTATCAAAACTTGGTATGGATATTTTTTATAGAGTTGAAAGATTATCCATCATATGAACAATGTCAGGTTATCTGTTGGTCCAGAATTAGAATGTGGGCGAAGGAAACATAAGTTCTGACGTGCCACTTCACTGGGGCTACATGCATAAATGACACGTTAACATGCTATAGAGATAATGGCAAATCGACACTGCTTCTGAGCAACTTCAGAATGATCTTCTTAATGTGAAGTTCTAGAAGAAAAAGGTTTTTGAACACTTGTACAGATACATGTATGTGTTCAGCATGAACCAAAACTGACCTCAGTCAGATGTATTGCAGTTTTAGTTCCGTCAAGGAGGCATCACTGCTTGAAATCTAGTCCATATATATTTACCAGACAATATCCACTGAGCCATGAGGCCACTGCACAGAGATTACAGCTAAATGTCAATAAATCACTATGAAGAAACTAAGGGAAGAAGGCTAGTTGTCGTACTTTGCTGATTGACACATAAACCCAATGTGCTGGTCAGGTCTTGAATGTCAAGCTATCATTCTGTGTTGTGCCTTTACTGTAGGTGTATTTGTGAGCATGCACATGTATACATGTGTATATATGTGCATATATATGCGCACAAGTGTGCATGTGCGCACACATGTACACACGAGCACTGTTAGTCTTTGACTCTTTCAGGTATTTCATCATGTTTTTCTTGATTGTTTCAAAGAACGTTTCTCCTATTTGTTTCAGAGAATGACCACCCTGTGAAGAGTATGTCCTCTGCAGTCAGTCTCTCTCTTCTTGAAGGACAGACTTGTTGAGAGTGGATGCAAGCTGTTCTGCCAGTTAGTTATCTCCATCAGTTTCAATCAAAATGTGTAGCATATATATTTCATTTGCATAATATACATAGATCTGCATGATGTATGGGTGCCATACTATGTTAGTGTTTCTAGGACTTCTGCCCTCAGTCTCATACAACTTTGTGTCATGTATAGTAGTACGCAGTGGGAAAAGACCCCCAGCAAAATCCAAACACGTAATTGAAAAGAGGGGTCATGTCCACAGTGTGTTTTGTTATGAAGAACACTTTAGACTGGACATGTTTGCAGGATGTTATTTTGTTAGCTGATGTAAAGGAAAGATGTGTGCTGTTAATGTTATGATCATAGTCGATTAGCATGAAGAAAAAAAGATCTGATAGTGAATTACAGTAAGAAATGATCACAGCCTTATCAGCTATTAAAAAGCCAGTATGTTATTATGTTAATGAATTATTAGCTTAACAAACCAGGGAATGTTGTCCAAGTTATTGAATTTTCTGTCACTTGTTGCAGATGCAGTCTTTTGTTTTTTGCATTTTGAAAGTAATCAGTAAAGTGATAGGAGAACTTGAGGAAAAACTTTTTGTGATGTTCTGGTTATAGAATCAAGCAAGTGAAAGTAAACGATTATGATGATAATGATAAAGTATCTTGATTGCTGAAGAAAAAAGAAGTGTTGTGACTAAGATTTCTTCCCCCACAGCATTTATAGTGGACAGAAGGAAAAGACTTGATGGTTTAGCAGTGGCATCTGAAAGTCGTCAGTGCAGGTTACATCTTGCAGTAGGGTTTGGAGCACTATCATGACGTAAATTAAATGAGATTTATTACGCCTTCTGGACTGAAGAGTTGGACAGGGCAAAGAAAGATCTGATAAAATAAATTTATTTTCCCTTTAAATGGGGAAAATATATGTATCTTTTTAAACTAAGCTTCCCTTGCCATGCTTTTTGTTTTCCGATTTAGTCTGATGGATGGAGTTACTATTTTTCAGTCAGATTTAAATTAACCTCGCCAAAGTACAAGCATTTCCCAGTAAAGTTTGTTGTGTAATTGTAAAGTCAGTGAACTGCAAGAAGAAAATGGGGATAAAGTAAAACTCTGCTGAGGGGGGGGGGGGGGGGGGGGGGGGGGGGGGGGGGCAACTGGATGGCCACGATTTGGAACAGGATATCAGTGTGTCATGCGGAAAAAAGTGCATTGTGCATACTACAGTGAATACAATTTGATAAAAAGAGATATGCTGCAGTTTTATTAATTAGAAATGGAGCTATGGAAGAATTTTAGTGTTCAGAAATAGATTGATGAGTCACAGCAGCATTTCTAACTTAGCCAGTGTGAGAAGAACAACCACAAATGTTATGGAAAGTAAGGTCTGTAGAATCTGTAAAATAACCTCAGTATATTGCATATATATAAGACACTACAGATGTTCCCATCTCTCCATCAGTTCTAAATAAAGATTTTATCAATCACCTGTCTGGCTTTCAAGTTCTAAGATAATCAACACTGCCCAAGTATTAGCCCCAAAATGGTACAGCCTGAAAACGACAATGGAACCACACAAAACAAACAGGGAAAAAATCATAATAGGGTCAATTTAGGGTCAGTTCAGGACTCCATAACCTTTTGAAAAAATATGTTGAAACCAGCCTACTTTCCTCACATCTGTCCAAAAATTTGACTGCTGTTGAAAGGAACAAGACAGAGGGCAGAACTTTTGTAAAACTAGAGTGTCAACACTGAACAACAAATCAGTGAGAGATGCAGCTGACTCCAACCAGTTTTTAGAGGTTTTGTTAGAGGAAAAAAAAAGATAAAAGCAGAAGGCAGGCAATTGATAATAGAAAAGAATAGTCAACATATTTACATTTTAGTTAGTTGTACACATGCCAAATGTATAAATGATTGATCATTTGGGAGAAGAACATTTTACACATACCAGATGTATAAATGATTGATCATTTGGGAGAAGAACATTTTACACATGCCAAATGTATAAATGATTGATCATTTGGGAGAAGAACAGAGTTTTTACACATACCGGATGTATAAATGATTGATCATTTGGGAGACATGTTGTTGACCAAGGAAGGAAAGACACTTTCAGTTTGCAGTACTGTGCATGTTGAGATCATGATCTGTTGAGATCATGTCTGTAACAAAAGGTGCCACCAGCCAAACTGCCAGACAAATTATTGTAGGAGTCGGTAATTCTCATAATGCTGCACAGGTCCACTGAAGTAACACAAACCACAGTACGCAACCCACTGAAATTACAATCTTGTTCATGCATCCTATAGACGGTCTCTCTGAATAAGTTTTAAGTGACAAATGATGTGTACTTGTAAAGTAGGAGAGCCATCTACATACAGCTGTCATTCCATCGAACAGTGTGCGGATTGTATGCATTCTTCAGACTTCCGTTCTGTTCAGTCCTCCTCCTGTCTCTCTCACTGTCTCTCTCTCTCTCACTCTCTCTCATTTTCTCTCTTCTCTTCTCTCTCTCTCTCTCTCTCTCTCTCTCTCTCTCTCTCTTTGTGCTTGTGTCTGTGATATTGCAAAGAGGCATTTTTAGGGGAAATAGGATATACCCCTAGATTTATGAGGCCAGTTGGAGGCGTTTCATTCTATGTGCCGTCCTTTGTAGGTCTACACTTGTCCAAAGTATGTGAATTGGTCGATTCACAAGTTATTTTTATATCAGCATTATCCTTCCATTACATCCCATAGGATCATGTCATTTGTCACTGGCTTTGCTTTCTTTCTTTCTTTTTTGGATCAGCATTATTTCCCCACTTTGAACAATTTATCTGGTTTGGTGATGCAGTATTTTTGGAACTTACGGCAGACGATCAAAATGATCTAGATGTTAGTTTGGCACAGAGATTATTTTGCACTTTTTGCTGTTTGTAGTAGTTTTGTAATTCATGTGATCGTACTTTGTCATAATTT
Source organism: Conus canariensis (assembly GCA_033310375.1). Taxonomy (NCBI): domain Eukaryota; kingdom Metazoa; phylum Mollusca; class Gastropoda; order Neogastropoda; family Conidae; genus Conus; species Conus canariensis. Next base: position 68,224,258 of record CM065724.1, read on the forward strand.
GTAGACTTGCTGTTAAGCCTTTGAAAAAAAACTTAACTTTGTTTAATGCAGATTTTATGTTCTTCTTGAATGGTAGAATTTGCTGCCTCTCTTTTTGTTTTTCCCGCTAGTCCCTTGAGATCTGGAAAAAAGTTGCAATAGAGGAGCAAGGTTGTGAGCGTGTTTGTGTGTGTTCCAAGCAATGATTTTATGTAAATCACTTGAGTGATTTCAGTGCTGTTGAGATATGTGGAATAACTATGATGCATCAACAGACTTTTGGGAGTAAGGAAATTGTCTGAGAAGTTCGGCTGCATCAGTTGATGGACACTGATTTCTTACACTCCATAATCCGTTGGACAGATTTCAGCGCAGTTTGAACCTGTAGGTGCATAATTTGAGTGTGTACATACTGAACTGAAAAGATCAGACATGTGGATTTGGAATTGACAAATTAAGCAACATGATGTGAGTTGTCAAATGGATGATTCACTTTCAGTTCTCCAAAATGACCCAGCGTAAAGGGTGAAATCTTTGGCTTTGTGGATTGATTTTGGTCTGCTGATGTGGAGTGGGATTTCTTGCTTATGATTAGCATAGACTTTCATCTTGTTTGCTCTTTCGGGGAAGACTTCAAAAGCTATTTGAAATAAATGACAGTTTGGAGCTTTTGTTGATGGCCACAAAAACAAAAATCTTCCAACAGGTGTAATGCGCTACATTACTGTTGTTAGGTCAGTGTACATAGTTTATTGGTTTTTTTGTGTTTTTTTTTAAATTCAAAACATTATTTTCATCAGATATAAGCTACATACCCTTTTCCGTAATTGCGTCCATCAAGGAGGTTATGTTCTTACCCACTTATGTAAGGTGGTGCATGTGGTTTTTGTTTGTTTTTGGTCTGCATGTTATGAGAGTTACGCAAAAACTACTGAACAGATTTTGTTACAGCATGGTGGATAGAATAGGGCCTAGGAACAAATCCATTACATTGGGCTATGGACCAGATCATAGGGCTGACCCACAATCCCTTTTACCTTGGCTGAGTGAGGCCTGCACTTCTCCTTAGTGCCATTCTAGTTCTCACTGTTACTGCAGTCTCTCTCTTGTGCAATCTTGTCATTCTTTTAGAAGACTGGTAATACTAACTGTATAACAATGTATATGTATCATTTGACAATTTAAAGAATATCATCACTGTCCGAATAAGGTCAACCCCACCCCCATCCCCCAATTACAAAAAAAAAAAGTTGTTGAATTTACTGCTGCGTTAGTTGGCATACTCTCTGGCTGACTTCCTTTGTTTTGTATGTGACTTGAGTGGCAGGTCCGTGCATTGTTGGCCAGCTTCATTGTATTTGTTTGATTGCCTTGGTGTTCATGTCATCTGGCAGGGAGAGAGAGAGAGACTTGAGCTTCATGGGCTTTTCATGTTAGAGATTTGATTCATGGCACTTGCAATGAGTCAGGTTTTGCTTTACTGAGGGTGGCGTTTGGATGACTGAGTATTGGTTCAGTCCCCTTCCTTACAGGAAGAGTGCTGTTTGCGCTGATCTCTCTCGAAATGGTCTTTGACAAATACGACCATCTCGGGAGCTGTGTTCATGTGTTAGAAAGAATGTTTGGTCCTGGAAAGTGTTATCTTTAACTGTAAATTGTTTTTTTGTTTTTTTTTATGCAGAGTTAGGGAGAATTCACAACATGATTTCAAGAAGATCAGCTCCCTGGCTGTATGTAGTAGAAAGAATTAAAAGTTCACGGCTTTACATTCAGTGACAAACCTCTTGTTTCTTGACCTAGTGGCAGATAAAGTTTTGTATTCCCGGCAGGCTGACTGAAATCTTTTATATTCTGATGAAATGAGCTTTCTCAGGGCTGTGTGTCTGCATTGGAGCTGGACAGGAATAAAACGTGCTGAAAATGCCCTCCTTGTGTCTGTTAAGGGGCAGATTTCCCCTTTCTATTTTTTATGTTGGTGTGGTGATTTTTATGTATGTATAATATGTGGTCCTCCTGAGCTCTCTGCACAAACATCTGAAATTATTTAATTAATTCTACTCCAGGTGAATACTTTTTGTTGGAGGTGTTGATTTCGCACAGTGCTTCTTGCAATGAACAAATCATTAATAGTCTTGGTTGACAGTGCATTTTGTTAAACTGATATCATTTTATGAGCCGTTACCACCCTACCCATCCCCCATCCCCTTGTTCCCCTTAGCCACCCCTCCCTGCCCCTCCTCCTCCTTCTCTGTCCAGCCTTCTCCACTTTCATCACACCCTCTCTTTCCTTCATATTCTTTCTTAGCCTCTCCACTCTCTATTAAAAAAAAAACAAAAAAGCTTTCTTTTCTTGCTGAGTCAACTTCCTGTCATGTTGATGGTCATCAGCATTTTGCAGCTTGACAGTAGATACCCATGGAAGTGAAGACTGTTTATGTTTGCAGCTGAGTGAGGTGTTCACTGGTGTCAGGTCTATACAATTCTTGCGAAGTTGACATGTTTTTATCAGAACATTGTATTATAGGTAGAACTTTTTTGAAGGCATGAGTGCAGAACCCAGATCAGTTCTTTAAAGTATGAAACAAGAACAGTACTTTTCCCTCTTCTCCATTCTTCTTCAGCATGAAAGGGATTGTGACCATGAAAGAGATTGTGTGAATCATTGCTATTTTGGAAATGTCTTTACTTTTAGAAATAGAACCAGTATGTAGAGCACTGTTTCATTATGAAAGCTTCTTGATAATAACGATTTCTTTGGAATCTGTGCTGTTTGTGTGATGTCAGTGATTGCGGAGAACTACTTATTCTGGTAAAGAAATACAGCGACTACGTGTTTGAAAAAATGAGGGTTAAACAAATCTGTGGGAAGGAACCGTCAGACTTTAGTCCTATGGAAAAGTCTGTGTTCATGTGTGGTCCTCAGTTGTCCGAAATTAAGCTGTGCGGTAATCGTCACCAGAATTGCTTTCTTTTTTCCTTTAATTTTGTGTGTGTGTGCGTTAATAATGGTGGTAATAATGAAGTTTTACCTTGCACTCTGTCTCAGGTGAATGCAGGGTACTTTCAAAAGTAAACCAGCAACACAGTATTGACATTCAAAGCCTGTTCTCTCCACTTCCACCCCCTTCACACATAGCAGTGTGCATTACCAACACACCCTCTGTCCAGATTATCTCTGAAGGTCAGTCTGATATGGTATTAAACGCATTGTCTCTGAAGATTACAGTGGTGCCCCACATGTGTAGACATCAAGGGGTACCAGATAGAGGTGCTGGCATAAACTATACTTTTTTTAATGTTTTTTTTTATGTCAAGAGGTTCAAAATGTCATGATATGAACACACTGATTTCATCAGCAACTCTTCCAACACTATTAGGCCTTTGGTGCTTTGAAAAACAAATGGGTTTCAGGTGATATGAATTTTTATGTATTCAAATAAACCCAGTGTGATGTCAGACCATGAGAAGAATACCAGGCACTCTCATAAGAGAGCATACTTAAGATAATGATAGTAATGGGATAAAGAATGAGCAGGCTGCATCAAATCTTGTCACATAAACATGCAGTTCTGTGGAACAGGAAAGGATCTTGTTGACAGGTTCTTATGCAATTGCGGTTAATATTTTTCACAGGTGTCGACATTTTGTATGTTGATGGCATGGTAGGACTTGATCCACTTTAGACTGGCTTTCCTGGTTTCTGCTGCTTGACATCTGTTTTCTGTTGTGATACACTTGTTTAGACATCAAGGAAAACAGATCCACAGATGCTTCTGATGACACTGGACAGTTCAGTGTAATTAGAGGTTTTCATGGTCATTTTATCCTGCTGCTGAAACTATGCCTTGCTTGTTGATTGGTAACCTCTGATGCTTGGCTGGGATTGTTCATCAGGGTTTTGTTCTTTTTATCTACAGTTTGTTTCTACTGCTAGATGGTTTGCTGGTAGTCATTGGACTTTATTTTTCATTGATTTATTGATGTTAATGGTTGTGTGTTTTTTTGCTGTAGGATGACGCAAGTGGATGGTGACAACATGTTTTATAATAAATAAATCTTCGTTACAACTTCCCCAACCCTCTTTACCAACTAGTAAACTTTAACGTGTTATCTCTCCAGAATCAAGGCTGTTTAGATGGTAGAAAAACGGTGTGCATGTATGAATATTCACCCAACTTCGTATATGTGTGTAGTTTTGCATGAAAGGAACAAATTGAGAGAGAACAGTTTCATTGTTAACTGTTTTCTTTTGTTGTTGTTGTTGTTGTATGTACTAAAGCTTTATCAGAAGGGAGATCTGCAAAATGTGCAAGTTGTAACGTTTCCTTGACACACATCAGCATGCACACACAAGCACACACTTTCAAGTGTTCCTCTTTCACTCCCATCCACATAAGGAGTGATGATTTTGTCAGAGATTACACGTTCTTGAGAATGGTCAAATTATCATGAGATGGTTTAAACAGCTGTCTCAGTTGATTCAAATACCTATCTTAGAAAACTCCAGATGCGCTATCTGTTCCCAATGGTCTGATGCAACACTGTGTACACAATAGCATGTGAACAGTGCATGCTTGTTCATCTTGAATGTAGCTTCAGGTGTTAAAGGCACTGCACATTGTTCGTAAGCAGTGAAAAATCAACCATCGGCTGGTAGAGCCTTAGACACTGAAATTGAAATGTGTATCCATGTCTGGGACTGCAGTGGGATGAAAAGGAGTGTGGCTGTGTGTAGGGGTGCCGCATTTTGTGACTTGGAAATAATGCTATGGAGGGTGCTCACCAGGTGAGACTGCAAAAAAAGAAAAAAAAAGCATAAACATTTGAATCTGTCGGTTGTTTTTGCTTCTCTTAATATTAGTGTGTGTGTGTGTGTGTGTGTGTGTGTGTGTGTGTGTGTATGTGTGTGTGTGTGTAACACTACTGTCAGGAGAATGTCATGTAAAAGTGGTTCAGTTTCCACTTGAAGGTTTCACCTTGGATCACATGGTGAAAGTATGTGCAGATAGTTGGGGCAGCATGCATCTAGTATATTGGTTGAGTAAGTTTTCTTTCAGTTTTAGAAAGGCAGTGTTTCAGATCTGATTCAGTGCAAAGTGTATTCATTCTTCTCTCTAGAGAACGAGGAGACTTATCATAACTCCGGCAAGAATTTCCGTAAGTAATTTTTTTCTTTGCTAATGCTGAAAGTTTCCTTTGCATGGCCATCATGGGTACTGTTCTCACTCAGAGAAACATGAGTTTGCGGCAATTTGGATGCTTTCAAATGGAGATACCCTTATCATACTGGGCACACATTTAATGCAAGTGAACGGAAACCAGGCTGTTTTCATTGAACAAGTAGTTGTGTTCGCTGATGACTTAGTGACTGACAGTTTAATAGCTTGTGGCCAAAAAAAAAAAAAGAAAAGAAAGGAAAAGCAAAAGAAAAAATTCAAGTTTAATGCGTCTGGTAGAGTTTTTGGAATTTTATTCAAACTGCAAACCTGCACAGCCAATTATCACTTTGTGACAAGACTGCTACCATTTTCATGACTTGTCCATGTGATAATTCACTTCAAGGGATACTGGATTCAACACACTAGAAATAGTTCTCATCAGTTCTCTGCCCACAAACCACTGGTTCCATGAAGAGCAGAGCCACTCTTAGAGTACACTCTGATAAATGTCTTCAGATGTACCAAGAGCTACCATGTCTTCACATGTACCAAGAGCTACCAGGATGGTGACTTTGTGGTCAGCATGTTAATTTTCAGAATCATACATCAGCAGAACCGCTTTATATTCACAATTCATACTGTTCATATGTTTGTGTAAACGCATTGGTTAGGTTACTGGAAAAAACAGTCCCCTTCTGTACCTTCCCTGCTGTGGATTTTGACATTTGCGTCATATGTACTTGCTCATATCTGTTTATGTGTATAACCGGGTTTGTGTGTAGAACCCAGGCTCCTTCCTTTCCCAGCTTATTACACTCGCACACAGTAAATTCTGTGTTTGTGTAAAGAGATGCAGTTTTTATATGAATCTGAGTGAGGATTACAGTGGTTATTGTATTTCAGAGGCAATATCTGTCAAGAGCCTGTCAGATTTTGTGTCCAGTGCATACAAGCAAGTGTGCACCCATCAGCAACAGCCATCTTTTTTGACAGTTTAAACATCAAGTTCTCATTTTCCACTTTTTATTGTGGTGAAGACAGGACCTTGAGAAATGAAATGATCTTACCTTGAACGAAAAGTTGTTTCTTTCTACCAAGTATTAGCCAGAACAGAATCTACGCACAGACCAGTGTTATGGTTTGTACTCTATTTGGATCCGGTGATCGAATGACATCCCTCCCCAAGCCTTCCCCAGTCTTTCCCTCCTCTTGGTTTTTCCTTTGTTTATGTTAAACATTTTTTTTTCTGAATAACTAGTGCTGTGGGTTTTCTTGTTGTTGTTGTGCATGTTCTTTTTAAAGTAGATGAAGATAACGTCAGACTTGTGCACCTGAAATTTGTTCTTGGAATATTCCAAGAATCAGCGTATTTTTACCGAATTGTAGTGTATTCTACTCTGAGAGCAGGAAAACTTCCTTTCAGAAGACAAATCCACCACACTTAAAACTGCATGACAATGTTGTAAGGTTCAGTGAGGAATTACAGTCTTATTGGACTCCTTTTGCCAAGTGGAGGGGAGGCCAGTCTTCATTAGATGAGGACGCAACTGATTAGATGATACTTGGCGACTTGAATTACTATACATGCTGGTTAAGCCTTTGGGTATTGTTTATTGACACCATCAGACCACAGAGACGACTGATGAATATTAAAGGAAATCTTTAACGAGGCAGGGAACGATGATGGTGGTAGATATTAGTTAGCAAATCAAAAGAGAAATGGGCTTTCAAATTTTCCATGACTATTCACCATGTTTACTATGGTACATGTTAGGGTAGTTGTGGAGTATCAAGTAGGTGTTTAGGGTTTTTTTTGGTTCTATTTTGTGTTGTCAGTTGGTGCTCAGAATACACCACACGTGAACGGTGCGCAGGTCTAGAACATACCCTCATACACATTACTTTGTTGTTGGTTTTGTCAAGACATTTTTGTCGTTGCTGTTTGTTTGGCCATTGGTTGTGCATCTTGTCATAGTCTGACAGGTTGTTAATAGTCCAGCGAGCTATGGCACCTTTGTTGGGGCTGTCCCACTGAATGGAGAAAACAGCTGCTTCATCATTAAAATTGGATGAACTCGCATCTGTTGAAGGAGAGTCACCTGTACATGTGAATTTGCAAGACTCAGTGTTTGAAATGTTCTCTGGTATTACATCATATTTTCATCCTTTTTTTTTTTTTTTTTCATTTCAGATTGAAAGATGGTTTCTGGTACTTTTAAAATGAGTCAGTTGAAGCATTTTTCTTTTGTTTTTCTCTCTGCCTGATTTATGGTGCATTGCCTTATGATTTACCTGCCATAATGATTTGTTTTGCTTTGGTGCTATTGCAGTTATATACTTTGGGTACACACTGTTTATTTGAAGTTTTTCCTTCGTTTTTTCTCATTCCATTTTGGTTCAGTTTTTCTTTCTTTCTGCAGTTTAGGCACTCAGTTTGGTCAACATCCCTCTCTTCACTCTTCTTATCACATTTCAGCATTATTTAATCAAGAAAACAAGGAGACAGAGAGCAAAATACAGTTAAGAAACAAATGGTTACAAAGCAACACAAACACTTAGTCACACATACACTCACTGAGAAATAAAAAAAGACAGAAGGGACACAAACGTAGCAAATCAATCATATTGAACATATCAGATTTGTTGGTGTGATCTTTTGGAGTTTATATCATTTCTTAGTCTTTTAAAGAGCATGTTCAAGCCATTCTGCTTCCATCCCATTTCTATACTTCGTCTTGTATTAGAAGCAGACCTTGTGCTGTTTTTTTTTTGTTTGTTTTTTTTTTTGTGCCAGATTTGTTTTACCCTGACACAGTGATGGTTGGTCCTCTGTGGTCAGGCCACTGACTAGTTCTGCTGAAGACCTTGTTTTTAACCCTTTTATTTTTCGGTTGTGCTATTGGAAATGGAGGAGACTATCATCCATTGAAGGTTGTCCTGCTGATGGACGAGTAAGAAACATTTGTGCAAAAAAGCAGTTGTTGACTTCTTATTGTGTTGAATGTATGCCAGTATGCATCGTCATTGTATGGTGAATTATTATTTAACAGGTGCTGTTCTCGTTTGGTGTCCTATGAACAAGCACACCCAGAATTTTCTCTTGTTACGAAGTTAACATCAAACAACATTTATGCATATCAGCACATACAGGCATACTGAAAATTGGTTTACAGCTGATGGGGTATCTTTCAGATTGGAATGGAGCAGATTTTGTGTTTTTAATCAAATATCCTTTTCTTTCTTCAAATTTTTTCTGTCATATGCATTTATTATGTGGATCTGTGCAAAATGATAACCACACAAAAATCTCATGCCATGTTTTCTGTTTATTCTGTTCTGATCCTTCTCCACATTACAGTGATGATGATTTAATAGTTACCCCATGTATTCTTCTATGATTTGCCTCATTTAAGGCATATATACTGTAACTACATAATCAGTTTTAGTTTTAACTTGTTGTGTTTTAATGTATATGTTTACTGAAAAGAAAAAAAGAATAAGAGGACTTGCATTTTCCTTTAGCAAGTTCTCCATCGGCTTTTGCAGCATTATATTATTCATGTAGTCATTCTGTCGAGATACTGTGCGAGTGAGAGAGAGAGAGAGAGAGAGAGAGAAGAGAGAAGGAGAGGTATTTAACATGTCGAGCTTGTTCATAATTTGATTCAGTTGGTTGTCTCTCCGTCACAACTGGATGACACACAGTGAGGGTTTCATTGGATAGGCTGTTGGTCTTCAGGAAACTGAGTAAGCTGAAACTAATATTCAAAATACATTGATACACTTCTTGCAAGTCCAGATCTAAGACTTCTCCTGAACCATAAATCACAGTATCATAAATCATGTAACAAACTACCAACCTGAAGGGATGTAGTATGCACAAACTTGGCAGGATTGCGTAGTATCAGCAATCATCATCATGGTACTTCATCCTTGTTTTATTTCGTGTTCTGCTTTATGTTCATGTTCCTGTAAAGAGGTTACAGTTCCTATGTCAGGATGGATTTAGAAACCAAGTAGGTGTTGATGATACTATTGACGGGTGTAATGATGCCAGTGGTCCCTATCTGCTTGTGTGTAAAAGATGCCATATTTGCATTGTACATATCTAAATGACAGCCTGCTTGATCTACAGATTGTACTCTGAGCTTCTTGCAGACTTGCAAGCGCATTTATTCTTGGTTGTATGGTTAGATACAAGAAGAGTTGTGAATAATTTTGTTGTTGTTGATTTTTGTGAGAATGTGTAAAGATCACCATTGTAAAAAAAAAAAAAAAAAAAGACATTGCGATCTGGTGCGCTGTGACTTCCGAGGACTTGTGGTGACTGTACTGAATAAAGTGTTTGTATTCTGGAATTTTGTTGTCTGTGTGACGGATTGTGAGCCTTTGAAATCTGCCGTCGGCTGTTCATAATTATGACTGCATTTCAGTTTGGCTTCTTTGTACAACTGGTGTAATTTTGTGTTTGGGGGAAAAGGGAGAGGGGGCATTGTTTTCATTTTGTGCATTTACATTCTCTTTTTTTTTTCTTCTGTGTACTTTGCTCAGTGTTCCTGAAAATAAAGCAATAAATTAGTAAATAAAACAAGTGAAAAGTTCTTGTCACACCAGACCTTTTCTCTTTTTGGCGTGTATGAATTAAAAAAATCCTACCTCTGCAGATGTTGACTGTTCATTGGTGAGGGACTGATGGGGGTCAAGATCACCCCAGAGTTCTTTCTCACACTGTTTATCCATATCAAAAAGTAATGATAATAATAATGGAAGTGTGCTTACAGTCGTCCATAATGATTGGCATGCCACTCACGCGCGCCCTATAGAGGGGTCACTCGCTCGCGGCTCTATAAGGGGACTAGGTGGTGTCCTGTGTTATGTTGGGGTGTGTGGTTCTTCCTCTTGTTGGTCGCCTTATAACAGCCAGAAATTGAGGTGACAGCAGGCAGAAACTGAAACAGTCTTCAAAGAAAAATGACCATGCCACTAAATGGTAGAAAGAAACAAATTACAAGACAAGTTGTGTCATTTGTTTCTTTTGTTTTCTTTCGAGTTTGTTCTGAATAGACTGTGAGTATTGGGACTGAGATGGGACGTATGTAGTTGTGGCTGTGCATACAGTAATGGAATGAGTTGTGCAGTAGTAATGTTTCAGGGAGGAAGGGGGACGGAGAGGGCACAGAGGATGGGACTGGAACAACGATTGTGAAAGAATAGGAGGCAAGCCTGACTGGATAAAACACGAGTTCTACTGTATCCACAGTACAGGAACAACACTCAAGGCCAGACAGACTTGCAATGGGCTATTTTCCTTTCCTTTATAGGCCACACTTCCGTGTTTCAAGTGTCTGCTTGCTGAAACGCCCACTGATGCCATGATATTTCACAGTTTGTTTGCATGTGTGTGTGTGTTTTCGAGCGTGTGTGTATTTGCAAACTGAAACTCTGCCACACAGCAGCTGGCAGCTGTCATCCCCACTCATACGATCAACAGACTTCACTCTTGTCTTCATTAGTGGCAGCATTTAGCATAGTGTTATCCTTTCCCAGATAAGTTACCAAGAACTCTGTTTCCTTAATTCAATTGTTGGCCACAGAATCATTATCATTTTTGTTCAATTCAGGAGCAGTGCTAGACAAATTAATGCTAAATGTTACAGTGAGGAGTCAGAAAGAACAAAACCAGCAACAGTAATACAAACTTTATTCAATCAAATGCATCTGTAAAAAAAATGAAGGCAGTGACAGTTCAATCTGTTGATTCTTTGTTTGAAGGTGACCACTACCAAGTATGAGTCCAGAAAAGGCAAATCAACGATCCATTATCTCGTAAAAATCACAACACAAATTAAACATCAATTTGCAAGAAGAGAAAAACATACTCGCCAACTTTTTTTTTTTTTTTTTTTTTTTTTTATCAACAAAGTTTACAATCAAATCTGACATGCCAAGCTACTTCATAAAGTAAGGTCACTTGGTCTGTTAGACTGCTTGTACAATTACTTCAAAGTTTTCATAAGTGATAGATCTATGCTTTTGAAGATAAGCTACCTCTTATTCTAATTTAACATCTCTCCAAATGGGAATTCAACATGGATCCATGATAGCTCTGATGCTGATTAATAATTTGATTCATGATTTCAAAACTCACTGTCACCGAACTTTTTTTTAGTTCGCAGATGATACCTGCATATGGATGAAAGTCACCCTAAAAAGGCACACTTCTATTAGACCAGTAAATTACATTAAAAATTGTATCAGAATGAACCTGACCAAGTAACCGCGTACGTCTGAAAATATATTACTTCTATCCCTAGAGAAATGATGCTCTTCAATGCAGGATATGACCCCAAACCTATGCTATCTTTCAATATAGATAGATCTACAACTGAATATAAACAAGCATTTCAATTTGTTGGCAATCATCTCATCAAAACTGATGACCTGGTACTGTCATTTGGAATCTATATTCACAAAGTCCAGGAAAATTTTGAATTTCTAAAGAGAAAACATTCATTCAGTCCGCAACGGCACTGGAGCATTCACAATTAACATATGCCCTGAAACTTTTTTCAGCTCCAAACTTTTTTTGTTACAAGTTACAAAGTGTTGTTCATGTCCTCTGACACTTCATGGTAACAGTATCACAATGATGATGTTCAAAGAACACCACTTGGTGGAACTGTCCTCTGACACTTCATGGTAACAGTATCATTATGTTCAAAGAACACCACTTGGTGGAACTGTCCTCTGACACTTCATGGTAACAGTATCACAGTGATGTTCAAAGAACACCACTTGATGGAACTGTCCTCTGACACTTCATGGTAACAGTATCATGATGTTCAAAGAACACCACTTGGTGGAACTGTCCTCTGACACTTCATGGTAACAGTATCATGATGATGATGTTCAAAGAACACCACTTGGTGGAACTGTCCTCTGACACTTCATGGTAACAGTATCAATGATGGCTTTTAAAGAACACACTTGTGCAAACTGTCCTCTGCACTTCATGGTAACAGTATAATGTGCCCTGTTTAAAAATTCATTGCGCACTGTCCCTGTCCTTAATAGTTACGGTTCAGTTCTAAATTATTGAAGACCTTACTCTGCCAGTACAGCACGTACAGTGATGATCAATGGTGACTTCACTATACTGACCAGGTCAGCACTGACAGTGATGGCATTTATCACTATACTGACCAGGTCAGCACTGTCAGTGATGGCTTTATATAATATGACCGGTCAGCACTGACAGTGATGGTCAATGGTGACTATAATGATGACCGGGTCAGCACTGTCAGTGATGGTCAATGGTGACTTTATAATGATGACCGGGTCAGCACTGACAGTGATGGTCAATGGTGACTTTATAATGATGACCGGGTCAGCACTGACAGTGATGGTCAATGGTGACTTTATAACAATGACCGGGTCAGCACTGTCAGTGTTGGTCAATGGTGGTTGGTTTTATAATAATGACCAGGTCAGCACTGACAGTGATGGTCAATGGTGGTTTTATAACAATGACCAGGTCAGCACTGACAGTGATGGTCAATGGTGGCTTTATAATAATGACCACGTCAGCACTGACAGTGATGGTCAATGGTGGCTTTATAATAATGACCGGGTCAGCACTGACAGTGATGGTCAATGGTGGCTTTATGACAATGACCGGGTCAGCAGTGTCAGGTGAGGCCTCGCAGGGACACTGTCAGTATCCTGATTTCATCTGTGATCAGCCTGTGTGCAATGGACAGGTGAGGGGGCAGCGCTGCTCCCTGTGGCAACTGGAACAGGTAAGACAGTTTTAGACATGGCACAGGCAGCTAAAGCCACCATACATACAACTAAATCGTAGCTACCAATCATCTAACAGTGAGATTCAGACATAGTATATTTCTAATTCAAAAAAGTTAACCACTACCAAGTTAATCATAAGAAAAAACAAACATTGCATATACAAACATCACAACACACATTTCATCCAATTCAACTTCATAACAGCTAAAACACTTGGTGACTTCTAAACAGTCACACTTGTTTTAATTCTGGGAGTAGGAAAAGCTTCAAAGTGGACTCTTTCCCAGTTAGAAGAAAAACATTTGAACTGAGCCACAAAATAATACCAAAAGATGCCAGTAACTGGCACTGATGTGCATGAATGCTGAACATGTGAGCAGAGAGAATCCATCTTCGAGTTCGCAAGTGTGTTGGAATCACCAAACAAATTAACTTACCTTTGTCAGCTGCGCCTGGCTTTTTGTTAAGGCTTGACGAATGAGATGCTGGGCCATACGTCGGGCAGACATCTCCACTGCCGGTGACAACTCTTCCCCCATCACTGCTCTCTCCGACCTCTGCCTGCTCAAGTGAGAGTATACAGCATGAAGTGAGGACAGTACGTGTGGAGACAATGCTACAAACGACACCCCTCCTGGCAACCTTTCTCCCTTACTGATCATTATTTCCCTGACTGATTTCTTTCACTTTTAAAGTCTCCTTGTCTTTAATGAAATTCTAGTCGTCTCCCTTCCATGTTCAATGAATGATCTCATTTTCACTGACTGTGACACAATAATCTGGAACAAAACAGAAAAGACAAAAAAATAAAGAAAATTTTCAAGTAAATGAGTGGAGGCAATAAATGCAAAGTATGTGAATGTTGTCATCATATACTGTTTTTAATTATCCCCTTCAGGTAATCGGTGAATAGATACAACCCAGGTAATCTAGCTGGTTCATCAACATACTGCATTCTAACACTCTAAAATCTGTCAGTGCCAAAGTAAAGCCATCTTGATATTTTAAAAAATCTCCAGGGAAGAAATAATAAATATGATTAAAAGAAATGACAAGCAAAATTATCATATCAAGTTTCTTTTTAATTGATAGTGGATAGCAATATATCCTTGGAATAATCTCAGAACTATCAAAAAAAATGTTGAAAAAACAGAAAGGGGCTATACTGTAAGTAGGTACTTTGTTAAGGTGTGGGTAAGTCCACAAAGATCTGTCATACAGTGGACTTTAGTTAACATGAACAAGTTTGATAACATGGTAACTCAGGTTATGTAAAAAAAAAGAAAATTTGGAATCCCTTAATTCATACGGAATATGGCGACTGTCTACCTGTTTCTTTTCCTTTTCATTCCAATATTGAAAAAGATAAAAACTCCCAGCTGGACTTGATACTACGAGTATATTTGTTTACTTTTAACATCTTAATCAGAACAGTACTATCTTTCTGTGAGTAACTTAAATAATCTATCAACCACAGCCAGTCGACAAAATTCCACACACCAGTACAACCTTTCTTGGACTAAACAGCCGCTCAGCACAAAACAGTGCCCTCTGACTAACTTTCACAACCAGTCAGCAACTTTAATATCACTCTGAGCTACACAATTCAACGAGTTTTCAAGGAAGTGTCAAGTATCTTTTTTTTTTTTTTCATCTTTCAAGGATTTCTGACACACATTTTACTGTGAAATAACTGGTTCAAAATAAAAAGAGAAAAAATTATTTGCTCAAGCTCCAATTCTGTCCTAATCAGAAACATTTCTTGAAAATATAAAACTGCTCATCCATTCATGCACAGGTGTTTTAATGCTGGTCACAACCACTTAATTTTCAAAGTTCTCATGCATGTCACTCCGTTACCTTCATATTTTAAGCAAACACAGCAGGGCGCAGGAATTCTGGAACTGGACAATGACAAATTAAAGAAATCTGCAACAGATAGAGTTGGTCTGCTTCCTCTCTAGTTTTCTTGAAGTTTCTGTCCTTTTGCATCGCTAGTTAACCAAGAAAAACAGAACATACCACCCATAACTGAAATTTTGCTGGAGTTTACTGCAAAAAGAGCCTTGTTTTTCAGAATCATGTCTTATATTTTCTTTCTCCAACTACTAAAGGTACAGTTTCCTTCCAGCATGATTTTGGTTTTCACTTAAACACTGCTTTGAACTTCTGGTGGACTGTGTAAACAGCATGATGACAGCGAGCTTTGAAATTGCATGCAACTAGATGTGCCTAGATGTTCTCAATTACTTCCCTTGGGTTAAGCAAAAAAAAAAAAAAAAAAGATTCCTGATTTCTCAGTCAATCATGAAATCAATACTCAACCAATCAGAGGCAAACTCGTGCAATGTTACCTTTTTAAGGTTGAAATTTCATTTCTCCTTAAAATCTGAAGTTCAAGGAGACTTTGAGGAAATTTTCAAATTTAAAGAGTTTCTGGGGCCCTTGAATTAGTATTTCAAAAATTAAAAGGAGTTTCTAAGGAGATTCAAGGGGCATACGAACCATGGTAACCTGTCAACAAGGCTCCACAGAACAGTACTATCTGCCCCTACAATCTTTCACAGTTAGGAGTGGTCTGATCATTAAATCAATAATTCTTGAGGATTTTCAAACAAATTTACCATTGTTAGTTCACCCATGCAACTGAATAATTTCACAGAAGCGCATTCATGTACACACACTTCCACCCCACTCATACATTTCCAGGTAAAATTACTTACAGCTGGTCCCAGTTCATGGATAGGATTTTCAGTGCACACATGAGGTTCCATGAGACTCCCTCCATTGTACAGCTCAACTGTCTGCACACAAACCCACAGCCTCTGGTCAAGTGGCAGTAACCTCTGTACTAACTCTACAGGTAAGGTAAGGTAATGTTGCTTATAACCCAGCCGACCGCAAAGGGCCATATCAGGGCTGTCACCACGTTGAAATCAACTCACAAGTCGTCAAAAAAAACAACAAACAAACCAAACAAACAAACAACCAACCAACCTTTCACGCATCTCTTTAAAATACATCTTCCAAAAGCATACCAAAAACTTCATTAAAAATCTTTCTTCCGTAAAATCTTAGATCAGATGAAAAATGTTAGTCTCTTTCAGAAACTCAAAGATCACATTAGGTGGGACATCTCTGAACAGAGTTTTCATGGAGTCTGCTGTAAAGTGTTCATGTCTCACATCGTGCAAGTCCCAACACTCTAAAAGAATATGTTTCACCGTGAGTGGAACACGACATGGAATGCACCACGGAGCTTCTTCACCTTTTAAAAGATAAGAATGGATGTAAAACGAGTGGCCTGTGTGCAAGCGGCACAAGACTGTTTCGTCTTTACGGCCACCTCGGGAACATGGTAAAAACTCTTTCAGGTTTGGATGGATTTTAAATAAATTGTTATCTGTCTGCAAGGTCCATTCCTCTTGCAGATTCCAGTAATTTAATACAAACAACATCTGAAAATAACATGATGCCAATTACAGACTGATTTAACACAGAAAAACCTGCCTTTTGAGTGAATGATCATCACATCATACATGTTTCCAAGAACAAGCCATATGTCTACTCATAAATATGTACAACAATTAATAATATAACCATGGAGTAATTGATTCGGTTCAGGGAGGATTAAAAGAGAGGGACAAGCTACAGCTTACATCATGCCATGCCCTAGATATGATGAATCTCTGATAGTTCTCTGCCCCTTCAGCTAATAGGTTATGGGAACTTCAAGTTCAAACTTTACCTATGAAAACCCTGGTCGACAAGGTTAACTTTTACCCAGCAGTCTGGGTCACAGTGGCTGGTAACACAACCAGGTCCCTGGGAATGAACCAGAGCTGGTGAAAATACTGAAAAAAATTCTCCCTTTTGCAATCTACCATTAAAGAAAAAGAACAGCATTCAAAAATAACCATAATGTTGAAGTGTTTTTTTTGTGTTTTTTTTACTTAAAATGTTTGGGGTTTTTTTGCATAACATTTTGTCTTAATGTGTAGCAGTGTAGCACTGACAACAAAACAACAAAATTGTAGCATGCTATGCAGAAATCATAGGACTTGGCAGCTCTGGTTTATATGACAATCATTTATTGATGCTTCAGACAACGAAGAGGACAATAATATTTGCGACTCCTTACTGCGTGCACTGTGACAAAATGCTAAAAAAAAAATGTTGTGAGTCACTTTGGGAAACATCACTGTGTGTTTACTGTTCGTCATTTTTGCTTGGACGACATACTCTACCCCTGTCACACCTGTGCAGCAGAATTAGACTGATATTTCACTGGCCACTGGCACGCAGCCGGAATAGCTCAGTTGGTAGAGCGCCTGACTTGTAATCTTGGTGATCCTGGGGTTGCGGGTTCGAATCTCTGCCGGGGCGTTTCGGTACAGGGGGATTTTTCCCTCGGAGTTAACATTAGTTCCGACTCCATTTCCCATACAGTCCTTCGAATGAGACTATAAACCGAGGTTCCGTGTGTGAATGCACACATAATATCTTGCACACACGTAAAATCCCATCACCAACTTTCGGAAGAGTAGGCCAGTTTGGCCGTTGGTATGGATGACACGTTACACACAGCATGCACCCTGCGTAAGAAATGGAAAGAATGAAGGAAGTAAAGAAACTGAGTGAACGATACTGAACGATATTGACTGGATGACATGGTAAACGACTGAATGAAGCGCCAGCTGACAGCTCTTCAGTCAGCACTACCCAGGTAGGCAGCCCGTTGTGTAAGCGAGTGTTGATTGTAAAGCGCTTAGAGCTTGGTCTCTAGCCGAGAATAGGCGCTATATAAGTATTCATTATTATTATTATTATTTCATCGTCCCTCTTCCCATGTTTTGCTGTTGCCATACTCACCAAGCAAACATCAACACAAACATCAAGTCTTGTTTTGATCATACTGTTTCTGTCACAACTGCACCACTGTGATATCAGCTGAAAGGTCTTTTAAAGTCCACCCAGTACTCTTCTTCTTCTTCTGCGTACACAGGCTGATACTACTGCGGACACTCCCTATATAGACAGGCAAGTATTAATCCCATCTACCCAACAAATGGAGTGGAGTTTTGTGTGCATGACCGTTTTTTTATCCCACCATTAAGGCAGCCAGACTCCATCTTTGGGGAAGGTGCATGCTATGTGTAACGTGTCATCCATACCAACAGCCAAACTGGGATTGTACGTGTTTGCAAGATGTTGTGCATGCGTTCACACACGGAACCTCGGTTTATAGTCTCATTCGAAGGACTGTATGGGAAATGGAGTCAGAACCAATGTTAACTCCGAGGGAAAAATCCCCCGGTACCGAAACTGCCTGGTGGAGATTCGAACCTGCAACCCTTGGATTATGAGTCCAGCGCTCTACCAACGGAGCTATTGCAGCCCCCGTCCACCAAGTGCAAAACTTCATGCTTTGCACTTTCTGTTGATGTATAGCAATCAGTCGTTACATACGTAATGGCGGCTGAAAAATAAGACAAAAAAGCACCAAAATCGCACATCAGCCACGGTTGTGAGCATGCATGCAGCAGCTATAGGGGAGTCGTCTGCTGATGGGTGGTTATCGTCTAAGAACTAAAAGTAAACATAATAAATTTTCAAATCGTGCATAGTTGTTTGCTTTTGCCTTTTTGAGTGGATCTCTAGAATGTTCTAAATATGCCTAAAACAGTGCATCATAATGGTGCAATGAATACGATCTCTTCTTTTTTTTCATAGCTGGCAAATTCAAAATCAATAAACCAGTCTCTGAACCTATCGTTGGTCTAAGCGGCCTCACTTCCTCCACATTACTTTATTCATTTGTCTTTCAAATTTTCTTCTTGATTTTAAAGGACTTCACAAGCAAATGATATATGGGTCATCATTTGTGTTGCTGAAG
>CM065724.1:68248094-68275594 GCA_033310375.1 Conus canariensis
GAGATTCGAACCCGCAACCCTTGGATTACGAGTCCGGCGCTCTACCAACTGAGCTATTCCGGCCCCCTATGACTACATACAAATAAGAGACTTCTGAGAGACAGGCATCCTCACTGCGTCCTCCTGCCCCCAGCCAGATTGCAATCTTCAGATCAACTTCACTAGAGTGCAGACTTTGCCCCTGAACAACTGCTGTTGGTGCTATCTTCCTCCAGCTAAGCTCTGGTCTGGAATCAATTAGATCTTAAAGGCCTCTGACCATCAGGACCTTACTCTTACCATTAGTGTGAATCAATTAGATCTTTACCCTCTTTTTCCTGACGTTCAGTGCATGAAACGCTCTCTAAATCCTATGGAAAGGGAAGCAACTCTGTAACAACGATTGGGTAGCATCACACACACACACACAAATATATATACCCAAGCAATATTTCACTTCTTTCTTATTTTATGTGTGTTATTGAGATGTTTGTCTACACTTTAAAACAATTATTTCAGTATTGTGGAGATACATGACTTCAAAAAAAAAATTCAAACTCCCCTGAATCGCGAAGCAGATCATCATCTTCCTCTATCGAGACATCTGGGGTACTAGCCTAGCTGACACATCGATGTTGACGAAGTCGATATCTAGGTCACTCTCATTACCCTTCACCTCATGCAAACTGTGATGTCATAGCCTTCAAAAACCGAGTCTTCGTCGCTGTCCTCGTTCAACATTCACCATATGTCCTCCGCCACCATATTGAAATCTTGTTCGCTCGCTAGGTCGACTTGAAAAATTTGTAATTAACAGAAATGCGCTCTTTGCCACCATGAAATGGGAGTCAAACGGAAGCACAATGTGTGTTGAAAGTGAGGCTAAACCGGTCATGTGACTGCCATGTGATATAAACAAAATGGATGCGCCCAGAGCGACCATGTGGAATTCAAACGCTCCCATACGTTCACCGATTTCGTAACGTGTGTTTTCTTGAACGCTCCGGAATGTTCACCGCAAAAGAGGTTTAAAGGCTTCTGACCATCAGGACGTTACTCTTTCCATTAGCGTTGCAACAGAATATGAAACGGCCATGACGTGACTGTTCACTTTTGAAAAGGGAGAGAGGCTCACCCACAGAGAAGTACACACTGTTGTGAACGTTGTAGGGAAGCGTAAACCCATAGTTCAGAAACAGCACCGTGTTGTCATGGGGACCGTAACTGATGAAAACTTGATCGTGAGGCTCGTAGGAGTCCTCAGTGACTATCTCATATCTTCTGCTTCTCTGGTTCAACCCTGCTTGAATCTGAAACAATCAAAATACAAGTAGCGTGTTAGAAAAATGTCTGAAACTGCCACAACACCATCTAGATGTCATCGTGCAAATCTGCCTTCTCCATGAACTTGCCTGTCCACTGAGTATGGCTTTGGTCAGTGACACTGGAAACTTAACTCTTTCATCCCTGCAACCCGGTTTTCCGGTTTGCAGAAATCTTACCCTTCCTTCCTGCAGCCCGGAAAACCGGGCAGCACAAAATCCCTCCTTTCCTTCCTGCAGCCCGGAAAATCGGTTCTCGCGGTAAGCCTTTGAACTTCGCGCGAGTCGCGTCATCGGTACACGTCACAACCGGGTCGCTCGCGCGGCAGTGTTTACGAATGGAATGGATGCCAGACGGCCCCTACAGAGTGGGAAAGTGGTCGCCGCTCTATTTGGGCCAGTTTGCTACAGCATACGTGGCAGTTCTTACTTTACTCTTCTTTGTTTTTCTCTATAAATCCAGGAATGAAGGGAATACTCGTATTATAAGAATCTGGGAACAAGAGGAAGTAATAGTTCATAGAAAAGTAGGAATGAAAGAGTTAAAGTCAACCACAAGAAGTCAATGCTAGTGTGTGTGTGTGTGTGTGTGTGTGTGTGTGTGTGTGTTGTGTGTGTGTGCGCGCGCGTACCTGCGTGTTTGTGTGCATGCACGTGCGCAGGCATGCATGTGTGCGTGCGTGCATGCGTGCTATGTGTGTGTGCGTGCATGTGTGCGTACATGTGTGTTTGCACATGTGTGTGTGTGTGTGTGTGTAAGTGTGTAAGTGTGCAAACGCATTTTTATGCACGCATGTGTGCAGTCATGTTTAACTAATTTACAGTGGAAAGTAAACAAACTGTACTTCCAGACAAGAAATGTATAAGGCATTATCTTTTTTCATTCTCAGATTCTGACCATAGTACCTCATGCTTTGAAATGCCCCAACTACAGCAGAATCTGTGTGGGCAACAAGCTGTGTGGGCGAACTGGTTCATGATCTGCTGTGCCCATGTGAACAGAACTCAACACTGATCGTACAATATGCAAATCAATCCAACACTCAAGCAAAACAGGTGTACAACTTGTGTAGGCTTGATTTAAGACTTACTCAAACATTTGGAAACACATGACCGTACATGCATTTTGACTTTCCTCATCAGAATCAACTGCGACACTTACCACTGAACCAAAGTATTTGAATTATACACAAGGCATGGAATCTAAATCAGGCAATTGGAGAAGAAACTCGCGACCAAACAACTCATTCTGAGTTGGAAAAGAAAAAAAAAAAAAAAAACCCAGTGACAATTCCCAAGCAGAGAGGCATACATAAAAGAGGTTAGATCTAACCACTTGCCACAGAGCTAGAAATGAAAATGGCTGTTCGTGCTGGCTTCTGACAGATCACTCTGACTCTAATCTATGTGCACAGTTATAACAGGCCATTAACAACACTACTGAGTATCAAATGATTTTTCAAAACTTACATTATTTCAAACCTTTGATTCATTTTCCAATGTTACAATCACATTGCAATTTTTTCATGTATTGATGGCACAATTAATCATCAACTCTGACGTGTGAACAGAGACCCTTGGGCAGCTTCATGCATATAACTTCAGACACAGACCCTCTCTGAATGCAGCAAAAGTCAAGCAACCTATTTTCAGAGGTGTCTAATTAATATTACAGTACGTGATTCTTAATTTGTGAAAGATGTACACACATGCACTTGCACATTGTTCACAAAGGACACACACACACACACTACACACACACACTACACACACTACACACACACACACACTCACACTCTCCCATCAGACTCACCCTCGCAGTGGAGGAATGATTCAGCAGATCCAGGTAAGGGCAGAGAGCGACATTGTTTTCTGTTCCCATACTCAGGTCCAGCCAGCCTTCTGTCCCTGCCTCAGTCTCCACAAACACAGCTCGACTGCTAACAGTACACCACGCCCAGCGGAAATTCTCCCACGATGCAAGTTCCTCACTGTCTTTCCAGTGAGCAGCACAAAATTTGGCAACTTGTCTGTGTGCAAGGCGGGAACGCTGAACCATCCGCTGCGCAACCAAAGACACATGGGGAGGTAGAGCATTGATTTCCTCCAAGCTGAAGTAATGGGGAAGGGTATACTCCAAGGGGAGAGAACTGATGAATGGATGCCACTGTGAATAGATTCCCTTGTCATGTTCCGCAAGGAGAAAGAGGCTCAGCAACTGCTGTGGTGTGAAGGTGACTTTCCATCTAGGGAAAAAAACAAAAACATTGATTGATCAATCGACAGTAAGACATACCTTCAGTCTGAATCATGCAATTTTTCTTCCCAAACTTTCTCCTGATTCTTCAACAAGGAAAATTTCTAGATTATGACGTGCATCAGGAAGCTGGTGCTGTCTAGTTTGCTTTCATTGTGAGCTGTGGCTTTAACTAAAACTGAAGTTCATTAAAACGATTGTACACTTATCATACTATAACCAATTTCTTGAAAGCTAAGGGTCAAGGAAAAGTGTCATATTTAAAATAAAAAAAATTCAAAGGATTCTTGCATAGCTGAAAGCAAATAATTATCTGATGAAAAAAGAGGGAGACAGTGGAAAGTTTCACTTAAAGAAATTACTATTTTCAAACTGCTACTTATGACATCAACAACATAACACATCATGCCAAGTGACTGGCCGTGTCAGAAGACAGTAGCCAATCAGAATAGAGCATACAGGTGTCTAGTTTTGGTCACTAGCTGACATGTTCGCAATCGACAATAGATGGGGGTGTATGTTGTGTGTGTGTGTGTGTGGGGGGTGGGGGGGGGGGAGTTTAACAATGTGTGAGTTTGCATAGTATAATCATACTACAGCTCTATGCTTCATGTCTTCCCGTTTCTTTACTACTTCACAGAGTTCAAAATCACCGTCGATCGATGGGCGGTTAAATCTTTTTTAAAACTCTACCTGCCCCCTGGGCAGTTCAGAAAAAAAAAGTAGTGTGTCCCACCCTGCAAGCTTTTTTTCTGAATCAGCAGGCCTACCTTTTGAGGAGAGGCCCCAGACCACCGCTGAGCACAGTGCTGGGGGTCACCAGCAGGACCTGTGGAACAGAAACAACCACAGTGCCTGGACCCATGGACGATTTGGTCTTCAACCCCCGGCCTGTATCTGCACACATGATGTTACAAATTAGTGTCTAAAGAGAGAGAGAGAGAGAGAGAGAGAGAGAGAGAGAGAGAGAGAAGACAGACAGACAGACAGACAGACAGAGACAGAGACAGAGACAGAGAGAGACACAGAGACAGAGAGAGAGAGAGAGATGGTAGGGGAAAGTAAGGAGGAAAACACAGTGAAATAATACTAGACAATCCAGACAAATCACACAGTCTGTACTCCGTTGTTCTATTTAATATAACAAAAACTAACACATAAATACATTTGTGCACAAAAATGGAAAACAAGCAGTCAGGTTAAACACATGACTAAACTTAACACACACAACAATTTTTTCAAGAAAAAAAAAGACCATATTTCCTCACACCTCACATGCTCTCTAAGACAGTTACTTAGACTCACTATTATTCGTTACTGTGCGCAGGGAGTCCCTCCACATGACATCCAAAGATTTCTGTGACAGATCATTTCTCTTATATTCTGATGCTATTTTCCATCTCTGTAGAACCAAGGAACCTCCATCAACAGTCCCTCTGCACAAGGATTCCCTCCTCATCATGTCTAAACAGTTCCATGACAGATTATTTCCCTTGTGCTCTAGTCTTAATACATACTATTTTCAGCCATTGAAGAATGACCTCTCGCAGTTTCCAACTTGCATCAGATCCTCCCACAGTCTACAGTGACCTTTTTCTCCATAAATTGTTGAAAAAAAAATTGCGATCATCAGTAGCTTAGCAACCTAGTTTTTCACTTACTTGTACAGCCCCCCTCCTCCTAATCCTAACCCCTCCTATTTTCACACTCTGCATAAGCACATATTATATTCAAAATTTCTACTTATACATATATTACACTACATGTGAAAGCGATCAAGCAGTTAAAAATCACCCTCCATGATAGAAATAAACACTGGCATTACCCAACACCATAAAACTGTAAACCCACTAAAAGGATAGTGGGCAGTTAATTTGAATGCAGTCAATTGACATAAAACCTTTTTAGTTTTACATTCCCATTTAAAAAAAAGAAAAAAGAAAAAAGTCAGTCAAAAGTAACTCAACAAATCATCGTGCACATTACCTGGGAAGTAAAATGGCACCAAATCCAAAGTGTTGACAAGGTCAGCTTTTGAAGACTGTGCCACCATCCATTTTCTCAGTTCAGCACAACAGTCAGCACCTTTTGCACAACCTTGCTGTGCTTGCCTGACCTTGTGTTGTTTTCGACAACGTCCAGCTCGACCTCTTCTCATACTGCAGAGAGTTCACAGAAACCTGACCACAAAAAAGAAAGAAAGAAAAACATTGTAAAAATGAGAAGAAAAAAAAAGAAAAAATGGTGATAAATGAACAAATTTACTGACCCTGTGAAGGAAAGCAATCCAATGTTATCACTGAAGTTAACTAAAGAATCACTTCCACTTGGCTTGATTAGCATTGTAACGAATGGAGAGTGAATACTCTGACTAATTCCTTTGGCTGAGTCTCTCTTTCAATCAAATATAATCATTTTTGATTAGTCTTTGTTGACTCCATAACAGAGTGTTTAGATTATTTCCTTTGTTGAGCATTTCTAATACAGACTGTAGAATCTACTGCTGTCTGGAAAATTCACACATTTGGAAATTCACATGTACAACAGGTTACACATCATGAAGTTCGAGGACACTGCTGATATTTTCTTGGCAGAAGTGAAAGATAATCTTCAGCTATGTCAGAATTATCACACAATCAGCCTCATGGCCATGCCAGTACACTAATGCTGAAGATACTTGTCAGAAGAACGAACCAAAAGCAGAAAAGATTCCTGCTGGTTCTGAAGTGGAAGAAGCACCACTGGACGTATCTCCAACCTCCAAATCCTTCATGAAAAACACCTACAAAACCAGCAAGATCCATACCATATTTTTATCGACTTTGTGAAAGCATTTAACAGAGTCTGGCATATAGCCTGTTGGGTAACCATAGGGAAATACATCAATATGATTATGAACCTTTCATGGTCATACAGCAATTTTATGAAAGAGCTACAAGAGCAGTTCTGGAACAATGGCAGGTTTGGTGAATGGTTCTGTACAACTGTTGGTGTCAGACATGGCTGTCTACTATTTCCAACCTTCCTCTACATCTTTTTGGAAAAACACAACTGATGCACTAAAGTACTAACATGGAACAGTGAATTTTGGAGGGAGAGGTATCACCAACCTATATCATTTTGCTGATGACACTGATGGCTTGGCTGGACAGAAAAAAGAACTTACACAATTAGTGAAACACATGGACAAAAGCATATGATAAGGAAATCAGTGCAGAATAAAACCACACTTATGACAGAAAATACCAAAAGCATCATGAAAGATATTGAAACAATTACAGCCATTTCACTTTAGAGGTAAAAACCTTGAGACAAGGAGCAGGTTCAAGTACCTGGGAGCAGTTGTGATGGATGAATGGTCCAAATCAGAACTCTTCTCTAGAATGCCGCAAGCATCAACAGAGCTCTCAAAACTCATAACCGTCTGGAACAGCAACAGCATCATTCCAGAGTGTCAATGATGTGCACATTACAAATATAAATCTTTCTCTATGCTTGTAAAATGAGTGGACTCCAACAGCAGATCAACAAAGAAGAATCAAGGCATTTGAAATGAGATGCTGCCACAGTATCTTAAGCATGTCTAACAAAGATCCTGTCACCACTGAAAAAGTGCTCAAAAGAATCAAGGCAGCCACTGGGCCGGCCCTCTGGAGATCTGCAGACAACACTCGAGAAACGAAAACTGAATGGTGTGGTTACATCTCTCGATCATGCGGCCTAGCAGATCTTGTACGGCACTGTATCAGAAACACAAGAAATGGCAGACAGAGAAACAGGTGGGACAACAAAATCCTGGAATGGACAGGCCTGGCATTTGGGATTTTCAGAGTAGCAGAAGGCAGACGAAAATGGAGGAGGACTAAAGTTCAAGTGGTGCCCCAACGACCCTAGAGTTAAGGGACTGATGATGATGATGATGATGATGATGATCATGATGATGATTCTTTGTAATGAGAATAATGTCATTAAAATAACGTGATGCCTTCACTGCTTCAAGGATTTCATGAATTGTTCCTTGTAAGATTTTCTGGAGTGCTGAAAATGTCAAAAGGCAGTTGTTTCATAAATGAACACCACTGTGCCAAATGAAACACTAAAAATGGTGAATTTTGCAGTGTCTCGGTCAACCAGTTGTTGCCAAAAGCCGAGAGAGAGAGAGAGAGAGAGACTCCATACCTTTCGTCGCGAGTGGATGGCATGCGTTAAGGGAAAGCACTCTATCGGGATTTGAACGTAAACAAAATAATCGCTATCGTCTGTGTGTGGTGATTTCTGCCTTCATCCTTTTGAGGTTTATGACGTTTCACAGAAGCCTGATACATATTGTAGTGTATCTAATATCGCCAATAAAACACACACACACACACACACACACACACACACACAACACAAACGCGATGGTTTGTGGAAAATCAAATAATGGATTTACAAGATCAGTCCCGGTCAAACAAGGACTTCTTCAAGGCAGTTCGTTAGCCCGACGCTGTTTAATATCTTCATAAATGATATCTCAAACTATATTGATAACAATGATTCTCCTGTTATAAACAAGCTGAAAGAAACACGAATATCGCATTTATTATATGCTGACGACATAGTTATGTTGTCAAACACAAAATCAGGATTACAAACCAAACTTAACCGACTTCATAATTATTGTACAGAATGGGGCATGAAACTAAATAAAGATAAAACAAAAGTTGTCATATTCACTAAAACTGACTCAAAATTTTCAACCGCATTTACATGTGGAAACGATTCTCTTGAGACAGTAAATGAATTCAAATATTTAGGAATAATTCTTCATAAAAGTGGAGAGTTACATAAAGCACAAGATCATCTAGCAAAACAAGGTAACAAAGCTGTACACTCCTTACTACGTAAAGTAAAGGGAGAACATGTCAATGTATCATCAATAGCAAAACTCTTTGATGCTTTGATTTCACCAGTTATGCTTTATGGCGCAGAAGTTTGGTTTCCATTTACAGAAAAGATAGGACATGTTGAAAAGCAGACTTCTATGTTCGACATTTATCACAAATACTTATTATCCAATAATCCGATCGAGAACGTACATGTAAAATTTTGCAGACATATATTAGGCGTACACAGAAAAGCAATGAAATTGCCAGTACTAGCTGAACTTGGAAGATTTCCCTTGTGTCAAGAAATAATGAGTCAAGTAGTCATGTTTTGGATCCATATAATGGAATCAAAGGAAGACTCATATCTAAGAGAAGCGTACGAAGATCTTGACCCATCATCTTCATGGAAATCTTCTGTAAAGAAGATCTTAAGTAATATTGGAATGACACATGTATGGAATAACCAAAGTACACTTAACCCTAAAAAATTGCGTTATGCAATAGAGAGAAAGTTACAAAGTGAATATATACACTTTTGGGAAAAAGAAAAGGAAAGAGCACCAAGGTTAAAATTTTATAATGACATCAGTAATAAATATAGGCTTGAACCGTACCTCATCAAATGCACAAATAAACATTACAGGAAAGAACTTTGTAAATTAAGAATTAGCGCACATGACCTCGCAATAGAAAGAGGTAGATATTCCCATATTAAGCGTGAAGACAGGAAATGTACAACTTGCAATATAATAGAAGACGAGGTACATTTTTTAGACTCTTGTAAACGTTACGATAAAATCAGGAATACGTTTAAAAAACGTATCATAAACAAAATGGATATATACGACGCTACCTCATTGAAAATAAGTACTTTGATGTCTAATGATGACCTTCAGGTTGAAATTGCGAAATATGTATATGACTGCTTTACATAATGACTTTTTGTGTAAAATGAACAAATCATTATTTCTTTGGACGATGAGTTGTTTAATCATCGCCATCTTGTGTCCATAAATCCTTTGATGGTGTTTAGTGACAATAAAAAAAGTTTCAAGTTTCAAGTTTCAACACACACACACTGCTCAGAGAGCAGCTCGCAAGGCACGACTGCACTGAACATTCCGTTAGACCTACCAGAATGTTATACTTTGATTAACAGAGCATCCTTTAACAGTTTCAAGGGGTTATTGAAAGTCACAAATAGTCATATTACCACAATCGTATACAACCAAACCCCGACATAAACCCCAAGACTCAATTAGACAAATTCGAAAGTCCGATATCAGACAGGAAAAACGGGGTTCAAAAGGTAGTAACTTTAATTCATAGGATGCATTTAAATTCACTTCGAACCAAATACAGCAAAAATGTTACATGTGTGTGTGGGAGGGGGGGGGGGGGGGACTCTTAGTATACGTCACCTATTACTAGACTGTCCAAGAGAAAAGAATACAATGCACAACGCAGGTAAGCCTACTAAATATTCCCATGATAGATCGACACCATTGACATTACCTAAAATGTGAAATGATTATGCTGTACTTTGTTCATTATGACCACATCTATTAAACAGTCCAGTAGGAATTTATCTTTAACTTTCAACAACCCTTCATATACAAAACGAAATTACACACACACACACACACACACACACACACACCACACACACACACACGTGCGCACGCACACTCACATACATGCACACACACACACACACACACACACACACACACACACACACACACACACACACACACACACACACACACACTTTTCAATGATTCTGCATGGCCACGACCATGTGAAGTAGTGGTAGCAAACTTAGTAGGAGGAGGATTGGCTTGCCCAATCTTTTAAAGTTTTTTTTTTTTTTTTCTCCTCGCTTTAGTTAGTTTCAAAGTGTGGTGACTGCACTTAGAAAGTATGTAACTGCTGTTCTTCGTTTTCGTTGTTCTGAACGTTATTGATCTTCCCTGAAGAAAACCTAACAGGTCGAAACGCGTCGTGTTTTGTCTTATAATTTGTTTGTCCCTGTTAGCCGGCGGATTTATTTCAAATTCCTTTAAAAATTTGTTCTTTAGAAAGTTTGCAAGGTGTTCGGCGCATACATTCAAAATCAAAATGGATATTATCACCAGCCGCCGTGGCGAAGTGGTTAGCGTCGCGGACTCCCGGCTGGGAGGTCGCGGGTTCGATTCCCATCAGAGTCATGTGGTATTTTCTGCCCCTACCCAGAGTTGAGTTTGCTACGGGCCCAGTTGGGAAAACTGGGACCACACAGTGATAGTCGTATTCATCCACTTAATGGATGCGTCTCTGAGCGTGTTGCTCAAATTTCCTGACCAACACTGCAGGTGCCTGTATCTCTCGGGCCTGGTTGACGCCGGGATATATTATGAAAGGAAGCGTAAAGTACTGTCATGCAGTCTCATACCGAAATGGAAATCCGTACCTTCATCATTCTCATCGATCGAAACTGCTTGTTCGCCCTGTCATTGGTGCAAACAAACGGAACATGTCCTGGGTTGCTGCTGTGCAGGTAAATTTCACATTGCGACACAACCACGCGTTTAGAGAGCTCGCATATGCGATTAGCAAGGCCAGAGCCGAAAAACTACGTTCCCAGAAGCCCCAGCATCGACGTTCTACATGGCAGGAGGCCGCAAATCATCGTCTGGGGGGAAAAAAAAAAGCATATCCAAAGCATGGAGGCGGTAGTGTACGGGATCGAGGGGTTGAATGTGAATGCACAGAAGACCTTTCGGAATTGGAAAATCGTCCAGAAGAATGGCATGAGACTAGGCATCGCGCTCCGCTTCATCAAAACAGCTGATTCTAGTGAACTCTGTCTGCCATATGAAAGCAGAATGGACTAAGCTCATTTCTACAAGACTGAGAAGTATGCCAGTCTAGCCGGCAGTCTGCTCACACATGCACTGGTTGAAAATCAGGCTTGGAAACTGGAAAATACGACGTGAATACTGGACAAATAAATGCAAGATAGTCCACAGTGAGACTGGTGAAATTATCAACTCTCCATTATAAAAGATCAGCTGTGGGTCCACATTCACTTGTACGATGTTGTATTCACTTCGTCATCAGTCTCATGTCAAACTTCAAGTTCCTTTGTCTGTTTTGTCCTGTACTTCCTTTGTAATTTCCAGATAGGAACACTAACTTTGAGCGTGGAGAACATGTTGGGCTAACAGCAGACTGCCAGAGAGAGAGAGAGAGAGAGAGAGAGAGAGAGAGAGAGAGAGAGAGAGAGAGAGAGAGAGAGAGATGTTTTCCTCGAGGAGAAAAACGGACAGAGAGAGGCAGACAGAGGAGAAAAAAAGGAATGAATTATAGGTGACTTTTTTCATTCAGCCTTCAGAAAAGGAGAATATCCATGGATAAATGAGAGAGAGAGAGAGAGGAGGGGGGGTGCAATACAACATTTTTTGGCCACACACACACACAGAGAGAGAGAGAGAGAGAGAGAGAGAGAGAGAGAGGAGAGAGAGAGAACATTATGTTGGCTACTCGATCAAACTATCCCTCAGGGGTGAACTTGGCGGCTCTTACATTATTATCCTAAGGGACTGCTGAAACAGCTGCCAGTTCTATTCTGAGACACCGCAGTGCCCTGGCCCGACATACCGGTGTAGTTACATTTAGAGCACTTTTAACTGAGGTCCTACAATACGACCTTCACGAGGTCACAGAGACTTCGGTAGTTCTGGGAACAACTTGCCCTCAAATTAGTAGGACGTAAATGTCGCCATCTAAGAGATATGGATCATCTCGCTCTCTCTCTCTCTCTCTCTCTCTCTCTCTCTCTCTCTCCTCCCGGGCCATCGGAAGAATGGTTGTTAAGGTTATAATGGGCTTCCCTGGACGTAGCCGGCTTGATAATTATTGGCGCAAACCCTCTCACTCCCATCCCCATTCCCGCTACTTGCGTGCTTTAGGGTTTGCTAATTGTATATTTCATAGCTCATGTGGTAAATGATTGTTTTCACGTTCTCATTTTGTCTGAGAACAACTTATTCTTAAAGCCTACGCCACACTTAACGAGTCTTTCGCTCAGCTGAATGCGCTGGCTTTTTGACACTCGACTCCGCCTTCGTTTGAGGCTGTGTCAGGCCAATTGACATAGGCTAGAACACCAAGGTTACATCAAAATGTTGTTATCCTCTGCATAGTTATGCGGGAATTATCTTCAGTTATGACAAGCCCCTAGCATAACACCATCAGTCCCCCAAATCCCCCGAAGACGGAGTGTGGCTGCCCATGTAGCGGGGTAATCAAAAACGGTCACACACGCAATGTTCTCATCCCCAGCTGATGCATTTGTACCATGGTGTTCAAGTACTGCGGTTGTTTGGATGATCCCTGGAGTCTTTTAGCCAGGGTACGACAACAACAACAACAACGACACTAAATGAGCACGTACAAGAGAGCTAGTAGGCTACTAGACAAGTTTAGCGAGTTGAATGGAGAGACATGATATTCCCATGGTGAAAGTGATCAGCTTATTAGAGCAAAGGTAATGGTGATGTGCTCAGCAAACCACCATCTCCTGTGGAGTCGATTTTTCTGTTTGTTTATGTAGCTCTTCTTCGTTCAGATCGAGAAAAACTAATGTTCTTGTTTTCATATTCTGTGCCAAATATGATTCTGCTCGTAAATTTGATCGTGCTCCTCACTGAACTAACCAATTCAGAAAGCCTCAACATGCATTGAATGAACAACAGTCGTAGTGAGGAATGAGATCCACATCCGTTCACGTGAACGATCAATTTACGGTCTGATTTCCTGTTTGACTGCTCGGTATGGCGACAGAATAGCCAGGGTATGGAAAGAGCTACCTTAAAACCAAAAAATGAACATTTTCTTTCACTTGAGCGAAAGACTAGCATTTTAGTTTGACGAGGGCTTCAGGGTTATGGGATACTAGTTAAGCTTTTCAGATAAAACACTTATGCAACGAAGGCAATCAGTTAATAGGAGCAAAGGTAAAAATCCTGTGCTCTGCAACCCACCATCTTCTCTGGGGTTAGTTTTTCTTTTGTGTTTGTTCTCCTTCTTCTCCGAAATTGATGGAGAATTTGTTCTTGCTTTCAAACCTTTCCTGTGTTTAACTAGGGATCGTAAAAGGGGGATAGCCAACTGAAATAAGCATGCATCACTTGGCCTTTTGTGAACTTGCAATACTTTTCGACAGGTATTGTGGAAACTAGGTTACGAAGTTCACAGTATGAAGTGTATGGCTTGTCTTACTGAATTTTTGCGAATTATAAGAAGATTTTTTTTCAAAACAAGTCTACTGATAAAACATCGGTGGATGGTAACCATGCTAACGTGTCATTTTGCCTGTTATTGTTAGCAACGTTAGGTAAAATTATAAGAAGACTGAAGCAGACTGCGGCATTATCTAAAATAGTATTTCAAAAAAGAATGTGTAAAATAATACGAACAAATCGTTCCTTGACTTGAGTTGAACAGGTCGCGGTGCCACTGATCTGCAAGATCGGCTGAAATCGTTTTCTTAAATCTATATTGAGCGTATTGTGATTTTGATAGCAAATGTTAAAAACATTCTACTTTTACTCAAAGCTCTGTTCCGACTGATTGATCAGTGTGAAGAGTCTATTCGCGTCGCGGTGGGGGGTGGAGGGGGGGGGGGGGGGGGGGAGACAAAGCTTAAACCATTCCGTCTCTGATTCGGGCGTCTTTCTCGTTTAGAAGTCAGAGGGGGAGATCTATCTTTAGTATCAGCGCATCTGTCCATTCATCATTTCTTCCTCCGTTTGGTATTTTATGGAAACAAAGGCCCGTTGCCGACTTCTGAGTTGTGCAGCCAAGAACGGCACACTAGGACCTCATGAGCATGTTGAAATTAGGTGCTGACAGATTTTACCGTCTGGAAGTTGAAGTTCTGAGAATAGTTTTTCCTCATGCATGCCAACTCAGGCTATTGTGAATATACTGATTGTGCAGTGGAACATGCTCGTTCTCCCTACTACTGTTCTTCGTTAACCATGATGCTATTTGAAATGTCGTCCTTTTCACTAAAGGAACGACACGGAATGAACCGCCAACGTGAGGAATGACTTGTGCGTCCGAGGAAAGACAGTACGCCCTACGGAGTCTTTGGTCCGAGTCATATGACCCAGTCGATTTGCATTCTGCCTTTATGCGAATTCGCCTGACCGGTGTGACCAACAAGTGCTGAGACGAGTGAAAGATGGAGAGTGGGGAAAAGTCTTTTCCTTGTACTTGAGTACGAAACTCGCCGCCTAGTGTGACAGGGGCTTAACGGCTGCAGACGGTAGGACGTAAATATCACTATTCAACCTGTTGCTTTCACTTCCCCCACGCCGGTCACATGGTCAGCCATGTTTCAACCACAGACATAGGCCTGCACACTTTGTGCTAAAACTACCCCTCTCACCCCCACCTCACCTAGGCGCCATCCCTCCCGCCCTGTCTACCGTCCCTGCGTTGATCCGACCTGACCTTGTCCTGTTTAATCAAGACTGACGGCTAAGTCAGGAGGGATACTAACAAGAGAGAGAGAGAGAGAGAGAGAGAGAGAGACGTTACTGTCTGTAGCATGTAACGTTAAAGAGCGTTTGTTGAAAGATGAAAAAGGGAAGAGGAAAAAAACACACACAGAGAAATGAGTTAGCAAAACTGCCATTGTAACAGAGGTTAAAAAAAAAAAATCTTCACTATTTATAGTATATGAGGTAATGTCCGGGACTGTTTCCATCGGTAGCAGTATGCAGTCTGGACCGAACCGGCCCAAGCCAGTTGGCGCGTGCCTTCTGTGAAGGGAGATCACGAGAGACAGATCTACTAATAGCAATGAAGTTTACAGCTGAGACTTCGGCGGAGATCCCCCCCCCTCCCCCTCCCGCCTCTCTCTGAAGAGATAGGGATGGGGGGTGGGGAGGGAGACAAATGTTAAACAACCCCTAATTCAGCGTCTTTCTCTTTCAAAAGTCAAAGAAAAAAATTTATTGTTAATTGGCACCGCCATTATTTGCATCGCAAATAGTAACGTACCCTCCGATTGGTGGACAAAATTATCGCTGTTTTCTCTCTCTCATGCCATGTCGTCACGGTAGGCTAAACGACTGATCTGGGAAACAACATTGCGACAGTCGCGACGTGTGGAATGTCCTGGCGGCTAACAGTCAGTCAGTACGCGTGTACGGAAACTAACAGCATACGTAAC
The DNA here is from genome assembly GCA_033310375.1 of Conus canariensis. Classification (NCBI taxonomy): domain Eukaryota; kingdom Metazoa; phylum Mollusca; class Gastropoda; order Neogastropoda; family Conidae; genus Conus; species Conus canariensis. Next base: position 68,263,749 of record CM065724.1, read on the forward strand.
GATCACGTCGGACCTGTGTGCACTGCGTACGATTAGGCCCACAGCTGCCTACCTTCACGCACGGATGTACTAAGCTCTCTCTCGTGCAAGGAGGAGGGGGAAAGTGTGTGCGTGTGTGTGTGTGGGGGGGGGGGGGGGGGGGGGGGGGGGGGAGCGGCGGTTAGGGTTAGGTAGGGAGGGGAAAGGGGAGAGAGGGAAGCGAATTCTAAACTTGCCGTGTCATGTAAAGGCTCATTCAGTCAAGGTTGATGTTTCCTCCGTCTCGCTCAGTTTCTTTTCCTTTGTTTCTCTCCTTCACTTCTTGTTTATTAAAAAAAATACATAATTGCATTAATAGTGCGTTTACACATACACGATAATTGTGTGTGTGCGTGTGTGTGTGTATGTGTGTGTGTGTGTGTGTGTGAGAGAGAGAGAGAGAGAGAGAGAGAGAGAGAGAGAGAGAGAGAGAGACGTGCGCGGCGAGTATGTGTATGTGAGGTGTGTGTAGTGTGTGTGTGTGTGTGTGTGTGTGTGTGGAGAGAGAGAGAGAGAGAGAGAGAGAGAGAGAGAGAGAGAGAGAGTTCTTATCCACGGAGTGTGTTTTTGAGACCGAAAGAATCGCGGGATCATCTGAACTGATGTCTCTTGTATTACATTAATGACTGATGATCATTTGGACCTTAACCATTGGTCAAGTTTACTATTTAGGTCGATGGCTTGACACAGACTGACTGCCTTACTGAACACCTGGACTGAAAAAAAGAAGAGTTAAGTTTAAGGACAGACTATTTCAGCCAGCTAACTCAAACACACAGATCAACCGTCTCCAACAGCCGGAAATTCTGCGTGTAAACTTGAGAACTGGGACGAGATAATTATAGGCTTCAAGTGCAGAGATAAGCGGAAGATAACAAAGGCCAGTGGTCAAGTTCCATTTGATGTGGGTCACGACATGGCATATGCAGTGACCGGGTTGTTATATCATCTATGATCCACATATTGAACTTCCTGTCATCAGTCAGAATAGTTGTATTGAATCTGGGTTGTGGAATTCTGTATTTTTGTACTTGGTCTTTTATTGTTGCTGTTGTTGTTGTTGTTTATTTTTGTTCTGTTTTCTTTTGTGTTTTTGTTGACAAGCATTTATCCACTGCCAATGAACACACACACACACACACACACACACACACACACACACACACACACACACGCACACACACACACACACATGTGCAAGCGTATGTACGAGCGTGCATATTCGACGGTGTGTGTGTGTGTGTGTGTGTGTGTGTGTGTGTGTGTGTGTGCGTGTGTGTGTGCGTGCACACGCGTATGTGTTTGACGGTTTGGATGTGTGTGTATGTGTGCGTGTGCGTGTGTGTGTGTGTGCATGTGTATGTGTGTGTGTGTGTATCCGTGTGCGCGAGAGCGTGCGTGTGTGCGTGCATGCGTGTGTGTGTGTGTGTGTGTGTGTGTGTGTGTGTGGTGTGTCCGCGTGCGCATGCGTGACTGCGTCGGTGCATGCGTGCGTGCGTGGGTGCGTGTGTGTGTGTGTAACGGAGCGCGCTCCATTACCTACGCTATGTCATCAGGCAGATAGATGCCACTCTGTCATTACCAGCTGCTGCCCGGCGACTCAGCAAACTGAGGCCGTGCTTATTACTCGGTTACTAGACACAAAGCCTGGCACAGCAGCCTGCGTTTTATTCGTAACTGAATAGCTAGCACAACACAGAGGAGCTCTTTCTCCTTCCTAAATCAATAATCTATGCTGTGTTCGGATATTGTATAAACTTTTTCTTAAACGATATTTATGGTATTTTGTTTTGTGTCTTTTCAGGCACTGCCTTCTCATAGTCTTTCACTTGTGTTTATGTTGCAAATGAAACAAATCACAACTAACTGGCTGGACGCAGGCTGTATCTTCTTGCACTGAGTGGGATCCATCATCAGGACGTCTCTCTATACCCCTTTATCCTTTCATCCCTTCATCTCCAGTCTTCCCTGCGTCTCTGTCACTCCTTTCACCGTCGGTCTATCACACCTGGCATTGTGAGCAGGATAACTGTTCCGTGTCAGCTCTCTCATTCCTCCCCTACCCTAATCTTTCCTTATCATTCAGTCTGTGTGATGAGAGGTGGATGAGTGGTAGGTGGGTCCTCTGGGGGAAGGACTTGGAATAATTTCTCGATGAGAATTATCTTAACATTTCACCTACACCCTCTCTCTTACTAGTGGTGGAAGGAGCAACTTTCCGGTACTAGTCATCGAAAGAAATTTATATTTGTTCTGGGTTCTTGTTGAAATACTTTGTAGTGGCTCTGAGATAAGTTTCCTTAGGCCTGTACTTTTAAAAGACTTGTAGCTCCAAGACACAGAATTGAAGAGAGAAGTTCAAACATTCAACATTCATGAACAGCAGAGAACTGACACAAGTTAAGTGCAATTTTACACATCAACTTTACTTGCTTACACATAGGTAAGTATATGTATGTCTGTTCTATAGGCTTAATTTTAGTTCTCATTGAATCACAACAATGAAGGGCCCTTCCTCACTCCTACTTTACTTGCTTACACTCCGTGCAGCCGCTTAAGTTGGAATACAGTGGGCCTGTCTAAATTACTCTGAATGCATACCTTTATTACACATCCACTTCGCTTGCGTACACCCAGTGCTGTAGCCAAAGTGGTACTCATAGACAGGTTCTCACTGTTTCATCATAAAGTGAGGGTAAGGGTCTGATGGATTTGAGTCCATGAGAATTATTCACTTAACTTGTATTGGAGAGGGTAGTTGATCTTTCCTGTGGCTGACGACTGCTCCTCCTGTGTAGATCTGTTGTATGGTGTTGCCCCGGTTTAAAGTGTAGCCATAGTGTCTGGCATTCCCCAGGTTTCTGGCGTAGCCACAGAGTATGGTTTAGCCACAATTTGTAGCGTGACCAGGATCCCAGTTCTGCGATAAAGAGAACTTGGTCTGTAGGTGAGAAGCTGATGGCTGGTTTGTCAAGTGCACACTTTTACCCTTTTTTACTTTCAGAAGAGGTGTGAGACTCAGCCAGCAAAGTTTTCTCTATGGTAGAGTTTCTGCTATAACTATCAATCTCCACTTTTGTTTAAAGGCTGAGTTAAGCTTACAAAAGGGTAGGAGACAGTAATACAATGCTACACAGTTTCATTCAAACAGCTCTTCCATGTTTCTTATGAATTAAATCACACTGACTTAGGCTACACTTAGTCCAAGTACACATGTGGTGTAGACTTAAAGTCATACACTACAAATCATTCCAACAATCACCAGTATTTACAAAATCAGCTTAGCAGTTTTTAACCTAGCACAGGCATACTGTTTTTCTGATCAAAATTTATCATTGAATTATCATCTTCTTCTTCCTCGTTCGCCATCCCGTTAGATGAGCAGCCCGGTGTCCTCGATGAAGGCTGCCGTCCGTCGCAGCTCCTCCAGGGTGCCATACAGCTTGGCTTCCACTGCTGTCGGTGTTGGCCAGTACTTTCTCCTGGATGCTGCATACGTCGTACAGACTTGAAGGATGTGGTCAGTTGTCATTGGTCCCTCACTACAAGGGCACTCTCCACTCTGTCCAATGCCAAATTTTGTGTGCATGTGGTGGAGCAGGCGATTGTGTCCAGTCCTCAGGCGGAAGATCTTGACCTGTTCCCGTCGTCCCAGCAAATGGTATGTGTCTTCTGGGTTGTATTTGGGATGCAGGAGGCGCCATTTTATTCCTTGTTGTGCCTTGATGATTGTCTTAATTTCATCGTATGACACCAGGTTGTTGGCCTGCTCCTTCTGTGCACCATCTTTTGCCAGAATGTCCGCTTTTTCGTTGCCTCTGATGCCACAGTGTGCTGGTACCCATTGTATCACCACTTTCTCCACTCTGGCACTCAGGGCAACAAGGGCTGAAGTGATATGGTTCTGTTCTTTGCAGCGGGAGTTCTTGAGGGCTTGGAGCATGGAGAGCATCAGAGAAGACCACCACCTGCCCTGTTGTTCTTTTGGAGTTCTGCAAGACTGTTGTGGCTGCCTCACAGAGGGCTTCTCGCTCAGCTCGGAAGTTGGTGGAGTATTTTCCTGTTGGAATTGCAATTTCTTCATCTCCGTCTTTGTATCGAAGGAAGATTCCAGCTCCACCATCCCTCGTTGCCTCTGTGGCGGAGCCATCTGTGAAGACATGGGTCCAGTCTTCCTGGGGATATTGGTTGCAGATGTACTCCATGGCCAGGGCCTTCCTTTGGGTGTCTGACTGTATTCCTCTCTTCTCCACTCCGGGAATGCTGGTGACGACTGTTGGGAACACCTGCCTCTTCCAAGATGGGTGGGTGACATTTGCCGGGATAGGCTTTGCTTCGTGTTCCATCAAGACTGGGCTTTGTCTTTCAAGGCGTCTTGACTGGCAGATGAAGCTGCCTCTTTTCAACCGGCTCTTGGTGGGTCTGCTCATTCTGTTGTTCATTGGATGGTTTTCAAGGCGTTTGAATTTTGCTGCTTGGATGAGGATCTTTGTGTCCCTTCTGTCCTCTAATGACTGTAGCCCAGTGGTCTCTTCCATCTTCAGGATTGGGGTGGATCTCATGGCGCCAATTATGACATGCTGAGCTTGGTTCTGTATCTTATTGAGGTGGTTGAGGTTAGACTTTGCAGCTGATGCCCATGCTGACGTCCCGTACTCAACTACAGGTCGGACTCTCCCTGTATAGAGTCTCTTCAGGATACGTTCGTCAGCCCCCCAGTTCGTCCCCGCAAGTTTCCTCATGATCGCCAGTCTCAACTTGGCCTTGCTACAGCATCTGGTGATCTGCTGTTTCCAAGTGAGCCTGCGATCAAAGGTCACTCCCAGGTAGGTAGGTGTGGGTTCCTCTGCAAGCCTTTGGTTGTTCAGTGTCAGCTTCGCCTCTTGCTTCTTGCTGGATAGGCTGAAGACTGTGTAGGTTGTTTTGCTTGAGTTGACAGAGACAAGCCATTCCTTGGTCCAGTCGCTGATCTTGTTGAGCACAGTCTGGAGGCGTACCTGTGCTGTGGTGGTGTACTCTTCAGAGCACCAAAGCACCAGGTCATCTGCGTAGATCGCTCCTCTGACCCCTTTTGGCAGTTCTCTGACGATGTCATCTATGAAGATGAGGAACAACGTTGGCGAAAGGACTCCTCCTTGTGGTACTCCCTGTCTCAGCACCTTCTTCTTGCTTTTCTGGCCCTGAATCTTGACTCGGGCTTGGCGATTGTGTAGGTACTGGCTGATCCAGGTGTACATCCCCCCAGACACACCACATCGCCGTAGTTTGAGCCTAAGTCCGTCCTTCCAGACTTTGTCGAAACGCCTTCTCCATGTCAATCCAGACAGCAAGCGTGTTCTTCTTTTCTTGGAAAGCGTCCTCAATGCTTTGCGTGATGAATGTGATCTGGTCTTCTGTTGATCTGTGTTGGCGGAAGCCTGCCTGTTCAGGGCTCAGCAGCTGATGCTCCTCAAGGTGCCAGACAAGCCTTGTGTTGACAAGTCTCTCCATCAGCTTCCCTAAGCAGCTTGTAAGGCTGATGGGTCTGTAGCTGTCAGCCTTCGACTTGTCCTTTCCCTTTTTGTGAATGGGGATCATGTCTGCTTCCCTCCAACACTGTGGTACTGATCCTGTCTTCCAGCTGGAGTTAAAGATTTTTAGAAGGACTGCCTTGCTCTTCATCCCAAGATGCAGAATCATTTCATTTGTGATTCCGTCTGGTCCAGGTGACTTCTTCAGGTTGAGGCTCTGCAACGCTTCCTCCAGCTCTTTCTCTGTGAAAGCTGTGGTCATGACTTCCTCTTGGGGCTCTTCCTCATGAAGTTCACCTTGGGCCCTGTGCACTGCAGCTCTATGTTCAGGAGGGACTTCCAGATTGCTGATGTTTTCATAGACGTCTATGAAGTGGTCTGCTGCTTTCTTTCCAGAGAGGTAATTTCCATTCTCTTGTATTGTTATAGTGGTGTGACTTGTTGTTTCATTACAGAGGGTTCTAGCCAGTTTCCACAGCTTGCTGCCATCCCTGTCGAGATTTAGGCTTTCAGTTTTCTCTTGCCAGCTTTTTCTTGCAGCTTGTGCGCAGGACAGCTTGTATCTGGCAGTTACTTCCTTCAGCGCTATGTTATTCTCCAGTGATGGCTGCTTTTCTGCTCTGTCCCTGGCTTCCGTAACAGCATCTTCCAGATTCTGGAGTTCCTCCGTCCAGTAGGGCTTGTAATCTTTACGTGCTCCTCTTGGGATGGATTCTGTAGCAGCTTTCAAGACGGCCTTTGTGAAGTTCGAACCATCTTGTTTGAGTCCTTCTGCCTGATGTTGATTGGCTTTGTGTGTGTATCAGTGAGGGTCTCGAAGAGAGTCCAGTCCGCCTTTCTGTAATTCCAGCGGGGAAAACACTTTGCTTGTGGACACTGTAAGTTGAGGTTGATAGAGAGTTTGACGGGCTTGTGGTCACTTCCTCCAAGCTGGTTGAGGACTGTTCTTGTGGTCCTGACGAACAGGTCGTTGGTGGCGAACGCTAGATCTGGTGTTGATGTGGTCATCCAGCGTCTAGAGTAAAAGGTGGGTTCATCATCTTCTTGATTGATGAGATGAAGATGTGTGTCAATCTCCCAATCCTCAACTTCTTCGCCTCTCTTGTCCGTCTCCTCATAGCCCCATCTCTCTGAGTGACTGTTAAAATCACCCACCACCACGCAGTTGTTGTCTGGGATGTTCATGTATGTGAGGGAAAGTATCACGATCTTGAGGGCAATAGACATTGTAGATCCTGATGTTGCGTTCCTTAAGGACTATATCAATACCTTGGATCTCTGCCTGTTGATTGGTGTTGATCTTGAGTTCTTGTGCGGCGATGGAATTCCGCACCAAGATAAGCACCCCTCCTTTGTTTCTTTCCTCACGGTCCAACCTGATGGTCTCGTAACCCCTCACTTGAAAGCGATGGTTTACGGTCAAATGTGTCTCTTGGACACATGCGATATCAATATTTTCTTGATGCATCCTTTCTGCCAAGCCAAGTTTCTTTTTATGCACCCCTTCTGCATTCCACTGGAGAATGTTGAGCATTCTGGGTGGTACCGTTTGCTTGGCATTAGCAGGAGGATGAGGTCTCCTTCTTCGTCGCATTGACATGCAGAATTTCTTTGTCTGACCACCGACCGCTTGGGGTGGGCCCCTTTGAGGCATAGGGCCCGGCTCCCGACCTCCCCGGCGGGTCTCCGAAGGTCGAGCGCCACATTGAAATTCTGTGGACTGCATCATCATGGAAGCGTATATGCGTGGTATCGTGGTTTAAGCTGCGCCAGTGGCCCGATACCTCCGTCTTCAGCTGGAGTTTTCTTTCGGGGTGCCTCACCCTTAGCTCATGGCCCGTGCATCCTGCCCTGTGAGCACAGGGGGGATTGTTTCTCCGGGGATCCCACCCCGGGGCTAGAGGTTATACCGCGCCTCTTGACCGCATGATGAGCCCGTCATAGGACACATGGGGTATTTCATTGAGGACAACAGTGCCACCTGTTGACCCACCCCGTCCTGATAGGAACATCGCCAGTTGGTCCGGGACTGCTTATTCTGCCAGGCAAGCCTGACTTATATCGCAGCTAACCCCCATATCTGAGGGCCATTCCCCTATCCGCCACCCGGGGACCCGCCTGAGTTGGGGATGGTCGCCCCACTACTGAATTGGAAGCAGCCTGGTCCCGGGAATTATCATCTTAACAGATATAATTGCATACTGGCAAACGTCAGGGTGAACACAAAGAACAGTGGTCAGATTGTTAACAAAGAATCATAACCACTGGGAGAGAGCTTTGGCCATATGATGGCAAGCAAACTACTACACAGAATAATCATTCATCAGTTTGATAAATGTCACTAAGTATTTGTACAAAGTTACAATGTTAACCCACCCGGCATACATAAAATCAATACATAGATTTGAAAATGTAAAACAGAGTTCCAACTCACTTTTCCTGGGATGAAACAGTGGTTCAGACTTAAGATCAAGAAGTACAAGGAGGTTATCAGACCTTCTCTCTGGTCGTCCCTTCGTCTTTCACTGTTCTGATCTACAGGCAGTCTTGAAGGGTCAGTGAAGTTGCGACTCTATGAGTCTCCTATATGTATTCCAAACTGCCAAATCAGGTTTCTGATCGGCTGACAAGGTGTCAGTCAACACCACGAGTGAGAGGGGGAGGGATCTATTCTTACCATTGAAAACCGTTTGAAGTTAGTGCCGAGTTCACTGGCCGGTAAATTTATGCGTATGTAGAGAGCGAATGTTAACTCAGACATTGCGGGTAAATGCAGTGACATCATTTACCAGAGGTTCGCAGCACGCGGACGGTAGATATGAAAGAGAGGGGGGGGGGGGGGGGGGGGGTTGGAGAAGGTGGGAGGTTTGCTGGTTACTCTTTGTGTCACGGGATAGAAGCGCCGGGAAGGGAAAGGGGGGGGGGGGGGGGGGGTGAGACTGGCCATTGTTACAATGCAATGTAAATTTTCCAGCGGCATAGTGTGCCCCATGTGGGAGTGCGGGAGTGTTGAAAGGGGATGGGAGGTGGATGGAGAATAACGAAACGTGTCACGCGTTTCCCATGACGTAATTTTTTCCTTTGTAAGAGATCGTGTAAATCGGGTGGCTCGCGCCGTTCTAAGAGAGAGAAAGGGGAGGTGTGTGTGTGTGTGTGTTGGGGGGGGGGGGGGGGGGGTTTGAGAGGGAGAGTGGGCATAGATTTGAAATCTATTCTTCGGTTTGGGGTTTGAGTGGGACCGATCAGATGGGTCTGTCAAGCGTTTTGTTACAGTCTGTCACACCTGGCATTGTGAGCAGGATAACTGTTCCATGTCAGCTCCCCCATTCCTCCCCTACCCTAATCTTTCCTTACCATTCAGTCTATCACAGCTGGCATTGTGAGCAGGATAACTGTTCCCTGTCACCTCTCCCATTCCTCCCCGACCCTATACTTTCCTTACCATTCAGTCTTTCATACCTGGTGCCGCCAACAAACTAATTTTTTCCACGTCAACTTTCAATTCTCTCCCTTACAACTATTGTCACTCTTCTACTTCCGTCCATCAAATTTGGTTCTGCAAGCAGGGTCACTGTTCCAGATCAACTTTCCCATTCTGTCCACTAGCCTTACTGCTCCTTAGCCTTGGTCCAACGCACCAGGTGGGGCAAGCATGATTCCACGGGAGAAAGGGGAGACCCATCATGTTAGACAAGTAGAGAAGGCAGTGTCGTTTCATCACTACGGCCACATCCAAGTTAATCCTGCCCAGATTCTGAGAAGTCAACGAGTGCACCCAGAAGGCCAGGACTGCCCTGCACCTGCAGTCCCTGGATGATTGAATGGTTCCCCTCTGGCTGATCACCATCCTTAAAGACCTGACTTGCCAGCAGTGATGAGGCAGCCAGTGAGGGAGATTGCCTCCCCATCAAAGATCAACTTTTCAAGGAACTCTGGGGAGAACAGTGGAAAAGGACAGCATTTGAAACTGCCTTGTTCACTCCACAGCAGGGTACAGGGGAAGTAGTGACTGGGTTTGCCTCCCATCTTCAGTTCCTCTGGGACAATTTCAACAAAGCTACAGATGGGATGCTGTCTGCAACCATCCTCTGTAATGTTTTCACAAGCGGACTCTGGCCAGCTCTTCTCAGACGTGACGTCAGACTCTGTGTATTCGAGACTACCCTGGTGTCATGATTGAGGTGGCAATAAAAGAGGCCCCGAGATGGATGCTGGAGGACAGCAGAGCCGACGACCACACCCTGGGCCACAGGGATAGCATTGCCTCTGTCACGTCCCTTCCAAGTCAGCTGGCAGCACCCGCCTTGGCTTAAGGCTGTGTCAGGCCAATTGACATAGGCTAGAACACCAAGGCTACATCAAAATGTTGTTATGCTCTGCATAGTTATGCAAGGATTGTCTTCAGTTGTGACAAGCTCCTAGCATAGCATCATCAGTTACCAAAATCCCCTGAAGTCAGAGTGTGGCTGCCCGTGTGGCGGGGTAATCAAAAACGGTCACACACGTCATGTTCTCATCCCCAGCTGATGCATTTGTACCATAGTGTTCAAGTACTTCGGCTGTTTGGATGATCTCTAGAGTCTTTTAGTCAGGGTACGACAACAACTACAACAAACAGCTGGCAGCACTCACAGCTTGAGGCAGAAGCTGCGACTGCATCCAGATCCGAAGCAGCTTCCACATCCAAGGGCCACCACTGCACTCCTGTAACTCCCTGTGCAGCTGACCGGTAGGAGCCTGACCCTTCTGATTCCTTGTGGTCCAAGAGAATGAGACACCACATCCAACAGCAACTCGGGCAGACTGGGCGACCTCTCTCTCTCTCTCTGTCACACACGCGCGCGTGCGCACACACACACACACACACACACACACACACACACACACACATGCACGCACGCGCGCACACACACACACACACACACACACACACACACACACACACACACACACACACACTACCTTGAAAGAGCACAGTGGCTGGCTGGCCTTTACAATTCAAAACTGAAATGGGGTGTCTGATTCCAGAACCTACCGCGGGGGCACTGCGATAATGACCACGGCGCCAGCTGTCATACAGTACTGAGACAGAAACATTTTTTCCCGCCCCGATGAAACATCCTTCATGACTCTTCATCTCACAAGTGTGAAACCTGAATCGATGTCTGACGTAACTTCCGCCCTTTGACTTAGTGAGCCTAATCATTCTTAAAACGGTTCCCAGGCAGCTTTTGATCTTCTTGAACGTATTCTTCAAAACTGCCCTCAAAACAGAGATAAAAGTCCATAAACGCATGGATCGAAGCCTGCACCACCCTTTCACCCCTCCCGGTTTCCAGGAAGCCTTTGGTTTCAATAAACGGGCGAATCCATGCATCTGGAGGGGGTGGACAGGTAGGAGGCAGTCCCAAGTTTGTTTATAGAGGTCTGCAGTGGCTACGCAATGTTTAGGATTGCGGATGGGACGAAAAAGAATGGCGAGTTAAGACAATGTTGTTCATAGCCCAGCTGACCGCAAAGGGCCATATCAGGGCTGTCACCGCGTTGAAAGGATGGGGAAGGTGATATGGTGGATAAGTGGAAGGCGAGAGGGTGGATAAGTGGAAGACGGGTGGATATGTGGAAGGCGAGAGGGTAGATAAGTGGAAGGCGGGTGGATAAGTGGAAGGCGGGTGGGTAAGTGGAAGGCGAGGGGTGAGGGTATAGTGGAAGGCGGGTGGATAAGTGGAAGGCAAGAGGGTGGATAAGTGGAAGGCGGGTGGATAAGTGGACGGCGGGTGGATAAGTGGAAGGCAGATGGATAAGTGGAAGGCGAGAGGGTAGATAAGTGGAAGGCAGGTGGATAAGTGGAAGGTGGGTGAATAAGTGGAAGGCAAGAGGGTGGATAAGTGGAAGGTGGGTGGATAAGTGGAAGACAAGAGGGTGGATAAGTGGAAGATGAGAGGGTGGATAAGTGGAAGGCGGATGGATAAGTGGAAGGTGAGAGGGTGGATAAGTGGAAGGCGAGAGGGTGGATAAGTGGAAGGTGAGAGGATGGATAAGTGGAAGGTGAGAGGGTGGATAAGTGGAAGGTGGGTGGATAAATGGAAGGCGAGAGGGTGGCTAAGTGGAAGGCGGGTGGATAAGTGGAAGGCGAGAGGGTGGATAAGTGGAAGGCAGGTGGATAAGTGGAAGGCTAGAGGGTGGATAATTGGAAGGCGAGAGGGTGGCTAAGTGGAAGGCAGGTGGATAAGTGGAAGGCGAGAGGGTTGATAAGTGGAAGGCGAGAGGGTGGATAAGTGGAAGGTGAGAGGGTGGATAAGTGGAAGGCGAGAGGGT
>CM065724.1:68283094-68296498 GCA_033310375.1 Conus canariensis
TTTCAACGTTCTATCGCCCACACCACCATATGAAAACCCTAACCAGGGTGACAGTTTCCAAACAGCAGACTCTTTCAAGGCTCCTACATCTCTGGTTATTGTTACCAGACCGTCTGTCAGATTCACGCCCGTGTAACGTCGACACACAATCAAACCGATGTGAACAGAAAAACTTCCTCCCATTCGAAGAACAAAGTCTATGCACCATTTGCATGAGATAATAGTTTGTACTATAGCTTCTTACAATTTCTATCATGAGAACAAAATTTTGAAAGAAGAGGGGCTAGTTACCGCCAAGGACACTGACAAATAGATTACAGGACAAAGCACAATGCATTTCGACCTCTTGGGTCTTCTTCAGGCAAAAACAAACAACATTTAGGACAGTGAAAACGAAGAACGAGAAACCACTTATCTTCTCATATTCGGTGCAAAATGGCCGTTTTGAAACTAAATGAGAACAAAGATTCAGTACAGTATATTGACCAAGTCCTCACAAACTCACATTTACTTTTCCTCAGATAAGCTGGCCTCACGCATTGCCATTGAAAATACCTTTGGTGTCGAAAAATGCCTTTGTCCTCATAGACATACAAAGCAGTGTTCTTCGGTTTGGTCTCTCAGCTAGCCATGCCATTTCACTGTATGAGTCTACTATGACTGCGACATCATGTCGAATCACAAAATACACTCTATGGTCCTCTCAGTTAAAAAAAAAAGTAAAATATTTGACCTTTGTCTAACCTATGGGAAGTTTCCTGCAAAGAAAAGACAAGGAAATATAAATCAATCTTCTAATTTGATTAACTCAATTGATAAAACGCTGAGAATATTCAACTCCAATGTAAAATCAGTGCTTCTCTACGGGTCAGAGACTTGGCGAGTCACCACCAACACCTCCACGAAGATTAGAACCTTCATCAACAAATGTCTCCGGCAGATCCTCCACTTGCGATGGTTCGACAGAGAGCCAAACACCGACCTGTGAACGAGGGCAAACCAACAGCCAATGGACGTCCAGGTCAGGAAGAGAAAGTGGCGATGGGTCGGCCACACACTGCGGAAGGAGCCCTCCAACATCACCAGGCAGGCGCTCGAGTGGAACCCGCAGGGCGAGAGGAAGCGAGGGCGCCCAAAGCAGACCTGGAGGAGGAGCTTGCTAAACGAGCTGAGAGCCTCCAGCCTGACCTGTGGGGAGATGAAGACCTGTGCCAGGGACAGACGGTGGTGGAAGGTTGCTGTTGAGGCCCTGTGCTTCTCAAGGAGTGAAGAGGACTAAGTCAAGTAAGTCAAGTTCCTTTTTAGAGTATCTTACTTACAGGTTTGCTATGCCTATTATAGGTCAGTCGTGATGACGTTACATTGAATATTGACACCCGCAATGCCTTGACGCTCAAAGCCGCTAACCAGCCTATCCTCAGGACACGGGGATGAACTATAAGCGATATACAGGACAACCCCCTTCCTCCATCCCAGGCCCCCCCCCAACCCCCCCCCCCCCCCCAAAACCCCCGTCCCCCACACACAATTGTTCACTTCAAGATTCTTCTCTCTCTCTCTCTCTCTCTCTCCTCTCTCTCTCTCTCTTCACTCCATTGGGAGTCACTGGGGCATCACACTGAAGAACAGTTCACCAGGTTCCACCAGTTCTGTCGGTTGTGTGTCAAGGCCTGAGCATGTGCAATTGACTTCCTGTCTACACTGCAATGTTGTCCATTGTTTCTTTCTTTTTTTCCTGTCTTTCCCTCCGTCTCCCTCCCTTTTTTCCCCGCTGGAGGATTGTTTTAGCGAGACAGTCGGATCTCGTTTTATGGCCATGCCAACATAGCTTCCTTTTCCTGATATCAGTAGATCATCCTATGGTCCTCTGTGCAGCCTGATGGTTTGATGCACTTGTTAATTGGTGATATGATCAATGTATCTGGTATTTAGTCTCTTGCGGTAACACCTCATTTCCATGGCTTAGATCCTTCTTCCCAGATCTGCTGTGAGGGTCTATGTTTCGTAAGCGCATAGGAATATACTAGTGCTGGCAGAAGCCTGGTCTTGTCAGCGTTCCATGGAGATATTCTTGTCATTCCTGACAGATTTTTATCTTGATAGTACTGTGGTGGCTTTGCTGCTCTTGAGAGGAGTTCTGGCTTGGACCCCTCACCGCTATTGGTGGATCCCAGATAAGAGACTTGTTGAACAGATTCTACCTTCTGAACGTGGACCATTATATCAGCATTGATGGTGATGTTGTGGCTGACCATTAACTCAGTGTTTTCAGCACTGATATCGATGCCATGTCTTCTTCTTGTTTCACCCAATAGTTTAACAAGCTTGGCCAGTTCTTGCTGACTGCCTACCAGGCCATGTGTATCATCTGCAAATTGAAGGCTTGTGATGGTTCTCTCTCACATGCGGACTGTCTGGACATGATCTTGAAGTGATTCAGTCATGATGCGTTCCAGGAATATGTTGAAAGTGAGGGTGACTGAAGGTAGCCCTGACGAACTCCAATTGAAGTATCGGACCATTCTCCAAAAGCACTTGTTGGCGCCTTCTAACAAACTTGATTTATTTTTGGCACTATCATTTATTAATACATTGCATAATCACTATAAAGGAAGACAAAGCAATCAGTCTGTTAACTACAAGTACAATGCATTCCAACAATACATTGAGATATTGCATTCATCCAAACAAATTCCTGTATGTACAGCAATCTGTGGGGAAGAAAACAACGTTAGAAGGTATTAACATTCCTAGACATCATTGTTTTTATCAAATACTTCCCACAAGATTTAGACACATGTATCACTTTTTACGGAATTCTGTGAATCGCAGAATAAGTGGCATGAGGACAATGCCACTGAAATGGCACAAAGACAAAAACAAAAAAGAGAAAAAAATCGATGTTCAGCACACAATTAATACAGAGAGCCAGTCAACTGACACACATCCAGTTATCGTTGATTCGTATTTTCAAGTTCACGGGATCAGCTGCGCCGTGGGGCAATAGCTCGCATTGTAGTCTGGGAGGTGGCAGTTTTATGATTTGAGAGATTTTTTGGCCACGACTTATCGTTGAATTCCTACCCACAAAAATGAATTCGGAATGGGCTCCAGCGGGAAGACTGGAACAGCACAGTTGTGTTTCATCCATTAAATGGATGCATCTCTGAAAGTGTTTATGACTGTTTTCCAGCTTTCGTCGGCCTGGCTGACACCTTAATTAGGCTATCAAAATAAGCCGGCGAAGAATTCAGAGCCCTGTCGGTATACTGAGCCTCTGACGAGACATGGAACTCGGCCAAAGTGGCATCACTCGTCAGTCATCATTGCGCAATCAGCATTTTGGGGGAAAAAGCAAAAAGAAAGAAAGACAAAGTCTTATAATGTCACTTGCTTTTCTTGCTCTGCTGTTTGGTGACCTTGGTTTTGAATCTCGGCTCAGCGTGCCCTTCCACAGCAATGAGTTCTATTCCGGCATGTGGAGGTCATTGGTATCTGCAGGTTCATCATGGGGACTGTCGTTGGACATGATGGATGCCTTCAGGAAGGCGGCCGGGATGCCCACCTACGCAAGTCGGCAAGACTACAACCAGTCATATAGTCGTCGCCTGAGAAGGGGCTTCCTAGGTAGTGTCCTGTGTATACTGGATAAGAGCACCAGCATTGATGAACATCACTGACTGGAAGTTGATGATGCCCAGTGTCAGACTGAAGGACAGTGGCTGCACACCACAAACTAATGCCCCAAGGCCTTGCTTAAGGAGTTGAGTATTTATTGACTGGCGCAACTGGATTGTTTTGAGAATTTTTTTTTATTGTGTCTGAAAGTTGATTCCCTCCTATTCTTTCATACAGCCATCAAGGTACAGGCCAGGTGGTTCCAAGCAAACAGATCAAAATCAAAGGAATAGGATTATTTTGTGCCTTGAAGCTGCCGCAAAGATAGGGTCACGGGCGAGTGCAAAAGCCAGGCATGTGTGGCAACTAGGGGGAGGTAATGTATTTGAGGTCATGTATTTGAAGATTGTTTACGATTTCATCGGTGAAGATCCCCCCAAACAATGGAAATACATGTAATTGGTGGGGAGTTGTTCATTCGATCAAATATCAGTTTTACATTAAACGCTGGTCAAATTTACGATAGGCCTCAAAACTCCTACATCGTGTTTTAGTGCAAAAATCCACATTGTGGCGTGGGCCAGTCACATCACATGAAAATTTGACACTATGGGTTGTGGATTGCTTGTGCCGAGCCGCTACGAAGGCATACCGGGCCCACTGACAAGGGGAACAGAACCGAGCGAGCGGCGTAGCCGAAGTGATGATAATAATAATAATGTGGACAATTTCTATAGCGCCCATCCTAAACAACGTAAGCTACAGGGCGCTTTACAAGTTTTAACAATTCAACATCTAAAAATATAAGCAGGACACACACACACACACACACACTTAAATATCGCAGAATATGAAAAACAAAACTCAATATTCTTTCCATCTTCTTCCAGCATTACGCATGGCACTGGTAAAGCGCGCGTGCGCGCGCGCGCGCGCACACACACACACACAGTGGAGAAAGAAAAATGACGTGCGGGGAGTTACGTGTAGGTGGGGGATAGAAAGGGAAGGGGGAGAGAAGATAAAAAAAAAGTTTTATTTTACTTTATTATCATTAGTGTGTGTGTGTGTGTGTGTGTGTGTGTGTGTGTGTGTGTGTGTGTGTTAAGGTGCTGTGAGTACATTATCCCAATAATGCAGTTACAGTGCATATTCATTATTATTAAGTAGTGCTAGGGGTAAATTCTCAGCAGCAGTACAAACTAGAGGACATGTGCGAGTTGTGCTTCAGAAATATTTTCTGATCACACACAAACTGAAAAGCCCCCTCCCCCCAACACATACATAATGAAATTTGTACGAACACCGTCACGCCCGTGGGCCGACAATGGACATACGTACAGTGTAACCACATGTGTTCGAACAGAAGTCGCAAGTACACTGTCGTAACGATTGCAAGTTATTTAATTCCATTTGATTCACATGGACCAGGTGATCCTTCTAAATGGGGGGGGAAAAAACAACAACAAAAAAACAGCGACAGCATTTTTAACTGGACGATATGAGAATTTCGCGTGGCACATACATGCCCACAACCATATCAAGCCAAAAATAGTACTTTTCACTTGACCAATCAGATCGCGATATTCCATTAGCTAAAAAAACAAAATTTACAGTTGAAACAGAACACTTAATTTTTCATTTATTCAAACAAATTGTTTTGAAATTACAGTGCAAGAAACTCTATTCAGTTCGAACTACACAAAAAGATACCCTGTTTACAAGATCGCTGAGGACCATCTCGCAGTGCATTGTGGGTACCGTATAAAAGCCGCATGTTCCGCCGCGCGACAGGAGTCGCATGGCGGATTTCCCAGGAAAGTTTCTCTTACAGACCGAAAGCTCTACAGAGGGGATGACGAAACCTCGTCTTGGATCGGGGCCGTTTCCACAGTTGTCAGAATCTTTACGTCCCTGTGATCTGGATTTACAAACAGAGGTAAGATTTATACGAAGCAAGACATTTGAGTGTTTTAAGAAGTGAAAGAAATCTAGCCGTGTCCTCCGTATTCAGTGTTTCGGCTGGGCTTTATTTCTTTCTTTTTTCTTCTTCTTCTTTTAGGGTTGAACTCGCTGAAGATTCCATTCAGTTTGTTGCAGATTTTATTTGGAGGTACACTTTAATGGACGGTATCACAATCACTTGTAATTTTCCCCCTCCGTATGCTTCACTTTTCGCTCGTCCCTCTGATTTGGTGCGTTTCGCGTGGGGGACACATCCGCGAAAATCCAAATACAGTAGGGCGCTGGTTTATATAGACTTGATGACGTCACGTCGGCTCATAAGCCAATCAAATTTCAGTGTGTGTTCATCACATGCGTTCACTCATGCCGTGGCTGTGCGTCGTCACGAGGGTCGTGAGTGATCAGCTAGGAACAGCCAATCGCAGAGTTGGGTTGTGGGTGTTGAGCGCATGCACACGTCATCTCATTTTGAGAGGACAGGAAGGGGAGAGGTCGAGGTACCTTGGGGTAGCCATGAAAGACGCGAAAAGCAGCCGCTGTTACACAAGCACAAGTGCAACAAAAATGTCTTTGATCAAACCAGATATTTTCAGCACCCCAACATACACAAAACTTAAACGCAAAACACAACCCATTTGTAACCACCACCACCTGACATGTAGCATTCTGCACGCTTACCTGGGAAAGCAATCCCACAATACCTAATAATAAAATAATAATGAATACTTATTTAGCGCCTATTCTCGGCTAGAGACCAAGCTCTAAGCGCTTTACAATCCACACTCGTTTACACAACGGGCTGCCAACCTGGGTAGTGCCGACTGAAGAGCTGCCAGCTGGCGCTTCATTCAGTCGTTTCCCGTGTCATACAGTCAATATCGTCCAATATTGTTCACTCAATATCCTTGCTTCCACCATTCTTTCAATTTCTCACGCAGGGTGCATGCTATGTGTAACGTGTCATCCATACCAACAGCCAAACTGGCCTTCTCTTCCGAAAGTTGGTGATGGGATTTTACGTGTGTGCAAGATGTTATGCGTGCGTTCACACACGGAACCTCGGTTTATAGTCTCATTCGAAGATAAAGATACGGACACAACATGATAAAGGCATAACTTATCCATGCACATTAACGGTTTTTATCAGTTGTGTATCATTTCCCCACGCCTCGAATTAAACTGAACTAAGATTTCCCCATGCCTAAAACAGAACGAGGAAGACGTGACGACTGTTTCAAGACCCGAATCAGGCTGTCGTTTCGACCTACAAAGCATATTCCAACGTTGTTTTGGTTAAGGTGTATATCTGAGGTATCTCATGCCACTTGTAAAACTGAAAAGGTGACAATCATGGTATTCATAGCCTACATGCTGTGCTGATTTGTGTGTGTGGACTGTAAGCGCTGTTGACTCACTAGCATCAGGAGGGTCATTATAAAATATACGTTAGAAGAAACAAACAGTTACATGTTTCAAGTTAAAATTTTGCTTTTCTTTATTGCTTTTATAATCTGGGATAGCTATTTTCCTGGTATTTTCCGCCATCTCCTTGTGGCTTACAGATCAAGCACTAAAGCTACCATAACTTTCAGTTAAACTTTAAAGCTTTCATCATGTCAGTCTGGGACACAAAACAGGGTGAAGAGGTATCTCTCTAACACACACATTTACATACACAAACGAGACAAAATCTGAGTCCTTGGCACTGCAAGAAGTGTAGTACCCAAGACTTTTTGTGTATGACTACACCCCCACCCCCATCTGCAGCACCATACCCACCACATAAAACTTCTGGGCTTATCACTTTTCTTCAATACTGTGAATCAGTTGTCTGGAATAATTCATTTGTTACAGTCAATCCAGAAGATTTTGTCAAGATACAAAAACGGTGAAAAAAGAGGACATTGACCAAATTCCGTACCTGCTGAAATCTATAAGGGGGAGGGGGGGGGGGGGGGGGGGGGGGGGGCAGCCTGTCATACAATGCATCCTTTGAGAGAAGAACCAAAACTGACCTGATTATTCTGCTCTCTCAGTCTCTGGGAGAAGGACTAACTTTCCGAGAGCTGAAGGCTACATTCATCACCCACTTGATTACAAACACACAAAATGAGCGCTGACAATCTCAGGGAATCTCCATGTTAGCTGCAGGGAAGATTCATGCCAGCATCCAACTGAAGCAGTAGAACACCCACTAAGACTAAGACCATCTCTGCAAGAAAAGAATGCATGTTCAAAGAAGAGTTTATAACATTAAATTGAGCAAAGTAGAATGAGTAGAAACAAGATGGGATCCAGACTGATCAAGGTGATGTTGACACTGACCACTTGCCCTGAAATAGCAGAATCATTCTCATACTAGAGCCGCAACATTTGCAACTATTTGAGTATCTGGTCCACAGATAGACACCAATAATGGCGACTTAACTTCACCGGCCTGGATTGACCAGTGCTTTGAAACATGCCTCAGCCTGGATGCTGACTGGCAGTTGGAGACGCTACTTTGCTCGTCTATGCCACAAAGTGCTGCACCTGATCAGATGAGCCTCAAGAAGGCCAGGAAGGCAGAGCCACCTGCTACTACCACGAAACCATCATCTCCTCCATCACCAGAATCCAGTGACAGCAGCTATCACCAGCAGAATGGTGCCATCCCACGACACAAGAGACCATCTCATAAACGTGCTGAACTGAAGCGCAGAGACAAGATCAAGGTGAGATACCAGCTGAAAAATATGCAGTGTAGGTTCCCAATCAGATAAAATGAAAAAGGTTTTATTTTTTGAAGGTCGGGAAGGGGAGAGGGAAATTCATAGCGAAAACTTTTCTTCCATTTTTCATACGGTTGATGTAGTTCTGTCTTTTGTTTTTGTCTTGTTTGTTTGTTCTTTCTTTTTTGTTTTGAATGATCCTGTCGCTTATGAACAAAAAAAGATTACACGCTCAGTGTAAAATGTTTCCAACCTAAACAAGTAAGCAATGGCAGGTAAAAGAAATCTTTAAACTGACTAAAAAGTAATGCCCTTGGTGTCTTCTTTTCTATCCAGAGTGTCGGGTGTTCCTAGAATAGAGTACATTTATGCATAGAAAATTGTGGTTGTGGTAACATTTCCCCATACCCCCCCCCCCCCCCCATCCCGCCTATGCCCACACTCCTCCACCCTTCCCTTTCTGCAAAATAGTGTCTTTAGGTTGATTAAATTTTCATCCTGATGACATGCTTGACACTCTTTAGAGCTGGGCACTCCCACTTTTGTACAAATTGAAGGAATTCAGAGAACTATCAAAATAAAAGAACATCTGAATTCAGAGCCAAAGAAAAGAGCGATAGCACAGCAGCAGACGACACTGACGTCACCAGATCTCTGGTAAACTTAGAACTTGGTGTGAGCAGGATGCTGTGCGTTGGCCAGACGCTGCAAAAGTGAAAGAAAAGGACAAAAACTATACAAACAAATGGTCCTATCTGTGGTTGGATGGAAAAGTGTATGTTACACTCGATGCTCAGATTTGTGTGAGATTGCATGTTTGGTGGACAAGTTTCAAAGTGTTTTCTGGGAGAAGGATTGGGGGTGAGAGTTGGGGAGGCTTTCACTGGAAAAAAAAAAAGTAGAAAAACTCGCCCCTTGAATTTCAGGAAGTTTAGCTTTTCTTCAGAGGGAGATATTTTAATGCACATCGTTGATGTTTTTTCCTTGATCTTTACTTCTGGCCAAATTTTAGTTTGAAATAGCACATTGTATATGCCGCAATTTATGCTAGTCTTACAGTAAAGGACACCATTATCTGCTGATTCGGCGATTACTGGAGATCACAGGAAAATGACTTCCAACTGGTTTTTATGGCTCACAGGTATGATCAGATGGCAAGCAATCTGTAATGCCTTTGATTTGTTTGTGGATGTGTGTTTTCATTAGAATAAAAGTTTCGGCTTAGCTGAGGAAGAAGAGGATTGGTTAGATTACCATACCCACAAGTTTTTTTCCCGTATTTTTGCCAAACTCGTAAATCAGATGTTGTATGTTGGTTTTCATCAATTATGTTTCAATTGAATTTGCGTTAAATTTTGACTAAAGTATCCTTTCAACTACTAGGGGAGGGAAGAGGATTTTTTTTCCATATTTCAGATTAAAACTTTTGAAGAGTTCTCTGTTCCCCGAGTTGTATGTATTTACAGCCATATAGAAAAGAGAGAAGAAAAAAAAAAAGAAAGAAAATGAAAAACAGGTCGACTGTTATTTTAATGTGAAACATGAAAGCAGGAGAGGAAGATGCTTTCCACTGGTTTATTAGGATACACATTTTTGTTTAAAATGATAGTAATGGTGAAGAAGAATAAGCATTTAAAGGAAAAGGAACGGAACACTTATAAAATGTTTGCTGGAAAACAAAGTGTTTTTTAGGCGTTTAGTTACAAAATCAGTTGTATCTTCTAATGGCAGGCTTTTAGCATTGATACATAATTGAAGTTATATGTTTTCACCCTCCTTCTGATTTATTGTCATTTGCCCCTGTATATTGAAAAATATTCTTACTTTGAGTAATTTTTTTTTCCTTAAAAGTTTCTGCGTCTGATGTCGATTGGTTGTAGCGCTTCATTACAAAATTCCAGTGGTTTGTTGACGGGTAGTGCTGGGTATTCAGGAAATTCTCTTTAAAGTCATAAGTAAGGCTTGGCGATCTGATCAGAAAGTTCACGATGTTGTTGCGAGAGGTGTGACAGCTTCATTGAGTCATTGATTGTTATTGCACACTCGCCATTCGTGATTGCAATTTTTGTTTACTCATCAAATTTTTTATCTACTCGCCATCTTGAATATGACTCACACCTCTTCAGGAATGCATGCCGCTAACACAAAAATTTCAGGGTGGCTCACATATCAGAGGGGCCACTTTTCAGGCACAGACTGGAAATTCAACGCGGTAAAATTTTGTGCTGTTCAGGTCAGGCCTGGAAAACGCCCACCAGTCTCATTCCTTCATCATGTGTATTTTCCGTCATGACTTGAAGGTGCCAGAGTGAGCTCCATTGTCTGAGCTAACCTCATCTCCCATTTTGCAACGAAATGTGTGGTCTTAAAGAGGGATAGTTCTGCATCATTTTTTTTTTTTTGAGTGAAGTCGCCGATAGCTGGCACACTGCTGTCAACATTTCCCTTTGAGGGGTCAGTTTCCTCAGATCTTGCTAAGATTTTGGCATAAACAACATAGCACTGAATTATTTGTGTGCAACAAAAAGCAATCCTTGTTTTGATTGGTCAGATTTCTGTTTCTGGACCATCTCTCCTTTTGTAATTTCTGCTCTGCACACTGTAGTTCGATGTTTCGGTTAGTAAGGCCTTTACAATGTAGAAAAATTTAGTGAGATTGAAGGTACCTCAGCACTTTTTTTTAAGGAGGAGGAGGGTAGGGGTAGGCTGATGATGTTTGAATGAAATGTATACACTGTAATAACTGACGGGTTTCCTTTTGACCTCTACAGACTCGACTGGATGAAGTTAAAGTCCAAGTTCCATCCATGGCAGACAAAGGGAAACTGAGCGAGTGCACAGTGTTGTCAAAAGGTGAGAACCGTTGCCAGTTTGAGCTTGATTTTTTTTTTTTTTTTTTTTTTTTTTTTCAAATTTTCTTCTGTTCTTTTCAGAATTGTGACCAGGTAAGCAAGTGTCAGACTGTTTCCCTTGTGTAACAAACGTTTGAGATGTTCTTGTGATGTTTTAATGTTGTATCCTCAAATTTTCTAAGTTTTGTTTTGAAAGGAGAACAAAAAAACAACAACAGACTTTTGTTTACAAGGGAAACAGATTGAGACTGATGATATTGAATGTTGCTCTTTTTCTTTCTTTTTTTTTTTTTGAATACGTTTCTGTTGCCCCCCTATACCTATCACTGAATTTGTGATGATACAAGATTCTTATATATAAGCAACTCACAGTGTATTGTGGTGCTTGGCAATGTGTGTGTCTTAGTTAACTGTGCCCTTTAATTACTTTGGGCACATATGCCAAAAATCTGACATGTCTCCCTATCTCTAGCGGCGGAATACACGAAGCACCTTTTGGGGGATTGTGAGAGATTCTCAACGGAAGCTGGAAACCTCCGCCGGGAAATTGAGTCCCTGCGCAGTGATATTCAGTAAGTTTGCTGGTGGCCATCTCCTAGTATCGAAGTGCTTCTCAGTTGTATGGTACGTTTTGTGTTTTATATATGTTTTTATTAGTGTATGTCGTTCAGTTTACACTTTAGTGTACTTGCCCTGCTAATCATACTTTTTTGTTGCAGGTGTGTTAGTGCAAAATGCACAATGAGTAATATTGTTAACAGACAAATACATTCATTAGAGTAGGAATCATGATAGAGAACAAACAAGATTATCTCGATTTGAATTTTAAGACAAATGAATGGGTCTGAAATTTTAATTTTTTCTTTGTGTGTGTGTGTGTGTGTGTAGACTTTCACACATATAACATGCGACTGCTGTATTTATTTGATATTGTGAAATGAAAATTTGTTGTGTTGCTTTCAACATCTCCATTTCACAGTAGTCCTTTGGATAGAAAAAGGGCAGTCTCTTCAAGAGCAGAAGCATGAATACATATTTTTGATTGGTCCCCTTTTCCATCCCCAACCCTTCCATTTTTCCAAATATTCCTTTTTTTTCCCTTCCTCCCGCAGTTCCTTTCCTTTGCTGAACTCCATCCTTCCCTCCAGCTTGCCTAGCGTTTTCCTAGTGCCACCTTACATGAATGAAAAACCATGGGGGGGGAGGGGGGGGGGGGAGGATAAGGGGAGGGGGCCATTGGGAAGGGGTGGACAGGGGCGGAGGGGGGGAGGGGTGGACAAGAGGATATGGATAAAGATGCACACACATAATGACCATTGAAATGGGCTTCGGGCTTTTTTGTTTGTTTGTTTAAACTGTTGTGGTCTTTTAACAGAGATGTTTGTTGAAAACAAAGAGTGGGGAAACAGAAAAGTGAAAATGCAGATTGTTTCATTCTTTTATTAAGTTGAAAATTTATTTTATTCTTTTTGATTCTAGCCATTGCAGTATAAACACAAAACTTTCCTTGAATTACAAAATTTACAGAAAACTGTTCTCCAAGTGCCTTCATTAGCACTGAACCCAGCACAGAACTGCCTCGTCCCAGTTTAGTGTTTACTTCCCTTGACAGTAGAAGGATACTGAGATGAGAGGGAACCCATCAAAGGCTGTAATTGTTACATAAGAGAAAAGTGAAAAGCAAGATCAGTGCAGCTGCAAAACTTGGGTAGACTGCCGCTGACTGTGATTGTAATGTGATCAACAGGTGAGAAAAAAAAAAAATCTGCCAGCCTACACATCATTATATAGTAGTTTTCTAATAGTAATAACTGAACTTTTTTTTTTTTCTCTTATCCGTAAATCTCCACCTTAATCTGCCAGTTGCCAAGAGCGATATTTAAGCATTGTGATTAATCTTGCAGCTCGCTCCATGAGCAGTTGCCGGCGGCCGGGCTGAAGCAGGAAACAGTGGAGAAGAGCCAACGCAGCATGGACAAGCTATGCCAGAACTATGTAGCTGGTTCCATCAAGGACAACTGGAAGTTCTACCTGGTATCCTTTGACAGCTGTGCTGCAGAGTCGTTAAAAAAAAAAAAAAAGTGCATGTACAACCTGTAGACATTTTAGAATGGACTTTCAGTCTAATTTTGTGAACTTTGTCTGATGATTTTTTTTTTCACCTGTGATCGTATGGTGCATATGTTTTATATCAGTTTAGTGATGATTCTCTCCCACTGATTTCTGACCTTTTTTTCTCTCTCTTTTTTTTTAACATG
>CM065724.1:68296598-68334098 GCA_033310375.1 Conus canariensis
GGAAGGAGTATTCTCTTTTATGGGAAGTTGCCCAGCAGGTGCTCATCCTCAGTCACAGTCAGACAACTGTGGAGAGGGGCTTTAGTGTCCACAAGGGGACCATGGAAGTGAACCTGAAGAAGAAGTCCCTGGTTGCCAGGCGTCTGGCTGTTGACGCTGTCAGAAGAGCAGGTGGTCCTGAGAAACTTCAGATAACCAAAATGATGCTGGTTTAGCATCTTCAGACAGACGCCAGTATGAACATACCTACAGGAAGAAAGAGAGAAGCAGGCAACTGAGGCAAAAGAAAAAAAGGAGCTCAAGGCAAAAAAAAGTGAGACTGGAACAAGACATTGCTGGGCTGGAGGCTGTGTCTGCTGAGAAGGCTGAAAAGGCAGAAGAACTGGGGGCTCTGTCTCTTTTGGCTCAGTCAAATGGCCTTAGGTGTAGAGCATCAGAGGAGAAGGACTGAAATGGTCAACATTGAAAGGGAATTAGTTGAAAAGTGTCAGGCCATGCAGCAGTAATAACAGCTTTAGAAAGATTTTGTGAAATGACAGTGCAAGTTTGTGAATGTACAGCAAAAATATTAAGGACTGTTATGATGCTGTAAATATGAAGCTCTTCGAAATGGTAATTGAATACTTGAATGATGCCATCTTCAGTTTGTTGTGCGATTTCTGGTATGTCAAAGATTCTTTACAGTGAAGAGAATTTACTTTTTAAGTTCTGTGGCCCAAAGAGCGACTTATCTGTGTATTGTCTGCTGTGAGAAGTGGTGATTTTCTTATGAATATTACATGTAGCGGTAAGGTTTGATCAGTTGGGAAAATGGGTACCAGGGTTGGGAAAATGGGTACCAGGGTTGGGAATTTTGTGAAGTTAATTGTGTACGAGTCCTGTGGTTGCTAGATTGCTCTTTATGCTGTGGCATACATAGTTTTTCATTCCACTTTTGCCATATTTAGACGCATCTTTTGTCTCATCCTCTCAAGATTTGAAAAACGTTCAATGTCGGCAATATGTCCAGAAAATCAATACCACCAGCATTCCTTCAGGTGTGATTTCTCCTTGCCTCTGGTACCCACAAAACTCTTGCAGTATTCCAACTCTGTGGAGTGAAAGAAAAACAAGATTCTTGTGCCTTAGGTTTTCCTGAAGCAATTGAAGGCATGATGAATAAATATATCAGTTTGTTGATATGCAGGAGGGATTGGGAGTAAGTTCATTTAACAAGCATACAGATCCAAGGATTTAAATTCTTTTGCCTGAAATATGAATGTTAGGGTTTTTTCTTACTATAAATATATCAGTTTGTTGATATGCAGGAGGGATTGGGAGTAAGTTCATTTAACAAGCATACAGATCCAAGGATTTAATTCTTTTGCCTGAAATATGAATGTTAGGGTTTTTTTCTTACTATTGTAAATGTCATTGTCTCTTGGAAAATGGTGGATTGTGATATGTAAAAGTTTCATTTTAGACTAATGCATACAGAGTCAAGGATTTAGATTCTTTTGCCTGAGATATGAATGATAGGTTTTTTTTTACTTTTGTGTAAATGTCATTGTCCTCTTGGAGAATGTGGATTCCTCGTGCATTATTGTAAATCAATGTTTTTTCACTGTTTTTAGAAACTCTGGAAAACATGCGGGACATCACACGGCAGACGGACATTATGAGCGACCCAGCGTCTTTGCCAAAACAAGCTCTGGCTAGCGTTGCTCACATGTCTGATTCTGTGACCTTGCCCTCATCTTCCAGTGTGACTCGCCAGTCTACGCCTGCAGCTTCAACTCCCTTCTCTGAAGTCTGTCGCCTGTCAGCACCTTCAGCTTTGGCTTCCTCGTCGACTGATGTCGGTCATAGATCCACACCTGTCGCCTTGGCTTCATCTACTGATGTCAGTCGCATGTCTGTAGCAGAAGCTTTTGTGCCATCCACTGCTGATGTCAATCGCTTAACTGCACCTGTAGCCTTGGTTTCCTTTTCTGATGGCGATCACCAGTCCCCACAGGCGATCTCGTCTCGTTTGTCTGACATTCTTCACCTGCCTGCAACCAGGCCGTCAGTCCCTGCCTTTACCAATTCCCGCTCTTTCTCTTCCTTTACCATCCCCAGGACAACTGCCCAGCAGAATCTCACTCCACGATTTTCACCACCTCCAAGCAAGCCTGCCACCAGAGCTAAAGGTGAGGCACCTATACAGGATCATCACCGTTTGTCAAAGCCAACCTCCATATCCACAAGGAAACGTGCATCAGGTCCAAACTGCTCTGGAACCGTTTCAGAAAAAGGACTCGATGAATCCTCGCCTGTTACAAGAAAGCGCGAGTCCCTTGACTGTGCCATGACCCAGATTCCTCTCAGTCCTCTCAGGGTGTCTGCTCCAGCAAGAAACGCAGTTGAACAGCAACCACCTGTGACTTTGCAAATGGACTTCAGTGAGATTGGTCAGCTGGCTGCCAGTGTGGAGGAAACATCTTTGCATATGAATACAGCCATTGCAGTGGTAACCCCAACTCCATCCCTGACCACCCCTATAGCAGTGGTGATCCCAAATCTGTCCCAGCAGCAGCAGCAGCTTCCTACTACTTCTGTGGCTTGTCTCATGACAGACTCTCAGTGTCATGAGTATGACTTTGACCTCACAGACATTCCATTGCTTGACCTCTAGCAAAAGGTCATCATGTCCCTGCAGATATCTTGACATTCATCTCACTTCTTACCACATCCACTGAGAGACTTTCCCCAAGAATAGTCCATTTTTTTGTCCACAAACATGATTCCCAAGTTGTTCTGTTGAATCCTTACAACAGTTGGTTTGCTCAGTTCCCAGGCAGGTGGCAATGTTATGCTCAGTGTCTGCTGCTTTTTCTCCACACACCCAGCGGATTAGGTGTGGGGCTCGTACCTTCACAGTTTTGACGATCTTGTTAGAACAGTTTGATCATGTGACTTTTGTGTTCTTATCCCATCTTGTGTTATTAGTGTTGTATCTTGTGTTATTAGTGTTGTTTACTCGTGTATTGGAAGGTAAAAATCATGTGTGACAAAGAAAAATCATGAACCATTCTTTTGTCTGTAGTTTTTCTCACCAGTTCACTAGAATTGTGTATGTAGCTGGTAGGAAGTGAGAAATGGGAGGCAGATGAAAGGGGTGGGAGTGGGGGCTATGGAGCAGTATGACAATCCTGATGTAAATAAGCTGTTCTCAAAAGGCCAAAGAGTTGTCCCCTCTGGAAAAGATATTCACTGTGCATTTTATGTTGTGTACCTTTAGAGATGTTTCTTAGCCCTGTACCTTGCTTGTATTCAGAGGGTTGGATGATCAGCCACAAAAAAGGTCGTGTTTGATTGGCTGGGCTGTGATAAAACTGTAAATGAATGTGAATAAAACATGTGCTTGTTTGCGTCATCTGGTCAGTGGTAGCTGATGACAAAATGTTTCTGCTACAGACAATCCCCTTTAAACTGTTGATTCACACAGTCGATATTCAGTCAACAAGGACAACCACTAAAAACACACAGGCACAGAAACTGAACTTATACCAGCAACGGCAAGAAAGCTTACAATGTCAGTTATCACACTCTGATACTGCATAGAACCTTTTCACTCTCTCTTTTTTTTTTTTAAATGACAGTGAGATGCAAATTACAAAGGGAACAATGTGATTTAAAACTACAATGCACATTTGTTACAAGGGAAAGTCAAGATGAATGATCTAGTCTATGTTTAAAAAGAAATTCTTTTAAGATCAAGATTACCATAAGGACATCCTCCCATTTCGTTTCTAATTGGCATTACTGAGTTGAGAAATTCTGGTAGACTTGAAAGAATAAGACTTGATGAAGCTAGGTCACAAGCCTGATAGTGATATAAGATTTTGACCACACACACACACACACACACACACACACACACACACATTTAACTCACTTAATTGTCATGATTTCATTGTGAAAATCTATTATTCCTTTATGTACAGTTAATTGTCATGACTTCATTATGAAAATAAAGTGATCCTTCAAGTAACAGTGCAAGGTTATGCATTAGCTGAACCCAAAGTTTCACACTTAGTGCCCTTCAAAACTAAATGACAGAGGGCAACTTCACATGAAATGAGGAAGTGCTTTGGAACTGTATGAAGATGGTTATCTCTGAGTAATGACAGAAACAAAATTTTCTTTAGATTTCAGGCTGCCTGCAGTCTTGTCACATTTGATTTTGTTCATCAACTTTTTGTGAAGGGTCTACAAAAAGTACTAGGTTCGTTTACTAGTTGTAATCCTATGACAGAAAATGATGATGTCATCATATTACAGGGATGTGAAAAAAACTATGTGGAGATACATGAATATGTTTCTTGGGAAAACACACACACACACACACACACACACACACACACACACACACTGGCAGGGACTTCATAAAATTTGGCTTAGTTCTATTTTTCTTCAGCAAGGATAGGAGGGAGGGAGTTCTATTGAAAGATACACTGATTTCAGGCTGAAACAAGGACTAGTGTAATGATTTGCAGTCATTTTTGTGAGTGTTTACTTGAGCATTTGAAAGAAATTGAAGAAATTTTCGTAACTTTACTCGGTGTCACATATACACGAAAAGAATTTCCCCAATTATAGCCATTTATGGTTGGTCTCTTTGAGTGAGTCGTGAACAGTTTTCTGTTTCCTTTACATTGGCAGTGAACACATTTTCTGTTGGCAAAATAATGAAAAGAAAGAGATGTCAAAATATTAACAGTTCATAAATTCACAAGCTTTTCTTCCCTTTCATAACACAAGATTATGCTTAACGTATTCAAAATACTTTTTTTAAAAGTCATTTTCTATTGAAGGGAAAACAAGGTATACAAACATTGGAAATTGAAAGGTAGTTCCTACGAAGAAAATTGAGTTTATTCATTTGTTTATCTTTTCAGCCTTTCCTTCCTGAAGTTCCTCCAAACATCGCAATTTTTCCTATCATTAATAAAAAGTATGTTCATTCTTTGCAAATCATACTTCAAAAGCAAACAAGTAACCAGCTTAATACATTGAAAAATGTCTTTGAATGAACATAATTTAGAAATACAATCTGAAATCCCCTTTGTGTTCATAACTTCACATTGCCGCATCAAGCATTTCTACATGTAGATATTACATAATAAAATTTCAGAGTGGAATATCTAGAGGTATATGCAGACTTACATCAGTGGGTCATTTGTAAAGTTTGTTCATGGAGGAAAATTTGTTATAACAGGTGTACACAAGAAAATTAACTTTCAAATATTATCACTTTAGTGTGGTGGTGAGGTAAAAAAAAGAATCTGCCCCTTTCTTTTGCCAGAAATGACAAAAGTATGTATAACTCAACTGCCCAATTTTTTTTTTTTTTTTTTTGTCAGTGTATTTAGTTTACTGATATTCAAGGTTACATGTCACATGAAAGTCACATAAAAAGTTACGTACAGGGACAATATGTTTATAGGTTCAGTATCTGCAATATGTAGGCAATTTTCACCACTATAATGCTTGTGTCAGAAGAAGATGGATAGTGTGTACTATGTGGATTAAAATTTCAAGAATTTTTGTTAAATTTTATCTTGAAGTATTGCGCTTTAAAACGCATGTCATTTTTATGCCCCCCAAAATGTCCAAACTGCATGGGAACTTGGCTGACTTGATGACAAATTATTGGAGACAACATGTGATCTTCTCACCAACTCTGTCAGGCAATAAATGTCATTCATTTCCAAACTGCATAGGAACTTGGTCGATTTGACAAATTCTTGGAGGCAACATGCGATTTTCTCATCAACTTAATCAGGCAAGTAAACTTCATTCATTTCCACTCACAATTAATGCCAGCTTATAAATTTCAGATTTAACTGCCATCATTTCATTAGCTTGGTCAGAATGATGCAAGTGCTCTTATGTCAGCTGTGGACACCATTCCTTGCTTTGGGAGTTTAAGGATGTATGTGTGCCAGAGTGTATGACTAGTGTGAGAGTGCAATGCAGAATAAAAACAACAAATGAATACAGATTGAGAAGTAAGAAACTATACAGAATCATCCAGTCAATTTATATTATCAGTCGCCTCGCTTTAACACTGTATTATCAGCATTTGAGCACAACAATTGAAAAGAAAACGGTAATGATCTTTTTACAAAAGACAGTACAACACTCACATAATCTGACTTGCATGTCGGAATGCACAAATACATGCACATGGTGGCGCAACACACGTGTGCACTGACAGATGCACTCATGCATTAACATCACCATTGCAAACAAGATAACAATGCCATGAAAATGCTGCATCTCGTTTGCATTGAAGACCAATATTCTTCTAGGCTAGTTTGTGAAATCAAGCACCTAATACAGAATGACTGTACCCCTGCTTTCCCCCAAATAGTAATGGCATCAGCATGCACACTTAACATTAGTTTTAAAGTATGGTTAAAAAAAAAAAGACGAAGAAAAGAAAAGGGAAAGTATTATTAAGAAGAAAGAAACCACATAAAATAACCCATTATATTCTTGCTGTGCCGCCTGCCTCCTGTTCTTTCCCCACTGCCTTCCCTCTCGGACATCCGTCCCTTCCTCCCATTCCATTTCCTCCCACCCTCTTTTATTTGGATTGGCTTTGAATTTGTGGAAGAGGAAGAAGAAGTCAAAAAGAAAAAGAAAAGAATGTTTGCGCCAGTGGTTGATCCAGATACCTTAAGATCTTCAGTCTAACATTCCCGGGACCAGGCTGCTTCCAATTCAGTAGTGGGGCGACCATCCCCAACTCGGCGGGTCCCCGGGTGGCGGATAGGGGAATGGCCCTCAGATATGGGGGTTAGCTGCGATATAAGTCAGGCTTGCCTGGCAGAATAAGCAGTCCCGGACCAACTGGCGATGTTCCTATCAGGACGGGGTGGGTCAACAGGTGGCACTGTTGTCCTCACTGAAATACCCCATGTGTCCTATGACGGGCTCATCATGCGGTCAAGAGGCGCGGTATAACCTCTAGCCCCGGGGTGGGATCCCCGGAGAAACAATCCCCCCTGTGCTCACAGGGCAGGACGCACGGGCCATGAGCTAAGGGTGAGGCACCCCGAAAGAAAACTCCAGCTGAAGACGGAGGTATCGGGCCACTGGCGCAGCTTAAACCACGATACCACGCATATACGCTTCCATGATGATGCAGTCCACAGAATTTCGATGTGGCGCTCGACCTTCGGAGACCCGCCGGGGAGGTCGGGAGCCGGGCCCTATGCCTCAAAGGGGCCCACCCCAAGCGGTCGGTGGTCAGACAAAGAAAGTACTGGCCAACACCGACAGCAGTGGAAGCCAAGCTGTATGGCACCCTGGAGGAGCTGCGACGGACGGCAGCCTTCATCGAGGACACCGGGCTGCTCATCTAACGGGATGGCGAACGAGGAAGAAGAAGAAGAAGAAGAAGAAGAAGTCTAACATTCTCCTAAGTGAGCATTGTTCATCTATATGAAAGCCAACAGCAAGGCGTATTTGACCTGCTTCAAATCACAACATGGCTTCACTTTGCTGTTCGCATTTGAAGTACGGCTAGCACAAAAGTGACATATTCTTAATCTTCCCAGTGTACTAATGATTTACAGTGTGGATTTGGAGAAGATCAGATGAAAACTGCATGTTTGTAGAAGGAGCAAGAAGACAGTCAGGCAGAGACACTAAGCCAGACAGGACTCATATGTTAGATTACCACTCATCTCAGCACAGCCATAGAAAACAAAACAGCACTAGACAAAGGACAACACCCACACAATGTGTGTGTGCACAAGCATTTTTGTGCGTGCACATAGTGTTGCAAATCAATGTGCACGCACAAAAACGCTTGTGCACACACACACACATCATCGCTTGTTTCAGTTCCTGAATGAAGTTAAACTGGCACGTTCACCTTAAGTGAACCCATTTCTTTTCTTTTCCTCTTTTTTTTTTTGATTAATTTTTCTGCATCAAGCTTGAAACTGTACAGAGTGTAATCGCATACTACGTAAATGTACTGTTGCATTTGTATACAGCTCGTCAAGGGTCATTTTTCAAACTTACAATGTTGTGTGAGATCACAGCTTGTTTTTGCTTTCATTTTGCTTTGCCATGTTGACTAAGATGAATGTTGTAGGCAGGTCAGGGTGTGATGTCAGTTTTCTGTCTGTTGCGCATGGTTTCAATAGGTAAGCAAATGTTAAGAGTTTGTTTCATTTTGTTGTTGTTTTTGTTGATTAAACACCATAACAAACTAGCTGTTTCATGAAAGAAATTCCATACTGTAGCCACACAACATGCAGACTTCTTTTCAACAAATGGCCAATCTCTGAAGGAGACCTTTAATCTGCCTCCGGAACCATGACCAAACCAAAATTTGTTCCCCCAGCCTGAGTGGCATCCCTGGTTAAAACTAAACCAACATGCAACCAGTTTTGGCTTGTATAAAATGTATTCATAACATTTATCCAGACATCAGTTGGCATAACAAAGGAAGATTGGGAAGAGGTGGGTATGTGTGTGTGCTGGGCTCATTTTATAATATGATAACAGCAAGACAGCAATGGCTATCCTACTTTTAAAAAAAATTGATTTAAATATTGCTCGGACAGTGGTTTGTGAAAAACTGCTTTGGTGGCGGGAAAATCATAATACTGCTTAAAAGTTGAATAATGATCTATTTAAACCAACAGAAAAATTTAAAGAAATAAGACAAAGTAAAAGGCTGGATTCTTGTGGAGCATACATGAGGGAGACATCTTTCTGCTAGAAGAAGAAGAGGCCAACTCCAATTATTCACACTTAAAAAGCATTTAACAGATTTTCTGCTTTATTTTTCCCAAGACAACATTAGGGATTGTTCATCAAAATAAATGAGATGCTGAAAAGAAATTAGATCAAGGTTCAAGTTGATTTGTAGATGCTTTTAGGCCTCATGGTTTGATAACAAGCTGTACATTCATGATAAACACACACTATTGTTTAAAAAAGGATCCTTGTAAGTTGTTTGGCGATTTCTGAAAGGCATTATGTATGAAGATTACAGTGTATTGGGAGAAAAGATCAGCCTCGTGTTAGTTCACATAATTATGTTTAAAGCTGTTGTCTTGGCACAGTAAATGTATCTCTTTTTTGTTGTTGAATTGGGTAATAGAGAAAAATAGAAGGATGGCTTCGGGCTTATACTATGAGGAGAATTGTGGTATGGGGATGGGGGGTGTCAACATGTTACTATCACACACAGAGATATCACAATGAATGACTGTGACATGTTCTGATTTACTATTGAAATTCTTTTACATGTATTTGTTTCAAAATTACGAAGGTTCGTGTTTGTTGTTGTTTTTTCTTAACCTGATAAAGCGCTGTCATGTGAAATGTAGAAAAGAAGGGAATGCAGTCCATGAATGAAAGTTGCTGATAGAAAGAAGTGTTATTGAAGACTACTGTTAAAGATATAATGGGGAATGAGATACATGCTGATGTAGGGAGCACTTTACAGGGCTGGTATTGATATAGCTTAGTTTGATGGATATACAGGTTTTGTCGAAGAGATCACAAAATCTTGAAAACCACTGCAAATATTAAGATCATTTTATTGTTGTTGTTTCCAGACAAAAAAATTCAAGAGCTTTTAAAACTAACTGATTAAAAACTCAGTTCATCATAGAAATCATGGCTTAAACTGGTTGTTTATTGACCTGGAAGTTTGTACCCCAAACCTGATTGATTGTCACAAAATATCAGGGCAGAAATTCTTGGATTATGTGACCTTGAATGCTGCCCACCTTCCTCCCTCTCCTACCATCCCATCATGATCTTGGTTTTAAATTCGTCTTCATTAACAAAATCTTTGCTGATTTATGGGGACTCGTTGGAAGCCTTAGAAGACTCTCACAATCAGCTTGCTCGGTGTGTATGCATATGTCAACAGTATGGTGATCCACAGTTGATATCATGCACATGGTCAATTAAAGCAGACTCTTAATCACCATAGGGTGACTCCTTCCATGACAACATCATATAGTTGACGTGGAATGGATTAATAACTGCAAATCAGCCCAGTGCTGTGTTTGCATGGTAATTGATGAAGAGAACGTAATATTATATTCTAGCCCCACAGAATGAACTATTGGGTTTTCCCACTTAATGGACAAAGAAAGGAATTCTGCTCTTACGTTTCCTTTTGCATTACACACATTTTACCTTTAAGCTATACCTGGTCGGCAGTTGGAAATAGATTTAAACTTGTATATTCTGATGCATCCAGGGTGTGATACCAGTTGTGAGAGCATGTGAACTCTCCTTCCAGGGAGAAGAAATTGGTGTTGCTACAATCAAGGGTTTTTGATCTTGCTGTTAAACATTGTTGCTGAAAGGGGGGAGGGTGGGGTGGGGGAAGAGAGAGAGAGAGACAGCAGAAAAAGCTGATGAGTTATTTACATTTTTGTTGAAATAAGAGTGCATACAGTATGCATTAATTACAGTGCTGGTTTCTTGCCAGATGAAACATTTGAATTTATGCCTCTTACTTGCATTAATTTCAGTAGTTGTTTGATTGCTCTAATTATATTCAGTCAATGATCCTGTTAATGTCATTGCCCTCAATTCATAAAATATTTTGGTGCCTTCTTGCTTTCTTTTGAATCACTGATGTATATAATTATACATTCAAACTCTTACAATGTTCTGGTCATCAGTTCAGGATTTATTTTTGATTCTTTTTGAATCATAGGTGAATACATAATTACAATTTGTGGTGCATTCTTTGACATTGTTTCGGTGTGTTCAGTAATCAAATGCACCCTCTGTCAAGGATGGTTATATGCATAATGTTAACAGGAGTTTATAATTTTTCATTCCAGCATATATAGACAGATGTACCAGCAGAGAGCTGTGCATGAACTGTTTGCTGCAAATTGTGTACTGCTCCTTAAATCTACCTAATGCACCACTGGATTATCAGTATTCATCACTTTTTCATCATTGGCGCATCAGTGATGTCAGAATGGATGATGCAGTTTAAGTGAAGTTAAGAGTTGAATAAGGAATGGGTTTCAAAAACCAAGAGAGGCTCATATTCATACATGATACAGAAAAATGTCGAAGATAACATTACACAAAATCTGCAACACTTCAGTCATTTTGACCAGGCATACTAAGAATTATTCGGTGTTCTCATCCATGCTTGGAGTAAACATTTCAGGAAAATGTAGATTTAGTCCTTCTGTCCTCCAGTATTCCATGTTTTGTTAAATTAAGAAAAGATGTTATGATGAAAGACTACCTCATATACATTTAACTTGGAGAAACACAATCAGAACAGTGAAAGTGACACATATGAACAGTGCTTTAATTTAAAAAAAAAAAAAAAAAAAAAAAAAAAAAGTTTTTGCCTTGATGTTCAATAAGGATGTAGAACGTAAAATGAAAGAATGAGTATGCTGGATATGAATCTGCAGATTTTGAAAGGAGGGTGAGGTAGGGTTGGAGCATGTGCATTTTTTTCAAGGTTTTTTTTTGTATAAAGAAGACATGTATGTTAGTTATATTGCAATGCAGTTTTTTGATTGATTGATGGTATCTGCTCAATTATTGGATACAGAAAGTTGGAGGCAGTACATATATGTATACATTCTTGGGAGATGATCACTGAAAACTTTGTGATATTAATTTCTGACATCTCTATTGACTATAGTCTGTATATATTTGTGATTATAAGTATCTGCTGAATAAACAACTGAGATTTTGTGTCCTGGACAATTTTCTCAATTTCTCTTCAAACCAGAAATGTTGCATGCTCATTGGAGAGAGAGAGAGAGGAAAATTTGTCTGTGTGTCCGGTCAACAATGGTTGAATTGTATTCAGTCAATGTCAGATATCAAATGTTCACAAATATGCCCAAGAACTCACTTTATAAGCCATTTGCATAGTCTGTAGTGTGCTAGGAAGAAAAAAACATGACTTGGTGTTTTAAAAAAAAAAAGGATATTTAAGTTCATATGCTCCAGTAAGAAAACCCTCCAGGGAGAGCTTGATGGCAGGTCTTAAGAGGAGACCCCCCCCCCCCCTCCCAGACAAATGTTTCGGCCTTGAACTTCTTACACTCAAAGGGGGCCAGGCTGCATTCAGGTCATGACTCCCAAATGCCCTTCCACTGCCAACATTTATTTTTCTGCCACTGTCCGGATTCAAACTTGCAACTTTTGGATGGGTGGGCATCTCAAGGCGTGCCTGTTTAGACGGATGTCATATCCCATTGCTAACGAACACCTGTTGTAAGTTGGGAAATTGAAGCCGTATGTTCAAGTTTGTTCCTCCTCGACAAGATCCAGTTGGAACTCATCAACTGCCTCTGCCATTACCTTCAGGGTTGCGGTCCCCTTCTTGCCTGAAATCCCGAGCTGTCTCATAAGATTATAGGCTGCTGAGCCTACAAATCCCCATGCTCCAACCTCTATGGTGAGAACTTGGGCCTGGAAGCCGAATTCCCTCAAGGTGCTGACCAGACTAGCGTGTTTCTCAGTCAGTTCGATCAGAATAATTTATTTTGATGAACCCGAGTGGGGAACAATATCCTGTATGCTGCCATTCTTCCTGATGATCTCTGGATGGTTCTTCCATTCTGGAAGATCTGCTGTGCATTCCCAGTCATCTACTCCATCCAGTAAACCCTGCTTCCCTTAGATCATGATTTGTAGCCTCCTGCCGTGTAGAACTTCGTTGCTGAAGCTTCCTGTGGCAAAGTTCTTCCTCCGGCAGTGCTTACTACATGTGCAATCTCCTTGAGCACTTGGTTGTGCCTCCATGTGCACCTTCCTTGGGTTAGCACTGCTCTGTATGAACTCAGGACATCTTCCACTGTTTGCCGTGACAGAGTGAACACATAGAATCATCTTCATTTGGCCAGGTTTGAATTCGAGGGCAGGAGGTCATATACAGACCTGAGGGTGAATCTGACTCTAAGAGGTGCCATGTGTCATATGTATGTCATTCCAGGTTAAACTTCTTTGCAGCGCATTTTCCCACACAGTCCACTGTCCTTGTTGGCCTTGCTGGACCAGATTCTGTTGGAGTCCTCATCTTTCTGCAGCTCCTCTATCACCATGTCTCCCTTTGCTTTCCCTTTGACCATTGTTTCATTTCTGTTGATCCCAGCCCCTGTCTGTTGACCTGTGTGTGGCCTGCTATGTCCCTGATCTTGAGATTTTCCTTTGCCACGTCCACTGCCTCCTGAACTTTCCATTTTTGCCAGTCTTTAGCTTGGGCTGGGCTGCTCTTACAACTATGTCTTCCGCGTCCCCAAGCATAGTTAGTATTCTCGTTTTACCCATTTTGTATTCCTTGAGGACGGATTTTAGAGGAAGCTTCAGCTTTGCTTGTTGGCAGTACAGTGCAACGTCTGTGAGATCAAGTGGGATACCCAGCCATTTCCTTGTATATTTGTTTATTTTTTTCCCCATAGTGCTAAGAATAAGAAATAACCAAGAGTAAGAGCTGAATGGTATCACACATGCACATGTGCACGCACGCACGCACACACACACACCTGAGACTTTTTGTGTTTTTTTTTTTTAAACCTAGCAACTTTATTTTAAGATCAGACAGTTCCCTCAAATCAGGTTCATATATGTATTTGTGAAGCCATTCACACCCCATGCAAACCTTGAAAAACTCACGATAAGATTATGGATAGAACAATGGAAATGATTTTTAAGAATCAATGGACAATCACAAGCAGGAAACATTTCATGGCAGTCTCGCACTTCCACCTTTTTCTTTCACAAACAGCGTGCCTTTCAAATCAGATCATGATTTTTGCTGTCTTTGAATTACTTTATCTAAAACCAAGTCTGTTTCTATACATCAAAACAATCACAATCACAACTCCAGATGACGTAGTGTAAGGAAGAAAGTTTGGCATGCAACAGAACTGAAACCAGCTTTTTCTTTGACAGATTCTCTAATCAAGGGCGCTTTGACCCCTGGAAGCAATGGTCATGGGAGGGAATGAACTGAGGTCACAGCTTTGGTATGCTATCAACTTGTTTACTATATGCTGAGAAATCAAGGCAACACACATCGACAGCAAGACACACACACTTGCACATGTGCAAGCGCATACTCTCAAGCATGTCACACATGTGTACACTTTCCACTGCACTAGAATGGAGTAACAATGATTTGTTTCTGTTAGAGTAGCTTGTAGAAACATCACGATTTTGCGCAGAAGTCGCACAAACCCAGATCATGAACAAACCTGCTGGTCACAAACTAGTTCTACAAAATGGTGACACAAATCACACTCGCTGTTCACAACCTTACAGCGCCAACAGAGTACCTGGCTGTCCTGCCTAGCTGACCTCCATGACCTGCTCACAGCACACCCTGGTCATCAACATGTAAAGCCAGGTCGGATTTCTAAACTGATCCAACCAGTAAAAAGTTCCACCACAGTCACAAAATCCAAACTAAAGAAAGTGATGAACATGACCAGCACAGCCATTCTGTGTGACGACAGGCTTGAAGCCGACAGCCGAGATGGAGCCAGTGTTGACAGAATGGTTCCAGGACAGTATCCAAGCACCTTTGACCTTTGAAAACGTGGACACATGTACACTTGCAGATGTCTGTTTTTATGATCTAACAAAATGTTTATCAAGCAATGCTGTCCTTGTACACCATACTGATGACATCTGCATATGAATGAATGTAAACATGTAAAAGAAAAAGTCTAAAAGAGAGCATAATTTCTATTTGAAAAATATATTAGCTTGAACTTGATAAGCTCAGCTACTGCTTATCTTTATCCACTGAGAAGACTAATGTTATTTCTTTTAACAAAGGGCGGTCCAACCCAACATTACGAATCAATGACGATGTTCTAAATTATGAGCATGTCGTAAAACTTTTGGGCATGTAAGTTACATAAAAATTGAAATGGAATTATCATACTGAATATTTACAAACATAAACTAGAAAAAAAAAGTTTGACTTAAAAAATGATAAGCAAAGAATATTTGAGCCAAGATGTGAAAATACTAAACACAACTTTCACTTTTATATCTAGCTGCAAAGTGAGGCAACTGTGGGCAGAAATCTAAACAAATTTGAAAAATTATTGATAAAGCTCTGCCGATAAACGTTGACAAACAAATCACAAGGCAAAACACGACACATTTTGACCTCTTAGGTCTTCTTCAGGTAAGAAACGCAACACTCAGGACAACGAAAATGAAAGAGTGATCACATATATCGTTAACCAATTTGGTTCATGATGGGCGTTGTGAAACTTGCCTGAAGAAGACCAAAGAGGCTGAAACGCGTCATGTTTTGTTTTGTGATTTGTCTGTCAACGTTTTTCAGCGGAGCTTTATCAATAATTTTTCAAACTTTCACTTTGTTTTATACACTCCAGGCTGACATACGGCAAAAAGCCGTTTTTAGTGCTCCCAAAAATTTATCTTTAAAAATGCAAACTTTACATTGTAAGGCATTCTGACTTGCTCTTGGTGTACCCTTTCATACATCAACACAGGGTACATACAGGGAAGTAGGAGTTCTACCTTTCGATGAGTATTGGTAACTTGCTCTTGCAAATTTTATATGTTCTACATAGCTCAGTAAACAACCATAGTGTTGAAAATGAAGTTAGCTTACGATCTGATAAAAGTTTCCCAAGACGGGAAAAAGATATTGCTTCCCTTGCTACAACTAGAACTTACACTTCTGATTTATTCAACAGTCAGAAATGGATTTGAAGAAAATGGACAGCCAGAAACTAAATTTCTTCCTTGCCCACCATGGGAATTTAAAGTGGCTAATTTTCATTTCAATCATCCTTCCTTACGAAAAAAAATGACAATGATAACATTCTTGGTGCATCAGTGAAAGATCATATAAACAATCATTACCCTGATCATAGAAAAAGTTTACACAGACAGTTCTCTGTAGGTCAACAAGTAAGCTGGAGCAGCTTTCACTATTCCTTCTTTAAAAGTGAAAAGATCTTTCTATGTTTGAAAATACAGATCCATATTCACGGCAGACCTCACTGCCATTCTTATATAGCCCTGTAATATGTATTTGGTTTCCATAAACATATACATTTCAAACTCTTTTCTATATTGATTCAAAGTCAGTTTTATATGTTCAAAGTTAATCAAACTCTACAGTCAAACAACATCTTAGTCTTGAAATCAAATGTTTGATAAATCTCCTACTTTTGAGAGGTAGTACAACATTTGGCTGGGTGCCCTCAAATTGTGGAATTTATTGTAACGAAAAAGGTTTGTTGTTTTTTTTGCTGTCCCATCTTCTGTGCCACCTCAGTGTCTGTAAACCCACCAGAGGAGACACTACACTGGTGTCAAGTCACGTCAGTGGTGTTCAGTGCCGCCTGTTCTGATCCAGCATATGCAGGACACTACCTACTAAGCCCCCTACTGACGACAATAATTGCTTGGTTGCGGATCCGGAGTGAGTGAGCTCTCCCTCCGGAGGGCGCCACCACATCCCTCCAACAACAGTTCCCACGGACTCGTCGATACCTGTGATCTCGA
This sequence comes from Conus canariensis, assembly GCA_033310375.1. Lineage (NCBI taxonomy): Eukaryota > Metazoa > Mollusca > Gastropoda > Neogastropoda > Conidae > Conus > Conus canariensis. The sequence continues at coordinate 68,313,162 of CM065724.1, forward strand.
AGGAATCATACCAAGGCCACAGATGTGGACAGAACATCAAAACTGACGTCACCATGAGAGCAGGGCATGAAGGGCCACAGAATTTGAGACTTTCTTTCATGTTGATTGATGAGAATGAGGATGATGAAGATGATGCTATGGATTTCCATTCCAGTCTGAGACATGACAGGGCTACTCAATGCTTACTTTCATAATACATCCCGGCATCAACCAGACCCGAGAGATACAGATACCTGTAGTATTGGTCAGGAAATTTGAGCAACACTCTCAGATGCATCCATTAAGTGGATGAAACTCAATTGTGTGGTCTGAGTCTCCCCAATTGAGCCTGTAGCAAACTCAACTCTGGGTTGGGGAAGAAAAATCCCACATGCTTTGATGGGAATCGAACCCATGACCTCCCAGCCAGGAGTCTGCGATGCTAACCACTTCACTAAGGTGACTGGTTGTAACGAAAGAGGTGATAAGAAGCAAAAAGTGGACCAAATCATGCTGACAATGCATGTAGTTTCAATATTCCTCTGCCTCTTCTAGAGGGATATAGATCAAATTACAGAATGCGTGTCGGAAGCACTTCAGAAAGAACCTAGAGGATTCTGGGTACTTTTTGTCCAACCCAAAAATTCATCCACCACGGTATGATACTATTTTAAGAACTCAAAATGGCCTATATTATGTAAGGTCAATCACCCTTTTGATTTACAGACTTAAAACATTGCTTTTAAAACAAAATTTACTGACGACACAAAATGCATTTGTAGTAAAAAAAAAAAAAAAAAAAAAAAATCAAATTTGCATATACTTCTAAGATATCAGCAGCTGAAAAAACGTTGCCTGCCGTGTCTGAATCTTCCATGGATGAAATTTTAAATAATTCCTCACTGATAACGACACCGGATCAGCATGAACTCAGAGTCTGAATTTCACTTCCATGTAACGAGATGCAGATGTTGTTTCTTTGTATTTGATGTTACTTGGCTTATTTTTAATTGTTACTGCATTCATTTTTTTATTTGTCCTTTCTTATTTGTCTAAGATCACATAATGTGAATAGACATCAATTTGGAGACTACAGATGTATGTTTTAACATGCACAATTTTCAGTGTAACTGACAGGGCATAAATATATTCAACATATAAACTATACTATACATATATATTCATATAAAGACTACAAGGAAGCAAAGGGCTAGGGACACACTATTTCAGTTTCTTTGGTAGGGATGTGAAGAAGAACTTGCTGCCTTGATGTTGGTCTTGATGGTAGGCATCTTTCCCATACTCCATCTGCCTGGCTTCGGACCAGGCGCTTGCTGCATGAGATGCATCTGCCCTGAGGCCATTTGCTGCTGGTGCATCTGGGGGTCAGGGCGACGCAGGTGCAGGCCTTTGGTGATAGCCCCCACTAGATTGGTTGTGTCCTTGGGAACTGAAGTCTGTGCCTGGGAGCCTTTCTGGCCTGCATCACTTTCCCATTCATCTTTTGAAGAGTTGATGATGTCTAACAAGTTGCTGGTAATTTTGTTCAGGGAGTTGAGTTGTTTTGTTGCCGTTTCATGATTAACGTTGGCGGCTTTGTGAGCGATGAAGCTGATCTTTTCTTCCACCTTAGGTTCTGGTTTTGTTCGCAGATAACCCGGCACCAGATCGTGGTTGCAAGACATCACTCGCCCCTCAGTCAGTCTCTCAAGGTGAGGATCTGCATTCTGGGAGACCAGAATGGGGAAGAGCACATAGTTGCGGAGGGAAGGCATTTTGTCACCGCGCAGGATCTGCTTCAATGAGTTCAACTGACCAGATATTAAGGCAAAGTTGTCCAGCATAGATGGCCAGTTGAGCGTTTCATATTCCCCCTCAAGTTTGGCGATGAAGGCAGCGAGTTGGTTCTTCAAATCTTGCACCTTCACAATTAGTCCCTCCAGTCCCGCCTCCAATTGTTTCTCTTCTTTCGACTGAACAGCTTGCATTTTCCTTAGTTGTAATGTTTACGGTCGACCGATGTACCGGAAGGAAGTAGAAAAAGAAAAAAAAAAAAATGGCATTTAAAAACTACTGAATACCAGAAACCAACAAAATCAAAGAAAAAAAAAAAGAAGAAGAAAAGAGTTATTGGTTCCGCAGGGCAATCCAGACAAACAGATTACAGGACCAAACGCGATGCATTTCGACTTCTTAGGACTTTCTCAGATAAAATAAAACAACATTCAGGACAATGAAGTCGAAGAACGAGCAACCACGTATCCTCTTATACTCGGCACCACATGGGTGTTGAATCTTCTTCTTCTCCTTCTTCTTCAGTGTTGAGGGCCCACAATCGAACTTGATTATTGTGGCACCTATAACTGGGTGGGTGGGGGGGGGGGGGGGGGGTTCGCTGCAGATAAATCTGGGTTGTAGACGCATCTTTAGAGTTGACATGATGAAGATAGGGGCGGAGGAAGTGGGGGAGGGGGGGGGGGTCTGAGGGACAGGAGGCGGGGGCGGAGGGGGGGGGGGGGGGGGGGTGGCGGAGGAGAGGGGAAAGCGGGGGGTCTATTCAGGGCTCATTGAGGCCCTTGACACGAATGTGTCAAGTGTTGTGGCCTCAACTGTTCCTTGTGGGAGACTGTTCCAGTTTTTAATAGTTCTGGCTGGCAGGAAGCAGCTATATTGGGTCCTTGACGTGATCATGTAAAATTGTCTGTCGTGGCCTCGTCGCTTACGGTCAGGTAGAGGAACCAGTTTTTATTTTAGGCTGGGGCAATGGACAAGGCCTTGGTGCACTTAATACAGCATAGAAAGTCTTGCTACTTGCCGTCGTTTCTCCAATGAGGGCCAGCCCAGTGTATCCAGCATGTTGCTAACGCTTGAAGTGTTCCTTATAATAATAATAATAATGAATACTTATATAGCGCCTATTCTCAGCTAGAGACCAAGCTCTAAGCGCTTTACATTCCACACTCGTTTACACAACGGGCTGCCTACCTGGGTAGTGCCGACTGAAGAGCTGCCAGCTGGCGCTTCATTCAGTCGTTTCCCGTGTCATCCAGTCAATATCGTTCAATATCGTTCACTCAGTTTCTTTACTTCCTTCATTCTTTTCATTTCTTACGCAGGGTGCATGCTGTGTGTAACGTGTCATCCATACCAACGGCCAAACTGGCCTACTCTTCCGAAAGTTGGTGATGGGATTTTACGTGTGTGCAAGATATTATGCGTGCGTTCACACACGGAACCTCGGTTTATAGTCTCATTCGAAGGACAAAGATAAATCTGGGTTGTAGACGCATCTTTAGAGGACAAAGCGTGCAGCTCGTCTTTGAACAGCCTCTATTTTGCTATGTTTTTCTCTGTGTGGAGATCCCAGACGGAAGACGCATACTCCAGATGGGGGCGAACGAGTGCCTTGTAGGCTCATTCTTTGATGGCTGAGGAGCTGATCTTCAGGCTCCGTCAGAGAAATTTTAGTATTCTATTGGCCTTGAAGCACAAATTATTTATGTGTTCGTCCCAGCTAATTTCTTTGTTGATGGTCACACCAAGGTATTTAGCTGATGTTACGGTGTCAAGGATGTGTCCATGAAGGGAATAGTCATGGTGAAGTGGGGACCTACTCCTTGTGACACGAAGGGTTTGGCACTTTGCAGGATGAAACTCCATATCCCAGCTCCTCTCCCAATCCGCTAAGCATTGGAGATCTTCTTGGAGCTGTTCTTGGTCTTGGCTACTGGTGATCATCCTGGATACTGCTGTGTCATCGGCGAACATCCGTGCTTTTGCTAAGAGCTTCTCAGGAAGGTCATTTATATCAGCTACGAACAAGCATGGACCTAGCACAGACCCTTGAGGTACACCTGACTTGACGCTAACGGAGGAGGAGGACAATCCACCCACCACTACTTCCTGCAGCCAATTCCTGAGAAAACTAGAGATCCATGCTCCCGTAGTCCCCCTGACGCCGTATCTCTGGAGTTTATGAATTAGCAAAGAGTAATTGACCCGGCCGAATGCCTTCGAAAAGTCCATTATGAGGACATCGGTCTGTTTGCCTCTTTCCAGGTTTGCAGTAAGCTCTTCAGTGAACTCTAGGAGTTGGGTCTCACACGATCTTCCTTTTCTAAACCCATGTTGGTTTTCGCTCAATATCTGGTGGCTCTCAAGGTGTTTCATTACTGCACTGACTATAGTGTGCTCCAACAGTTTGCACACCATGCTGGTAAGAGAGACTGGCCAGTAATTGGCTGGGTTGTACTGTTCTCCTTTCTTGAATATCGGTGCTGCATGTGCTGTCCTCCAGTCTGCTGGTACTATGCCTGTGGACAGGGATGAGAGGAACAGGATAGTCAGGCCAGGCGTGAGCTCCTCTGCCAGTTCTCTGAGTACTCTTGAGCGGGTTCCATCAGGTCCCCAGGCCTTGTAGGGGTTTAGATTTCTCAGCATGGACATCACGCCGTTTTCACTGATAGTGATGTTGTCCATGGATGGGATGTCAGTATTGGGCATACCTTTTCCTGGAACCCCTCCTCCGTGTATTGTCTGCCATTCCCGAGCACTGATTGGAAATGCTGGTTGAGGACTTCTGCCTGTTCCTTTGGATCAGAGGTCATTCGGCCATTCTTCTTGAGGGGAGCGACACCTATGTTTGATGACTTCTGGTACTTGATATAGCTCCAGAAGTGCTTGTTCTTAGCTGCCTGGTCAGGTGTCTCATCCTCGGTAAAGATGCCGTTCAGATATTTCCAATAGGAATGGAGGAGCTGCATCGGATTGTCTTCATTTTAGCCCTTAGTGTCTCAGACCCAGTTTTACGCATTCGTTTGAATACTCTGTCCCCTCACTGAGTGTGTCTCTGAACATGATCCACAGGTCATCTGTTGTAGCACTGTCCTGTGCCTCCAGCATCTTGTTTTTAAGTTCAGTCGCAACTTCTTTCAGGTTGTCCCTTCTGCCTTTGCATATACTGGAAGGATTCTTGGGGCCTGTTTCTTCTTTGTTGTGCTGACGATGAACTCGCAGAGGGGATGTTGTGGTCTGAGACACCTGGAACAACCTCAACCCTTGGGACGAGCTGTGGGGCATTGGTCAGGAAAAGGTCCAGGGTATTATTTTCCCTTGTTGGCTCCAGCACCGTTTGTTCCAGACCATTGTTGTTGATGATGTCCAGGACGTCTTTGTGGAGTTGCCTACTTGGGCACTTAGGCTTCAGTGATGTTGTCTGCCAGTCCCACACCGGAAAGTTGAAGTCCCCACCAACAAGTAGGTAAGCATTTCTGAGCTGAGTTGCTGCCCTCTGGAGTGATACTTCAAGTTTTCTCAGGCTAGGTTCATCTGTGTCGTCAGGCCTGTAGTACGAACACACGTAAAGAGTGCGTCGCCCCTTCAACTTCACTTTCACCCATTTCAGCTCACAGTCTTCGACTTGCAGTTCAGGAGCTGTGTAACTGTCAAGGTTGTTATGTACTGCTATTAGAACTCCTCCCCCTAATCTGTCTCTGTCTTCCCTGTAGACCTTGTAGAAGTCTGGAAGAATTTCAGCATCAGCGATATTTGAGTCTAGCCAGGTTTCTGTGCCTATGATAGTATCAGGCTTTAAACTTTCAAGCAGGTTTGGTGTCTCTGCCCCCTTCACGTTGGCCGACTGGAAATTTTATGTTCAAAACCCGTAAAGGTCAGTTCTTCCACTTACTTTGCTGGCTGCTACGGGTAGGGGTAGAGGTGTGTGTGTGTGTGTGTGTGTGTGTGTGTGGGGGGGGGGGGGGGTTAAACTGGAGGTCATTTGGGATGGGGGATGAACTTTTCAGGGACCAGTCAAGGAGCGCCGAGTCTGTCCAGTCCACTCCGTGCAAGTCAAAGATAGTCTTGCCGTTAGGGCTACCGCAGATAGCACAGTACCAGGGTGTGTCGGGGCTCCCCCCCCCCCCCCTCCCCGAGCATGGTAGTAGACAGTGTCGACACTCTGGCAGTGCCCATGGAACCACAGTCCACACTGTTCGCAGGCCACGCCTCTGTCTCCCCAACTCACTGCTAGGTGACATGTACCACAACTCCAGGAGGAATGGGACTGAGAGTCAGACCGGGACTGGGTATTGGACCGGGACTGAGTGTTGGGCTGGGGGTGGAGAGAATCCTGTTGTCCTGAGCCATTCATGCTCGGTCCAGGATTTGGCTCTGGGGACTATGAAATTGACAGCAAGATGTCTACTAAGTAGAGAAGCACGAGTCTCTCTGCCTTATGACATGGCAGCGGGCAGAACGTGGACGTGCAGTGCGAGCTAGCGTATCCACAAACACACAGTACCCCGTGCCAAGTGCACGGAACACTGTTTTCTCTCTGAAGTTCACAGAGTCCAGCTGGTCAGGGGCAAAGGGTGTATGGGTGTCACCAATAACAGTTTTATGGAGTAGGGCAGTGACCACCGCAACAAACACCTGAGTTATATAATTTCCAATTTTTTTAATCTAGATTAAAAAAAAGTTAGCTGAGCTTAAAAACAAACAGCAAACAGTTCTCACAAAGCATAAAGAACTATGCGCTCATACAAAGAAGAAAAAAAAAAGGAAAAACAGTCATTTAATACACATTTTCAACACGTCCTGTACAAAGCAAAGGTGGCTCATCACGCCATTTACATGGGAGGTAAGCAAAATTTCGTCATCCTCCTTTGTACGGAAAACTAACCCGAATGACAGATCTGTCTATATTCGGTCTTTGAGGACGACAGTAGATGACTAAGAATGAGATAATGTCATGGGTTGAGTTCAACTTGTATTTCATACTAACACAGAAGTTTTCTAACTGGAAAATCCCTCCTTCTTTTCAAACAGGTGGAATAATAATTTCTATCCCTGTATTTTGGGTTTAGTGAGGAAAGTGGAAACCAAAGCTTGTTCCATGGCAGTAGGGACAGCGAAAAAGATACAGACCATAAAATCACGATGCAAACACCCACAGGGTCATGTTACACGTGCAAGGTGTTTTTGAAACTGACACCCATTGATATATGCATGTGTTTTGTGTCTGACCCTACGTCAGCACGCATTGACCTTTTCCATGCAGATAAATGACAAATAACTGGGCAAAGCCTAAGAGAAATAAGTAGGCTAACACATGATGAGATCAATTACACGCCCATAGCTCCAAACGATTGCTGCTTACGACACCAAATCAGTTACAGAAATGTCAACACAGAGCACACAGAACAAACAAGGAGACATCCTAAACAAACAAACACAAAACGATGTTCAAAGTTCGCTCATTTCCCTTTACCTGACACAGCAACAACAACTGGAGAAATGGACGAACACAAAGTAACAACATTTGCTCAAGACAGGAACAGCCTTTTAGATCTTAAATTTTGTCAAACGAGCACACGACGAACAGAAACAAATGCAGGTAACCTCGACTCGATTGGTTTGACGAGAAATCTTACATGAGACAGGGAATAGTAAACAATGGATAACGAATGAGTAGGGGGTAACTCTCACTCCCATGCTGTCACAGAGAAATGCGGAGCCTGATGTATTCTCGGCTCAGGCAAGGGTGCCATGGTTTGAACACCAGGAGAAGCATCTAAACGCTGACAAGACACGCGTTTCTTCTTCACTCTTCTGCAGCTGCGTCGAGCACCCACAATCCAATACTGATTCCTGAGCTGCACCAACATGCTGTCCACACCAGCATGCTTCAGAGTTGCATGAACATGACGAGCTAACAGCAAGCTCATATAACCTTTCGGTACTATGATCGGATGCTGAGCTTCACTTGGTAAACCCGCAAACTGAAGCCTTCCCTGAACATGGAGCAGGCCATCCTGCCCCAGAAATGGGAGAGTTTGAAGAAAGAAGAGCCGCGGGAAACTGATTCTCTGTTTCGCAAATCCTTCACTTCCCTGTCACAGATACTCTGTGCGTGTTTCAACAATTGAACTTTAGCCTCCAAAAGCTCTTTGTAAGACAGATCACCTTGTCTCCTTTGATCGCTTGAAACTCTCAGATTATAAACAAATCGCATGACATAGCCCATCACTCTCATGGTCTTTGTCAAGCTGCAGCACCTTTAAATGCCAATGGCTGAACCTGAAACAGTTCCTATGAAGACTACATCACGAGTTTGAGTTTCAGCTTCTTCTTCTACCAAGACTATCAACGCGTGTGAAGTGTCCTTTCTTTTGCTCTGTTCCGAACAAATCTCATCACTCTGATGATCCCCCATGGTCATTCCATAGAGAGCACATTTTGATCCTCAGAACACACCTGAATCTGAAAAAATGCCTTTGTAACATCAGCAATCAAAGCCACCTTCCAACGCCTAAAGCATAACAAAATCCCAGGCAGATCAGGCATAAAACTGGGGCCTGTGTTCAATACATTCATTCAACGACACACCATTGTAACCCTTAGCCGAAGCATGAAAAAATAGGACGCACCTTGGTAGTCAACATGGGTTCTTTGACCACTGGACGGGAATCAACCATCTCCTCAGGTGGAATCTCTTCAATAATGCCTTTCTTCAGCATTTCACAGGAAACCTCAGGATACCTGCACTCCAAATCTGGATCTTTGCTGAGTCGACGATTCAGACTGTCAAGACGAGATTTCGCCAATTTCTCATTATCGGGAAGGGTTTGCTTTGCCTCTTCACTCTTCCATGGGAGAGACACCATGTGTCTCCCTTCAACAATCTGGACGCGCTTATTGAACTCATCCAGCACAGGATCGGTCACAGGAGGCTGTTTCTCACAAATACCCACAGACTCCAAATCCCAGAAGTTTTTCAAACCTGCCTCTGAAACCTCAGTGCAGAACAGCTGATGAGTGACACTCACTTGGCTGGGCACAGTATTTGCAACTAGCAAGCATCCCGATAAAACCCAGCCAAACAGTAACTTCTGAGCAACCAAACTCCGAGGCATAAATTTCATCTCACTTGTCATCAGCTTGTAGTATGCATCAAGACCCACAAGAGTGTCCTCCTTGACCTTCTGGCGTTCCGGAACTGAAACAATTCCAAGATCACCACCAAAGGAGCACAACAAACTCCTAGGGACAGACGGCTGACACACAGGAACGCAAACAGTGGGAATTTCAGTCAGCTTCAGCATCATAGCACATCCATTGCCATGCAGCTGAACATCATAAGCATTTATCTTTTTTCACACTGCTTACCCGATCAGAACCAAAGGCTGCATAGACGAGAGTTTGCGACTCCACCCACTTCGGCCCTATTTTGTCCACCAGATCATTGGAACTGTAAGATTTATCAGAATCACTGTTAAAGAGAATGACAGCCCGAGTGACCCCACACTTTCCGCTGGCAGAAACAATCTGCATTGTCTGCAACAGAAATGGTTTGACCTTCACTGACTGTATTGATGATTGACACATTAACTTTGACACCAGACATACCTGAGTTTGGCATGGCAGGGTTCTGGTGTGTGTCTGCTTTGTTTGTTTGACCAGAATTTTGTGGCTGGGAATCTTTTGGAGCACACAACAATGCATGGTGTTTGCCCTTACACCAAGCACACTCAGCCTAACACTTTTGTAAGAATGATCATGTGTTTGGATAAACACTTGAAGCATGCGCCTACATGTTGTAGTTTTTCTTTGCGGTCACACGTTGGGACCCGTGTGAGAACATAGCAGCGGGCCATGGAGAGCCCTTGCCGTCCACGCAGCCACAGTTTGCGGTCTGAAGCTATATGCAGAGCCGAAGGACGGGTGTTGACCTGCCGGAGTTCTGGACTCATCGTTGACGAAAGTCTGCGAGATCCTTCTTTACTATTTCCTTCTTCGGAAGTCCATGAGGAATGGCAAATCTTACTCGTGCGACCCGCCCGTCTCTTGCCATTCGAGGTCAGCTCCGGGGTAGGCGTGAAAAGAAGAAAGGGGTGTGGATAACATCATATGCTCACCAGAAAATTAAGTGCTTCAAGACTTCGAATGTGTACATGATACTGTCGTACGGTTCCATAGTTCGTCGATGTAGCTTCTGTGCACCCTAGAGATAACAGTTCTTGAATGTTGGAGAAACAATACGTTTGGCGACCCTACATGCTTGAAGAGCTCACAAGCACTCTTACAATTAGCAGCATTCGGCGGAAGTCCCACAATGACCGACTTCGCTTTACCCTAAAGAAGAGAGCGCAAGTAGGAAAACTGTGTAATGTCTGTCAACTCGCTTGGTCTACGACGGTTTCGAATTGTTCCCAGACAGATGTTCATCCTTTGCTATCACCACTAAAGGTAGGCAGTTCCAATTTCGGTAACTTTGTCTCCGCCACTCTCACACTGTACAGTGAACTGGACCTAGATCTCGAGTTGCCCTTTGAAAGAGCCATATATCTCTGGCTTTTTCTCTGAACACAGCAGCCGCTTCGATGTCTGCTTCTATCTCCTTTTTTCAGAAATCAGTTTTGGTTGAATATTGGATATGAATTAATGTAGCACCCACCCAGGGACGCCACATTAATTCATGTGCAACATTCAACCAAAACAAACACCTGAACTAGGTTCAGTTGACAGTTCCTCTCCTTTAATAATGGAGTCTTTAACAGTTTTTTTTCTTTTTCTTTTTGTCATCTTTATTGTGGTAACACAGAACCTTTGACCCGAAAAGAAAAGAAAACATTTTTTTTAAACAAATACAATCAAATGCGTTGGCCAGTACTGGCCGATGCAGAAAATTGTCTCCACCTTGGAGTTTCTGAGGCGACCTCAACACAATACCTGTTAAACTGACGTGACCTTCATTTGTTTCTATACATCTGTGTATTTGTTTGACTATATTGAAGATCAAAATGTTTGTGCCAGTCTTGAACAGTGTTAGTTGATTTCGTTTATTTCTCCAGTTGCTGTTGCTGTGTACGTGTGTCAGGCACATTGCACATGAGCACGCTCGTAACACCCTTATTTTTTGTGGATGTCTCCTTGTTTGCTCTGGGTGCTCTGTTTTTAGGCATATCTGCTGAGCGATTTGGTGTCGTAAGCAGCAATCGTTTTGGAGTTATGGGCGTGTAATTTGTCTCTTCATGGAAACAACAGTTATCCTATTTATTCGTTAAGATTTCATTTCATTCTAATCCAAACAGGTTGCTTGTAAAGTTTCAAAATGGAGTGACTGAGGGCGGAAAATGAAGCAAAATTTAGAAAGAGAGGGGGTTAGTTACCGCCAAGAACACAGACAAATAGAGTACAGGACTAGACACTGTGTCTAGTCCTGTACTCTGTCTGTGTCCTTGGCGGTAACTAACCCTCTCTCTTTGTGTCTAGTCCTGTACTCTGTGTTCTTGGCGGTAACTAACCCCCTCTCTTTCTAAAGGTTGCCCGCATTTGTTTCAATTCATCTGTGTGTTTGTTTGACTATACTCAGAATGGAAAAGGCTGTGCCATCTTGAATAAACGTCATGTTCGTAACATGCGTCAGGTGGAGTAAAAGTTGGAACATCGTTTTTTGAGGATGTTTCCTTGTTTGTTCTGTGTGCTTTATGTTGGTGTTTCTGCTAGACGATTTGGTGTCGTAGGCAGCAATCGTTTGGATTTATGGACATGTAGTTTATCTCATCATGGAAGCAAGAGTTACTCATTCATTATTTACTGTTTGCTGTTTGCTGCCTCTTTTAATGTTGTCGTTCCCATGTAGTGCCTTTTTTTTTTTTTTTTTTGTGCAAGGGAGAGCATCATGTAAAATCTTTGTTTTCGGGAGTCCGGAAAGGATCGGAGAAGGGGAAATCACCACCAAGATAGGATACCAACGAAAGTAGCACAAACGTGTTATAACGAGTTTTAGTGGGAAATCATTGAATTGTTTTCGACGATTTGAATATCATCGAACGATTCCTTTGACACGAATAAGTTGTTTTTGTTAGGCATGATGTTTTGAACAATGTAAGAGGGAAAACTCCCAATGATTTGAAAAGACTGGCCAGAATTAGCAGTCTGTCACAGAGGTGGTTAGCAGAGGGAGTCTCGGTCTGTATGAAAACCGTCTTAGTACCACCAGGCGTGGGATATACCGCTGTGGCATGCCATTGCAGACCAGAATATTGTCCTGTTATTGATTTGCTTTTACGTTTTGAAGAGTGTTTAGAACAGTGAAAAACAGGATGGCTCGCAACTACCGCAAGCTGTCGAAGGAAGATCTGGATGCAACTTTTGATGCCTTCTTGAAAACGGTAAACATAAGTTTTCTTCATTTGGTGTCATTTGAAGAAAAACAAATCACAACAACAACAACAACAACACACACACACACAAGCGAACAATACCTGCTGCTGCTATGACTGTTGCCAGGTTGGTTCTTATCATATATTTCTTTTTTCCATAACGAAAAGAGTCAACACTGTAGTTAGCACTATTATGCTGTAGTATGCGATGTCTTGTAAATGCACAACTTAGCAAAATTATGTGAGAACTTATTGAAGTCAAGTTCATAATAATATGAATATGTTTTAACTTTATACGTGAGAATAGTTTCCAATAATTTATAGTTCAATATTATTGGCTGTATATCTACAATTATTTCTGTAACTTGTAAGAGAAGACAGTTTGTTGGGGGAAAGAAGCTTTATTTTGTTGAGGTTCTTTCCATCAGTAAATTATCTTTTCATAGAGGGGTATGTGGCTGTAGCCAACTCATCATCTGACTCATCATCTATGAAGGTCTGTTGTCTGGACAAAATGGATTTAGTTTAAATATCCCTTGAGTCTGACAGATTGATAAAAGGTCTTTGGAAGAATTATTGATTGGCAGTACTATGATGTGATAGTCATGTTGTAGCAAAACTCACACGCGCGCGCGCGCACACACACACACACACACACACACACACACACACACACACACACACACACACATACATTCTCACTGTATGTACACACACACACACACTTAATAACCTACTCACATGTACGTGCACCTGCACACATGTATGCAAGTGTATATACAGACACAGACAGATAGGCATGCAGGCAGATAGACGGACAGACAGACATACAGACAGACTCAGAGAGATAGATACACACAGACACAGACACAGACAGACAGACAGACAGACAGACAGACAGACAGACAGACACACACACACACACACACACACACACACACACACACACACACACACACACACACTCTCTCTCTCATACCACACACACAACACATGCATACACACATTCACAAACATATGTATAGTATCATTATTATAATACTACAACATTTACACACACTTTTTTATTTTATTTTAAAGTATCTTTAAAAATATTGTTTTCTATAGATTTCTCTTTCATCAACAAACAGTAAACTAAAGATGCACACACACGCACGCACGCATGCACGCGCGCGCACGCACACACACACACACACACACACACACACACACACACACACACACACACACACACACTGGGACATGTAGTACTGTACTCTGTGGAGACATTAACTGTAAACTTCACAGTCACACACTGACATTGGTGACTGCTGGCTTTATAAAAATGTGTTCATTCTAATTTCTATTACACACTTCATGACACAACAGATTTCACTGTAAGAAATTTGTGCTACTTTCTCCAGAGAAAGCTTGTCAACAAATAACAGCTTCATGTTTTGTTCATTAGGTGTTTTTTCTGTCAGTGTGTGTTTGTTGACCTATCCAGATTGATTTTTTTTTTTGTGCAGAATTTTACCAGGGCCAACATTCTTGTCAATGGACATGTGTTCTTTTTTATGTGTGTTGGAACTTGCTTTGTGTGAGACTTGAACCCGGACCCTGGGATTTTCTTACTTTATCTTTGAAGCCCTCATTTCCTCTAAAGATGAAATGTTCCAGTATCTATCAGAAATTGAAATGATAACACTTTCATATTTAGTTAAAGCAACTGAAAAGAAAAAAAATGTGTATATTGTATGCACTGTAGCTTGTGCACCTATGGTTTCATGTAGCTCAGACAAAAGGCCTATGGTCTGTTTCAAAGTATAGAACAGTCTGTTATAAGTATCAACAAAGTGTAATGTTGAATTTGAACAGTCAGTGTCATCAGAAGACGACACAGAGAAGATCAATGAGCTACTCCGCAATCCAAAGAAAGCCAAACCTAAGGATCCTGGACTCTGGTGGATGGATGACGAGGACAAAAAGAAAGGTGAGGACATACCCTGAATCGATGGTTTTCATCTACATCACAATTTTTGATGGTATGTGTGATGAATTGCTTCTTGCTATAGTACAGCTACTTCAAAGGTGCTTTGCTTTTTTATATTGTGATGTTTTGATTTCTGTCATTCTTGATCATTCTCAACCATCATAAATCTCATATTCAGTGACATGATATGTTCAGAGATCTAGGCTGTATCATAAATCGTTATTTCACGATGTGCGACGTTTCTTAGTGGTTTATCGTAATTTTTCATTCTTGCCTTTCTTTCTGTTTGTTTTCTACAAATGATGCACTTTACTTTATTTTGGATTTATCTTTTGATTATGTTGTATCTTGTTCAGAACAAAATATAGGGAAAGGAGTGAGGGTAGAGGGGAGTGGGACTTTTGCTGAACTTTGTGTGTGTGTGTGTGTGTGTGTGTGTGTGTGTGTGTGTGTGTGTGTGTGTGTGTGTGCATCCTTAGTATATGTTAATTGCTTTTAGAAATGGAGAATGAAAGGAAGGACAGGATTCAAGGGAGGACAGTACTTTATTAGAGAGAAAGAGAGGGATAGGGAGAGGGAGTTGGGGCCTGGGCAAGAGAGAGGGAAGATACTTGAGGAGAAATAAGGAATGGAAAGAATGGGGAGAGTGTCTTTTTCTGATTTTTAATATACTAGTTTTTTTTTGATATATATATATATATATATATATATATATATGTGTGTGTGTGTGTGTGTGTGTGTGTGTGTGCGTGCGTATGTGTGTGCATGCATGCTGCAAATGTGTCACTAAGAAGTTGTCTTTTCCTCTGTGGTGCTGCCATAGTGTCAGAGAGGGAGCAGAGGTCTCTCTCTCTTTTTCTTTTTTGTTGTTGTTGTAGGGAATGGAATGGAGGGCAACCATGTGGTGCCAAAATGATGGAAGAAAACTGTTGCTATCCATATTAACTCGTAGAAAACGTTGCTGGCCCAACCGATTTTCTGATGGTGATAGCATCTGGTTTCTTGGCCTGGGTTTTCATGACACCATGAACTTACATGCAATTGTTTATTGACTCAAACTTCATGTGTGCAGTGGCATTTATATTAAAAAACGGTGTCAACCCTACCCATGACGCTCTGAATATCATCATGCGAGCATTTTATAACCTGTTGTGGGAGAGGTTTATTTTTAAGCCTGTCTTCCAGAGGTATTGGGAAAAGCTCTCTCAGTACAAATGCATGGGTGGGAGTAGTTCTGAATTATACAGATTTCTGTATTAGACTTGACTTACTTGACTTAGTCCTCTTCGCTCCTTGAGAAGCATAAGGCCTCAGCAGCAACCTTCCACCTCCGTCTGTCCCTGGCCCAGGTCTTGATCACCCCCCAGGTCAGGCTGGAGGTTCTCAGCTCGTTCAGCAAGCTCCTCCTCCAGATCTGCTTTGGGCGCCCTTGCTTCCTCTTGCCCTGCGGGTTCCACTCGAGCGCCTGCCTGGTGATGTTAGAGGGCTCCTTCCGCAGTGTGTGGCCGACCCATCGCCACTTTCTCTTCCTGACCTGGATGTCCATTGGCTGTTGGTTTGCCCTCGTCCACAGGTCGGAGTTTGGCACTCTGTTGAACCATCGCAAGTGGAGGATCTGACGGAGACATTTATTGATGAAGGTTTTGATCTTCGTGGAGGTGTTGGTGGTGACTCGCCAGGTCTCTGACCCATAGAGTAGCACTGATTTTACGTTGGAATTGAATATTCTTTTCTGTATTAACATTTTGATGATTTTTTTCCCCCGCTTGCTCTTCGATGGATGCGTGCGCTGGTTCTCCGATCCATATTTTTCACCTCAACTCCATTGGAAGTTTGTAGCTGTTCTGTTGTCTTTTGTCTGAAATAGTTCTAACTGTATAGTTCTGAGAAGTATGAAATTCAGGGTTTGTATTAAAGTAGAATGCAGTAAACTGTCCTTAAATGTCAAGTTTTCGTCAGTGTCTGGGGGGCCTTGTCCCCCCCCTCCTCCTCCCCCCAGTCCCCCCAGCAGGGAGTTGCCCCTGCACCCCACCAGGGGGCTTAAGTGGCCCATGGACCCAGGCTGCAAACTTTTCAGTATTATAAACATTTCCCACTCCCACCCATGCAAAATAACTCCCTGCTTTTCTGAAAGTTCTTCACATGTAACTTCATCCTCTTTGACTCTGCAGTTTGCCTCTCTATGAAATGCTGTGTGTCGGCAGGTTCGGGTGGGAAAAGCTTTCTGAAGAGCAAGAAACCAGTGTCCACAGACTCCCCAGGCAAAGTGAAGGCATCCGAGAGCCCGTCTTCCAGGTCACCCCGTGGGAAGCTGGCAAAGCACGCCTTGGTCAAGAAAAGCAAGCCAGACAGGACCAAAAGCAAATCAGGGAGAGAGGTTTGCATTTAGCCATTGTATTGCATAGGTGGGAGAGAGGTTTGCATTCAGCCATTGTATTGCATAGGAGGGAGAGAGGTTTGCATTCAGCCATTGTATTGCATAGGAGGGAAAGAGGTTTGCATTCAGCCATTGTATTGCATAGGTGGGAGAGAGGTTTGCATTCAGCCATTGTATTGCATAGGAGGGAGAGAGGTTTGCATTCAGCCATTGTATTGCATAGGAGGGAAAGAGGTTTGCATTCAGCCATTGTATTGCATAGGTGGGAGAGAGGTTTGCATTCAGCCATTGTATTGCATAGGAGGGAGAGAGGTTTGCATTCAGCCATTGTATTGCATAGGTGGGAGAGAGGTTTGCATTTAGCCATTGTATTGCATAGGAGGGAGAGAGGTTTGCATTCAGCCATTGTATTGCATAGGAGGGAAAGAGGTTTGCATTCAGCCATTGTATTGCATAGGTGGGAGAGAGGTTTGCATTCAGCCATTGTATTGCATAGGAGGGAGAGATGTTTGCATTCAGCCATTGTATTGCATAGGAGGGAGAGAGGTTTGCATTCAGCCATTGTATTGCATAGGAGGGAGAGAGGTTTGCATTCAGCCATTGTATTGCATAGGAGGGAGAGAGGTTTGCATTCAGCCATTGTATTGCATAGGAGGGAAAGAGGTTTGCATTCAGCCATTGTATTGCATAGGAGGGAAAGAGGTTTGCATTCAGCCATTGTATTGCATAGGAGGGAAAGAGGTTTGCATTCAGCCATTGTATTGCATAGGTGGGAGAGAGGTTTGCATTCAGCCATTGTATTGCATAGGAGGGAGAGATGTTTGCATTCAGCCATTGTATTGCATAGGAGGGAGAGAGGTTTGCATTCAGCCATTGTATTGCATAGGAGGGAGAGAGGTTTGCATTCAGCCATTGTATTGCATAGGAGGGAGAGAGGTTTGCATTCAGCCATTGTATTGCATAGGTGGGAGAGAGGTTTGCATTCAGCCATTGTATTGCATAGGAGGGAGAGAGGTTTGCATTCAGCCATTGTATTGCATAGGTGGGAGAGAGGTTTGCATTCAGCCATTGTATTGCATAGGAGGGAGAGAGGTTTGCATTCAGCCATTGTATTGCATAGGAGGGAGAGAGGTTTGCATTCAGCCATTGTATTGCATAGGAGGGAGAGAGGTTTGCATTCAGCCATTGTATTGCATAGGAGGGAGAGAGGTTTGCATTCAGCCATTGTATTGCATAGGAGGGAGAGAGGTTTGCATTCAGCCATTGTATTGCATAGGAGGGAGAGAGGTTTGCATTCAGTCATTGTATTGCATAGGAGGGAGAGAGGTTTACATTTAGCCATTACATTGCCATAGGCAATCATATTCATAGGTGTAACATGTAAATGGTTGAAGCAAACAAACAGTCTCTGACTCAGATATACTGTACTTGTTATGTTATGAACACATTTTCTGCAATTTAGCTTACAACTTTGTATAAGATCCAGAAAGGTTAAAGGGAGTTCTTGGGTGGGGCGGGGGGGGGGGGGGGGGGGGGGGGGGGGGAGAAGTAGGGGGAGAGAGTTGAGTGACTTTCTGTATAGCAGCTTCTTTTTTCGTGTCATGTTTCTGTTCTGCTGGATTGAGTGGGGGAGGGTGTGGGGGAGGGTGTGTGTGTGTGGGGGGGGGGGGGGGGGGGGACATAACCTGCTGTGTATTGTGTGAATTTGCTTATCTTGTTCTACAACAGATTGAAGGTTGACACATGATATTTCAGTGAACATGTACAGTCACAAGTAATATACCAATTTACAGTTGTCTATTCCAGGCAAGGGAAGCAATTCCATTGCATTGTTTTACCACTGAACCAAGCAAAGGGCCAAAATTTTATGCTGCATTGAGAGAACATTGAATGAACATTTTTTTTGGGTCAAATATTTTAAGGGACAAAACAATACGATAAAGGATAAAGAAACATGATGCATTTCTTAAAGCATGTAACAACTGTAAGAAGAGATGTATGTTCTGCTCTGTTCACTCATGTTCATTATCTTTCTGAGTTAGAAAGTATCATAATCATCTTTCTGCTTTTGTTGTTCCTTTAGTCGTTCTGTTTTCGTTGTTGTGTAAAAAATTGCGCATTTTGTAGGTGTATCTGAAGTAAATGAATCTAGACACATTCATGGAAATTGAGGCTGGTATTCTGTGTGAAAGAAAGTGTGGCAAATTCCACCTCCCGCTTTCTCCTTTCCTCCCTCGAGTACCCACAATGCCCCCCTCTCCTCTACAGACGCATGCACTTCCCCCCTTCCCACTCCCACATTTTCTTTTGATAATCATAAATTTTCAAACATGACCAGATCTTCGTTGGGTCAAAGACTCAAATGAACTCAGCAAAATCCAAAGATACTCTCCAAATGAGAAAAGATAGGCGACATGTGAGTCATTTTTAATACTGATTGAAGCAAATTGTCTTTAGTGGGTACTTGGTGTAGAAGGTTCTCCACTGGTGAAAACATTACCTTGAATGTACTTTACATGATTTCATGTCTCATAAATTACTGCTTGCTCTGAAAAAAATGTCCAGGCAAAATAATACAAATGATTTTTGACTGCTGATCTTCTGTTTCAGCAATACCAACTATCTTTGAGGATGCTCAGAAGATCTGTATTAAAAAAAAAAAAAGTGGTCCTTTTTTTTTCTTTTCTTTCTATTCTAAATGGTCTAGGCAAAACTTTCGGATCCTATGTACACCCATGAATTTTGACCTATTTATTAATTAATTTTTCAGAGTTCACCAGGTAAAGGCAAAGGAACTCGAGGCAGAGGACCCACAGATGTGTCCATGAGCAAAGACAGCCTTGAGGATAGTGAGTATGATGACTGTGTGTGTTTACTTGGTGTGTTGTTTTGCTGAATCTTTTTTTTGTTGTTGTTGAGATCCTGCAAAACGTTTGAAAGCTACTTATACCTAGTACCTCATCTCCCCAACCCCAGCACACACACAACACACACACACACACACACACACCACACACACACACACACACACACACCACACTCTCACACTCTCACACACACACACACACTCTCACACTCTCACACACACACACACGCACACACACACACACACACACACATACACACACACACGCACACGCACACACACACACACACACACACCAGTGTCTATCATAAGTCACAAAGGAGGTAAGTACAGCTACCCAAGCTGTGCGATCGTTGATTTTTGGAGTACAAGATGTTTTAAAATGGTTATAAAGAAAAGGTTTGTTTCATTCATGAATAAAGTGCTTTGAAACATAGGACACATTAGTGTCACCTCACACAAAACTCCACTTTGTATCTGAAGCTGATATACTGGGAATGTAAATGTGACCATAATTGAGTATATAAGAGATGAAACTTGATGCAGTGTTTGGACCGGACTGATGGGGGATGTTGGATGAAAAGTGCTGTTAGCGGTGCAGACACAGACCCTAACCATGGCCTCAGGTCATGGTGTACAAACTGACAGACTCAGCTAGGTGTCAAAACTGATTTTAATGTAGGAAAGGCTCTTTTGAATGTGAGAGGCCCGAGTCAGAACTTTAAAGAAATACAGGGTTCGTACATAATCCTGGAAGTCTGGAAAAAGTATGGAAAAATGAAAAAATCATTTCCAGGGCTGGAAAAGTCTTGGAATTTTGTCATTTGTGGCCATGGATCTGGAAAAGTCCTGGAATTTTGTAAAAGCTGTGCAAACTTTTTCATGATGTCGAATTTCACTTTAAGTTTCTTTACAAAAACATTGAAATATAATAAAAAACAGAAATTAAATCACGCACAATGATTGCGGTTTTCAGATTTCCTCTGGCCGGAGGTTCAGCAGACATTTTTTTCTGCAGAGTAGCTCCCCTTTACTGTGAAAAGTGTTGCGCATGCGCAGTTGGTACCATTCCTTAACTTCCTTTCGAGTCAACAGCGCTGCGAGGGAAAATAGCGTCGAAGTATTAAAGAAAACATGGGAAAATGTGTGTTTAGCCTAGCCTGGCTTGACAATACAAATTATCGCAAATGGATTGCTCTTGCTTCCGATGGATGCAAGACAAAAGCATGGTGCCTGCTGTGCAAGAAAGACTTCGACATCGGGAACATGGGCGAAGCTGCTCTGAAAAGCCATGTGGCAGGCAAGAAACATCAAGAAATGATGCAGCTTTCAGACAAAACGGTGCACGCACACACACATTCTGGGGTCTGGAAAGATTATGAAAAGCCCAGGAAAAAGTCTGGAAAAAGTATGGAATTTTGTTTGGTCACATCTGTGGGAACCCTGGACTCAAATAGAACACCTCGATCACAGATTATAATAAAACGCACATATAAATCAACAGACATGGAGAAAAAGTGGAAATTGGCCAGTGCAGAGAATCCTCATACAGGCCAATGCAGAGAGATTATCCATGGTG
>CM065724.1:68339098-68364098 GCA_033310375.1 Conus canariensis
TCTACCCCAGTGTGGACCAAGATTGCTTCAGATCTGGTGAAGACTTCCATTCTCTCTGAGGAGATGGATTCCACCTCTTTGGAAAGGGTATGGTTTCAGAGGTGCCTCTTCGCCGTTTTCTAGGATTTGTTGCCTTTCTTTTCCATGTTCTTGGGAAACATGGCAAGTGGAGGCCTTTGAATGACTTCAGCAGGCTGAATCCATTTTTGTTCTACACTGAAGTTCACTATGGAGACTGTTTGAAGGGTATGTGCTTCCATTCTACCTGGAGATTGGGCTGTAAACCATATTCTTGTTCACAGGCCATTCCAGAAGTACCTGCACTTTGCTTTTCAGGGAACGCTCTTTGCCTTCAAGGCCCTTCTTTTTGGTCTGTCTTCTCAGCTTTTGTGTTTTCGTCAGAGTGATGGACATGGTCATCTCTGCGGTGGGGCAAAGAACCAGTTGAGGGTCTTCAATCTACCTCGATGATCATCTCCGAAAGAACCAGGGCCAGGAGATTCTTTCAAGGATCTTTCCACTCTCAAGCAGACCCTTAGTTGCGCGCTGCTCATTAGGGACTGCTGGACTACCTCGGCATAGCCTTGGAAACACTGCTGTAAAGCCCCTGCCAGTGAGTTCCTGAGTGAAGCAGGTAATGCACCAGGCTTATGCCAGTGGCCAGAAACCGTTTCCTGCCGGAGCAGTTGTAAGGATGCATGAAGTCCAGGCTCTCTCTGCCAGTGGCATTCTCCGGCGGAGCGCCGCAGTTGCTGAGTTCTGAGCCTGGGGAACTGTGCTCAGACATTCTCATGTGGGATCAGTGCCACATTGATCAGGTGAACATGCTGTCCAGCGTCCTTTCCAATGTTATGGCAACTGTTTGATAGAAAGAAAGACATTATTTCTCTGTAGAAAGTATTTTTATGCTGTGTTTTGGTTCAGAACAGATATGATACATAATTGTAAGTTCTTTTTTAATGACAGGTAATAACAAGCAGCACGTACATCATTAAACTTGATTTCTTTTAGATGTACAGTTATTTGTTGTTAATGGGTCTTCATGGATTAAAAGTGACAGCTTAGGTAAGTTTGTATAAAATCAATGGTAATGAGTAGAGTCATGTTAAGGAAATTGGTAGTTCTGTGGCTGCTTAACAATTTCAAGTCTGTTGTATTGTACGATCGTATTCTGATACAATGTTTAGTGAATGATGAAGTGTGTGTGTGTGTGTGTGTGTGTGTGTGTGTGTGTGTGTGTGTGTGTGTGTGCGCGCGCACGTGTGTTAATATGAGTGTGTTCAAATAGTAAACAGGGCTTAATTTGTGAGCTCAGATATCAGTGGTAGATTTCATTCCATTCTCCATTGCTGCTGATGGGAACCTTACACAAATGATTAACTCATCAGATGGAGCAGGCAGTCTTGGAGAGAGTGACAGAAGTCCTGGCAAGCCAGGCTTTGACACATTGGATGAGCTGGCAGAAAAACAGAAATTTTTCCAGGTAAGGCTGGTTTTGGATTGGTGAGCATCCACACTGTGTAATAATATATATAAGTGCCACCATAAACTTTGGTTCTAAAGTGTGACATAGATACTAAAACAATTTACATGCAACATTGTTGAATATTTCTCGACTTATTTGGATGCTAAAGATGGTGAATTTCAAGTTAACTAAAAAGTCAGACTTAAACTTACAAATTTTGACGTTACAAGTTTGAACTCGATACAGTACTGTTGAGAAAAAAAATCGGTCATGAGTTCTGCAGATAATGAACAGGACTTGATACTATTGAAACGAAAACACCGATCATTTCTTTGAATTTTTTTTTGGGAGGAGGGGGGGAGGTGCAGGGGGTGGGGGTGGGAAGAGTTTTGACCTTTAAGGTCATTAAAGAGCATAGCAAGTTGTTGCAGCTTGAATATTGTGATTTGTGGTTGATGGCACTAGAGCTGTGCTGTTTTGACAAGGTTTTTGGACATGATGTTTATCTAAATAACCATTTACAAATATACGTTAATCAGCCTTATCATCAGGTACTTTTTGTTGACCACACAGAACATGTTCTGGAATGTTTTTACTTCGTAGATAAGTTTTGAGATTTTGGCTTTCAGGAAAGTCAAGAAACTTGGTGAGAACTGCTTGGGGTTAGCATGTAACAAAATGGGAGACTAAAACCTCTTCTCATTTTCTGTATATCTCTTCACAAGTAATAAAGACACTTTTCTCCCCATGAAGAAGGGCCCAGGGCCCGAAACATCAGGAAATAAAATCTCACCTTTAGGACCAGCTACCACATTCAGGTCAGTTTGACCCTTTTTCCTCCTAATGAAGACACAGTGGTTTTTGTTGCATTTTTAAGTTTCTTGAATTATTTCTGGAAAAACCCATACATAAAGAAAATGTTCAAAATTACGTATATTTCAGGTGTGTTTTTTTTTGGTTTAAATTTTAGAATAGGCAAGTCATTGTTCTCAAGATCGTGACTGTATGCAACATTGCAGAGTTATGTTAAGTCTTGTGGTTTAGAGATAATGCTGAAACAACACAAGAAAGGAAAAACTGTAAAATGTTCAAAATAATTTATATTTCACGTGTTTCTTTTTTTTTTAAATTTTAGAATAGACAAGTCATTCGAAAAAAGCAGAAGAGCACACAAAACAAAGTGTGAAGTAACACGGTTTTAATGAAGGACACAAAACAGGACAAGAAATTTTCAGCAATATGCCTTCCTCAGCGCCAAAAAATAAAAGCAGTACAGACATTAACATGCGCAGTACTCCCTTGTGAAGCCAAAGTGGTGAATGAAGTAGACAGAGGGACAGTGGGAGAGAGGGTGAGTAGAGTTCGAGGAATAGGGCACTAGGAAAGAGGGTAGAGTTAAGAGAGGAGGAGGAAAAGGAGAGAGAGAGAGAGAGAGAGAGGGAGAAGGGAGGGGGGGGGGAGAGAGAATGGAAGTAGAGGAAGAGTGGAGAGAGAGAAGAGGACGGGGAGGGGAAGGAGAGTGAGAGGAGGGGGAGGGTGTGATTGTATGTAGTGGGTGTGTTGCATATGAATGAAATGAACAAGAGAAAACACAATAAATAGAATACAATATGCACAAGGAAGCATTGTGAATGACAAAGGGAGGGGGGGGGGGGGGGAAGAGAGGGGGGTTAGCCGCCTAAAGCACCCGACCCAAGTCTGACCCCAAGGTAGGTTACCCTACCCAAGCACCAAGGGGTGAGAGGGAAAACGGGAGAACCCGGAGGAAAAAACCCCCTAGCCAGACGCAGCTAAGAGCTGCAGGGCTCGCCCCCACACACGAAAAAGCTCTTGCGCGCAGGCACAACCACACACACACACACACACACACACACACACACACACACACGCACACACACACACACACACACACACACACACACACATACATACATACACACACACACACAACCACACACACACATACATACAAGTGCGTGCGCGCGCATGAACACACACGCACACACACATACACACGCCCATACGCACACACACAATCACACAAACACACACATATATAAGGGAAAAAAAAAAAGGGGGGGGGAGGTGGTTACAATGGAGAATAAATGAGTAAATGTACAAACAAGGCATACATTAAGACATTTGGGTATAGCATAGGGAGGTAGGTGGTGCTATGGTGGCGCAACAGAAAAAGGCAAAAATAAGAGCATTAACGCAAAAGTTAGATATGAGGTCATGATAAGAAGCACTAACAACACTCCCAATGACCAAAAAAAAAAAAAAAAAAAAAAGGTGGGAGGGGGGGGGGGGGGGGGGAAGTAGGAAGAGACGTAAAGAGAGGACACGTATGAAGGCCCTAAAAGAGAGATGCCTGAGAAAAGTGCTAAGGGAGAGAAGGAGGAAGAGAAGCCTCGAGAGGTCCCGCAGAAGTCATTGTACTCAAGATTGTGACTAGATGCAACATTTCAGAGTTGCAGTAAGTCTTGTGTTTTAGAGATAATGCTGAAACAACACAAGAAAGGAGAAAGGTATACATCTGTTCGATTGGGGACTGATATCCTCTGTTGCATGGCTGAAGCTAATTTTACATTTTGTGACAGGAAATGTTGTTAATGTTCATGGCTTTTGTAGTGATCAGAATGAAAGAGTTGTATGCCTCAAGATTTACTTTGATAATTCAGCCTCTGAAAACCCTGACTTGAGACCTAGTGTCATGCTCAGTGATTGGTTTACATTGTTATCATCATCATTGACATAACTAGGAATTTTTTCTTCTTCTTGTGTACGCAGGCTGATTTTCCTGCTGACACTCCCTGTATAGACAGGCAAGGATTAATCCCATCTACCCTACAAGGGGAGTGGAGTTCTGTGTGTATGACCGTTTTTTTTTTATCCCGCCATTAGGGCAGCCATACTCCAACTTTGGGGAAGTAACTAGGAACGAATTTCATTAGAAAACCACTACTTTCTTGCCAGTTATCATGGGGCCGGAATAGCCCAGTTAATAGAGCACCGGACTCGTAATCTTGGTGATTCAGGGCTTTGCTGTTTCAAATCTCAGCCAGGCCATTTTGGTGCAGGGGATTTTTTCCCACAGAGTTAACATTGGTTCTGACTCCATTTCCCACATAGTCCTTCATATGAGACTATAAACTGAGGTTCCATGCATAAATGCGTGCATAACATCTTGCACACACATAACTTCCCATCGCCATCTTTCGGAAGAGAGGGCCAATTTGACCGTAGGTATGGATGATATGTTGCACATAGCATGCACCCAGCGTGAGAAATTATAAATGAATGAAGGAAGTAAGGAAGTTGAGTGAATGATATTGACTGGCTGACAGTGGAAACGACTGAATGAAGCATCGGCTGGCAGCTCTTCAGTCGGCGCTACCCAGGTAGGCAGCCCATTGTGTACACAAGAGTGTGGATTGTCAGCACGTAGAACCTTTGGCAAGGCACTATATGAATGCTATGTTACTATCATTATTGTAGCTGGAAATAATTTTTTACTTATTTTCAAATGCTGACAGGACCTGGAGTCCAAGGCCAACGAATCGCTGGACTATAGTCAGCTGAATCGGGAGCTGAGCGCCACAGGAACCATGTTTTCCCCAGGAACTGGCATGAGCAACATACCGAGAATCTCGGACCAGTCACCAAACAGCAGTCCTGGCATGGCCTCTGCTCCTTACGAAGAAGATCTGGATGATTCCGTCGACAGAGAGGTTGGATTAGATTCTGGGTAATGGAGAAATAGTGTTTGGGAGAGGTCAGATGGGTTTTTTTTATGGTGGACAGAAGATCAGTTGTTGACGGAAACTCCATGCCAAAGAGGCAGGGTAATCACTTGGTAAGGGATATATGGGGTTGATAAGAGAGTTGTTTGGTAAACAATTGAAGTAAAATGGGGTAAGTTTTGTCTTTTTACAGTAGACCACCATGATTTTTAGACTTATGACTTTTTTCTTGGCTATCAAGGTAGATGATGGACAGATTCAAGAGCGTTTCAAAGAACATTTCACAGTGTAAATCGTGAAATGGATGGAAGTGTTTACTGGTTCAGATTTCTGCAAGATATTGGTAAAGGTAGAATTATATGTAAAATTATCTGGATCAACCACATGACAGTGTCTCTCTCTGTAACTTTTGTTTTTCTTTTCCTGCTCAATGTGACTTTACCCCCCTGATTGTTGACAGCCATGAACAGGCCAGTGTGGTTGGCTGGATTGTAATAATGAAAATATAAACTATATACCTCGCTTTCCCACAGCCCCTTCCCTTCTTTGTCCTTCTCTTCTCTTCTGTAAACATTTCTCCTTTTTGCCTGAAGTTACTTAAGTTACTGAAGTACTGAAGTAAGACACTGCTGTAAGTAGTATGTGCATCAGATGTTTAGACCTGTGAATCTTCTCAACTCTGTTTCTAGGGCCCTCAGGCTGATTGTTAGAACATATACCTTTGTTACTCATGCCTACACACATACCCTACTTCCGCCCCTCTTTTGACACGCTTGCTTTCAGTCTTTGCCTTGGTTTTTTTTTCAGTCAAATAAGTTTTTTTGTTGCGTATCCCTGGAATTAATTGCATGAGAATGAAAATCGGGCATGATGCTTTTGCAGACATCATCACACCAGAAACCCAGTATGCTTTCAAAAGGTAAGTGCTTTGCATAGCAATGTGTACAAGTATTCTATATGAATGCTTTGGGTTAGGGAACATGGACAAATGAAATTTAAAGATATTTTTCTTATGATTAACCTGAAGAGTGCCTATAAGCCGTCAGCTGACGCCGAAGTAAAAATGCTTTCCCAGTGCCTATGGGCCATCCACTGACGTCATGCATTTTTCTTCAATTTTCATTCGTTACTATTTCTATTAACGGACTTAAATAGAGTGTGCGTAGTAAGCCTTATATGTCTGGAGTATTAAAATGATATGCAAATGACCACACGTGAGGGGAAAGCCCATTTATTCTCATCACTGACTGGATGACCAGCCAGCACTTCGTCTCGCTTGCAAAGATGGCGGCGCAACCTTGGACAAGCGTAGCGACCAAATCAACGTATTTACACAGCTGAGCAGGCTCTGCTAATCATTTTTGACAAAGACAATAATCTTTTATTCAACAACTTACTCGAGCATGAAGGTGAGATGATGATTGTGATGGAATTGCTGACCGTATTCGTCAGTTATTGAGTCGGGCTGTGTGACCTCAGTGTGTGTTCAGCTGACTGGTTTGCCAGCGTCGAACGAGCTCACCTAGTGTGTACTCTGCACTGCATGCCAGTGGCCAGTGATGTGATAGTCAGCGCGAGAGGGGAGCGTGGCCTGCTCGTGGCGTGACATGGGGCAGAGGGAAAGGTAGGAGAAGAGGAGGAGTGAAAGAGAGGGTTGAAGTCCAGCAAGGGGGCGTGGTGGGGGGAGGGGGGCGTGGTCATGGACTGACCTGTCTGCATAGAGTGTGAGCGTCTTGATAGACTTCTAAACTGTTTTACTTTCATTTACATGTGTAGTGTGACAATACAAACTTTATTTTCAACTTTTTTGCTTTGTGTTCTTTTTTGGATGTGAAGCTGTAGTGGTAAATACATATGTTTTTGATCGTGCAAAAAAATCTTATCCAAATCTAAATGCCTAAATATTTTTTTATTATCAAAATTAAAACAAAAGAAGCCCAGATTCAAAATCTTCATTCAATTTCCTTCAAAAATCATATATATTTCATTGTTATATCTTTTGTAGTTTCTGAGCTAGAATTTTTTGTTAATTATTACCCCCAAATCATTAGATTTCCCTGGCACTGGGAAAGCCTTTGTTTGTAACATTTTCAAGCAGTGAACGGGTTAAAGGCAATTGACTGGCCCTTGGAGCAGTGTGTACTTGTACTTTTCATGTATGCTTTTGATTGGAGAACTTGGACTTACGATATGTGGAAAGATCTTATGATAAAAGGCAATTGATTGAAAGGTTTTTTTTTAACGTTTTGTTGTCCCTGGTAGGTTAACTGTGGGAAAATGGCTTTGGGGATATTACACCTCTGCCTGCCTCCCCACCTCAGGTCTTGGACATGATGTCCAAGGCTAGTGACACACACAAGTCAGATTTACCTGAAGCCTTCTGCCTCCACTAGTTGTATGGTCATGTGGGAGATACTTTTTTTTTGATGAGAATAAATGGAATTGAATGTGTTGTAAGCATTTCACACACTAACCCTCTTGTAATGATATATCTTACATCAAAACTGGTCCTGATCTTTATCATTTTGTCAGACAATTTTCAAGGAAACCATGGTTTTCCTAGCATATATGCTGCACTTTTTTTTTTTTTCTAATTTACTTGAAGCAGCCCCCCAGTTAGGTTATGGTTGTCTAGAAAGATAAAAGTAAGTAAGTATTGTTCATGTAATGAAATATTATCCAAAAAAAAAGATAAAAAGAAAAAATCTGTGAGAGGTACCATCCACAACTTCAGGTAGAATGGAATCTCTGGTGGGCATGTCATCATTCAGACTCGGCTCTTTCATTGTCATGACAACCTCGACATCAAAAGCATCTTAGTACAAAAGAATCTGTCAGAGAACAGGAAGCAAATTTCCACAGTAGCAGTCTTTCATTAGTGTTTTGTTGAAATACAGTTGTAGGATAATAAGCAAGAAGGGGTACTTCTTGCTCCCTTGATGAGATGAACACATGCCCATAACATTAAAATGAGCGCTGCTTGTAGCACCAGTTCGTCTTGCACAAGTGCAGACAACAAAACACACAGACCAGACAAGGCAACATAGGAAAAGAATGTATTGAGCTTGTCTGTATACTTCGCTCCTGACCCATGCACACACCAACAGCTGAAGAAATAAACAAACACAAATTAACATTTATTCAAGACTGGTACCAGCCTTTTGATTTTGCTCATTGTCAAACAGAACACACAGTAGATGAAAACAGATACAGGTAATCTTGGTTTGATTCACATGAAAGGAGTCTTGAACGAAGCATAGAACGGTAAACAGAAACAAGAACAGTAGGTAACTCTTGTAGGTAACATGGTTGTACAACTTGGCATGTCAGATAACCAAGTCAGCCAAGGAAGTTATGTTTTCTTCTGCATTGGATGGTTTGTTTATTTATCTGTCTCTCGGCAAATAACACAAAAAACTGATCAATTGATTTGATGAAACTTCGGAGAAGGGTGGAATGCAGCTGAAGGACATACCCATTACATTCTAGTGCAGATCCAGGGGCAGGAATAGCTCAGTGGTAGAGCGCCGGACTTGTAATCTTGGGGTTGCGGGTTCGAATCTCCGCCGGCCGTTTTGGTATAGGGGGATTTTTCCTCGGAGTTGACATTGGTTCTGACTCCATTCCCCATACAGTCCTTCGAATGAGACTATAAACTGAGGTTCATGTGTGGAACGCACTAACATCTTGCACACACTTTAAAATCCATCACCAACTTTGGAAGAGGCCAGTTTGGCCGTGGTATGGATGACACATTAAACATAGCATGCACCTTCCCGAAGTTGGAGTATGGCTGTCTTATGGCGGTATGAAAAACGGTTCATACACATCAAAACTCCACTGTCTTTGTTGGGTAATCCTTGCCTGTCTTACAGGGAGTGTCCGCAGGAGTATCAGCCTGCATAAGCAGAAGAGAAGAAGAAGAGTGCAGATCCAGAATAAGGGGCAGATCTCGGATCCATCAGCAAGGTCACCTTAAAAAAAAACACTTGGAACTGATTTTAATTTTTGGCGCAGATCTTGATCAAACGGCAGACTTGTTCAACCGTGGCAAGAGTCTCTGCACTCCCCTAAGTGTACTTCTGCTTCAGAATGCATTAGTTCTCTGTCCTTTGTTTCTATGTGGAATTGTAACACTTTCATGCCATGGATGCTGGAACCTACACAGAACATGGAACGATCTGTCTGCTGTTATTGCTCCAGTGTCCTTTGGACTCCACGCTGAACACGACCACTTCGCCCCAGGCTCCGGGTCAGGAGGGCACAGGGTCTCGGGACACCACGCAGGACAACCTGGGACAGACCCTCCCTGAGACGCTGAAGACACAGGGAACTGCAGGTCTGTCCAAGGGTGTGAGGTGGTCTGCCCTGACAGCACAGGAGAACATCGTATCTGCATACAAGCATCAGCACAAACACATTCATGCACACACACATGTGCGCGCGTGCGTGTTTTGTGTGTGTGTGTGTGTGTGTGTGTGTGTGTGTGTGTGTTGTGTGTGTGTGTGTGTGTGTGTGTTTATGTGTGTGTGTGTGGGGTGTGTGTGTGTTGTGTGTGTGTGTGTGTGTGTGTGTTTTGAGTTAGAATTAGTATTTCATCATGTTTTCTGTAATATGCGCTTTGGGCTCTTGCGAGTAAAGCACTCAATAAATATACTTTTACATTACATTACATTACAGATCCTACACACACACCCATACACACACTTACATTTGAATGTAATTGCTGTAAATAGAGTGGTGCGCAAAGGGATAGATACACATTCTAAAATATGATTAAAATGATACATATGCGGGAATGCTTATGTTAATATACAAACATGAACACTTTGTGCTTGTCTGCCTCTTTTTGCCCTCTTCCATCTTGCGAAAGCACACACACTTACACGACACACAGACCAGACATGCACACACACACACACACACACACACACACACACACACACATGCACACACACACACACACACACACACACACACACACACACACACACAGGACACAAACACACACACACACACACGACACACACACCACACACACACACACACACACACACACACACACACAACCTCTCTGAAAGTAGATGACTGAAGGTCAGTGAAACGGTCTGCATGTGATGAACTTGTCTTGGGTCCAATGCAGGCGCCATAGGGACAAACACCAGCCGGGAGATCGAGGAACTGCACCAGGCGCTGAGGAGGTGGGCATGTCACAGACCCTGGTGGGGCCAGAGTCCAGGAATGCCTCAGGAAGAGACCAAGCGACTGACTCCGACCCCCTGTCCAGGAAGCCAAGTGAGTCATTGATAGAACAAGAGGAAAAGCATCATGTCAAGGTATATGTGTATACACGTAGATGTGTGTTTGCACACCGACATGCTAACCCACATCCAAGCACTCATCCACACACACACATATACACACTCAAAAGTCACACTCTCACACACTCACACAAAAGTATACATAACATGATGGAAGCAGTTTCATATGTAACAAATTTCACACGCACGCATGCATGCACGCACGTATGCACACACACACGTATGCACACACACACAGACAGACACAGACACAGAACACACAGACACACAGACAGACAGACACACAGACACAGACAGACAGACACAGACAGACACAGACGCACACAACAAAACACACAACCACACACACGCACACACACACACACACACACACACACACACACACACACAAAATCAAGCATGTGTGTGTGTTTGAAAGGACACTTAGCCTAGGCCTGCTGATGCCTTCGTTCACCTGTAACAACTCCAGACTGAACACAGACGGGCAACATGAAGAACAGCATGCGCCACTTTATCTACTTACTGACCATGTGCTCAAAGTGAAGAGTCACTACACAACATGTCGCTTGGTCCACGGCCAAGTCCAGTGGGTTAGCTGTCAACAGCATGCCATGGAAGGCGTTTTTTTTGTTTTAAACAATCAAAGAAAACTGCACGCATCTGATGTATGTAGTCTCTTTAATCACAAACAGGTCAGTGTAAACAAAACAAGCTTTACAAAGAGACCAGAGATTGATTCCAGAAGGGGGGTATTGAAATTGTGCATCGTACCAGCCGCCGTGGCGAAGTGGTTAGCGTCGCGGACTCCGGCTGGGAGGTCGTGGGTTCGAATCCCATCAGAGTCATGTGGTTTTTCTGCCCCGACCGGCTCCTACCCAGAGTTGAGTTTGCTGCGATTCAGTTGGGAAGACTGGGACCACACAGTCGAGTTTCATCCACTTAATGGATGCGTTTCTGAGAGTGTTGCTCAAATTTCCTGACCAGCACTGCAGGTGCCTGTATCTCTGGGCCTGGTTGATGCCGGGATTTATTATGAAAGGAAGCGTAGAGTACAGCCCTGTCATGTAGTCTCAGACCGACAGGAAATCCGTAGCATCGTCTTAATCATCCTCATTCTCATCATCAGCATAAAAAAAAATGTCTCAAGTTCTGTGGCACTTCATGCCCTGCTCTCATGGTGACCTTATTTCGTTGTCCTTCTACGTCTGTAGCCTTGGTTTGGTTCCGTCGGGGTCACCGGTATCGGCGAGTCTATGGGGGGCTGTCGTTGGACGAACGTGGTGGCGCCCTCCGGAGGGAGAGCTCACTCACGCCGGCTCCGCGACTAAGCAATTATTGTCGTCAGTAGGGGGCTTAGTAGGTGGTGTCCTGCGTATGTTAGATCAGAACAGGCGCCACTGAACACCACCGAAGCGACTCGGCAGCAGTGCAGTGTCTCCTCCGGTGGGTTGCCTCTTGACGACTTGACATTGACTACCCCCAGTGGATTGCCGGTGCCGGGGCTGCGGTGGGGCCGACCGGGCTGTGGCTGTGGACGGGGTGTCGGAATGAGCGGCGTGGGTACACTGCCTCTGAGGTGGTACAGAGGTTGGGACAGCAAAAAAAAAAAAAAAAAAAAAAGAAAGAAATTGTGCATCGTCTGATCTACGTTGCCTTATAATGACCATGACCTGTTGTGCTGGGGTTGGAACTAGACATTTCTGAGGATGGCTGTGTATGGGGGATGGCGGGGGGGGAGGGGAGGGGGAGCCAGAAGGAGCAGTGCAGGAGTAATATCTCTGGAGGGTATGGAAGACAACAACAACAAAAAACAACTAAACTAACATTCCCCGCCCCCCCCCCCCCCCCCTCCCCCCCTCCCCATCCTCTCACCCTCCCCTCAATCTCAACCCTTGTCCTTCACCTCAGATCCAGGCTTTCTTGCTTCACACTCATCACTATCAATGCGTTGTGCAGCGGATCGCAGTGTGGGTCAGCTGCTGCAGGAGATGGATGAGATCAGGGAACGGCAGCAGGCCATTGATGCCGAAGACCACGACGTCAAGCTGATGTCGGACTACAAGACTGCCCAGAGCCCTCGCTCTCCAGGCCAGTATCTGAGTTTGCTTGATGATGTATGTTTAGACTGTGATCAAAACCAGTCATATCGCGGTGGGATCTACCACATCATGTTTGTATGAAAATGGGATGACCAGAAGCCTGTTGAATGAAAGTTAGGGGCGCTGTGGCTGTTGTAGTAACGTGAGGTGTACCAAAAGTCTGTTCTATCAATGCGAGGTGTACCAAAAGTCTGTTGTATCAACGTGAAGTTTATCAAAGCCTTTAATGAAGTTACCAAGCTGTTGTATCAACGGAAGTTTACCAAAAGCCTGTGTAAGTGAAGTTTACAAAGCCTGTTGTATCAATGAAAGTTTACCAAAAGCCTGTTGTATCAGTGAAGTTTACCAAAGCTGTTTTATCAAGTGATTTACCAAAAGTCTGTTGTATCAACGTGAAGTTTACCAAAAGCCTGTTGTATCAAAGTGAAGTTTACCAAAAGCCTGTTGTATCAATGTGAAGTTTACCAAAAGCCTGTTGTATCAAAGTGAAGCATACCAGAAGCCTGTTTTATCAAAGTGAAGCATACCAAAAGCCTGTTTTATGAAAGTGAAGCATACCAAAGTGTGTTTGTATCAAAGTGAAGCATACCAAAAGTCTGTTGTATCAACATGAAGTTTACCAAAAGCCTGTTGTATCAAAGTGAAGCATGCCAAAAGCCTGTTTTATCAAAGTGAAGCATACCAAAGTATGTTTGTATCAAAGTGAAGCATACTAAAAGTCTGTTGTATCAACGTGAAGTTTACCAAAAGCCTGTTGTATCAACGTGAAGTTTACCAAAAGCCTGTTGTATCAACGTGAAGTTTACCAAAAGCCTGTTGTTTCAAAGTGAAACATACCAAAGTCTGTTGTATCAGAGTCAAGCATACCAAAAGTCTGTTTCATCAGAGTGAGTGAAAGCCTATTGTATTTTAGCTGGATATGCTCAAAAAAGTTTGTTGTATTGAAATGTGGTATACTCACTGTCTGGTGTTTTAAATCAGCAAGCACCAAAACCCTGTGTATCAAAGTAGGGTGAAGCAAAAGCCTGTTGTGATAAAGTGGGATATATCAAAAGCCTTCAGTATCAAGATAGGGCTTTACTAGTAGCCTTTTGTATCATAGTGAGTATTTTCATTGCCTGAAGCACTCCTTTGTGGCAGTGTTCTTGCGCTAAGTGGATGAACTCTGGTTGTAATGAACTGATTTCCTTGTTTTCCTTTACCTGGACCTAACTGGCTTGGAGTATCAATATTGCACTAGGAATCATGTTAAACCGCCTCATGTAGACTTCTGACATGTGAATGCATGGAATATGGACAGGGAATGCCATGAACCATGGATGTAGAAAGAATCACAAAAAAGGTTCTTGTAGTGTTGGAATGTAATGTGTTAATGCTGCAAAAAGAAGTGTATGTGTTGTTTTGTTATGACATTGACATGGAGAAAAGCACCTATAGATGCAACTGTGGTTTGAGTAGAAGCATATGTGTTAGTATGATGACATAGACATGGAGAGAATCACATATAGATGCATATGTGGTTTGAGTAGAAGTGTATGTGTTGTTATAATAACACATAAGAGAAAATCACATGTAGATGCATGTTTTTGGACTGTGATACAGTATTGCTACAAAAAAGGAGGTTCAGGTGTTATGTTAATGAGACAAAGTCTCTTAACTCACTCAAGACAGACAGTTCTGTCCCTTGTTTTTCCCTGTGGACGGGCCATTTGTTATGGTAAGTAAAAAAATCACCTAAAATACAAAACAAGAGATTATATGAACCTTCCGTTTGTAGCATTTCAATAACTTCAGGAATGCTAAAACGTTGCCGACAGGCTTAACTTTGCTCCGACACATTTGCAGAAGAACTTGATTGAGACGCCATGTTTCACACTCTATGCAGATTAGTAAGTCATGTGGGTTGTTGTAGTCAATCAGCAACTGACGCAAAGTGGGTGATGGGGCCACGTGAAACCACTGGGCAGGTGAACAAAGGAATGCTGATGATACTATTTATAGCTTGTTGTGGTCTACTGATCACGCTATCACTGCATGAAAAATCACGCTATCACTGCATGAAAAATCTGTCAAGGCCGAAACAATAGTGTTCGTTCGTATGGAAGCGTAATGTCATCGGAAAATGCTATAGTGTCTGTTCGTGACGAGAGAGTGTAAAAGAAGTACAAAAGATATAAACATGTTGTTGGAGTGTGGCTTACTGTTGCTTCAAAAAACAGAAGAGGTTGTTGTGAAGGGAGTGTTGAAGGAGAAGGGTGTGGTGACAGGTCTGCACCGTCAGGGCCATGTTGAGGATCAGGACAGAGGGGGCTTTGACAATTCTCACACTGAGGACACCGAGGTCTATCAGCCTGTCACCGCCGTGGTAAGTGAACCTTTGAACAGGCATTAAGTGTGTGTGTGTGTGTGTGTGTGTGTGTGGTGTGTGTGGTGCGCGCGCGTATGTTGATGTTTGTATATGCACTTGTGTGTATGTGCTTTTGTGTGTGTGTGTGTGTGTGTGTGTGTGTGTGTGTGCTCACGTGCATGTGCATTTATGTATGTGTGTGTATATGTGCATTGGTGTGCATATATGTGACGGCTGATATAGGGCAGCCTGGAGACAGATACACAGTTGTTTATGAAGCAGAAACAGCTGTCACTAAGCTCTCCTACAGCAAACACTGTTGCCCTGGACACCGAAGTCCTGTCTTGTTCTGCTCTGACCGGAAGGTGCTTCAGTGGCAAACAACTCCTGTTCACTTTGAATCTTTTTTGAGGAGAAAATGCTGTGCTATGCTTTCTTTTGTATTGCATAAATAGTATATTTTTACATAAATTCACGCTCAGGATTGTTTTTCTAGTTCTTTTCATCATCCAGAGCAATATATCCAGTTTCCGCTTTCCACAGCTTGCCACGTCTCTCGCTCACTTCATCTTTATCACGCTTTGTATTTGTTGACATGGTCGTTTTTCTTACACACTACCACAGCTTCCTTGTTCATTCATTTAAGTGTACAAAAGTTTATTGTGCTTGTAGATTGTGGGTTCATTATGTCATCTTAAAGACTGGAGTTCTTGTCATAAATCAGCTGGCAAACTCTGGAATCAAGAACCTTCAGTTTTCTTCAGTGAATGATGTTCCACTTGACTGGTAGTTCCGTGTGTTGATGTAGCTGATTTGTTTGGGTGACAAGGGTTGAGGGTTTTTTTTTATTTCGTTTTTATTTCATTTTATTTTTTGCACTGTTTGGGTATGGACCCTAGCAAACATACACCCACACACATTCCCCTCTTTTCTCTTCCAACCCCCCCCCCCCCTCCCAATGCATGCATATACACATGTACATGCATGTGCATGCACATACACACACGCGCACACACACATACACACACACACACACACATGCATGTACACACACACACACACACCAACACAATGCCACTCCTACTTACATCCACGCACATCCATACCCACACAAATATAGACACACACAGTGACACCATTACATTCCCATACCACACCCTGTTCATAAAACACGTGCACATTCTCTTCTACCCGCACACACACACACACACACACACACACACACACACACACACACACCACACACACACACACACACACTTTCCCAACAACCCCACATGCACTACACATGCATATGCATGCACACTTGTACACACATACACACAAATACACACACTCTCTCTTTCTCAGTCAATACTTCTGTGTTTCATTATTAGTGACACATAGATGAAGTGTGAAAGGATCACGTGCAGTGCATTCTCTTGGACTGGCGTTTGCAAGCTTTGTTTTCTTGGCCAGCTTTGACCAGTCCTGCTGCAAAACATCTGGCATCTGCGAGGAACATGAAGCATCAGTAGGCCTAAGGTTCCCCCCCTCCCTCCCTCCCCCCCCTCCCCATCCAAGACTCCTGTCATATCCTTGAATGAGAACATGCTGATTATTTCCGTTTCATGTGAAAAAGATTGTGACAATGTCACCAACAGCATCATGGAAAGGCAAAAAGTTAAAAAAAAGTCATTGATGATAAAAAGAAACCTGTGTGCATGGACTGAGGGAGCAGGAATCTGGGCTTTGCTTGAACACAGGTATCGCATTACAGTGGTTGAATGGATAGTAGTGCTTCTCTATGGTGTACAGGACATTTGATTCTGGGAACAGATACACAGCTGTTAGCTCAAAAATGAGTAAACTCCTGTTGTCAGCAGACTGGATTTAAGTCTTTGTCCCTGTTGCAAACAAACTTCATAATTTGTTGTTTTGGTTTTCCTCCCCACTGTCTCCTCTTCTCTGCCTTCACAACGGCATTACTCTCATGGTGATCATCACTGCAGCCTCCCATCTGCAGTCGCTAATACTACTCCTGCATGATGGCGGCTGGTAACTTTCTTTCTTTCTTTCTGCATACACAGGCTGATACTCCTGCGGACACTGCCTGTATAAACAGGCAGTGGAGTTTTGTGTGTGTATGACTGTTTTTTATCCCGCCATTAAGGCAGCCATACTCCATCTTCGGGGAAGGTGCATGCTATGTGTAACATGTCATCCATACCAACGGCCAAACTTTCATCATGACTGTCTTTGTTTTAGAGGGTTGTGCTGTCAGAGATCTACTAAAGCCATTCCACTTTAATGGACGCATGCACTGTGTAATGCTATGTTTATTGTGAACAGTATCTTTTTTCCCAGGGCCTCTGTCAAGGGTTAGAATATTTTGTGCTCACATTTGTTAGTAACATGACTTGGGGTTCAAGTGTTAGAATATTTTGTGCGCACGTTTGTTAATAATATGACTTGGGGTTCAAGTGTTAGATATTTTGTGCCCAGGTTTGTTAACAATATGACTTGGGGTTCAAGTGTTAGAATATTTTGTGCCCATGTTTGTTAATAACATGACTTGGGGTTCAAGTGTTAGAATATTTTGTGCCCAGGTTTGTTAATAATATGACTTGGGGTTCAAGTGTTAAGAATATTTTGTGCCCATGTTTGTTAATAATATGACTTGGGGTTCAAGTGTTAAGAATATTTTGTGCCCACGTTTGTTAATAACATGACTTGGGGGTGGGCTGAAAACATTTCAGAACATTGTAACATCTGATCAGCAAAAGTGTCCATCTTTGGTAAGAACCAGCGTCATGTTTCATGAACAGAAGCATTCTGGCATCTTTGTTTCTGCCCTTTGGACCTTCTACTTTTCCTTCCTCATGTTACCAGATCTTTTTTTTTTTTTGAATGAACTAAGTTTAATATCAGATGTGTTTGAGAATATGATTTGATTTTTTTTTTCTTTTCTCTTGTTGGGTTTTGCTTTTTTTCATTTGTGGAATAACAGCGACGCATGACTGTCATTGGTGGAGGTTTTGGGGCAATGTTCATGGCTGGAGGTTTTGGGGCTGGTTTGTCCGTTTGTTTGTTTTTTTTTCCCTCTTGGTTGCTATTTACTTTTACTCCCTCCTTCCCCCCACCCATTATGTCTCCTTTCTCTGTTTTTTTAAAAACTATTTTGTTGCTTTTTACCCTTACTCTGTACCCTCCTGTTCTCTCTCCCCTCTGTTATTTTGAGATGTTAGCTTTTCTCCTAGTTGTGTGCTGACCTGGGTGTGGTAGGTGGGAATGGTCTGTGTACTTCTCTAACCAGTCTCTTTGCTCTGCTGTGTGACTAGCGCCGAAGAGGACGGTATAGCGCAGTAAGTGGCCTTGCGACTCATACATGTCACCACTGTTGTTCCTGCCGTGCCCAGCGTGTGTTCTGTGTGTGTGTGTGTGTGTGTGAGTGTGTGTGTGTGGTGTGTGTGTGTGTGTGTGTGTGTGTGTGTGTGTGTGTGTGTGCGTGCTGT
Organism: Conus canariensis; assembly: GCA_033310375.1. Lineage (NCBI taxonomy): Eukaryota > Metazoa > Mollusca > Gastropoda > Neogastropoda > Conidae > Conus > Conus canariensis. The sequence continues at coordinate 68,357,568 of CM065724.1, forward strand.
GCGTGCGTGGTGTGTGTATGGTGTGTATATATGTGCATGTGCATACGTGCATGCGTGCGTGTGTGTGTGTGGTGTGTGTGTGTGTGTGTGTGTGTGTGTGTGTGTGTATCCTGCATGTATGCTACACTGGTGTTGTGTTGCTGTGGGTTCCTATACGTGTGTGGAAAGTCGTCCACCCTGTCCACATGCACATCCCCTCCACCCATCCCTGTTTTTGTTTAAAAGGTGTTGAAGGGCAGAATTTTGGTGTCAAGGGTTTGGGTATCCTGATCAGACAACAATCTGACAACTGGACTGTCTTGTGCTATGATGTAGGGATATACACTTGCTGGAGAGTTAAACATCAATGAAAACAAAAAGTGGGATGTTCATTTGGGACAGAGTTCACATTATAATTTGTCCGTTTGACTCTCTGCCTGCTACCGGCACATGTGTGTGTAATATGTGTGTGTGTGTGTGTGTGTGTGTTAGCGTACTTGTGTTTGTGTGGGTTTGTGAGTATGATTTTGTTAATGGGTATATGTTGTGTGTGTGTGTGTGTATGTGTTTGTGGTGTGAGGGAATGGGGGGGAGGAATGTTTGTGCTTTCACTAATACCTACTCTTAACTGATGTACTGCCCACAATAAACAAGACTCAGCTTTTTTTTTAAAAGTACAGCTGGAAATGCACTGAGAACAAAGACTTGGAGACAAGCATTTCTAGAGCACTTTTGAAAAACAAAACAGCCCATGGTTACTGGATTAAGTCCTATCCATTTTCTCCTTCCAAGTAGTGAAGGCAGTTGATGTTTCAAGAAGTTGTGGTGGTAGCTATCTTCCTTTTTCTTGGGCAAAAACAGAATTACTGGGCTGCCAAACGAGGGAACAAACAAATTACAGAACAAACATAATGCGTTTTAATTGGTAAGGTCTTCTTCAAGCAGAACAAATAACATTCAGCACAAATAAAAATAAAGGACAAACAGTTACTTACCTCGTTCATCTGGGTGCAAAATTTGCAAAAAAAATGTGTTGAGTGTTATTTGTCGTACCTGAAGAAGACCCAGAAGGTTGAACCGTTTTGTGTCTGCTTTGTGATTTGCTTGTGTTGCATTTGCACCCCACTGTGAAACCTGTGTGTTCTTGTTGATGGTTGCACTCTGTTGTGTTGGAGAATATCAGATGCTTTGCACACTGTGTTGAACATTGATTTCCCTGTCAAGCACCCAGCCCTCATGATGTAGAAATGTTTTCGTGTTGTGCTCTCTGCTGTGTGTTGTATGTGCTCAGGAGTGAGGTGTTCATGTTGGACGTAAGCATGGTACGATTTCTAACCACATGTACGTTGTTGTGCACTGACAGTTCAGTGTCTTTGGGTGCAGGTTGTTCTGAAGTTGGTGTGATTTTGATATCATTGTGTTTGTATGTATGTGTGTGTGAAATTTCTCTTCCTATGCAAGAGATGGCTGCTGTGTTTTCAAGAATCCTTGCTTGCATGATAAAATGTTGGAGATTTTCCTGCAAGGCTGGTGATAAAAGTAAAAGGATTATTCAGTCTGTCCCTGGATCAGGTAGCTAATGCATACCCTGGTGCTTACCATGCTCAAGGAGAATCTGAGTGAATGAATGTTTGATGCTATGTGTACTTATGTTCAGGATCAAACCTATGTATTCCATGTTATGTGCACCAGTTCGTTGTTCTTGTGTGTGCCAGGGGATTTGTCACAATGGATCTAAATGAGCGAATATTGCTGTGTATCTGTATGTTCAGGGTCAGGTCCATATATCCCCAAGTCTTTTTATGCACCAGACTTCATATGTCCTGGTAACAAAGGGGTCGGAGAAGGGTAGGTAGATCAAAGAAGCTGTTGAGGTTTGTCGGAGTTCTGTGAGCATTTTATATCAGTGATTGTGTGTTAGTCCCACCACCCACCTCCACTTTTAAATGGCCTGATAGAAACAGGAATATACCAAGTTGACACTACTCTGTCAACGTCAAAATGTTCACCTAAATAGCAAGATCCAAACAATCAGGAATTATGCCATCAAAGTAGATAGTTGACTATGGTGTTGCTGCTTTACAAATGTAGAAAAAGAAAATGTGATCAGAATTGTGACCACCAAAACTCTGAAATTGAAAAAGAGTGGAGTGAATGTGAAGGGCAAGGAAACCCCATGGAAAAGCTTTTTTTTCATCTGTCTTGATATATGTCTGTATTCAGCTCGCTGAAGGAAGACAAAAGTCTGACCATGCTGCGTAATGTCTGTACAAACAGACCTCCCTCTGTGTGTGTCTTAGGGGTAAATCCTCACCAGAAAAGCTGGTGGTGTGGACAGTCGCATGAAAGAGGGCGTTTGATCGCTTTCATCCATAAATGCACAGTGCAGCAGATTCTGACCTGAAGGAAGGGACTAATCTTCACCCATAACTCAAGTCCACTGCCTAGGGTTGAACTGCAGACTTCAAACCTTTGTCAGTGTGGAAGTAACAAACTCTGATGAATTGTGTCTCATGTCAGCCTTTAGTTTGACATAACATGTGGGTCTCAGGTTCTGTCTTCGTGCACAATATACAGGGAAATGTAAGGGTGTGTATGTATGTCTTTGGGTATGTAGTCTTTCTGAAGTGTCTTATTGCTGATAACTGTGTTCAGTTAATGTGTATGTGTACACATATAATACAGGGAATAATTTTTATTGTTGTGGTTTACATACATATGCTTGCATGACCAGATTTTCCAACAGAACAGCAGGTGTGGTAACAGAGCCTGACTGACTCAGTTCTTCCTATGTTGTGCTCCTGCTTATTATGCAGTAAATTGCTGGTTGAAGGCAAAGATTCTGCTGATTGTGGCCGTCTGTTATCAACAATGATGACAGACTGCGTATGTGTGTCTCATTCTTTCAGAAGCCTGCACAAAAAGATAGACCCCCTCCTCCCTTCTCTTGACCCCCCCACCCCTCCCCACCCTCCCACCCCCCAAAAAAGGGGGGGAAAACCCTAGCGAAATAAGAACTCAAAAGTTAAAGAAATTTGAGATATACTGAATTTTTCTTTTTTAACTATTTCCTCAGCCACCTCCTGACAACCAGGTGAGGTGAAGCACTCACTGCGTGTTCATCTTGTGCTTGGAAGCCATACTGGTCTGACAGCTTGGCTGTAATGGATGTGAATTCTATTGGGTAGTGGTTTTAGGAAATGGTCAGTTTATATTTGAAAGTAACATGGGTGGCTTGCCTGGAGAAGGTGAAATAGGAATGTGGTGTTTGCTTTTGGGGAGTTTTTCATGTGTGCTTTAAAAAAAAAAAATGTGCGTGTGTGTGTGTGTGTGTGTGTGTGTGTGTGTGTGTGTGTACGTGTGCATATGCATGCATGCGTGTGATGGATAGGTTTTTGTAAAGTATATAGTGTGTTTTGAGTGGTGCAGGCTGTGTTGTTACCCCCATGCATGTTGCATTTCTGATCTCTTGTTAAAGCACTTGTAACAACACTCAAGGAAAGTGTTATGATGAAATCTTTTAGCAGTTACCATGCAAGTGCCTATTCTCTTCATTGTGTGTGGTTGCATGCCTGGATCTTGCTGTCAGAATAAACAAAATTAATATTGACAAAGATTGGTTTTATTGTTAAGACAAACATGAAAAAAAAAAACAAATTTTTTGAACAGGACCCTTAATGAGAGAAGAGAAAAGGACATTAAATCCTCAAATATGACTTTGATTGTTGCATGTATGTTCTGAAAGGAAAGTTAATGATTGAAAAAATTGGAATTAAGTTACACTGGAATAAGTAAGAATGATCACAAAATGTCCTTTTTGGTTGAAATGTTTAGAAGTGAAGATGATTTCTGTACATTCAGTATTTTAGACATATCACAGAACTCGGTGTATTCATATTCTTTTCTAGAAAACTCAGAGTAATCAAAGCTCCAAGGAGAATTTTCAGGGGTACGGTTTAAACTTTCTTTTTTCTTTTTTACAAAAATGCTGAAAGTTTCGTTTGCTTCACAGTCAGAGACACTTTCACTTCCAGACGTGTATAACTTTGCACCTAGTTGGAAGCTTTTAAAGGGGGGGTGCAATCTCATGGCACTGACCTTAATCATTTGAAGGAGTTGAGCCCAGTCTGTTTTCATGGAACAAGTGTTTCTGTTTGTGAATGACTCATTGAATGACGGTCATGTGGATTCTGGGAAACGAAAACAATAATGAATTTCATATCTTGCCAGTCTGATTGAGTTGATGAAATTTTATGTAAATTGCATATTTCCACAGCCAGTTAAGTAGTATTTCATGAGGTCTATGAGAAATGTGGTGGTGCATGTTCTTGTCCATTTTGTGAATTTTCTCTTAAGTGATTTTTAGGCTTGAAGGGTACTGTACCTTTATTTCTCTGTGATCTGGAAAACACTTTTACATTGTAATGTTACAGAATTTCATGTATCATTAAATTAGTTGTAAGAATAGAATCTGATCTTGTTGGATGCTGGGGGGATGTTTTTGCTGCTATGAATAGTAACTGATGTCATTTGGAAATGTTGCATCCTCCTTGTTCTCTCTTTTTTGTGCTCTTTCCAACAGCCACATGTCCAGAGTCATTCGATGCACACACATATCCAGTCTCATGAAAACATTCAGAGAGCAGACAGAGAAAAAGGAGGAGAGGACACTGGATAATGTTCCGTGTTGTGGCCTTGAAAAGAATTATTGATGCAGTCGTTGTAAAACCAGAGAAAGGATATACACATATAGAAGAAGAAAGATATGAAGACAATGGTCTCAGCTGTTAAATATGTTCTGAGTGAAGCATGATATGCAAAAAGCCAGTTTCCCAGTTGTTAGTAAGCATAGTAGATTTGATCTTCATTTATGTTTTAGATTTAGATTCCCAGAAATTGGCGATGTTAGTGCAATCACTGGAAGAAAGTTTTTTTTTTTTTTTTTTAAACAATACTCTGTGAGTTGTCTGGATTTACAACTTGACATAAGACGAAATGGGAGTTGTAATAATTTGTCTAAAATGTGATTACAACTGTAATGTATACTGTGTAAGAACTTATCGCTCTCCTGTAAAGCTTGCAAATTGTATCTGATGAATTCTCATGCATGTTCTTTTTATATGTTTATGTTATTATTACCAATTAATGTGTAAGTTCATATGATTGTGCTCATGTGTCATGACAAACTTTGAGTAAAAACAATATTTCTTTTTATCACTAATATAGCAAGAACGACATTTTTGTTAAATAAAGAAAAAAAAAGGAAATGCTTTCTACTACTCAGATCTGAGAAGCTATTTGGAGGTGTTCAAATGACTGCAGCTGCTCTTGTTTATCATTGGTCACAGTCTGGGTCTGAGACATCTGGCAAAAAGAAGGGAGAGAAGTCATCCTCCACTCCCAACTCCAGACCAAAGACAGTGGAAGAGAGAGGTAAGTCTTCTGAAGTTAAAGGTACTTCCCTTACTAATGATCCACAGGCAGTGCTCAGTGCTCATGTGTGTTCATGTGTGTGCGTGTGAAAGTACACACCTGATGTCTATATATGTATAACACATGGACACATGCACACCAAAACACTCACATGCAAACATACACACACACTTTCTCTCTGTCTCTCTTCTCTCTCTCTCTCTCTCTCAACACACACACAACACCCCACACACACACACACACACACACACACACGCACACACACACATACCCACATACACACATACACACACACACACACACACACACACACACACACACACACACACACACACACACATGCATACACACACACACTTCAGAATGTAATCTGGCATACATATAGACAGACATCAAAAGTAAGAGTCCAAATCAAGTGTTCCCTATATGTCTTAGGCTGTTCATTCTTCTTTCATTTTCTGTTTTTTTTTTTGTTTTTTTTTTTGTATGTAGAGGTACTTTTACGTTAACATGAATTGAAGGAACTAAGTGTCTTTCCTCTGCAGTCCAGACTTGCCAGCACTGACAAGACAGATACCTCAGGCCTTGGCAGCACTGCGTGTTAGTGAGGTGTTGTGAGTGAAAGGGACTTCACGCAGCATTGATTCTATCAAGGTTATCCCTGGTGTTGCTGTAAAAGCAGCACCTAAAGCACCCAGGACAATGCTGGAATAATAAGTGGTCTTTTGGGTTAGAACACGTGGGAACATATGTACAACGTGGGAGGGGAAAGAGTGATGACAGACATAACTGCACAACGTCGCGTGTTCAGTATCGCCATACTGTATGAGCAGTGCAGCAGCAGTGCTGTAGTAGATCGCACTGTCTGTAGACCCAGATGTTATTTCAGGACCCTTCTTAATACACGTGGTGTCTGGACGTGTGTTATGTATTCTACAGCAGGGTTAGTATCAGTGAAGACTTGGAAGAGAAAACACTGCCTTCACAGAATGAGGGACCGTATAGGGTGAACTGCCTTCACAGAATGAGGGACCGTATAGGGTGAACAAAGACACATAAATGTTTATGAAGTTCCAGCTTGATATGTTTTTTTTTATTCTTTCCTTGTTTTAATAAAGT
>CM065724.1:68369098-68421598 GCA_033310375.1 Conus canariensis
ACGTTGGCGGAAATCAAGAAGGTGGTCGACAAAGCCAGAGCCAAATCATCACCAGGGCCAAACGGAATACCTTACCAGCTTTACAAGAAATGTCCCAAGGTGCTGGAGTGGCTCCACAGGCTGCTGCGATCGGCTTGGAGAAACCAGAAGATCAGCGGCCAGTGGATGACGGCAGATGGTGTGTACATCCCAAAAGAGCAAAACTCAAGTGACATTAGCCAGTTCAGGCCAATATCACTACTGAACGTCGAAGGGAAAATCTTCTTCTCTGTCATGGCAGCAAGGCTGACCAAGTACTTGATGGAAAACAAGTACTTGGATGTGTCAGTCCAGAAAGGTGGCATCCCAGGCGTGGCTGGCTGTGTAGAACACGCCACAATGATCTGGGACGCAATCCAAAAAGCAAAAACAGAAAAGAGAGACCTGGACGTAGTGTGGCTTGATCTGGCAAACGCATATGGATCTGTGCCCCATGAGATGATACAGTTGGCTCTTGAGATGTACCATGTGCCAAAGAACATCCGCGACATGCTCAAGAAGTACTTCAATGGCTTCTCAATGCGGTTCTCTACCAAGGAGTACACAACAGACTGGATCAACTTGGAAGTGGGTATTGCAATGGGCTGTGCAATTTCCCCAATACTGTTCGTGCTGGCAATGGAACTCATCTTGAAAGCAGCAACAAACAACGCGAGACAAACAGACCTTGGCGATGGATACAAGATGCCTCCTCTCAAGGCCTTCATGGATGACACTACAGTGATTTCATCCAGAGAAGACGAGACACGTCATGTGCTGGAGAGGCTGGACGACATAGTTGCCTCATCCAGAATGAAGTTCAAGCCAAAGAAATCACGGAGTCTCTCACTGAGGAAAGGAAAAGTGGCCGGATCTGTGGTCTTCAGTGTTGCCAACCAGGCCATTCCAACAGTCACAGAAGAACCAGTCAAGAGCCTTGGAAGATGGTATGATGATACGCTGAAAGACACACAAAGAGCAAAAGAAACCAAGCAGATGGCGCAGGAAGGCTTGGAGACCATTGACCAGTGTGGGCTCCCTGGCAAATACAAGGTCTGGTGTCTGCAGTTCATGCTGATACCAAAGTTGCTATGGCCTCTGATGATATACGACATCTGCACCAGCATAGTGGAGGCAATGGAATCCAAAATCAACAAGTTCACAAGGAAATGGCTTGGTGTCCCACCCTGTCTGACTGACATAGCGCTGTACTGTCGCCAAGCAAAGCTGAAACTACCCCTGAAATCCATCCTGGAGGAATACAAAGCAGGAAAGATCAGACTTCAAAGCATGCTGGAGGACTCAGGAGACAAGGTGGTAGAAGCAATTAAGCCCCAGCTGAAGACAGGCAGAAAATGGAAAGTTCAAGAGGCGATGGATTCTGCAAAAGAAAGTCTCAAGATCAGAGAAATAACAGGACACACACAGACCAACAGACAGGGACTGGGGGTGACCAAAACTGAATGGTGGTCAAAGGCCAAAGGAAAAGCCAAAAGAGACATGATGATTCAGGAGATGAGAAAAGAAGAAGACCAAAAAAGACTCCAAAAAGCAGTCCAGCAGAGCCAGCAAGGGCAATGGACAACGTGGGAGAATGCACTCCAAAGAAGTCTCACTTGGAATGACATTTGGCACATGGCCCCTCTCAGGATCAGCTTCATTCTCAGATCTGCATATGACCTTCTGCCCTCAAATGCAAACCTGGTGAAGTGGGGGAAAACAGACGATCCTGCATGCCCCCTCTGCCATGAAAAACAAACAGTGGAGCATGTCCTAAGCTCATGTAAAGTAGCCCTGGCTCAAGGAAGGTACACATGGAGGCACAACCAAGTGCTCAAAGAAATTGTACAAGTAGTCTGGGCTAGTACCAACACCACAAAAGGGAAAATCAGGACTCCAAAAGCACCCGCAACATTCTTCACGGCAGGAGGCAACAAATCATGGCCAAGAACAACAGTGCCACTCGAAACATGCAGGCAGAGTCTGCTGGACGGGGCAGATGACTGGGAGTGCACTGCAGACCTCCCAGAATGGAAGAGTCACCCAGAGATCATCAGCAAGAGTGGCATGAGACCAGACATAGTAGTCCACTCTAAGTCAACCAAGCAGCTGATCATGATCGAGCTCACGGTGCCATATGAGAACAGAATGGAGGCAGCTCAAATCTACAAGACTGAAAAGTATGCTGATCTGGCAAACAGCCTGAGGAGAGAAGGCTATCAGGTCAAAGTCCTCACTGCAGAAATTGGAGCTAGGGGGTTTGTAGGAACGTCTGCATACAGCCTCATGAAACAGCTCTCAGTTGCAGGGAAGGAAAAAACCAGAGCCCTGAAAGCAATGGCAGAAGCGGCAGAGAGGTGTTCAAGCTGGATCTGGTCAAGGAGGAACAAAAGTGAACTTCATAAGGCTTAATTTCCCTACAAATATCAGGTGTCCCTGTGGCTCAGTGGTTAAAGCGCGAGTCATTAAGTGGAAAATGAGCATGTCCAGAGGGTCATGGGTTCGAATCCCAGCCGTGGCTCGTCCCAAGATGGGAAAAAAAGGGGCAGCAGAGGGACATCCGGAGTCATGAACCGGGTGTGGCCCAACCCCCCTAGAGTGTCAGGAGATAAGGGCCGAAACACTTGCTTGAAGGGGGCTTCTCTTCTGAGGACTCTCTGCTGCCACGCTCTCCGCGAGTTTCTTTCTACTACTATATTGCTATACAGCACACTATTTTCTTATTGCTATACAGCATACTATTGCTTTATTGCTATACAGCATACTATTGCTTTATTGCTATACAGCATACTATTTCTTTGTTGCTATACAGCATATTATTTCTTTATTGCTATACAGCACACTATTTCTTTACTGCTATACAGCATACTATTTATTTATTGCTATACAGCATACTATTTCTTTATTGCTATACAGCACACTATTTCTTTATTGCTATACAGCATACTATTTCTTTATTGCTATACAGCATACTATTTCTTTATTGCTGTACAGCATACAATTTCTTTATTGCTATACAGCATACTATTTCTTTGTGTCCAGCGGAACAAGCTACTCTGGAGAGGGACTCGGCCAGGAAGATCGAAGCACAACGTCTAGAGTATGAAGAACAGATTTTTAAACTGAAACAAGAAAACTTCGTTCTCGCTGCCAGGGTTGGTAGACTCTCTCTCTCTCTGTCTCTCTCTCTCTCCCTCTCTCTCTCCCTCTCTCTCTCTCTCTCTCCCTCTCTCTCTCTCTCTCTCTCTCTCTCTCTCTCTGGCTGGCTGGCAGGCTTTTCTCTTTCTCTCTGTCAGTTTCTTTCTCTCTCTTTATGTGAGTGTGTGTGTGTTGTATCTTCTTGACTGTGATAGTGGCTGACAGAAACATTTCTTACGTGGTCTGGGATGAAGAGGAGGAGAACCAATGGGAAGACAGAAAACGGAGGGTTAAGTGTCATCCACTGAACGACACGGCTCTGAGAATGTGGTTAAAATTTCTAGACCATGATACGTCACAGGTGTCTGTATTTCAAGCCTGGTTCTGTGCAGGGATAAATGATGAAAGAGACGGATTAAGTTCTGATCTGTCGTGTTGTCTCACATCAGGATGGTAGTCCATGTTGTTGTTGTATCATCTTCATCCTCAACGTCTGGGCCTTCAGTCTTGACTGTCTGTGGCTGTTCATGTGCAGCTCATTCTTCTTCTTCTTTGTGATGAACGCCTTGGTCTGTACAGTCAGTCTGGCACTTGTGATGTTGTTGTTGTTGTTGTTGTCGTACCCTGGCTAAAAGACTCCAGGGATCATCCCAACAGCCGAAGTACTTGAACACTATGGTACAAATGCATCAGCTGGGGATGAGAACATAACGTGTGTGACCGTTTTTGATTACCCCGCCATGTGGGCAACCACACTCCGACTTCGGAGGATTTTGGAGACGGATAATGTTTATGATAGGAGCCTGTCACAACTGAAGACAATCCCCGCATAACTATGCAGAGCATAACAACATTTTGATGTAGCCTATGTCAGTTGGTCTGACACAGCATTAAGTCATGGCGGGCCCTTGTGTTGAATAGTGCTGTTTTCTCCAGCTCTTGTAGATTGCCGTAGAGCTTCGGCACTAGAGCTGTCTCTGTTGGCCACACCTCTCTCCTTGGCTGTTCATGTGTGTGTGCAGCTCTTGTGGTGATCTTGCTTACGATTTCCTTTTCTGAGCTGTGGCGAATCCATGTAGAATAGACCGTTTTGGGCAATTTTTTTTAAAGGACCATCTCTGAACGGAGGTGGTGGCACATCCCTTTGGCTAGGGATGCTGGCTGACCCTGGCTACAGGACCAAGTAATCATTGTTTTCAGTAGGGGGCCTAGTTGGCTGTGTCTTGTTCATGGAGGTCAGAACAGGCACAACTGGACATGAACAAAATGGCTCAGTTGTTGGGCGGTATCTCCTTTAGTGTGTTGCTTCATGATGATCACATCTTGACTGCTGCCTGTGGACTGCTGATGCTGAAGCTGCTGGATGAGGCTGTGCGTGGCTGAGGTGGAATGAGTGGTGGGGGGACAAGTACCACTAGGAGGGCCTGTGAGATGGAGATGGCAAAAATACACAGTTGACCCTCCACTGTTACTTCAGCTCTGAGGATCCATGGCAGAGTAAAGGGCATGCCTGTGGGTGTGGGTGTGTGTGTGTGTGTGTGTGTGTGTGTTATGTGTGTGTGTTGTGTGTGTGTGTGTGTTTTGTGTGTGTGTGTTTGTGCATGCGTGCGCGCGTGTGTGTGTCTGTGTTTGTGTCTGTGTGTGTATGTGTGTTGTATGTGTGTGTGTGTATGTGTGTATATGTGTGTGTGTGTTTTGTGTGTGTGTGTGTGTGTGTGTTTGTTGTGATTTTAAGCATGAAATAAAGGAATGACATTTGTGATGAATACTAGGATGCAGAGAGAAGAAACAAAGTAAGAACAACAGCAACAACAAAACAAGAACAACAAAAGAAGAGAAAGAAGTTGTACACAAGTTTAGAATGCTCAGGTTTCAGTCATTACTAATTCTATTTTTAGCACTGCACGGACACTGCAACCAACATTGGAAAAATGAGAAGAATCAGAACTTGTACAAGTTTCATTTTAAAGACTTTCCGTTTGTTCTTTTCCAGTTAAAAGATGTCGAGGCCCAGACAGGAGTCAAAGGAAGCGGGGATGGGAGCATCAGTAGTGGGGAAGCTCCGAGCAAGGAGCATGTGGCTCGCTTGGAGAAAGAGTGCAAAGAGCAAGAAGAGCTACTGGCACGCTTCCAGTCGGAGAACAAGCGTCTGTACGAAGACATACGCACCAAGGAGAAGGCCGCCAAGGCCACGGAGGAAGCCATGTTCAAAGAGAACCAGAGACTGAATGCTGAGATGACTTCTGTTAGGTTTGTAGTCCTCTTATATTCCTTGATGCTGGTCCAGATATTGGAAAATTGTGGCCATATTTATAATGGCATTAAAAACTGTTAAAAAAACCCCTTGTGAAGTAGCAATTTTTTGTACACCTACCTTGCGTCCGAATTGGATGGAGATAAGTGATTGCTCGTTCATTTTTGATAAGTGATTGCTCGTTCATTTTTGATAAGTGATTGCTCGTTCATTTTTGTTGTCCCGAGTGTTGTGTATCTTGCCTGAAGAAGACCTTAAGGTCCAAACTTGTCATGTCTTGTCTTGTGATTCCTTTGTCTAAGTGTTTTTTTATGGAGCCTTATGAATAATTAAAAAAAATTATTCAGGTTTCCACCTGCAGACGCCTCGCTTTGCAACTAGATCTAAAATGTTGTGTGTTGAGTGCAACTAAAATGTTTTGTACCTGTTAGAGATCTGTACTGAAGATGAATTCCATTATGTTGTTCTAATCCTGACGCAGTCTGTTCTTTCATGTTGAGATGAGGTTTCTGGAGATCCAAAGCACTTGTAGAGATGTTCTGTGGATTGCAGCTGGAAGAAATAGAGATAGGCATGAAATTAGTCACCTTTTTTTTTTCTTCGTGTAAAGAATAAAAAGAAACAGAATGCGTATCCATTCATGTGAAGAAAAAGAAGAATGAAGCACACAGAAGTGTTTATGGAGAGCAGGGAAAAGAGGCTGCAAATGGCAGTAGCAGCAGTAGTCCAGTGATGTAACAGTTGGTATGTGGTGGCAGGTCACAGCAATAGCCCAGTGATGTAACAGTTGGTATCTGGTGGCAGGTCACAGCAGTAGCCCAGTGATGTAACAGTTGGTATGTGGTGGCAGGTCACAGCAATAGCCCAGTGATGTAACAGTTGGTATGTGGTGGCAGGTCACAGCAGTAGCCCAGTGATGTAACAGTTGGTATGTGGTGGCAGGTCACAGCAGTAGCCCAGTGATGTAACAGTTGGTATGTGGTGGCAGGTCACAGCAGTAGCCCAGTGATGTAACAGTTGGTATGTGGTGGCAGGTCACAGCATAGCCCAGTGATGTAACAGTTGGTATGTGGTGGCAGGTCACAGCAGTAGCCCAGTGATGTAATAGTTGGTATGTGGTGGCAGGTCACAGCATAGCCCAGTGATGTAACAGTTGGTATGTGGTGGCAGGTCACAGCAATAGCCAGTGATGTAACAGTTAGTATCTGGTGGCAGGTCACAGCAATAGCCCAGTGATGTAACAGTTGGTATGTGGTGGCAGGTCACACCATAGCCCAGTGATGTAACAGTTGGTATGTGGTGGCAGGTCACACCAGTAGCCCAGTGATGTAACAGTTGGTATCTGGTGGCAGGTCACACCAGTAGCCCAGTGATGTAACAGTTGGTATCTGTGGCAGGTCACAGCAGTAGCCCAGTGATGTAACAGTTGGTATCTGTGGCAGGTCACAGCAGTAGCCCAGTGATGTAACAGTTGGTATCTGTGGCAGGTCACAGCAGTAGCCCCGTAATGTAACAGTTGGTATGTGGTGGCAGGTCACAGCAGTAGCCCAGTGATGTAACAGTTGGTATCTGTGGCAGGTCACAGCAGTAGCCCAGTGATGTAACAGTTGGTATCTGATGACAGGTCACAGCAATAGCCCAGTGATGTAACAGTTGGTATGTGGTGGCAGGTCACAGCAGTAGCCCAGTGATGTACAGTTGGTATCTGGCGGCAGGTCACAGCAGTAGCCCAGTGATGTAACAGTGGTATCTGATGGCAGGTCACAGTTGTAGCCCAGTGATGTAACAGTTGGTATCTGGCGGCAGGTCACAGCAATAGCCCTATGATGTAACAGTGGTATCTGATGGCAGGTCGCAGTTAGCCCAGTGATTAACAGTTGGTATCTGGTGGCAGGTCACAGTTGTAGCCCAGTGATGTGACAGTGGCAGATCCAAGAAGTAGCCCAGTGATGTAACTGTGGTATCTGGCAGATCTTAGCTGCAGCCCAGTGATGTAACAAGTGGTATCTGGTGACATATCGAAGCAGTAGCCCAGTGATGTAACAGTTGGTATCTGGTGGCAGGTCACACCAGTAGCCCAGTGATGTAACAGTTGGTATCTGGTGACAGATCACACCAGTAGCCCAGTGATGTAACAGTTGGTATCTGGTGGCAGGTCACACCAGTAGCCCAGTGATGTAACAGTTGGTATCTGGTGACAGATCACACCAGTAGCCCAGTGATGTAACAGTTGGTATCTGGTGGCAGGTCACACAGTAGCCCAGTGATGTAACAGTTGGTATTGGTGGCAGGTCACAGCAGTAGCCCAGTGATGTAACAGTGGTATCTGGTGACAGATTGCAGCTGGAGCCTAGTGATGTAACAGTGGTATGTGTTGTAGCCCTGTAAGATAACAGCGGTATCTGGCGGCAGGTCACAGCAGTAGCCCAGTGATGTAACAGTGGTATCTGGTGACAGATCACAGCAGTAGCCCTGTGATGTAACAGTGGTACGTGTTGTAGCCCTGTAATATAACAGTGGTATCTGGTGACAGGTCACAGCAGTAGCCCTGTGATGTAACAGTGGTACATGTTGTAGCCCTGTAATATAACAGTGGTATCTGGTGACAGGTCACAGCAGTAGCCCTGTGATGTAACAGTGGTACGTGTTGTAGCCCTGTAATATAACAGTGGTATCTGGTGACAGGTCACAGCAGTAGCCCTGTGATGTAACAGTGGTATGTGTTGTAGCCCTGTAATATAACAGTGGTATCTGGTGACAGGTCACAGCAGTAGCCCCGTGATGTAACAGTAGTATGTGTTGTAGCCCTGTAATATAACAGTGGTATCTGGTGACAGGTCACAGCAGTAGCCCAGTGATGTAACAGTGGTATGTGTTGTAGCCCTGTAAGATAACAGTTGGTTTCTGGTGGCAGGTCACAGCAGTAACCCAGTGATGTAACAGTGGTATGTGTTGTAGCCCTGTAATATAACAGCGGTATCTGGCGGCAGGTCACAGCAGTAGCCCCGTGATGTAACAGTGGTATGTGTTGTAGCCCTGTAAGATAACAGTTGGTTTCTGGTGGCAGGTCACAGCAGTACCCAGTGATGTAACAGTGGTATGTGTTGTAGCCCTGTAATATAACAGCGGTATCTGGCGGCAGGTCACAGCAGTAGCCCCGTGATGTAACAGTGGTATGTGTTGTAGCCCTGTAAGATAACAGTTGGTTTCTGGCGGCAGGTCACAGCAGTAGCCCAGTGATGTAACAGTGGTATGTGTTGTAGCCCTGTAAGATAACAGTGGTTTCTGGCAGCAGGTCACAGCAGTAGCCCAGTGATGTAACAGTGGTATGTGTTGTAGCCCTGTAAGATAACAGTGGTATGTGTTGTAGCCCTGTAAGATAACAGTGGTATGTGTTGTAGCCCTGTAAGATAACAGTGGTATGTGTTGTAGCCCTGTAAGATAACAGTGGTATCTGGCGGCAGGTCACAGCTGGAGCAGAAGGAAATGGAGCTACGCAGCAAGGGCATCATCACCAGTCTCGCAGCACAACAGCAGATCGCTGCCGGCAACCAGGACGCTGTGACTGACGTCACACGATCAGCACACCTGGAAGCCGATATGCGGGAATGTAAGGTAGGGGGCTGGAATGACAGCAGATTCTGTGAAAACTGGGTTGTTTTTTTTTTTATCAGAAAGTTTGCAGAGAGAATATGAGATAGGGGCTGGAACTGCAACCTTCACAGTCCACTCACTTTTCTATGAAAACGCTAAGGGGGATAACTTGAGAATGGAACCTTTCATTCCTAAGTCATTCCCTAAGCGTTGATGTAACAGAGGTGTCTGTTGGCAGATTGCAGCAGTAGCCCAGTATGGAGTTATGAACGTGGGAGTTTAAAACTCCATACTGTGTGTTAGTTTGTTGTTTACATGGCGATCTTTTTTCTCTCATCTTCTGACTGTGGTCTTTTATATTTCAAAGCCTCCTGTGTATTGCTAATCAACTTGAGGTCCTAACTGAGCAGATCAATGTGCCCAAGTAGCCTACAGTCAGGACCAATGTCTGTGTCTTGACAGCTCATGGTATTGACCATCCAGTATGCATCCCTCTTGCATTTACACTGTATTATTAATATCTGGCATACACCGGGGGCCAGAATAGCTCAGTGGTAGACGCCAGACTCATAATCTTGGAGTTGCAGATTCGAATCTCCGCCGGGCCGTTTCGGTACAGGGGGATTTTTCCCTCGGAGTTAACATTGCTTCTGACTCCATTTCCCATACAGTCCTTCAAATGAGACAATAAACCAAGGTTCCATGTGTGAACGCATGCATAACATCTTGACACACGTAAAATCCCATCACCAACTTTCGGAAGAGAAGGCCAGTTTGGCCGTTGGTATGGATGACATGTTACACATAGCATGCACCTTCCCCGAAGTTGGAGTATAGCTGCCTTAATGGCGGGATAAAAAACGGTCATACACACAAAACTCCACTCCTATACTGCTATACACTCCGCAGGAGTATCAGCCTGCGTACGTAGAAGAAGAAGAAGAAGAATATGTGGCATATAAAATGCCAGCATCAGTCTTGAGTTCAATAGATCTATGGTGTTTTATATTCCAAACGATCTTAATCATGTGCTAGATTTTTATTCCCATGTGTCCCATATTTGGCAGGGAATTGAGAAAAAAAAACAAAATTACAGTAACAAGTGTGAGAGACAGCATTGTGAAAACATGTACAGGAAGAAGCTGTGTTCTCATCTGAATCATATAAAAGGACACAGAAGTACATCATTTGAACTTTGAAATGTGGCATTTTGGGTAGTTTTGTCAAAAACCTTCAAGCCCAATCTCACGCCCCCAGATCTCGTTCCCACCCTCCTCCACCCATTTTTTTTTCTTTTTCTTTTTTTTTTCCTTTACTGCTGTATTTATAGTTCCATCACATTGTTGTAGGTTTGATGCATCCCCACTCTGTATCTGTCATAATGTTTCTGTAGCTGCTAGAAACTGCTAGGTGGTGGTTGTGTCACTGGTATGTTTATTATCCCTCAGCGTGTGTGTGTGTGTGTGTGTGTGTGTGTGTGTGTGTGTGTGTGTGTGTGTGTGTGGTTCCTTTAAAGCATTGTGTGGGAGGCATCACTTTCATTGCTTCACCTTCGCCTTTTTTTTGACAGGATTAGATGTAGATTTAGGTCCCTTTTTACCAACAGACTCACACTTTTCACAAGAGTCCAGACTTAAGCCAGCTCAGCGCAAAGTCTGGTGATAAATTATAATCTCGTGAATCACAGTTTGCTCCTTATGTCCCCTGGCTGATGCATCCCTGCCCCTCCTGAAGAAAACAAAAAGAGAGCAAGCAAGTGTGTGTGGTGTGCAGAGACAGCATGAGAACACCCTGAGGGAGCTGAAGGCCCTGCAGAAGTCGCGCACATGAGCTTGAACAGCACGTGGACGCCCTGGTCATGGAGCGGGAGATGATGAAGAAACAGCTGGCCGCTGCCAGACAGGCTCGTCCAGAGGAGATCAAGGTGAAAAATGATGACAGTGATGCGTAACAATGCATGATGATCATGATCGGCAATACTGAAGGATAATGGAACACAGGATCATGAAGACACAGCTGTGTACTGCTGTTCGGCAGCAAACTTTATTTAGTTCACGGGGGGCCGGAATAGCTCAGTTGGTAGAGCGCCTGGACTCGTGATCCTGGGGTTGCAGGTTCGAATTTCGGTACAGGGGGATTTTTCCCTCGGAGTTAACGTTGGTTCTGACTCCATTCCCCATACAGTCCTTCGAATGAGACCATAAACTGAGGTTCCGTGTGTGAATGCACGCACAACATCGTGCACACATGTAAAATCCCATCACCAACTTTCGGAAGAGAAGGCCAGTTTGGCCGTTGGTATGGATGACACGTTACACATAGCATGCACCTTCCCTGAAGGTGGAGTATGGCTGCCTTAATGGTGGGATAAAAAATGGTCATGCACACAAAACTCCACTGCCTGTCTATACAGGCAGTGTCTGCAGGAGTATCAGCCTGCGTACGCAGAAAGAAAGAAAAGAAAAATTTAGTTCACGAATCCAGATGGTCCAGAAATCACATATGTTTTAACAGCCAGTCTATCAGTTCAGGATCCAAGATTGTTGAATTGCATTACTGGATGAACCTAGGTTTCTGGAGGTCAAAACCACCATTCGGCATGCTCTCTAAACATTCAGCTTTATGCAAAGGGAAGTAACCTAACAAAACCATTCCTATGATGGAAGTGATGTGGTTTGTCTAGTTGTCTTTGTGCAGGTGCCAAAATTTTTAATCTAAATTTGCTCTCTCTCGATAGGAAATAAACTCTTCATTTGGTAGTGTTTAAAGTTCATAGTACTGTGGAATTGAACAGGTGACATTTTGAGCAAAAGATCTGTTGAAATCGATTTCATCACAGTTTCAAGCCCAGTATGTGTTTAGATATATTTCAGGAGCAGTAATTTGCTGGGTATGTATGGGGAGGTGTTCCCTCCCTTGAACATATCATCTAGTGAAGAAAGCAGTCTTGGATCACCATAAGTCCAGAATTTAGTGTACTGAGCCAACAGTTTGTTTTGTTAACTGTGACCTTAAGACCCAGCATGTTGTAACTGGGACAGATAAGCAAAACAGCTTGATGATGAAGCTCATGATAGTTGTACGCTCCTCATGGTCCTACTGCAACTGCTGCTAGTATTGTCCCAACTGTTACTGTTATGGATACTTCTACAGCCACTGTTACTGCTACTGAGGAGAACCAAAAAAAGCAGCATTGGAAAGAATGTTGAGTCTGTATTTTGAATAGAAAAACACTCAAACACAGGTACATGTGCACATGTACCTGTACATGTACACACACACACACACACACACACACACACACACATTTACTTACATTTATACACATAATATACACGGATATAGAATTACATGTGTACACATTCACACACACACACATACACACAACAATCATGAATTTTGACATTTCATGCAACAGACTACACAAACAGATCACGACTCTGTACGTCACACAGTGAGACAGGAAAAGCAGCCTGCACGCTGACAGGGAGGTATGAGAATCAAAAGTTTTTGCACCAGTCTTGTCACAACCCCAACCCCACACTCCACTTTTTTCATGATAGCAAGCTGTGTGCAGGAACTGGAGCGGAAACATGGGGAAGAAGTGGAACGCCTGACCCGCAAACTGAAGTGGTACGCCGAGAACCAAGAGCTGCTGGACAAGAGCAACAGGACCATCAGAGCCCGGGAAGAAGACATCCTCCGACTGAAGACTCGCATCGAGGAGCTCCAGACAGAGGTAATTAGGTCGATGGTGTAAATACGCCTTCGCTGAAATGGAAAGGATGTGGCTGTGTTACATTTATTGGTAATTTAACTGTTTTCTTTATCTGCATGTTTTTTTTTTAAGGTGTGCACGGTATCGATTATCAGGTCGGTGGGTATGACTACTGAATGTAAGAAAATGGTTGGCTGAGAATGTAATGTCCACAGTGAAGAACGTAGCATGGGATTTTACTGGTTTTTAGAAGGGTGGAGAACTGAAGGCTGCTTTTCTTGTTTGTTCTGTGAAGATGGATGCATGTTCAAGGAAACCAAGACTTCTTGTAAATGAAGGCTGCACAACTGAGATTCCATTCTTAGTTTGGTGGAAGAAGATAGGACATTGAAACACAATGAAAGAGTTGTACAGTTCGAACGATAGATGAATTGGAATCGCAGCCAGCAGTACAAGACTATGTTTATGTCAGAATTTTCTTTTGTAATTGAAAACAAATGGGAAGAAATTGAAAAAGAAAGACTTTGTTTATATTAAAAACGTGTTTTGTAATTGAATATATATGGGAAGGAATTCAATTCCAAAGTGAAAAAAAACCCTGAGAACTCTCAGTGATGACAACAAGACACACAGCCTTTCACTGCTGAAAGAGGGCATGAAGGTGGTGTGACCTGTGCAGACGGGGAAGCGTGTGGAGGAGAACAAAGTATGGTCCAAGCAGAAAGCGGCTGACGCCAAGAAGATCCAGGATCTGGAGAGACAGGTGAGGCATTGCAGCACACTGTCTGGGAGGCAGTCATGCATGTGCTTTTAATCTTGGGTGGCATTGGCTGAAGTGGCTGCAGTTGTGTGTGCGTGTGTGTGTGTGTGTGTGTGTGTGTGTGTGTGTGTGTGTGTGTGTCTGTGTGTGTGTGTGTGTGTGTCAAGTCAAGTCAAGTCAAGTCAAAATTTTATTTCCAGATGGAACATTGGATAAGCAGAGAAACTGCTTTTTTTACATCAAGCCATCATAACAAAACAAAGAAACTTGAATGATAAAATAATGAAAACGAAGAAATACAAAGAGGGAAAATCAGCGGAAAAGGGCGAGGGAGGTGGTGGGGGTGAAATCTGAGGGGGATGAGGAGGGGAGAGGAAATAGGAGGAGGGAGGGGGTAGGATGGAGGCGTGGGGGTGGAGGGAGAGGGAGTACAAAAAAGAATTCAAGCCTATTATAGTTATCATATCAAGGAAGTAACAAGAGAGAGAGAGAGAGAGAGAGTTACGTTATGTACAATATCAATACATTGTCTACAAAGCATACACACGCATAAATAGACATGTACATAGGCATAGACATATACACAAGGATACATCATGTAAAATCACTGAAGAGTTATTTCAAGGGAATTTGAGAAAAAATTGATTGCTAAATATCCATAAGATGCTTTTTCAGATTTTTCTTAAACTGATTTTTGTTCTTTATGTTTTTCAAAGTGATTGGTAGCTTGTTCCATACATTTCCACCGGAGTACAAAAGACTAGATTTATAAAGATTATTTCTTGGTCTAGGAAAGGATAATAAATGACTATGTCTATAAGTGTTAGTTGTAAATGAATCTCTTATCTTTTTAGGAGCATATCCGTTTGTAACATTATGCATGCATACTGCCTTATTGAACAAAAGTCTGTTGTAGAAGGTTAACATATTAAGTTGTTTATAGTCTTCTTTTGTTAGGGTGCTTGATTTTAGTAATACTAATTTTAATGCTCTTTTATACATTCGATGAATAATTTTCAAGTTGGTTTCACTGCAGTTATCCCATAGGGTTGATGCATAATCAATAATCGATAGAATATGAGCACAGAAAAAGAGCTTTCGAGAATGGGTGTCCAGGAAGTTCTTAATCTTCGCTAATTGAAGTAATTTTTTTGAGAGACGTTTCCCCATTGACGTTATGTGGTCGGTCCATGTTAAATCTTTATCTATTATTACTCCTAGTATTTTATGTGAGTCGACTTCTTCTATTTTTTGGTCATATATAAACAATGGTGGAAATTTTGACTTCATCTTTTGTCTTTTTTGTCGGGCACATACAAACATGCACTTGGTTTTGCTTGCATTTAAGGACATATGGTTCAACTGAGTCCATTCGATAAGTTTTTTAACATCATTTTGGAGTTTACTAGCTAATCTATATGGATCTGAATCACTGGAATGAAGAGATGTATCATCAGCAAACATTTCGCATTTACTTTCAAGAAAATAAGGTAAATCATTGACGTAGACAGTAAACAGTAGGGGGCCCAATACAGAGCCTTGTGGTACTCCATATTTGATAGACATGAAATTTGACGTTTTATTGTTGACTGTTACTGATTGTTTCCTATTACATAGGAATGAGGACATGAGATTTATTAATTCTGGAGTTAATTTGTAGAGTTCCAGTTTACGCAACAGGAGAGAATGATTTATTACATCAAAAGCTTTCTCAAAGTCTATAAAAAGAATACCAGTAAATTTATTTTCATTTATACTACATAAGAGGCTATCAATAAGCTGTACAAGGGTTGTATGGCAGGAATGATTTTTACGGAAACCAGACTGATCGTCGTGGAGTAAATTGTTTTTAGTAAGGTAAGAATATAGTAAATTTTGCAAGTGTTTTTCAATAGGTTTAGATAAAGCAGATAAAATAGAAATTGGTCTATAGTTTGATGGAATTGACATATCGCCAGATTTATAAAGTGGAATTACTTTAGCTTCCTTAAATTTCAAGGGAAAGGTTTGTTTCTCTATGCATAAATTGTACAAATACGTTAGAGTATCAGTAATTATTGGACATGAAATCTTTAGTATTTTTGCATCTAAACCATCTAAATCGCGTGTACCTGATTGTTTTAAGGATGAAATACTTTTACTAACGTCCATAACAGTCATTGGTTGGAGGGTACAGGAAAAACTAATATCTTTTAAATCAAGGTAGTGTTTTAAATGCTCAAGGTCATTTTCACTGGACCTATCATATGATATAATTTTTTCTTTGATACTGGCAAAATGGTTGTTTAATTGATCTGCAGTTACATCTGTGATAATTTCCTGATTTCTTGAGACTTGTTTATTATTCAACATGTTAATGGTTTTCCAAATCTGACGTGAATCCTTTGTAGAAATTAACATCTTTTGAAAGTAATTACGCTTAGATTTACGTTTCATTGAGTTTACCTTATTTCTTTGTTTACGGAATTCTTTATTTGTTCCGGAATTGCTTAACTGATTTCTTATGTTAATTTCGATATCTATTTCTTTTGTTATCCACGGTGGTTTTGCTTCTTGTCTGACTCTTTTTTTGATGAATGGAGCATGTTTGTTATACACAGAAATAAATGTGTTAATCCAAAATTCAGTTGCTTCATCAGGATCTCTTATTTGGTATATATATTCCAATTGTGCTGTGGCAAGGTCTGAAAGGAAATCTTCTTCCTTGAAGTTTCTAAAGCTCCTATAATATATAATCTTGTGCCCTACTTTTGGAATTTTTATACGGTTTTTGAACCACGTCAGACAAACGGGATTATGATCACTACATCCACATGGCGGAGAGCATACTTCAATGATGGACTGTTTTGTGTTTGTATAAATGTGATCTGTTAAGGTACTTGACTGTTCAGTTATACGGGTTGGTATGTCAATAAGTTGTTCAAGACCGTGTAAGGTGTAGTTTTGATGCCACTTGGGTTTAGGTTTCATTAAATCTATATTAAAGTCTCCAAAAATAATAGTTTCAAAGCTTAGCATTGTTACTTCATCCATGAGAACATGAAATTTATCTTGCCAGTCCAAAGTTTCAGATGGATTTCTGTATAAAAATCCTATAATAAGTGGTTTATTGTTTTTCATACTGATTTCAATCCATACAGATTCAATCCCATAGTTTTCAAGGCTGTTTAGTTTTTTACAGTTTAATGAAGATGCTAGGTACAAAAGTAGGCCTGTACTTTTAGGTTTACACGGATCAAGTCTAATTATTTCATATCCCGGTATGCTCATATCAGCATCTGTTATTTCTGAGGACAAACGGATTCCGCAAAACAAAATAAATGAAAGCTGTTACCACTGTTATGGAGAATAGTTGCGACATCGTCTTTTTTATTTCTTGAGTTGTTGATATTCAAATAGCCCATTCGGAGTCCCTGTTTAGTAGGCCATGTGTCCAAAGTTAAAGACATGTTGCAGTTAGTTGTGGACTTATGAAGAACAGTTTTCTTAAATTTTAAATATATATAACAAAAAGTGAAATGGAATTTTTAAGAATATATATATATATATATATATACATATGTATACATACATACATATACATACACACATATACACACATATAATCACACATACACACACTCGCTTGAGCCCTGAGCAAAGATACCGAGGCCTCGAGCAAGTCTTATAGTCAGTCTAAGCAAAATTAAACAATATACAAAGAAAAGACTAATATAATTTAAATTAATCACAATGGAAAAGCGAAAATAAGCGAAAATCACAATCAAGCGAAAATCACAATCAAAGTGCAATAGGCAATATTTCTATATATAAACGTTTGAACACAGAAACGTGTTCGTTCTTAGAAAGCAAGAAAATATAATGTTTGTGTATTCTCAACACATATAACAAATACCCACATGACACCATTCGCTGCAGCAGTGGCCTGAAACAACTGTCTACAACAAATACAAATAATCTTCTTTCAGTTAGTGACTTCCACCACAGTCCAGCGAGATGCAACACTTTCACAAGCACCAACTCCATACTGTCTTTTCCTTTTCTCACATACATATATACATATACATGCATACATACGCATGTATATACACACACATATACATACACATACACACACACACACATATAATATATATATATATATACATACATACTACACACACATATATACATATATATATATGTGTGTGTGTGTGTGTGTGTGTGTGTATGCTTGTGTGCACGTGTGTGTGCATGTATGTTTATGTCTTTTAACTTTCAGAGTTACTATTTCTTTGTCCCCCTGAATCCATTTTTTTCAGTCTGCTCATTGTGTTTGAATATCACATAAGCAACATGGAATTTAAGTTCACACACACAGACATGTATACACACACACACACACACAACACTCACAACCACACACACACACACACACACACACACACACACCCGTCTCCATCCTTCCCATGGCATGAAGGACATTTCGTTAAACACACTTACAAAACAACAACAACAAAAAGCCAACAAACCAACCAACCAACCAAACAAACACAAAAAAAGAAGAAGAAGAAAACAACCTTTCAGGTTGTGTATGGAAATCTTAGATCTCAAGGTAGCGAACTGTTACAATGATACTGGATTCTCATTTCTCTATGATCAGTTTCGTTACTGTCATAGCACAGTGGTTAACAGACAAAAAGATCTGTATTGTCAGGTCAGGTGCACAGATCTCACAGGATCACTGTCATCAGCTAATCATGGTCACGGCACATTTTCACCAGGTCAAAGAGATGGAGCAGATAGTTCGCCGACGTCACCCCAACTCTTTACCGGCGCTGATGCTGGCCGCAGCCACTTTGCCGGACCCTTCCCAAACAAGCGGGGACAATCGTGGTCGCACGGTGGAAGTTCTGGAAAAGCGTGTCAGGAAGTTGGGGGGGGAGGTGGAGAAGAAGGACGAGGAGTCGGCCACCCTGCTGCGGGGAATGGAACAGAAGTACAACGCCGTGAAGGTCAGTCTCTCCCGTCCACCTGACTTGGTGGTGTACGGTTCTCTTCGCTTCTTGTGATGAACATCAGAAAAATTTAAAAAGGTATCAGTTGAGTGCTGCCTATTTTTCATCGATTAGGTGTTTTAGGATATAAGACACAGGCTTTGGTTTTTAAGTAAGACACTTTAGATTATAAGTGCATTAATTTTGCTGTTAACAGTTACACAAAATGTTGCTTGCATGTTATGCCTGGTTTAACTGAACATGCGGATGTGACCACACTGGAGCATGTATATCTGAAACATTGATTTTGCGGTCTAAGGTGGCAAAACTGCTGTTTGCAGTTGTATTCCGGTGTATATCAATTATCATGCATAATGTTGACAGTTGCCGAATTTGTGTGTGTGTGTGTGTGTGTGTGTGTGTGTGTGTGTGTGTGTGGTGTGTGCGTGTGTGTGTGTGTGTGTGTGTGGTGTGTGTGTGTGTGTGTGTGTGTGTGTGTGTGTGTGTGTGTGTGTGTTCGCGTGTGTGTGTGCATGCGTGCATGTGTGTGTGTGTGTGTGTGTGACTTGCAACAATAAGTCAGAATATTGGGAATTTATTGTAAATACTTGTATATCATGGTGCCAAATAAGAATAAAAAGTGAGATGAAAGAAAAAAAAAAGAGAAAGAATATTTGGATATTGTAGTAAATATTAGCGTGTCTTACTTCATTAACAAAAAAAAAAATTGAGACAGATAAATATACTCCAGGATGGAGTTGACAGTTGGTGAGAATTTCATATCACATTTTGCAAAAGAACATGTCCTTAAACATGAACGCCTGTTCTAGAAGCATCTTCCTTTAGCATATACATCACCTCAGTGCGTAGCAAAATTTTGTTTCATAACAATAGTAATTTGTTTTCTTTTACTTTGAAATCTATATAACTTCACCATGTCCAGAGATGCATGACACAGAAACATTTGAGGTAACAGTTCTTCAATATTAAGTTCCTTCTGTGTCAAATAGACTGAAGATACATAAGACAGAAACATTTGAGGTAACAGTTCTTCAATATTAACTTCCTTCTATGTGCAAATAGACTGAAGATACATTAGACAGAAACATTTGAGGTAACAGTTCTTCAATATCAAGTTCCCTCTGTGTGCAAATAGACTGAATCAGTCTGCCATGAATAGTTTGATTCAGCACCCATTGTGCGCTGAATTGGATGAAGATAAGCGATTGCTCATTCATTTTCATTGTCCTGAGTGTTGTGTATCTTGCCAGAAGAAGACCTAAGAAGTCAAAACACATCGTGTTTTGTCTTGTGGTTCATTTGTCTGTGTTTTTCGGCGGAGCTTCAAAATTGCTTTTTAACATAAATTTTGAGACAAGGTTTTCTGTCTGTCATGTTGACAGTTTCAGTATGAAGAACGTATGGCCGACTGGAGGCCCAGTTACGCCTGTACCAGCGTCAGGGGGACGGCGACCTTAGGCCCTACGAACACCCCCACAGCCACTCCATTGCCCTGGAGAGGGAGCTGGACAGCACACGAGAGAAGTACAAGAAACAGATCATGGAGCTGAATGTCCAGATGGACAAACTGACCGGGGAGCTGACCAAGCTTCGTAAACAACAAGACAGTGAGTGCTGATGACTTTCATGATTATCTTTGTTAAGAGCATGTTGGTGATTATGTGTGTGTGTGTTTATGGATGTTGGTGACTGTGCCATGGCATTATGATACGACATTCCTGCGCCTTTGAGATAAACAATTGCAAAATGATATGATTTTGTATCTTTCGGTCTTGTAGTTGTCTTTGGAAAATTACCACTACAAAGAATGAAAAATTATCTGGGAACAGAAAAAAAAACAACTCTGTGTGTGTGTGTGTGTTTGTGTGTGTGTGTGTGTGTGTGTGTGTGTGTGAAAGAAATTAGCAGAAATATTCAAACATTTTTGACATCATTTAAATAAACATGTATCAGTTTCATCAAGATGAAACTGATCAACAGTTTTCAGTGGAGTTTGGAGATTGTAGACACATTGTCTTATTCAAGGTCATTTCAAGTAATTATACTGCATGACGCTGCTGCTGATCCTTCAGACAGTTACAGCAGTAAAGATGTAAGTCATTGCGCTTAGCTGGCACTGCAGTTTCAGCTGTTGCAGTAAAAAGATGCCAGACGCAAATCCCTAGTTACATTTCATTTTCAATATGTCAAGTACAACTCTTAGTTATCATTGTTCTTTTACTCATCACAGTGAAAAGATATCAGCCATTAACTTTAATTGTTATCATTGTTCTTTTACTTATCACAGTGAAAAGATATCAACCATTAACTTTAGTTGTTATCATTGTTATTTTAGTCATCACAGGGAAACGATTTCAGCCAAAACTCTTGGTGCTTTGTTCTTTCAGAAATTACAGTAAGATGCCGGTCACAACCCTCGCTTTCAGTCATTGCAGTGCACAGATGTCAGCCTCAATCCTTCCTCACTGTTCTTTCAGTTATTGCCATACATGCAATGAGGCCATACATGGCACAGTTGTTCTTTCAGTCATCCCAGTGAAAAGATGCTGGCCAGAACCCATGGTTGCTATCATCATTCTTTCAGTTGTGGCAGTGAAAAGATGCTGGCCAGTACCCATAGTTGTCATCATTATTCTTTCAGTTGTAGCAGTGAAAAGATGCTGGCCAGTACCCACAGTTGTTATCTTTGTTCTTTCAGTTGTGGCAGTGAAAAGATGCCGCCCAGTACCCATAGTTGTCATTATTCTTTCAGTTGTAGCAGTGAAAAGATGCGGGCCAGTACCCATAGTTGTTGTTATTATTCTTTCAGTTGTAGCAGTGAAAAGATGCGGGCCAGTACCCATAGTTGTTGTTATTATTCTTTCAGTTGTAGCAGTGAAAAGATGCCGGCCAGTACCCATAGTTGTTGTTATTATTCTTTCAGTTGTAGCAGTGAAAAGATGCGGGCCAGTACCCATAGTTGTTGTTATTATTCTTTCAGTTGTAGCAGTGAAAAGATGCGGCCAGTACCCATAGTTGTTGTCATTGTTCTTTCTGACACACATTAACTGAACCAGATGCTTGCTGCCATTATGTTCAAACTTTCATGGCTGGTCATTCATTCATCACCGGTGAGCATTGTCAGCCATTACCCAGAGCTGCTGTTGGGCTTTCAGACAGTCACCGCAGTGAGCAGATGCGCTGGCAGCAGGTGGAGAAGGATCTGAGAGGCCAGGTGGCAGCACTGCAGGCAGCGGTGCAGGAAAAGGACAGGGACCTGTGCACAGTGATGGCCACTGTGGACAGACTGCAGAAGAGTACCCAGGCCAGCCGACTGTCAGGTAAATCAGCTACCACCCAGCATGCATCTGGTCAGCGTCACAGGCCAACAGCCGTGACATTGTCACTTTAACCCCCCCCCCCCCCCCCCCCCCCCCCGCAAGTGTCTGTGCTCTCTGGAGAAGAGTGTATCAGGGACCTCCATAGAAAGGCTAGAGTCATTCAGTCTTGTGTCATTGTTGACTGCTTAGAAGAATGTCTAAGATTTTTTGGCTAAAATTTTCTAATTAGTACTGGATCTGAGGTGTTAATACTTTCCAGACGGGCGAGGCAGAGCAACATTGCTTCCCTGCATGCGCGTGCACCGCACATGCTTACAACTGTTGCAGATGCGCGATTTTCGCACTTTTTAATTTTATTTTACGTCTCCTAATGTAAACCTAACAAGCTATTGTTATATAAAAACGGAAAGGGTAAAGCGCAAACTTTTTAATGAGCATAGAATTAAATACATTTTGGGTAAAATAGCAATGCTACTGTTGCAGAAATAACATAAGTAAAACGTAGGAGAACACAGTCTTGTTTACGTTTGTTTGGTTAGTATGACAACAGCAAATGAGGAAGAAAAGGGGCAAAAAACTTCGCTCTGACTTTGAACAGATGCAGAGAAAGCCTGAGGTATTCAGTATGTGTAATCCAAGTGAATTCTTTTTTTTTTTTTTTTTTTTTAAGGAAATTAAATCATTGCACACAGTACACACTTTTCACTGTTTTGGCTTCAGATGATAGGACGTATAAAACTGTTAAATACACAGAGCAAATAAATCAAGCTTAGATTCTTTTCGATAAACTTGTACACCTTTACCCCCTCATTTTCTGAACTACTTTGCTGAACCAGTTCTAAACCACATGTCATTCTCCTTCTGCCCGATATGTTAGTGAAGCAGGAAATTCCATACGTGCCTTCCCAGTGCCAGACGGGTCTCTTTATTCAGACTACTCTGGGGTCACAAAGGTCATCGCTAGTGCATGTAAACTTACCCTTCCAGTGGATAGAGCCCTGTTCTGAATATTTATGGAGCTGGATCTCCTAGACAGTAGACGAGAGAACATGGGAATTTTTTATAGTTGTGCCGTCACGGAGGCACCGCACATCCAGGCAGTACAGCAGTGCTGCCGTCACCAGGGCACGGCTCATCGTGTACGGGTCAACTGAGTTGCCGTCACTATCACATGGCACGTCGCGAAAAGGTTAAGTATGTTCGTTTGTTTGGCTTTGTTTTTCTTTTGCTGTTTCCTTCTTGGCTGAGGTGGAAAAATAATTTCTTTCATCCTTATCCCTTGTTTTCTCACGACTGTGGTGCTGACTAGAGCCATTGGTTTTGTCAGACAAACGCAGGGTGAAGAACAGCAAGGGGGAGGAGAACTATGGCCACACAGGTCTGAACACCTTTCCTGACCCCGGACAGAAAGACAAGGTGTACCAACCGGAAATCTTCACCGACCAGCATGCGGCTGCCGACATAGTGCAGGAGAACATGGAACTGAGGAGTAAGGTGAGCGAGGGCTTTTGTGGACTGGTGTCATCAAGATTGTTTAGTTGATTTTGTTGACCTTGTTGCTTATTGAGATTGTGCAGCAAGTAGGAGCAGAAATAAAAAAACAATTTTCTCTGTGATTTTTAAGAAAAAGAATTGTTCACTGCCCCATCACTTCTGCCCTCCCTGTCGCATTTCTTGACTGGTGCTCATTCTATTTCCCCAATACACAGCCACATTAAGATTTATGCAGTGCAGTCTCAGCTGTAGCAGTTCAAAGGGAGCTGTTAGCATCAGGCCACCAAGAGGCAACCCATCAGAAGAGATTCTGCACTGCTGCGAGTTTTCTGTGCTGCCTCTTCTGAACTACCATACAGAGAACACCAAATGCTGAGCCCACCACTGATGAAAAAAGGATTGCATAGTCATGGAGACAGCATAAGAAATAACCTTTTCATTGTTCCCTTAAGCTTTACTGAATAATACTGTGGGACCATCATGCATGAAGTAGTCATTATGTACATCTTCGCTGTCGGTGTCATGCTGGTTCATCGTTTAGCCCATGTGAAATGCAGTGGTCTGATGACTGGTGCCTGACACAAACCTTGTACCTAGAGCACTTTCATTAGCAGAAGTTGTCAGTGATGACTCTGGGACCTGGAACAAAACTTCTCTTCCATCCAGAACACCAGTATTGGCAAGGATTGTCAGTAATGTCACAGTCTTGAAACAAAATGTCTGTGCTGACTTGAACACTATCATTGGCAAACATTGACAGTAATGACTCAGGCAAGGAACGAAACTTTTCGGCTACCAAGAGCACCATCGTAATTGAGGATTGTTGGTAATGACTCTGGCCTGGAACAGTCTCTGCTGTCCAGAGCACCCTTCCTACCATGAATGGATACACAGACCTGTTCAGCCATACAATTTCGCCATTTTTTATGCACATGTTTGGTGAAATTATGATAAATATGCAGACTGAAAGAAATATATCAACTAAAATATGCCAGAAACGAAATTTTTGAATGGTCATTGGGCCTGCAACGATTAACCGTAGCGAGGCTTTCACCAAAGAGTGACAACTCTTGTTGACTTCCATGTGTGAAATTGCCTTAGGCTGTGTCTGCTTCTTCAGCAACATGCTCTGGAACATCAGGAAAAAAAAGGCTGATGAGTTGGTTTGAAAATAATTTCTGTTAGAATTAATCAATTTTTACCGTAATTGATGCAAGATCAGGTGTTCAGTACCCAGAAGAAGCCTTTGCAGTGTGATGGCAGGTGAAAATGAATGCCCCTCCTGGCTCCCACTTTTACAACAATTTGGAATGTTGCACATACTCTTAGTGTGAAATACGCTCGTTTTAGTTGAAAAGTACCCCAACAGCAGTTTGAGTGTGAACAGTTCTTTCTTTCTTTCTGCGCACGCAGGCTGATACTCCTGCGGACACTGCCTGTATAGACAGGCAGTGGAGCTTTGTGTGTATGATCGTTTTTTACCCTGCCATTAAGGCAGCCATACTCCATCTTCAGGGAAGGTGCATGCTATGTGTAACGTGTCATCCATACCAACGGCCAAACTGGCCTTCTCTTCCGAAAGTTGTTGATGGGATTTTACGTGTGTGCAGATATGCGTGCGTTCACACACGGAACCTTGGTTTATAGTCTCATTCGAAGGACTGTATGGGAAATGGAGTCGGAACCAATGTTAACTCTGAGGGAAAAATCCCCCTGTACTGAAATTCGAACCGCAACCCCAGGATCACAAGTCCGGCGCTCTACCAATTGAGCTATTCGCCCCCTGTGAACAGGTCTGACTGCATACCTCAGCCAGTTGGGACACCTGTGTCAACACCAGTGGTCAAAATGTGCAGTTCCACTCATTGTGTGAGGGACTGTCAGTGAACTTTAGTCATTTGGATGATTGTTTCCACTACCTTTAATTTGTACATTAAAGTTTCCATTTAGTTCAGCCAGTAACATTTTTTCCACAAGCTTTAATTGCCAGAGGAAAGTTGAAAGACACTCAAAGGCCATGTGGTCTGGAAACATTCTAGAGCCATTGTTTATTGCAAGCTTTGAGACAATATTATTAGGAGCTTGGCTTAGTTATTTTCATTCATTTATTTTCTGTTTATCTGTGTTGATGATTTTAGACTTGATAAGTTTGAGTATTGTTGCAGAATCATCAGATTGACAGCCATAAAAAAAAGAGGGTGTCAGTCAATAAACATAAATAACCAGCAAGGAAGTGCACACCGCCATCACCAGCCTGTGGAGGATCCTTTAGAATGTGCTGGCTCGGTACCATCCACATCATTGATCTGTGACAAAGAGTTGACCAGCTGTCTGCAGAAATGTGGTGATGAAGAGACACTGGAAACAGATTGGCCACAGTTCTTTACAAACCTCCCACTAGCGTTACCTGACACACTCTGACCTGGTGTTATCCCCAAGGCAAGAGGAAAAAGAAGTTGACCGCGACAAGCATGGGACCAGGGCCTTGAAGAGGAGGGGAAGCGGGAAGATCTCAGTTGGAAGCAGCTGGACAGAGACACCTGGACTGGGCGGATGTTTGAAGAACCGTTGTGGTGATCTTTGCTTCGGAGATGCAGGCGTTTGTCAGATGATGTCCATACAGGCTTTGATTATGAAGAGATTGCCGTCACAGGCTTCATTGCTCAGGAGGATGTTTCATGGATGTTCATTGGTTTGTATGCTGTTCTTTCTTCAGATTCAGTCAGTAAGGTAATGCTGAAGCCTGGATAGCTGGGCATTGCATGGTGAGCGACATATTGTGTACATGACATGTTTGCCTCTTGTGTTTCCAGCTGGAAATGTTGCAACTAGAGAGAGACCAACAAAGGGTAGACCTGAGACGCTCCCTAGCTGAGACGGAGGCTATTGCTCGACGTTCCAGAGAAGATTATGAAAACCAGGTATGTGATATGGACTTAGTTAACATCTTTTAACCCGTTCGCTGCTTGAAGCTGCTTGAAAATGTTACAAACAAAGGCTTTCCCAGTGCCAGGGAAATCTAATGATTTGGGGGTAATAATTAACAAAAAATTCTAGCTCAGAAACTACAAAAGATATAACAATGAAATATATATGATTTTTGAAGGAAATTGAATGAAGATTTTGAATCTGGGCTTCTTTCGTTTTAATTTTGATAATAAAAAAGTATTTAGACAATTAGATTTGGATAGATTTTTTTGCACGATCAAAAGCATATGTATTTACCACTACATCTTCACATCCAAACAAGAACACAAAGCAAAAAAGTTGAAAATAAAGTTTGTATTGTCACACTACACCTGTAAATGAAAGTAAAACAGTTTAGAAGTCTATCAAGACGCTCACACTCTATGCAGACAGGTCAGTCCACGACCACGCCCCCCTCTCCCCACCACGCCCCCTTGCTGGACTTCAACCCTCTCTTTCACTGCTCCTCTTCCCCTACCTTTCCCTCTGCCCTGTGCCGCGCCGCGAGCAGGCCGCGCTCCCCTCTCACGCTGACTACCACGTCACTGACCACTGGCACGCAGTGCAGAGTACACACTAGGCGAGCTCGTTCGACGCTGGCAAACCAGTCAGCTGAACACACATTGAGGTCACACAGCCCGACACAATAACTGACGAATACGGTTGGCAATTCCATCACTATCATCATCTCACCTTCATGCTCGAGTGAGTCGTTGAATAAAAGATTATTGTCTTTGTCAAAAATCATTAGCAGAGCCTGCTCAGCTGTGTAAATACGTTGATTTGGTCGCTGCGCTTGTCGAAGGTTGCGCCGCCATCTTTGCAAGCGAGACGAAGTGCTGGCTGGTCATCCAGTCAGTGATGAGAATAAATGGGCTTTCCCCTCACGTGTGGTCATTTACATATCATTTTAATACTACAGACATATAAGGCTTACTACGCACATTCTATTTAAGTCCGTTGATAGAAATAGTAACGAATGAAAATTCAAGAAAAATGCATGACGTCAGTGGACGGCCCATAGGCACTGGGAAAGCATTTTTAATGCGGCGTCAGCTGACGGCTTAAAGGCACTCTACGGGTTAAGGAGAATTGATAACTTTTATAATATTTCATCATTAAGCAAGACTTTTTGTCATCTTGCACTGTATATGTGTATGTATGCTCATACATATACCTGAGATATGTCTGATTGTGGAGTATGATAATTGTCAGTTATAGCGCATGTAAATGGGAAAACATGAAGGACAAAGTGTTCAGACAATATTGGCCTTTTTGTAGTGTCCAGGAGTGATCAGAAAAAAGAAAAGAATGAAAAATGTTGAACTGTTGATTACCAAAATTATGGTACTTATTTTGACTTCAGTGCATTTGTATTACCAAAATTATGGTACTTATTTTGACTTCAGTGCATTTGTATTACCAAAATTATGGTACTTATTTTGACTTCAGTGCATTTGTATTACCAAAATTATGGTACTTATTTTGACTTCAGTGCATTTGTATTACCAAAATTTTGGTACTTATTTTGACTTCAGTGCATTTGTATTACCAAAATTTTGGTACTTATTTTGACTTCAGTGCATTTGTAAAACACGCTTAGAGTTTTCTGAAAGGCTTCTTGTTGGAACCCATGACTAAGTCAAACAGCAGAGCCAGGACAGCAGAGTGTTCCCAGGCCATGGAAAAAAGGAAATCTGAAAAGGTAGACTTTGCAAGAGAGATCACTTTGGAGTCCATGTTGCTAGGAGGCTTGGATTAGTCCCCTTCTCTTCCCTTTATAGTTTAGGGATCCTGTTCAGTAGGTTGTGGTTTCATGCCAAGTAGGTAGAAGGCATTTTGCTTGGATTGATAAGTATGAGAAAAATATCCATTCAGATTTTTGCACACAGGTAAGACATGAAGCAACAGGAAGTGTCCCTGAGAAGTAGAAGGTGATGACCTCATTTTAAAAGGATGGCTGAAACGGTGAATTATGAGGTTGACTGGTAGGTGAAAGAAACATGTTAAAATGGTGTGCACTTGATAGTCATGCCTTTTACCTGATTTGGATCAGTTTTGTTCCTGAAAACACATACAGAGTAGGCATGTGGTGTGTGTGTGTGTGTGTGTGTGTGTGTGTGTGTGTGAGTGAGAGACCTTTTTCAGCACATAGTACATAGGGACTTCAACAGTACTTTATTGTTTATTGTTAGTTCAAAATGTATACAGATAGTCTTCACTTTCTGAGTGTTTGTGCTGATGTGTGCATGCATTTACAGATACATAGATACCCGTGCTCATGCACACGCACAGTTGTTTCATCACCGCCCAAAACCTTGCTCGCATGTCCATTCACTCATTCATTGGCCCACTGAGTCATTTGCTCACTTACTCTCTTATACTCATCCATTCATGTTACTTGACAGTTAGCAGAATCATTGATACGAATCTCAAAAAAAGTTTCAGGACTGCATCCGCCAAACATGAACAAACGAATCACAAGACGAAACGCGAAGTGTTTCGACCTCTTAGATCTTCTTCAGGCAAGACAGACAACACTCAGGACAATGAAAACGAAGAACGAGCAGTCACTTATCTCCTCAAATTTGGCACAAGAGGGGCGTTGAACTAATATGAAATCATGATGCATGCGGACCTGAAATGTCTGAGCACCAAATAGAGAACATGAAAAAAATGCCCCACCCTTATTTCTGCGGTGATGTTGTGTACCCGGGATGGGGGTTGTTTTTCAGCTGTCGTCCCTCAGACTCGCCCATGAGAAGGAGCTGACCCGTCTGCGGTCAGAACAGGCTGTGTACAACTCCACCTCCAAACTGGCCGCCCTGCAGAGCAGATGTGACTCCCAGGAGGTGTGTGTGTGTGTGTGTGTGTGTGTGTGTGTGTGTGTGTGTGTGTGTGTGCCTGTATGCGTGTGTGTGTCCGCCTGTATGCGTGTGTGTGTCCGTGTGTGTGTGTGTGTGTGTGTGTGTGTGTGTGTGTGTGTGTGTTGTGTGATGAAGATATGATGGTTTTTACATGTGATGTCATCTTTCAGACTAATGCAAATCACTGTGAACAGATTATGTGATTAGAACTGCATCATAACCGGTGTCTCTGTTCTGTACACTGTTCACCACACAACTGAAGCAGTAAAAAAGTGGTCTGTCACATTTCTCAAACTGAATCGTGGCAACATACTGCATTTAGAACAGTTACAGGGCCCGTGATTTCAAGTGTTTGATTTGTATATTAGCCTGAAGGGTAGTATTGATTCTCCCTGAAGAAATCTTCATTGTAATATGAAACTTCTTTGTAGTGATGCGCAGGTCTTGTATCAGCGGATTCATCTGGCCACGGTTTCGTCAGTGGTGACTGTAACAGGATTGCTGCGGCAATCATCATCCTTGCAGTTTTTTTTTCTCCCAAACTTTGAATTCCTTGTACCAGCTATATGTAATGGCGTGTGATGAAGAAAATCATCCAAAGCAGTGTTCCAGAGTTGAAGGGTTGTCTGGTGAGAAGTCATAGTAAAAACAAGGCATGAAAATCATACCATGAGGTTCTGTGTTGATGTCGAGAAAGCTTTCGCCATGACCCGATATTTTGCCTTCCACAGCTGCGTAGGGTTAACTGAGTGGAATGAAATTTGGTGCCATGCTAATGTTGACATAGTGCTATGTAGTGACTATAAAAAGGATTTCTGTGATATTGCTTGTTGTTGTTGTTTTTTTTCACATTCCGAAACTTACTGAGACACCCTTGTAGGAACCAAAGTCAACAGAAACCTTGAGATGTCCTCGGGGACCAAGGGCTGCCTCTTGCATTGGATCTCTCAGGCTTTACCCTCTTCCTTTTTTCCTGTAGTTGAAATTCAGCTGTCTTCTGTTCTGTTTCACTCCTTGATTAATAACAGATGAAAATTAGATACGTAGTAGTGCTCTGCAGAAACCAAGAAAAAGGATTTGACATGTGTTAATGGTAGTCACTTGATATAAACAGTTGCTCATAGGTGTGTTGTCACTTATTGCCATAATTTTGAAGACAACGTTTGCTAGTTATCATTGATGGTTTATTATTTATAGTGGTCACTTTGTGAAGAGAACATTTATCAATATCGTTGATGTGTTGATCATTGCGATTGGGATGTTTATCATTTTCATTGATAGTTTGCATTTCATAATATTCATTGTGTCAACATTTACCATTATCGTTGATGTTTTATAGTTTATCTTTAAAAGTGATCATTTTGATGGCATGTACCCTTAGCATTGATGTTTTATCATTCATGATGATCATTATGATGTGAACATTTACCATTATCATTGATGTTTTATTATTGATGGTGGTCATTTTGATGGGAACATTTAGCATTATCATTGATATTTTATAATTTATGATGGTCATTGTAATAAAATCATTGATCATTGTCATCGATAGTTTAGTATTTATAGTGGTCATTGTGGAGAGGACATTTGCCATCGTTATTGATGGTTAAGTATCTGTAGTAATCATTGTGTGAGAACATTTACCATTATCATTAATTCTTTCTATCATTCATGATTATCATTGTGATGAAAACACTTTTCCAACTTCATTGATAGTTCAGCATTCTTAGTGAACACTATGATGAGAACATTAACCATGTTCACCTTTCTTAGTGAACATTATGATGAGAACATTAACCATGTTCACCTTTCTTAGTGAACATTATGATTAGATCATTTACCATGTTCACCATTCTTAGTGAACAGTATGATGAGAAATTTACCATGTTCACCATTCTTAGTGAACATTATGATGAGAACATTTACCATGTTCACCATTCTTAGTGAACATTATGATGAGAACATTTACCATGTTCACCATTCTTAGTGAACATTATGATGAGAACATTTACCATGTTCACCATTCTTAGTGAACATTTCAGTGAACATTAC
The DNA here is from genome assembly GCA_033310375.1 of Conus canariensis. NCBI lineage: Eukaryota > Metazoa > Mollusca > Gastropoda > Neogastropoda > Conidae > Conus > Conus canariensis. Next base: position 68,400,278 of record CM065724.1, read on the forward strand.
GATGAGAACATTTACTATGTTCATTATTCTTAGTGAACATTATGATGAGAACATTTACCATGTTCACCATTCTTAGTGAACATTATGATGAGAACATTTACCATTATCATTGATGGTTTACTCTTTAACCCGTTCGCTGCTTGAAGCTGCTTGAAAATGTTACAAACAAAGGCTTTCCCAGTGCCAGGGAAATCTAATGATTTGGGGGTAATAATTAACAAAAAATTCTAGCTCAGAAACTACAAAAGATATAACAATGAAATATATATGATTTTTGAAGGAAATTGAATGAAGATTTTGAATCTGGGCTTCTTTTGTTTTAATTTTGATAATAAAAAAGTATTTAGACAATTAGATTTGGATAGATTTTTTTGCACGATCAAAAGCATATGTATTTACCACTACATCTTCACATCCAAACAAGAACACAAAGCAAAAAAGTTGAAAATAAAGTTTGTATTGTCACACTACACCTGTAAATGAAAGTAAAACAGTTTAGAAGTCTATCAAGACGCTCACACTCTATGCAGACAGGTCAGTCCACGACCACGCCCCCCTCTCCCCACCATGCCCCCTTGCTGGACTTCAACCCTCTCTTTCACTGCTCCTCTTCCCCTACCTTTCCCTCTGCCCTGTGCCGCGCCGCGAGCAGGCCGCGCTCCCCTCTCACGCTGACTACCACGTCACTGACCACTGGCACGCAGTGCAGAGTACACACTAGGCGAGCTCGTTCGACGCTGGCAAACCAGTCAGCTGAACACACATTGAGGTCACACAGCCCGACACAATAACTGACGAATACGGTTGGCAATTCCATCACTATCATCATCTCACCTTCATGCTCGAGTGAGTCGTTGAATAAAAGATTATTGTCTTTGTCAAAAATCATTAGCAGAGCCTGCTCAGCTGTGTAAATACGTTGATTTGGTCGCTGCGCTTGTCGAAGGTTGCGCCGCCATCTTTGCAAGCGAGACGAAGTGCTGGCTGGTCATCCAGTCAGTGATGAGAATAAATGGGCTTTCCCCTCACGTGTGGTCATTTACATATCATTTTAATACTACAGACATATAAGGCTTACTACGCACACTCTATTTAAGTCCGTTGATAGAAATAGTAACGAATGAAAATTCAAGAAAAATGCATGACGTCAGTGGACGGCCCATAGGCACTGGGAAAGCATTTTTAATGCGGCGTCAGCTGACGGCTTAAAGGCACTCTACGGGTTAAGGTGATCTTAGTGATAGGAGCATTTACCATCATCTCTGATTAAAAAAAAAAAAAATTATCATTCATGGTGATGATGATGATGGTGATGGGAGAAATGTTGTGATGGTCAGGTGATGCTGCAGCATCTGCAACGGCAGTTGGCGGTGAGGGAAGGGGAGGTGGGAGGAGATGGGGGTGCTGAAGAAGAGGGAGGCGGAGCTGAGACAGCAGGTGGAAGAGCTGCAGGAGAAACTGAGAGAGGCCAAGAAGACACAGGCCCCGGTGAGGAACAGTCCCAGGCACAGAGAATGCATGCATGCACACACAAGATGGGCGATGTTGAAACCAGAGCTGCATCATTCATATTGCTGTGTGTAAATATACACAAAATCAGTTTGAGTTGAATGTGACTTTGAGTGACGTTAATAAGAGATGGTCCATGTACCATGATTGTGAACAGTTTTGTAATCCAGGCACTGCTTATCTGATCGTGACTGCTCAGAGTGTGATGATATAAACTGTACCGGTGCACTTACTTCTGTATGAGATGACAGACGATAAATTGGTTGTCAGGGTCACTGTGACAGAGGGATGTCCAGATCTTCTGTCAAGTTAGTGATCAAAATGGTCAGTTAGAAATGCCAGCAACACAGAAATGGACACATGCATAGCAGACTACAGCCACTAAGTACTAGATTTTCTTCAAAAGTCGGTGTGATGTAGAATTACAGTGTTTCTTTTTTTAATTGGAAAAAAGTGCGTGAGTTTTCAAAATTTGCTCTGAAGATTTGATTTGGTAATTAGGAGAATTATATCAAAAACTTGGTATGTAGTGAGTTTTTCCTTTTAAAAAATTTTTTTTTTACAGGATACGCTTTTGTTTGAATGGGGATAGTCGATACACATTTTAATGCTGTGTATATTTCCACAGCAATACGAATAATGCAGCTCTGATTTTAACATTGGCCATCTTTTGTGTTTTACTGTTTGTCGTTTGTCTGTCTTAAGAGTTTTAAGCAACAGAGAAGTTTTCTTCCATTTTTCAGGCAAGTATGCTTCTCACAGCAGAACACTTTGCTGTGTGTGTGTGTGTGTGTGTGTGTGTGTGTTTAAATAAATGCAAAATAGTCACTCTGGTAAAACTTGAGCTAAACATACAGGGTTGCTTTCCTTTCTAAGGCACCAAATTTTTGTTGTTTTGTTTTTTTGTTTTTGGTTGTCTTTTTAAATAAATGCAAAGTAGTCACTCTGGTCAATTTTGAGTTAACCATACAGGGTTATGTTGTTTTTCTTTCTAAGGCACCAATTTTTTTTTTTTTTTTGGTCATAGGTTTTGCACGCATTAGCGTTGTTGAATCCTTTTTGTTTGTCCAGGAGATGCGTCACTACGAGGCGCTGGAGGACAAGATCGTGCGGCTGACGGAGCGGCACAGCAAGAGGGAGCAGGAGCTGGAGGCCCTGCTGCGCAGCTCCCAGCGCTTCGCCTCCCAGGACCTGGTGGAGGAGGCCGCCCACTGGAAGAAGATGGTGGACACCAAGAACATGGAGATCTGCAAGTTCCGCGAGGAGCTGGACTCCATCCTGAACGTGCTGAGAGAACTGCAGAGGCAGGGCATTAAGCTGCCCTGCGTCATGCCTTTGTAGCCCATGCTCTCTGAGTTGAGGGGAGTGACATGTTCAGCTGCAGGGATGAATACAAAATCTTTGCTGAATGTAAACAGCTGTGAGGAATGCTACTAAAATGGTTCAGCCTTGTTAGGATATCCACAGTTAACTGGACTAACAAGTTCAGCTGCTGGGATGAATACAAAATCTTTGCTGAATGTAAACAGCTGTGAGGAATGCTACTAAAACGGTTCAGCCTTGTTAGGATATCCACAGTTAACTGGACTAACAAGTTCAGCTGCTGGGATGAATACAAAATCTTTGCTGAATGTAAACAGCTATGAGGAATGCTACTAAAACGGGTCAGCCTTGTTAGGATATTCACAGTTAACTGGACTAACAAGTTCAACTGCTGGGATGAATACAAAATCTTGCTGAATGTAAACAGTTCATGAGGAATGAAGGGTACTAAAACTGTCCAGCCTCTGTTAGGATATTCACAGTTGGCTTGACTCAATTCAACAGAGTTAAAAAGCATCTTATAGTCTGTGTATGTATTTGACATTTGAGGGCTCTTTTATGCTTGGAGTGATCCAAGTTCTTCTCCACAAAGAGCAGACATTTGTAAAAGGCAGCAAAATACATTCTGTCTGTTTGTGTGGCAACATCCCTGCATTTATCTGATGAGCTGAATGATTTACTCAGACTAGTGGTTTGGAGCTAAGTCAGTGACTTGTGTGGCAACATCCCTGTATGTAGGTGAGTCGCTGAATGATTTCTGTTAGTGTTACTCATACTAGTGGTATGGAGCTAAATCAGTAACTTGTGTGGCAACATCCGTACATGTAGCTTAGGAGCTGAATGATTTCTGTTAGTGTTACTGAAACAAGTGGCGTGGAGATAAACCGGTGATGATCATTGTAAACTTGCCAGTATCCAAGATAAACATCAAAGTGCACAGTGCTAGTCCAGCATCAGCACCACCAAAGGCTTCCTTCCCCTGGTGGCACAAGTGGTGAGGGGGCAATAATTCCTGCTTTATGTCTGTGTGTAATTGAAGCAACCTAGTGCTAGAGAACTAGGAGCTGTTGAATGCGTGCTGTGGGGACAGCGCTGTGAGCAGCAGAAGAAATCACTGACCCCCACTGTCAACCAGGAGTGTGTAGCACTGTGAGATGGAGAATGCTTAGAATCCTGCAAGATGGCAAGCTGCCGGAGGAAACCTTTTTTTCAATCTTCAGGATGAGTGCCTGCCATTGAGTTGCACAGGTGAAAGGAAGAAAGGGACTGGAACATGCTGAACTGCTGTGTGCAGTGTTAAGTGGGTGGATGCTGTGACCTCCACCTGCTGTTCCTATATTCCCAACAAGAATCCTACTGGATTATGACTTGGCGCCTACCTTAGCCTCCCTGAACAGTTGTGTGTGTGTGTGTGTGTGTGTGTGTGTGTGTGTGTGTGTGTGTGTAGAAGAAGCGAGTTGGAGATGGGGTTTGAGAGGACGTTGGGAGTCTGAAGACAGTGTTGACTGTCGAATAAAACATGGTTCAGGAGCAGTATGGCATCGTTAGAGGTGAAACAGAATCGTGCATTCCAACCTGAAGATGCTGTTGACTGTGGAACAAAACATGGCTCAGAAGCTGCATGGCATTCTTAGTGGTGAAACAGAGTCGTGCACTCCAAGTCGTCATGAAAGCTGAATGGAAGACTTCCGTCCATTCAGCATTTTGCTGACCTGCATCCTGAATACAGGAAACTGATGAATCTTCCCCCATACAGTACAAAGTTCAGTGATGATCTTCTGGTTGCAGGGCAATATTTCCTGCAGTATTCAGGTTTACAGCATGTACTCCTTTGCAACATCTGTTCAACATCATGCTAAAAAGCAGCATTACTATTTTTTTTCCGTCCATATTTTCAACTTGTTTTTCTATGGGCTTTGGCATTTTTCACCGACGTGAACTTTTAATGCATTTGCACCGTGACTACAACTTGCTGGATTGTTAGACAGAAAGAATGTGGTGATGCTGGACAGCTTGTTCAAGTAAAATGGAACGTGACTGATGGAACCATGAATTCTTGTACATCCAACTGGCAGCATGAATTGTGGTGGCCTCAAAATGTGGAGACTAATGTGACTGCATAATTTTATTAAAGCAGATCCACACACACACATGCACGCACACACGCCTCATGCACGCACGCATGCACCACACACACAGCACACATGCATGCACGCACGCACGCACATACGCACGAACACATGGACACACACACACACAAATGGACACACACACATGGACACACACACACACACACACACACATACATGCGCAAACACACACATGACACACACGCAGACACATGGACACGCACACTCAGACACACACACATGGACACACACACACATGGACACACACACACACCACACACACATCTGCATAAGAAGGCTGTGAAATAACAACTGGATTCAGCACTGCAAAGGCATCACAAAACCAGTGTTGTTTCCACAAAGCTCAGGTAATTGCCACGCACCATGTATGTTCTCTTTGTTTTTTCACTCAGTTTATTAATCTGTTGATTTGTTCATTTACTGGAACTGTTTCACATAATTTTGCACAATTTCATGTTAATTTGTGTGCGTGGAATGATTCATTGTATCCATTTTTAATTTGTTTCTTTTATTTTATTTATTGTATTCGAGATTTGTTACTTAATGCGTTGTTAGTGCTGACTTAGTTGTAAGTGAATGCCCTTTAAACAACCCCACCTCCCCGTCATTCCCCTCTCCTCTCCACGTATCAAATGGACTGTGATATTACATGTGAATTGTGCCTCTGGGATCTGTCTGTGGTGTTGGTATGGTTGACATTGGGCTTGGACTGGCTGCTTGGACATTGTGGCTTGAACTGGGTGCTTGGACATCGTGGCTTTGGGCTGGGTGCTTGGCTCTATACCAATCCCTGCATGCTGTAACTGTCTGTATGGGTGTGCTTCTGTATATTTTGTGTACGTGCGTGCGCGTGTGTGTGTGTGTGTGTGTGTGTGTGTGTGTATATGTGGGTATATATGAGTGTGCTCAGGTGTTTGCACATGTGAATATGTGTGTGTGTGTGTGTGTGTGTGTGTGTGTGTGTGTGAATGTGCGCGCGCTCACGTGTGTGTGCGTGTGTGTGTGTATGTGTGTGTGTATGTGTGTGTGTGCATGCATGCGTGCTTGTATATGCTGTATGTGTGTGCCATACACATGTATCTTTTTAGTTTATGCATACACACATGTATGCTTGCGATGTGAGTTTGTGCATTTGCTCATGGCCGTGTGTGTGTGTGTGTGTGTGTTTGTGTGTGTGTGTGAGAGAGCAAGAGACAGAGAGAGAGAGAGAGATACATATGTTGATGTATGCTGATGAGTGATGAATGTGATTGTATGTAAGGTCAGATTCCATATGTGCCTGTATTATTAAGATCTCTGATAGACATTAAAAATATGTATACATTCTTTATAAAAACTAATGAAAAATAAACAATATAAATTGTTCATTGTGGGTGTTTTTCATTTCAACAACCAGTTTGTGGGCGTGGCTGATGCAGCTTCTGTGTTCAGTTACTCATGCACCCAAATGCACATGCACATGATCATGCCCACACCATGAATTTCTCACCATTGTTCATGATCCTGTAGGTTTGAAATCCAGTCAGCATTATAAATACCATCACCCCCACTTTTTTTTTCTCGTGTGAGCCTGAAACCACAAGCGAGTAGGAAATTGAATGTATAATGCATGCTGTAAATGTCTGTACAGTTGTGCTTCTGTGTAGTGTGTGTGTGTGTGTGTGTGTGTGTGTGTGTGTGTGTGAGAGAGAGAGAGAGAGAGAGAGAGAGAGATAAAGAGAGAGAGAGAGAAACATGATGTGTGGATACATGTTGATGAGTGATGAATGTGATTGTCTGCAAGGGCAAGTTCCATATGTGCCTATGTCATTAAGATCTCTGATAGACATTGAAAAAAACATGTATACAATCGCAATGAAAACAATGAAAAATAAGTCACAGAACTTGTTCAGTGTGTGTGTGTGTGTGGTGTGTGTGTGTGTATGTGTGTGTGTGTGTGTGTGTCTTTAAAAAAAGAAAATTAACAACTGGTGTACAGATGTGTCTTCTGCACCTTTGTGTTCAGTTACTCGTGCACCGAAATCCACATGCACACAATCATGCTCACACCACAAATTTCTCACCATTGCTCATGATACCTTACATTTTAAATCCAGTTAGCAACATAAATAACCATCACCCTAATTTTTTCCTTCTCTTACAATGGGAACAAAATATTCATGTGGGCCTGAACCACAAGCGAGTAGATCACAAAAATGTGTAATGACTGCCCAAAACAAACACAATGGAAACAACCAGTATCATACATCCAGTGGTCATGGTAGAGAAGTGAGCACTCTGAGCTGGGCGCTGGGAGTCGAGGCTGTAGGTTCGAGTCCTATCTGAGGTAGTTATTTGTGGGATTTTTTTAGCCCTCAGAGTTGAGTTTGCTGAGTCCACACAGGAAGTTGGCGGTGAGATAGTTTAGTTTCGTTCACTAAATTAATGGATGCATTTCTGAGAGTGTTGCTCAAAATTCTGGACCAGTAGATGTCTGCGTTTTATAAACGGGATGTATTATGAAAGGCAGCACTGAACACAGCTCTGGAATGTATTCTGGGACTAGAATGGAAGTCCATGGAATCATCGTCTTCATCTTTGTTCTCATTCATCATATAAAAAATCTGCAAACTGTGTGTCCCTTTGTGTCTTTACTGTCAGGGTGATACGAGCCTTGTGTTACGGATGGTGTGCGGTGCGTGTTTTGCTGTCTGACTCTCGCTCTCAAAAGTTTGGATGCGTGTAATAATTATTCCCTACGCACACCCACACCAAACGCACATGGATAGCCAGGTAACACACGAGTTAGATTTTTTTTTTCTTTATAATTATGCTGCCTGAACCATCAAACATACATTCATGTGAACTGGTACAAATCAATACATGTCACTACATAGCATATAGATCAAGATATCAATACATAGGAACTTCAGTCATCAGATATCAGCATATCATAGTACATATCTTGATATCACTCACAGATCTCGCCGCGCCGTCCACAGTGTCTCACATATGCAGTCAACACACTCGGTTCCACAATACCCAAGCCACAGTCTACAACACTAAAAGAAGACAAATAAGGATAACCAAGGTCCCCACATAATAAGCACAGCCGTTCACAAACACAAGCTGAGAAGAAGAAAAAGAAAAACAGCCCTCCACACAACAAGCACAATAAATCCGTTCAAACTATCAGAAGAAGAACCGCAGAATTCACAAGGCACAGTAATCCATAGAAGAAGAACCGCAGATTCACAAAGCACAGCAATCCACAGAAGAAGAACCGCAGATTCATAAAGCACAGCAATCCATAGAAGAAGAACCGCAGATTCACAAAGCACAGCAATCCACAGAAGAAGAGCCGCAGATTCATAAAGCACAGTAAACCATAGAAGAACTGTAGATTCACAAGGCACAGCAACCAATATTGAATCCCCGGAGAACACGATTTCAGCAAAGTCCCATAGAACACAATAAACTTCGATTCCACGTATTGTTGATCTAAAACAAAAATTAATTAGCTTCTCCGTGTATTGATATTACAATGTTCACATCAATAACTTCAGCCCACCGACGCACATGAGGTGGTACAATTAGAGCACATAAATATTCTTGCAGGAGTTTTAAGTCACTCTCGGCGACACAGCATTCACAACATTTCTATAACAATTAAATTTCCTGGTACATATTTCGCTGGTACCGTCATCAGAAGTATCGTACATACACAGTGAATATCAACGTACTACTGACTTGAAAGTCAGCCTCTCCACATAGTAACACTACGGAGAAAACGACGATTAAAACAAAATAAATTAGGCTGGACACCAAAGCCTCGGCCGTTAGTTCTTGCTCTCTTTTTTCGTCTCCTATCATTATTTTCGTCATGTAGTTACCTATGTCATTTTAAGTTGACGTCATAATTTACGTTGACGTCACAATACTCCCCCTCCTCAAACAAAAAACAATGACCGAATTGTTTTTTTTGAAGAAGTAAACAAACAGCAGAATACACAAACCCAGAAATCACATTCACTCGACGGAAAACGAAGCCGCTCATGGCTCACAGAAAAGCACAAGTTTGTCGTCCCAACGAACTCTGAAGCCCTTTGACATGCTAGCTTGCTGCTGACCTCACGGACAGCCTCTCCATACCCACACAGGGTAGAGACCACACATATCTACTGACCACTCGGTCTGCCTCTCCATACCCCAACAGGGTAGAGACAATGGCTGGGCATGGGCTGCACCCCACACCCGGATGGCAATGCACATACAATGTCTACTGACCACTCGGTCAGCCTCTCCATACCCCCACGGGGTAGAGACAATGCCTAAACATTCCCGCTCAATAGTACTGTACGCCTTCTCACGATTCAGCAACTTTCGTCAAGCAAACACGACTGGGTGAAGAACATCATCATTCTCCTGGAGCAATACAGCACCCAAATCAACAGAACTAGCATCAGTCCTGAACACAAAAGTATTAACCAATCTAGGTAACAACACACAGGTGCAGAAGCCAAGATTCTCTGAATCTTCCTCAAAGCTTCAGCACACTCAGGAGTTCCAAGAAATAGACCTGAAATCAATGCAGAAACGACACGTACAATCTTTCTTCCTGACGAATACAACTGGAGATGCATACGGACTATTCGATGGCTCAGTGATACGAAGATCCAACATGATACCAATCTCTCTCTCAACAACCTCTTTCGCAGAAAAGGGGATTTCATAACATTTCTTTCTAACAGGGACATCTGTTGTAAGAGGGATCTGTAGTAGTACATCACCTGAGAAAGAACCTGGTTTAGGAGTCAAAATGTCCTGAAAATCATCAGTGATTGCACGCAACTCCCTGGTACTTTTGTCAGACAAAGTACAATCAAACTGTACAGGACGAACATCTTCATCTGGCATAGAAGACGCCATCGAAACAATTAAAGTGGGAATGGGTAAAGCGTCATCACAGTGCTGGACGACACCAACTGTACAAATCACTTCACGAACAGTACAAACAGACTCCGGAGAGGGATCCACAGAAAGACCAATTCCTGGAGAACTGTCCAAAGAACCCTGTTCTTGCTCACAAGCCAAAGGTGCTATCTCTGACCCAGGCACTGAAGTACCTTGTGAAAGAACGACTGTAGGTACAACATCAGAAGTAGACACGGCAGACACATCAGAAGACGCTAACTGAAAGCAAGACTTCAATGACTCATCCATCTGTTTCTGAACAAGATCAGAATGGGAAATACTCATATCATCAGGGATCTGACACAAAGGCTTTTTGTCCCCAACATGCTTATCTCTAGCCCTCGTAACGGCAGCTAAAGAGAAAGGTTCAACAGATACATCACTAAACTCACGCTCACAGAAACTCCAGGTACATTACCCACAATGAGATCTGCGACAGGGCTATCCAAGACACACAAGTGCAAATCGCCAACAAAATAAGAACAACTGACTGACACTGTAGCCAATGGAAACTCATCCACACGACCACCAAAAGAAACACACTTCACTGTGGTCCCTAACATCTGACTGTCAGAAACTAACCGTTTGCGAACGCCACAAATGGTAGCACCAGTATCACGCAGAACAGAACTTAAATTGCCATTCACAGAACCAGACTCAAATGTAATTTGCCTGTGAACGCACCAGCAGCTAGACAAGTAAAAGGAGTATCAAGAACAGAGCAACAAGCACTGAACTGTTTGCTGTCAGTTGATTTCTCAGCAACAGTAGAGTTACCAACCACAAAAGGACATTCATCTGGGTGGCTAAGGCTACAAATTCTACAAGGGTTTCTACCTGACTTCCATGGACACCAAAGCAGCTACATGTCCTGTCTTTTTACACAAAAAACACACAACACTTGCAAAATGATCAGAAGCACTTTCTGAGGAACTCTTACTGCCAGAGGTATAACGGGCGCCACGACCACGATAACGGCTAACCGCCAAAGTTATTTCCACGACCAGCTGAGTAACCAGAGTTCTGATGACCACAATAACAGCTACCACCGAAGTTACTTCCACGATCAGCTGAGGAACCAGAGTAGTGGCCACTGTTTTGAAAAGTAGAGTATCTGTTTCCTCTGTCAGACTGACCACAGTACGGAGTTCTATCAGACTGACCGGGATACGGATTTCTATCAAATTGACCAGGAGTTTTGTATCCAACAGAAGCAAAAATGTTTACATCAGCTTTCCTAGAAAGCACCTTAGTGGGATGAGCATGTCTGTATGACTCTGCAGACTTGATCATTTCATCAAACGTTTTCACATCTTTTTCACACAAAAAGTAGCCAAGTCCTTAGAGACACACTCCAAAAACTGCTCACGCAAGATAAGATCCACCAGACCTTCAAAAGACATCATTTTTTGACAAAGAGACCCAACGGTCAAACAAACGTCTAAGTTCAACTGCAAAGGTCTCGAAAGGTTCATCTGAGCTAGGTTTAGCCTCACGAAAACGCTTACGAAAACCATCTGGAGTACATTGAAATTTTTTCAGCAAGCTCTCTTTCAAAAGCTCGTAAGACACAACATTATTTTCAGCGAGACTGTGATAGAGAGTTAAAGCGGAACCCTCAAGTAGTGCAGACAGGTATGTAACCCACAAACTCTCAGACCATCCTAAGGACCGAGCATGGGTTTCAAAACGAAACAAGTAACTGTCTATATCATCAGTTCTTTCCTTGAAAGGGGGCAACTTAGGAAAAGTAGGACGAGGGGCGTTAAACCTGGGAAAACCAGAACCCTGACTCTCACTGTCCTGTCCTGAGACCGCACTCTGCTGAGAAGTTATTTGTAACTGTATTCTTTTAGTTTCCTCTATCTCTCTTTGCTGAATTCTTTTTGTTTCCTCTTCCTCTTGCATTCTTTTTGTGTCCTCTTGCATTCTTTTTGTTTCCTCTTGCATTCTTTTTGTTTCCTCTTGCTCTTGTATTTGTATCTGCTCTCTTTTAGTTATCTCTTGTATCTGCTCTCTTTTAGTTATCTCTTGTATCTGCTCTCTTTTAGTTATCTCTTCTTCCTGTACTTTCAACTGAAATTCTTTTAATCGCATTCTTTCCTCTCTTTCCATGTCCTGGGCAATACATTTGTCAACATAGTCCAACAGAGCTGGTCCCTCCAAACCACATACCTTACCTCGTTGTAAATATTTAGCGAAAACTTTGTCCTCGTCCACAGAGGACACAACATGACTTTCTTCCTTAGCCTTCTGTGCCATGTTGAAAATATGAAATATTGTCCTGTCAAACCCGACACACACACTAGTGGATCAAATACAAACAATTGCTATCACAAGCAAAAAAGGTTTGAAACCCCTGTCCACTATATATATATATATATAATGAATTCCAAAGAGGATTTTTTTTTCAAACAAACATTAACGACAATCACTCTTTAAAAGACTAAGTATTATCAAACCCAACCAGCAAAAGATAGAGATAAACAATGAAACAGGATTTCAGGGATATGGGGAGAAAGAAAAACACAATCGATAATCAATACCAAATTTTCAGCAACAAGTATAAATCAAGCAATGACATGAGAGTAATAACGAATATAATCAATGTATTGTTGTTGTTATTTTATTCATTTATTTTATTTTAGTTTATTTTTTTTTAACTGGTTCAGGGCAGCCACTCACACACTCATTTATTCAAGAGAAAAGAACCCTAAGAATGCTGAAGAAGCAACACAATCCCCAAGTAAAGATAAAAACAGAAATAATCAAAGAGATAACTGAAGATAATGAAAATAAAGCCCACAAAGGAAGGAAGAACTAGGAACTAGGCCCTCGTATCTCCAGAAACTATACAGAAGGAGATACCCCTTACGTTGGAGACGGGAAAGAAAGTAGACAAGAACAGTCATAAAACAAAACAATACAACACAACTCAATTGTTCAAAAGAAAAGTCTGTGAACGTGACCTATTACTTCTAATTGGGAAATTATAGGTGTACAAAAACAAATCCTACCACTAAGGCGATTTTTAATTCAATAGCAAAAGAAATTTAACTACGGGGTCACCAGATGTTACGGATGGTGTGCGGTCTCCCGACTCTCGCTCTCAAAAGTTTGGATGCGTGTAATAATTATTCCCTACGCACACCCACACCAAACGCACATGGATAGCCAGGCAACACACGAGTTAGATTTTTTTTTTCTTTATAATTATGCTGCCTGAACCATCAAACATACATTCATGTGAACTGGTACAAATCAATACATGTCACTACATAGCATATAGATCAAGATATCAATACATAGGAACTTCAGTCATCAGATATCAGCATATCATAGTACATATCTTGATATCACTCACAGATCTCGCCGGCGCCGTCCACAGTGTCTCACATATGCAGTCAACACACTCGGTTCCACAGTACCCAAGCCACAGTCTACAACACTAAAAGAAGACAAATAAGGATAACCAAGGTCCCCACATAATAAGCACAGCCGTTCACAAACACAAGCGATGAAGAAGAAGAAACAGGGTCTCCACACAACAAGCACAATAAATCACGTCAAACTATCAGAAGAAGAACCGCAAATTCACAAGGCACAGTAATCCATAGCAGAAGAACCGCAGATTCACAAAGCACAGCAATCCACAGAGGAAGAACCGCAGATTCATAAAGCACAGCAATCCATAGAAGAAGAACCGCAGATTCACAAAGCACAGCAATCCACAGAAGAAGAGCCGCAGATTCATAAAGCACAGCAATCCATAGAAGAAGAACCGCAGATTCACAAAGCACAGCAATCCACAGAAGAAGAGCCGCAGATTCATAAAGCACAGTAAACCATAGAAGAACTGTAGATTCACAAGGCACAGCAACCAATATTGAATCCCCGGAGAACACGATTTCAACAAAGTCCCATAGAACACAATAAACTTCGATTCCACGTATTGTTGATCTAAAACAAAAATTAATTAGCTTCTCCGTGTATTGATATTACAATGTTCACATCAATAACTTCAGCCCACCGACGCACATGAGGTGGTACAATTAGAGCACATAAATATTCTTGCAGGAGTTTTAAGTCACTCTCGGCGACACAGCATTCACAACATTTCTATAACAATTAAATTTCCTGGTACATATTTCGCTGGTACCGTCATCAGAAGTATCGCACATACACAGTGAATATCAACGTACTGCTGACTTGAAAGTCAGCCTCTCCACATAGTAACACTACGGAGAAAACGACGATTAAAACAAAATAAATTAGGCTGGACACCAAAGCCTCGGCCGTTAGTTCTTGCTCTCTTTTTTCGTCTCCTATCATTAATTTCGTCATGTAGTTACCTATGTCATTTTAAGTTGACGTCATAATTTACGTTGACGTCACACCTTGTTTTCCTCTCTTTCTCTGTTAAATGATTTCGTTGATGCTGTTGGTAGCAGCTCGTTCATGGAGACTGTCAAAGAATGGATGTGGTGGTGCTGTCCAGAGGGGGATGCTTAAGCTGGCTCTGTGACCAGATTGTATCCTGCATAATATTTAGGATTACAGCGGACGCTAAAGAACACCACCAAAGTGGATGTGTGATTGTGCGCTAGCTCCTCTGTTGGCTTGCTTCATGATGGTCTTGCTTCAGGATGCATCACACGACTGCTGGTAAACCTGAACTTACCATCCCTTCAGGACCGAAGAAAGGTCAATCGTCTGGTGTTTTTCTACAAGGTGGTCGGGGGGCTGGTGCCAGCACTGCCATCTTATGACTTTTTATCCCCGCTTCGTTTTAGGCGCAGAGTCGCCGTCAAAAAGTTTACTGACTTTTACAGTTCCAATATTTTAGAAGCCTTTACTACCAATAATACAAAGTGTTTTAAACCCTTTCAGTGTAACAGCAGCAATTTCAAAAATTCATTTTTTTTCCCCAAAAACTGTAATTGACTGGAACCATCTGGAAGAGAGTGCCGTGCATGCGAAGACAGTAGACTGCTTCCGTGCAGCCGTTCATCAGCGGACTAGTGTACCCGCGCTCTCTCTCCCGTCGAATTTATGCCACAAGGCCCTTCAACGTACTGATCCAGATCCAGATCTGATAGATTGCTTCATGTGGATTTCCAGTACTAGGATTTGACATGATGTGCATGGGTGTCGTTGAACGTGGGCTGGACAGAATGAGCGGTGTGGGGTTGATGCCACTGTGGGGGAGGAGGATGCTCAGGGAATGGACAGAGGCACTCTAGATGAGACGAACAGCCCATTACATTCTCAGAAAAAACAAACAAACAAACAAAAAAAAAACACACAACAAAACGTTACCTATTCATACTGGCTGCTGACCGATTTGATTTATATAGGTGAAAACATTTACTCATTCCAGCGCATTCAATTATTTTGACATTGGATAATTTGTATTAAAATGGCTACCAAGAAAAGAGTAAGTTTGGCGATGTGTCCGTGTATCTATGTGTGTGTGTGTGTCTGTGTGTGTGTGTGGTGTGTGTGTGTGTGTGTGTGTGTGTGTGTGTTGTGCATGCAAGATGTCTGGTGTTACTGCTTCCTGTATTCCTGAAGACAAGCTCTAAACGTGGCACACTGTCATATTTCATGAGATAAAGAATCTCCAAGATCTGGATGTTGGATTGTGTCCTTCCTAAAAAAATAATTTTGGTGTAAAAAAAAAAAAGAAGATTGTGACTAGGACTTAGCTGTAATTCTTTTTTTATAAATCATTTTTTTTCTTTAGACTGACTCAGGATGGCTTTGAAACTTGCAAAACTTTGGGATGTGTGGCCTTAATATGGCGTATCGAATAAAGCAACATACTGTAAAGGAAAAAAAAATTGTAGAAGGTATGGTCTGTTTATCATTAATTTAAAAAATGTACGGCGTTACGCTTTTTCCATAATAAAGGAAACTAGGATCTTGGTGACAGCTTATGACGCACATCGTCATGATTTCACAGTACTTTGGAAAAACAACAAGCGAGTGTAAAGCAGCTGTATGTAATTCAGTCTTGACAAACTTTAAGATCATGACACTGCTAACAGTTCTAAGCAGCCACGGGAAGAAAAACCACTCCACTACTATTGCTGGAAGAAGACCTCGAAGACCTCACAAACTTTTAACCAAGCAATGACTGAAACAGCAGCAGAGGTCCTACGAATAAGCCGTTAGAAATCGTACCAATGCTGTCTTGTAATATCTTGGAGATGTTTGACACTTGAAGGAGATTAAAACCGCTTTTCTTTTCTTTCACGTTCCCAGCTATGCTAGATCCACAATCCGGTCAGTAAGGCAAAGTCAGCAGTCCGCCGCAGAGACCCCAGCGGTCCCCACAGCTTCTCCTGGACCTCAACCGGACTGGGCCACGTCTGGCGTCTCAAGGCTGTAAGATGACGGTGGGAGTTTGGAAGCCTGTAAACACTGGGGCACTGGTCAATGTGAAGAAGTTAAGACCGCAATCATTGCGCTATGTCTAAGAGGACCAGTTAGGAAATGAAGCTGGATCGAGCGTCAATGTGAGGACAATGTGGAAAAAGAAAGAAAGAAAGAAAACTAGACAACAACGACACCAAGAAATCCAGTTCACTGTGTGCAAGGAGACCAAGAGAAGAAGACGGATCTTCTTGGAAGCCAGGAGTGGTCCGGACACCAGCAAAGCAAACATGAGGAAAACGTGACTTACAGTCATGCCTACCGCTGATGTCATGCAGACTAAAATTTGCATGACAGATCTGACAAACGAAAGAAGTCACTGGCTTACATAACTTGAATTATGATGAAAGGTTAAATCGTTCTAATTATCTAGCATCAGATCTTGATCAAGCGGTCGACTTAATCGAAAATTATAAAGCTCTAAATGATACATTCAACGTTAGAAAACAAAACAAACAAACACAAACAACAGTAACAAAAAAAACAACAACAACAAAACAAAACAACAACAACAAAAAAAACCCCAGTATGTTGATATCAAATGAATCAATAGATATATAGACATTTTATGAAATTGTTAATAAAATCCTTAAAAGATTAAAACAAATTTTGAAGTACTGATGAGCCGCCAGACAAACATACCGAACATTGAAGTGATGAGCCTCTCGACTTGTTAGTCTTCTTCAGGCAGGACAACAGCAAAGAAACAAACGACGAATGTAGTGGAGAAGAACAACGGCGGGTGACCGAGTCCTCAGCTACCACGAAAATGTCGCCAAGGGGGGTGGGATTGGGAGGTGGGAGGTGGGAGGGAGATGGGACAGAACAGACTACATTGACATATACATATCAAATCCCTCACTGCCAGCAACGGGAATCACAGAGATCCATGTTTTGAATACAACTATTTCCTTATGACCGGCCAGAATCCATTGTCGCCTTCTGGATGAGAACTTCACAGTTGTCCCAGTCTTCAGCAACACCGTGGTGATGCTCCATGTGAGATACAGTGAGGGGACTGCCACGACTGCTGAAGACTGTGACAACTAAATTCTCATTCAGGAGGTGAAAAGTGAAATGTGTGTGTGTGTGTTGTGTGTGTGTGTGTGTGTGTGTGTGTGTTTTGTGTGATTTTCGATTGTTGAATAAAAATCAATCTCTGATTTGAGTTTAAAGTCCACTGAACCTTCCATAAAAACAAGATAAATATTATCTTCAAGGCTAGAAGTCAGAACAAAATATTTTCTGATGCCGCAGTTCCATGGAAATTCTCGCGATTATTCGTGTTTCGTGACCAACGTTTAAGTCTGTGTGTAAATTCATAGACGCGAAGATCGCGCGTCTGTTCGAATTTCGCAAGCGAACTTTTTTCCCCCGCTTCAGAGCGAGACTTTTCTTTTCCGGTGAAATTCTCCCAGAAGTAGTGGGGGTACAGTCCGCTCCACCTTTGCAAGATTTGGTTTAAACAGACGCTTTATTCTTGGAACATCTCTCCTTCTAGTACAACTTCTTTCACTACTGAAATTGTGGTAAGCTCTCTGTTGCCATGTGAGTTCAACTATTTCGTTCACTCAAAGCGGAGCTTTTTAAAGAAAAAATTAATTCTTCTTTAGCTGCACATTTGTTTTTCTCAGTAGTATTGTTAGTAGAATCCGATGATATTTCACTGAAACTGCTTTCCTTGATTGTGAAAAAACAAACAAACAACAACAAGAACAAGAAGCGTGGTCAACGCCGTAAAACACATCACTAATAGAATTGCTGCCAAAATACATTGCACAAATTTCGAGAGAAAATTTCAATTGAAAAAAAAAAAAAAAGCGCGTCTAAGGAATTCGCAGTTGATGGTAGGCGGCAAGGACTATTATCCCCCCTCCCTCCCCCTCTTCCTTCCCCATCCTACCACCACCATCACCACCACAACCCACCACCATCCTCCCCCCCCCCCCCCCCCCCCCCACCCCCCTATATCATGAATGATAACGTCATCTGATATTGCGATCCACATTTTTCACTCTCCTCAGTCTTAATGTGCACGATTACTGGGCTGATCACGTACGTTTCGTCGTAGTCCGTGGCAAACAAACAGGAGTGGTCGTCGGTCCTGACTTGTAGATTCTGCAGCCGTCCGGTTTGGCTGGAGAAACCAAGGCCCCACTGGTTGGGATGTAGGACTGACCATGTTTCCTGTCTCCTCTTGGTCTGCTGGTTTGCCTGCCTGTCTGTCTGTCCACCACTCCCCTCTCCCCGAACACATACATATTATTTCTCTCACCGCTGTTCTCGTGCTGGTACAGAAAAGAACTGAATCGATGTGTCAGTCAGTTAACCTGGCGCCTTATTTAACCTAGCTGACACGCTGTCAACTTACCAAATCTGTCTACCTGTCTATCGCTCTGTCTGTCTCTCTATCCATCCATCTATCTATCTATCTATCTATCTATCTATCTGTCAACAGTATGTAAACTTGTGTATGCGTGAACCTGCTGATGCTTCCATGAGCGTGTGCGGTGTGTGTGTGTGTGTGTGTGTGTGTGTGTGTGTGTGCGTGCGTGCGCCATACGTGAACGTGCGAGGCACGCGTAAGTGTGTTCATCATGAATAAGCACACTTGCACGTGAGTGTGTATAAATCTGTGTGGAATTGGCGCGCGGGCTTATGTGACTGTGTGCTTCCATGCTGTTGCTGGGTTTCTGTTGCTGTTGTTGTGCTAAAGACGCCGGAGTATTCTTTCAACACAAAACACACACACACACACACACACACACACACATCACACACACCTCACCCTCTCTCTCTCTCTCTCTCTCTCATCACAACACACACACACACACACACACAACACACACGCCTCCCTCCCTCCCTTTCCTCCCCATCCCGTGACCCTAAATATATAATGTTGAGTATACAATACGACTGAGCCGTTCTGACGAAAGATTCCTGACTTTTCTAATCGATGGATTGATCTAACATCCCGCTGTTGCTTTATTCTAAATATCATTTGAAACCGAATGTCAGCCGCCTCAACGGACAGGACAGGTTAACCCGCCTCAGGCATTTCTGTGAATGTGGGTCCCGCACTGCACGAAACACACAAAGAGTATACACGCCGGGGAAATCATCCCCTCCCACCCCCACTGCCCCTGCTGAAGACGTCATTTCCTATAAATAGCTGTCCGACATGGCTGCACACCAAAACTTAATGCGCCAAGTCCTTGCTAAAGGTGTCGAGTATTTATAGACTGGCGCAATTAGATTGTTTTGAGGTGTGTTTTTTTAAAATTGTGTCTGAAAGTTTTCTTTCTTTCTTTCTTTCTGCGTACGCAGGCTGATACTCCTGCGGATACTGCCTGTATAGACAGGCAGTGGAGTTTTGTGTGTATGACCGTTTTTCATTCCGCCATTAAGGCAGCCATACTCCATCTTCGGGGAAGGTGCATGCTATGTGTAACGTGTCATCCATACCAACGGCCAAACTGGCCTTCTCTTCCGAAAGTTGGTGATGGGATTTGACGTGTGTGCAAGATGTTATGCGTGGGTTCACATACGGAATCTCGGTTTGTAGTCTCATTCGAAGGACTGTATGGGGAATGGAGTCCGAACCAATGTTAACTCTGAGGGAAAAATCCCCCTGTACCGAAATTCGAACTCTCAACCCCAGGATCACGAGTCTGGTGCTCTACCAACTGAGTTATTCCGGCCCCGTCTGAAAGTTGATTCTCCTCGTTTTCTTTCATGTGGCCATCAAGGCACAAGCCAGGTGGTTCCAAGCAGACGGATTAAAATCAAAGGAATGGGACTATTTGGGGGGGACTACCACCACCTGGTGCAAAGATACGGTTATGGGTGAGTGCAAAGGCCTGAAATGTGACGTCAAGTGATGGGAAGGTCATAATAATTATATTTTTTGACTGTGATTTCATCGGTGAAAATCCTCCAAACAAGGGAAATAATTGGTGATGAGTTGTTCTTTTGATCAATTATCAGTTTAACATTAAATGGTGGCTCACACTTATGGTAGGCCTCTAAACGCTTACATGGATTAGGCCCCTATATAGTAATTAAGTGCAAAAATCCTAATTGTGGCGTGTGGCCGAACAGCCCTGCTGTCTCTTGACTGAACCGGTCTAGCGGCCTTGAGCTGTTGAAGCAACAGGGTTTTCTCTGTGTGACCGTTCGCACGAAGTCAGCTATTGTTTGTCACTCGTCTGACTGACTCATGGGTTTCCGTTATCTACGGAGTACGTAAAAACAGGCCTATCTATGGGGGGAACGGTGGGGGTGGAGGGTGAGTTGGTGCAAAAGGCGCCTGCGTGGAAAGTGAACATCATGGAGTAGGCTTAAAAAAGTTAAAGAAAAAAAAAAAAGATTTCAGCATCTTCGCCCACGATCTCTTCATCCCTGGACCTGTTACTTTCTGTTGGTGTCCTTGTAGGTTATATTACTGGGTTATATCACAATGTACTCCATGAAGTTTTATGGAAACCACCGTCTAATTCTTGCAGCATTCCTATAAGTTACAGTATATTGTGTGAACGTTATCAAAACGTATTGTTATATACGACCAGATATTGTGTGTAATTCGATCTGAAAAGACGACGAAAAGTGCAGGTGATGTGTACGTAAACCCCGCGCATGGGCGAAACTAAAATTAAGACCACAGAAGTACTGAGACGGGACAAAGTTTTAAAAAAAAAAAAAAAACAAGAAAAAAGAAAAAGGTTGTAAGCATAAGCACAATGAATACGGTCTTCTTCTTCTTCTTCTTCTTCCGCGTACGCAGGTTGATACTCCTGCGGACACTCCCTATATGGACAGGCAAGTATTAATCCCATTTATCCAACAAAGGGAATGGAGTTTTGTGTGTATGACCGTTTTTTATCCTGCCATTAAGGCAGCCATACTCCATCTTCGGGGAAGGTGCATGCTATGTGTAACGTGTCATCCA
>CM065724.1:68429098-68434098 GCA_033310375.1 Conus canariensis
TCCCCAAAGACTTCAGCGCAAACTCTTCACCCTGATCGTCCCGATTCAAACTCCACGACGCCCCAGAACGACGACCGAGGAAACACGCGACTCAGGGAGCAGCGACAGCAGCCTGTTTGGGTCCACCGAAGATCTAGGTCGAGTCGACGACGAAAAGCGTTCCCTCCTGGCGCGGAGTCCTTTCAGAGCGGGCAAAACGAACCCCACGTTCGGTAGCAGACAGACGACGCACAGGGACGGACATCATCAGGGTGGTCCTGCTCTCAAGGCGTTGGACGAGGCGTTGTTGAGACCCACGTTCAGCAACAGAAGGACACCACCACCACCAGGTGGGAGTCAGCACCTCGGCAGCACTGAACAGCGGGGCAACAAGCTGGCAGCTCAGGTGGGGGCGGTGAGGTATTTGGAAACGTCTGCCGTGCTCAACCAGGGGGTCCATAGAGTGTTCAGTACCGCCCTCACAGCGGCCATGGCTTCTAAACAGTGGAGGAAGAAGTACAGGTTGTGATATACAGGCGTTGCGCACAGAGGGTGGACGTGAACGATGAATAGTGAGTGCCGTGGTGTGGGTTTCGTGGTCGGCTTGGGCTGTAAACGTTGTTATGGCTTGACTCGAACGGTGACTGACGTGAAGGTGACACCTCAGGAAACGGTGAAAAACCATGATCAGGGAGTGTGTGTGTGTGTGTGTGTGTGTGTGTGTGTGTGTGCGCGCGCGTGCGCGCGCGCGTGCGTGCGTGCGTGCGTGCGGTGTATGTGTTGTGTGTGGTTGTGTGTGTGTGTGGTGTGTGTGAAAGTCAAAGTCAAAATTTTATTTTCAGATGGAACATTGAATACGCAAATAAATTCTTTTTTTTTTTTTTTTTTTTTACATCAAGCCATCAAGCCCCCCCCCCCCCCCCAAAAAAAAAAAAAAAAAAAAAGAATGAAAAAAAAGAATTTTTTAATTTTTTTTTAGATGAAACGACGAAAAACCACAGAAATGTAGTTGTTTGTGAGTGTGTGTGTGTGTGTGTGTGTGTGTGTGTGTGTGTGGTGGTCGCGCGCGCGCGCGCGCGCGGTGTGTGAATGATCGACGGATGAATCATTTTGCGCTCAGTTGGTCCCGCTGCGTGTAATCAAGTCTCGCATTCCCAAGGTTGTGATAATTTATCTTCCAGTGCCTGCGACATTCTATTCACTTGAAAGTGGTATTGTGCAAAGTGTTCCCAGTATTGTGTCAGGTGTTGTTCGGAGGTTGTTAGTAGAGTGTAAGATGTTGTTCAAGTGTCGTCACTGTAGTGTTAAGGGTTCTTCAGGTGTTGTAAATGTAGCGTTGCATGTTGTTCAGATGATCGTCAATAAAGATGTTCTTAGTACAGTGTTAGTGTTGTCCAGGTGTTGTCAGTCAGTGTAGCGTTGCATGTTGTTAGGATGATCGTCAATCTAATGTTGGGTGTTGTTCAGTTGTTGTTAGTACAGTGTTTAGGTTGTTGGTAGGTGTTTTCACTGCAGTGTTAAGGTGTCGTTCAGGTGGTGTCGGTGTAGCGTTAGGTGTTGTTTCAGGTGTTGTCAGTGTAAGTTTCGTGTTGTTCAGATGTTGTTAGGTTAGGCGTTGTCCAGGGTTTTCACTGCAGTGTTAAGGTGTCGTTCA
This sequence comes from Conus canariensis, assembly GCA_033310375.1. Classification (NCBI taxonomy): domain Eukaryota; kingdom Metazoa; phylum Mollusca; class Gastropoda; order Neogastropoda; family Conidae; genus Conus; species Conus canariensis. The sequence goes on from CM065724.1 coordinate 68,430,732, forward strand.
GGTGTTGTCGGTGTAGCGTTAGGTGTTGTTTCAGGTGTTGTCAGTGTAAGTTGGGGTGTTGTTCAGACGTTGTCCGTGTAGTGTAAGGTATTTGTTCAGGTGTTGTGAATGTAGTGTGAGATGCGGTTCAGGAGTTTGTTAGTAGAGTGTGAGGTTTTTTATGTGTTGTCCGTGTATAGTTAGGTATTGTGCGGGTGTTGTCAGTATAGTGTTAGGCATTGTTCGGGTGTTGTCAGTATAGTGTTAGGTATTGTTCGGGTGTTGTCAGTATAGTGTTAGGTGTTGTTCGGGTGTTGTCAGTATAGTGTTAGGTGTTGTTCGGGTGTTGTCAGTATAGTGTTAGGTGTTGTTCAGGTGTTGTCAGTATAGTGTTAGGTGTTGTTCGGTGTTGTCAGTATAGTGTTAGGTGTTGTCAGTATAGTGTTAGGTATTGTTCGGGTGTTGTCAGTATAGTGTTAGGTGTTGTCGTATAGTGTTAGGTGTTGTCAGTATAGTGTTAGGTATTGTTCGGGTGTTGTCAGTATAGTGTTAGGTATTGTTCGGGTGTTGTCAGTATAGTGTTAGGTTTGTTCGGGTGTTTTCAGTATAGTGTTAGGTATTGTTCGGGTGTTGTCAGTATAGTGTTAGCATTGTTCGGGTGTTGTGAGTATAGTGTTAGGTGTTGTCAGTATAGTGTTGGTGTTGTTCGGGTGTTGTCAGTATAGTGTTAGGTATTGTTCGGGTGTTGTCAGTATAGTGTTAGGTGTTGTCAGTATAGTGTTAGGTGTTGTTCGGGTGTTGTCAGTATAGTGTTAGGTGTTGTTCGAGTGTTGTCAGTATAGTGTTAGGTGTTGTCGTATAGTGTTAGGTGTTGTCAGTATAGTGTTAGGTGTTGTTCGGGTGTTGTCAGTATAGTGTTAGCATTGTTCGGGTGTTGTCAGTATAGTGTTAGGTTGTTCGGGTGTTGTCAGTATAGTGTTAGGTGTTGTTCGGGTGTTGTCAGTATAGTGTTGGTATTGTTCGGGTGTTGTCAGTATAGTGTTAGGTGTTGTTCGGTGTTGTCAGTATAGTGTTAGGTATTGTTCGGGTGTTGTCAGTCAGTATAGTGTAGGTGTTGTTCAGGTGTTGTCAGCGCGGTGTCACGTGTTCATGTGTTGCCGTGTAGTGTCAGCTATTGTTCAGTGTTGTGATGTAGTGTTAAATGTTGTTCAGATAGTGTCAATATAGTATTAGGTGTTGTGCAGGTGTCTGAATTAGTGTTAAATGTTGTTCAGATGGTGTCAGTACAGTATTAGGTATGTCGGGTGTTGTGATGTATGTAAAAGTTGTTCAGATATTGTCAGTATAATATTAGTGTTGTGCAGGTGTTGTGAATGTGTGTTGAATGTTGTTCAGAATTGTCAGTGTAATATTAGTGTGTTCAGAAGTTGTGAATGTAGTGTTAAATGTTGTTCAGATAGTGTCAGTACAGTATTAGGCGTTGTGCAGGTGTTGTGAATGTAGTGTTGAATGTGGTTCAGATATTGTCAGTATATATAGGTGTTGTTCAGATGTTGTGATGTAGTGTTAATGTTGTTCAGATATTGTCAGTACAGTATTAGGTGTTGTGCAGATGTTGTGAACGTAGTATTAAATGTTGTTCAGATATTGTCAGTACAGTATTAGGTGTTGTGCAGGTGTTGTGAATGTAGTGTTAAAATGTTGTTAAGATATTTTTCAGTATAATATTAGGTGTTGTGCAGGTGTTGTGAATGTAGTGTTAAATGTTGTTCAGATGTTGTCAGTACAGTGTTAGGTGTTGTGCAGGTGTTGTTGTCAGTGTAGTGCCATGCGTATTCTTCTGGTAATGTAAATGCCTGTCTTTGTGTAACTCTTCCATTCCTTCATGTTTCTCATGGTGCTTCGTTCCCGTCAGCTGAACCCACGTGTGCTGGCTTGACGTGGAATCTAGTCATAGCTCACTCAAATATTTGTATATGATAACGGTTTTATGTATGTATTTGCTTATTTATTATTTTTCACTGAATTGTATGTATTTTGTCAATAAATGACTCGACCCCATACGCTGTTAAAGATGGTGAGAAAGTAGTGTTTGAAAGAGTGGACGACAGGGTGAACGAACACAGGAACCAGCTGATAAGGTAGTTTGAACTCTAGATACCTTTTCTTTTCATTCGTTCAAATTCTCTCTCAGGCGAAACAAGACAAACTATACCTCTTAACTCTTTATTTTCTGAAAGAAAGTGAAAGGATCGAAAAAAAAAAAATAGTGACCTCATATAACCATATTGTGTTGTGTAACTTGATTGTCACAACGGAGTTATCTATGTGAAATTCGGACTGCTCTCCCCTGTTGTTACATAATACAACGCCACTTAAAAAATTTTTTTTTTTTCACCAATCAAATAGTATTGTTTCTGCACAATTCAGCTTGCGATGATGCCCTTGGTGCCGAGAATTAACCAGTAGTATTTGCTAGTATGTCCCAGGAAAAGCCTGATATGGAACAGAAAAAAAAAGAACTCAGATTCTTCAACGAATGCACTGTAGGTCACAAGCTTCTCTAAAGGGGATGTCAGTGTGTACACAGGTACAGCAATTGTCTGCCGTGTCGTGTTGTCATCAAGCTGGCACCAGCTCCCCGGCAGGCAAATGAACCGAAGCGCTCCACATCAGCAAAGATAACCATACATCACGGGGCACGCACGTTCTCTTTGTTTGGGAATGATCATCTAAGCCAGAAATGGTCATTCCATGGAGTGGACAGGCATTTGAACATAGCATAGAAACAAAATGTTCGAACATATATGGGGTACGCCCATACGGCCTTGCGTGTGTGTGTGTGTGTGTGTGTGTGTGTGTGTGTGTGTGTGTGTGTGTGTGAGCGATGCCTTGTGTGTGTGTGTGTGTGTGTGTGTGTGTGTGTGTTTAGGATGTGTGTGTGTGTGTGTGTGTGGTGGGGGGGGCGTGTGTGTGTGAAGGGATTGAAGAGATTCCACCAACAACGGAGGGGTATACATACAAAGAACGGATCACAAGCAACGAGAACCGTTGTCTGTTGAAGGATATCAACGTCAAATTAACAACCAGCACCCCGAAGTTTCCACTTTCCAAACAGAATTGACATGCACAAGTCTTTGTAGCCTGTCAGTGTCTTGTATCACAAGCTCGCACAGAGGGTCGGATGTGAAAAATATTCAAGATTTTGAACAGAAAGTGTTCTGTCAGCCAGTCTTGTGCCAGGAGATCAACAGTTCTAGGGTCCAGCAGATGACAGATGTTCAAGTCTGTGCTGAGCTGACTGGGCATACAATCTGTTCCGAACAACCAGTGTAAGGAAACGACTATTTCAGCCGCCCCTCATGGCGCTTACTGGGGCACTCAATTG
>CM065724.1:68436598-68449098 GCA_033310375.1 Conus canariensis
TAGACAGTCATAATATAATCTTCTCCTCCATTCGTTTATAAAACAGAACACGTTCAATTAAAGACTACTTTTTGGTATATAACAAGTTATGACATCTTCTAGCACACTAATATTGCTCTTGCTAGGAGAGGATAAGTGGGTGGTTTTTTTTTTTTTTAAAAAAAATCTAGGTGTAGCCGGGTGCAAACAGTGTATATTTCTTGGTTACCCTTCGTGGATGAAAATGTTTTGTTCGAGAGTTATCTTCCCCCTTACCTCCCTTGGTTCCTGCACTTATCATCATCTGCCTGTCTTCACCTGCACACCCCTTAACCCTCGCCACCATCACATAGGAAAGAATCTACAATGGATGAATAATGCAAATTGTCGCCTAAATCGTAATCTTGCCATCGTCCACATATGAATTTTCTGAAAATGTTTAGCTTTCATCCTCATCGGATGGCACAATGTGGACAACAGTAAATACAGACACTGACGTCTTCATTTTCGAAAATTTTGTCCTGATGTAGTAGTAAAGTCTGTATCTTAAATTACAAATTTAAGCAAAGGGGGTGGAAGTGAGGGGGCGGGGGGGGGGGGGGGGAGGGGCGGGGGGGGGGGGGGGGACGGGGGAGGAACCAGGATTGAGATTATCCGGTGCATGATATCGAGGTCATTCAGCTCTTTTAAAGCGTGAGTCAACATGTACGAACAGCTTCAAGTACTAGTATGGGCACAGATGGATGACAGCTGTTCTGTTACACGTATACCTCCTCAGGAATTTCGGAAGGGGCCTGGTTTGCTCGCAGGAAATCAGCACTTTCTTTGATATGAGTGAAACTGAATGTGTGTGTCTGTGTCTTCATATCCCGTGCCTCACCTACCTGTGGATTGAATGAGATGAGAGGATAAAGGATTTTGTGTACACACACGCCACACACACACACACACACACACACACACACACACACACACACACACACACACACAACACATACATACATACAGACAGACAGACACACCGGTTCAGACTCTCTCTCTCTCTCTCTCTCTCTCTCTCACAAAGACAGACACAGACATACAGACAGACATGTATGCACACACACACACACACACACACACACACACACACACACACACACACACACACACACACACACACACACATTAATCACAACAACAACAAAACAATAAATGGATAAGAATTAGTTTATTTTCCGCTGGATTAGACAATGGCGTCGGTCACATATCGAGTTTCGAGCAAAGTACGTGTAAAGAACACGAGATGTTTATATATATATATATATATATATATATATATAAAGAGATGAAAACCAGAAGTGTAATCCGCTCACAAGATGTTTTCCTTCCTACAAAATGCTATTCACAGTCTGTATAACCGTTTCGCTAAACAGAAAACAGTAGTTTGTTCACGCAAGCGCATTTAGGCAAAGTCGTACAGTCACTAAAAACATAGATGACCCTTCTCTTTTTCTGCTGAAATGATATTCAAACATGAAAATGGAAAAAAAAAACATGGCAAATAAAAACACACACAGAATTTGAACAGATTTAACAGACTGCGTAGTAAGCTAAGTAAGTCGATTTGTGTTTGTTTTTTTTTTCCCACAAAGAAAAGGGTTCTTAAGGACATTTACACTTTTCTCGTCAGGCATATATGTGCGAAAAGAATAGATTGTTCTAGAAACACATGTGTATTAATATGCGGTATGGTCTAGCTTGAATACACTCCAGATATCAACAACGGTATTAGGAAGCCTCATGTTGTCTTCAGGTCTTTAGTGATGCGGTTCAGCACAATTACCCATGGGCACCTCTCCCATCCTCTTTCCTCTGAAAAAACAACAACAACAACAACAAATAAACAAACAGTTAAAAAAAAATCATAGATGAGTAAATGAGTGAACAGACAAACAAATGAAAATAAAAGATAAATGAATAAACATATACATGAATAGATAAATAAATGCATATGATGTCATACCGAGGAAATTCAAAGGAGATTGCAGGGCAGAACCAGCTATAGAAGTATGAAACAGATTGATCAAACTATGCAGGAGCTGAAGACAAACAAACGAACAAACAAACAAACAAACCACCTGCCACTGGTGATCAGATGTGAAAGCAGATGAAAAAACGACAACAACAACAACAACAAATGATCGCTTCTGAGTATAACACCAACAGAAAAGCACACCAAAAGATGGTAAGAATCATGAAAAGAACACGTCCGTCGCCAGATGGTGAGAATGAGGACAAGAGCAAAAAGGACGTCGGTAGGAGATGAGAATCATCACAGCAAGAAACAAAGCAAGGTGATATGAGGTGAGAATTATGACGAGAGGGGAAACAACGTTGATAGCAGGTGAGAATTATGACGAGAGGGAAAACAATGTTGATAGCAGGTGAGAATTATGACGAGAGGGAAAACAACGTTGATAGCAGGTGAGAATTATGACGAGAGGGAAAACAATGTTGATAGCAGGCGAGAATTGACAAGAGGGAAAACAATGTTGATAGGAGATGAGAATTATGACAAGAGAAAAAAAAAGAACGCTAATAAAGGTGAGAATTATGACAAGAAGAAAGAGAACGTTGATAGTAGGTAAGAATTACGAACAGAGGATAAAGAACGTTGATAGAGGTGTAGAAAGAAACTCGTGGAGAGCGTGGCAGCAGAGAGTCCTCAGAAGAGAAGCCCCCTTCAAGCAAGTGTTTCGGCCCTTATCTCCTGACACTCTAGGGGGGTTGGGCCACACCCGGTTCATGACTCCGGATGTCCCTCTGCTGCCCCTTTTTTTCCCATCTTGGGACGAGCCATGGCTGGGATTCGAACCCATGACCCTCTGGACATGCTCATTTTCCACTTAATGACTCGCGCTTTAACCACTGAGCCACAGGGACACCTGATATTTGTAGGGAAATTAAGCCTTATGAAGTTCACTTTTGTTCCTCCTTGACCAGATCCAGCTTGAACACCTCTCTGCCGCTTCTGCCATTGCTTTCAGGGCTCTGGTTTTTTCCTTCCCTGCAACTGAGAGCTGTTTCATGAGGCTGTATGCAGACGTTCCTACAAACCCCCTAGCTCCAATTTCTGCAGTGAGGACTTGGACCTGATAGCCTTCTCTCCTCAGGCTGTTTGCCAGATCAGCATACTTTTCAGTCTTGTAGATTTGAGCTGCCTCCATTCTGTTCTCATATGGCACCGTGAGCTCGATCATGATCAGCTGCTTGGTTGACTTAGAGTGGACTACTATGTCTGGTCTCATGCCACTCTTGCTGATGATCTCTGGGTGACTCTTCCATTCTGGGAGGTCTGCAGTGCACTCCCAGTCATCTGCCCCGTCCAGCAGACTCTGCCTGCATGTTTCGAGTGGCACTGTTGTTCTTGGCCATGATTTGCTGCCTCCTGCCGTGAAGAATGTTGCGGGTGCTTTTGGAGTCCTGATTTTCCCTTTTGTGGTGTTGGTACTAGCCCAGACTACTTGTACAATTTCTTTGAGCACTTGGTTGTGCCTCCATGTGTACCTTCCTTGAGCCAGGGCTACTTTACATGAGCTTAGGACATGCTCCACTGTTTGTTTTTCATGGCAGAGGGGGCATGCAGGATCGTCTGTTTTCCCCCACTTCACCAGGTTTGCATTTGAGGGCAGAAGGTCATATGCAGATCTGAGAATGAAGCTGATCCTGAGAGGGGCCATGTGCCAAATGTCATTCCAAGTGAGACTTCTTTGGAGTGCATTCTCCCACGTTGTCCATTGCCCTTGCTGGCTCTGCTGGACTGCTTTTTGGAGTCTTTTTTGGTCTTCTTCTTTTCTCATCTCCTGAATCATCATGTCTCTTTTGGCTTTTCCTTTGGCCTTTGACCACCATTCAGTTTTGGTCACCCCCAGTCCCTGTCTGTTGGTCTGTGTGTGTCCTGTTATTTCTCTGATCTTGAGACTTTCTTTTGCAGAATCCATCGCCTCTTGAACTTTCCATTTTCTGCCTGTCTTCAGCTGGGGCTTAATTGCTTCTATCACCTTGTCTCCTGAGTCCTCCAGCATGCTTTGAAGTCTGATCTTCCTGCTTTGTATTCCTCCAGGATGGATTTCAGGGGTAGTTTCAGCTTTGCTTGGCGACAGTACAGCGCTATGTCAGTCAGACAGGGTGGGACACCAAGCCATTTCCTTGTGAACTTGTTGATTTTGGCTTCCATTGCCTCCACTATGCTGGTGCAGATGTTGTATATCATCAGAGGCCATAGCAGCTTTGGTATCAGCATGAACTGCAGACACCAGACCTTGTATTTGCCAGGGAGCCCACACTGGTCAATGGTCTCCAAGCCTTCCTCCGCCATCTGCTTGGTTTCTTTTGCTCTTTGTGTGTCTTTCAGCGTATCATCATACCATCTTCCAAGGCTCTTGACTGGTTCTTCTGTGACTGTTGGAATGGCCTGGTTGGCAACACTGAAGACCACAGATCCGGCCACTTTTCCTTTCCTCAGTGAGAGACTCCGTGATTTCTTTGGCTTGAACTTCATTCTGGATGAGGCAACTATGTTGTCCAGCCTCTCCAGCACATGACGTGTCTCGTCTTCTCTGGATGAAATCACTGTAGTGTCATCCATGAAGGCCTTGAGAGGAGGCATCTTGTATCCATCGCCAAGGTCTGTTTGTCTCGCGTTGTTTGTTGCTGCTTTCAAGATGAGTTCCATTGCCAGCACGAACAGTATTGGGGAAATTGCACAGCCCATTGCAATACCCACTTCCAAGTTGATCCAGTCTGTTGTGTACTCCTTGGTAGAGAACCGCATTGAGAAGCCATTGAAGTACTTCTTGAGCATGTCGCGGATGTTCTTTGGCACATGGTACATCTCAAGAGCCAACTGTATCATCTCATGGGGCACAGATCCATATGCGTTTGCCAGATCAAGCCACACTACGTCCAGGTCTCTCTTTTCTGTTTTTGCTTTTTGGATTGCGTCCCAGATCATTGTGGCGTGTTCTACACAGCCCGCCACGCCTGGGATGCCACCTTTCTGGACTGACACATCCAAGTACTTGTTTTCCATCAGGTACTTGGTCAGCCTTGCTGCCATGACAGAGAAGAAGATTTTCCCTTCGACGTTCAGTAGTGATATTGGCCTGAACTGGCTAATGTCACTTGAGTTTTGCTCTTTGGGGATGTACACACCATCTGCCGTCATCCACTGGCCGCTGATCTTCTGGTTTCTCCAAGCCGATCGCAGCAGCCTGTGGAGCCACTCCAGCACCTTGGGACATTTCTTGTAAAGCTGGTAAGGTATTCCGTTTGGCCCTGGTGATGATTTGGCTCTGGCTTTGTCGACCACCTTCTTGATTTCCGCCAACGTTGGAGGCTTGCCATTGAACTGTTCCTCAGGGTTGGTTGGCCACACCAGACCTTGAATGTCGAGTGGTGCTTTGCTCTGTGGGTCAGAGTATGTTTTCCTCAGATGCTGCTCAAGAACTCCTTTGTCCACACTTAGGGTCCCAGATTTTGGCTGCTCAAACAGTGTTCTGGCAAACTGGAAGGGGTCTCTGAAGAAGCGCTCTTGTGTCTTCTTCTTTTTGCTCTTCCTCTTCCTCGCAGATTCCGCTTTGCTGAGGGCACTGTGTTTTTCTTTCAGGTCTTTCCACAGTTTTTCCAAGCCTTGTTTTTCAGCTGGCAGTGCGGTCTTCATTTGCATCTTGAGGTTTTTCTTTTGGACCCTGATCTTGTCCATCTTTTCTTGGCGTCTGGATTTCTTTGGAGGTGTTTTCTCTTTGGGTAGTTTTGCTCCATAGGCGTCTCTACATGTGGCATACACAATGTCCCCATATGTGGCTAGTTTGTGTTCCAGGGTGCTTTTCCCTATCAGTGCATCGAGTCTTTGGACGATTTTTGCATCCAGTTTCTCCCAATCTTCAGTTTCGTTTGCTCGTGGCAGGTTGAGTTTCAGGCGCCTGGCATCGAGGGCCTGTGCAAATTCCTCATCCGAACCAACAGCGTGGATGTCCTTGGCACTGTGGTTTAAATCCTGGCCTTGGTCTTCCGACGTCTTATCTGCTGATGCAGTGCGCTGCTGCTCATTCAGATGAGTCTTCACACATCCCATCTTTGTTCTGTGGATCTTCATGCCACGGGTGGTAGCGAAACGCTTTCCACAGACACATGGATATTCCATTTGGTCCATGTTCATAGTCCGTGAAAATTATGACAGGAAGAAAGAGAACATTGATAGGAGGTAAGAATTATGACGAGGATAAAGAACGTTGATAGAGGTGAGAATTGTGATTAGACGATGAAGAATGTTGACAGATGTGAGAATTATCACAAGAAGAAAGAGAACGTTGATAGGAGGTAAGAATTATGACGAGGATAAAGAACGTTGATAGAGGTGAGAATTATGACAAGAGGACGAAGAACGTTGATAGAGGTGAAAATTATCACAAGAAGAAAGAAAACGTTGACAGGAGGTAAGAATTACATTAACCAGAGGATCAACCACGTTGATAGAGGTGAGAATTATGACAAGAGGATGAAGAACATTGCCAGAAGTAAGAATTATGACAAGAGGAAAAACAACGTTGATATCAGGTGAACATTATGACAAGAATGAAAAGAACGTTGATAGACGTGACAATTACGACAAGAAGAAAAAGAACGTTGATAGAGGTGACAATTATCACAAGAAGAAAAAGAACGTTGATAGACGTGACAATTATGACAAGAAGAAAAAGAACGTTGGTAGAGGTGACAATTACGACAAGAAGAAAAAGAACGTTGACAGGTGACAATTATGACACGAAGAAAAAGAACGTTGGTAGAGGTGGCAATTATGACAAGAAGAAAAAGAACGTTGGTAGAGGTGACAATTATCACAAGAAGCAAAAGAACGTTGGTAGAGGTGACAATTATCACAAGAAGCAAAAGAACGTTGGTAGAGGTGACAATTATCACAAGAAGCAAAAGAACGTTGGTAGAGGTGACAATTATCGCAAGAAGCAAAAGAACGTTGGTAGAGGTGACAATTATCACAAGAAGCAAAAGAACGTTGGTAGAGGTGACAATTATCACAAGAAGCAAAAGAACGTTGGTAGACGTGACAATTATGACAAGAAGAAAAAGAACGTTGGTAGAGGTGACAATTATCACAAGAAGCAAAAGAACGTTGGTAGAGGTGACAATTATCACAAGAAGCAAAAGAACGTTGGTAGAGGTGACAATTATCACAAGAAGCAAAAGAACGTTGGTAGAGGTGACAATTATCACAAGAAGCAAAAGAACGTTGGTAGAGGTGACAATTATCACAAGAAGCAAAAGAACGTTGGTAGAGGTGACAATTATCACAAGAAGCAAAAGAACGTTGGTAGAGGTGACAATTATCACAAGAAGCAAAAGAACGTTGGTAGACGTGACAATTATGACAAGAAGAAAAAGAACGTTGGTAGAGGTGACAATTATCACAAGAAGAAAAAGAACGTTGGTAAGGTGACAATTATCACAAGAAGCAAAAGAACGTTGGTAGAGGTGACAATTATCACAAGAAGCAAAAGAACGTTGGTAGAGGTGACAATTATCACAAGAAGAAAAAGAACGTTGGTAGAGGTGACAATTATCACAAGAAGCAAAAGAACGTTGGTAGAGGTGACAATTATGACAAGAAGCAAAAGAACTTCGATAGGAGATGAAAATGAATGCAGCAAGAAAAAGAACGCTGTTAAGGGATGAAAATTATAACGAGAGGAAAAACAACGTTGATAGCAGGTGAGAATTAGGACAAGAAGAAAGCAAACGTTGGTACAGATGAGAATTATGACAAGAGAAGAAAGAGAACGTTGGTAGAAGGTAAGGTAGGAAACTGAGAGAAACCTTCGGAAACGCTTGACAGAACACAAAAGAGAATCATCACCAGTAGGCGCCCACCTACACGCCCAGCGACATCAGTTCGATTATGGAAACATCAGCGTTCTCGACCGTGACAATAGATGGCTTTCAGCGTGGGGTGAAGGAGGCTATACATATTGCCGCCAACAACCCCACACCCAACCGGGACCGGGGCAGACACACCTTGCCATCATTGTTCAGTCACATGACCAGGCTTCGACCTGTGGTCGTGTGCACTGAACTCCAGTTCACCCAGTAGCAACATCACTACTGAACAAGACAGACGGAGGTCTGCCGAAAGCTCCAAGTAAGTATTATTCCCAGCTGCGTGACCTGTCTAAATCCGGTAGTTGAGGTAAGAATTATAACAAGAAGGTAAAGAACGTTGATGGAGGTGAAGATTGGAGGTAAGAATTATCACACACACACACACACACACACACACACACACACACACACACACACACACACACACACACACGTTGAGATGGGGGGGGGGGGGGGGGGTTGCTTTTGACAACAAGAAACGACACCGTTGACAGGAAATGAGAATGATGACAACACACAAAATCAATGGGTGGTGATTTATTCCAAGAGAGACACGCCAAAGAAACATTGACCATAATGAGAATTATGAGGAAAAAAGGGACGGGTGATGAAAATCACAGTGGGGAAAATCCTTCTTGTGAGTTTTTAACAATAGAAGAAACATTGATAATAATGAGAATTATGAGGAAAAAATGGATAGGTGATGAAAATCACAACGAGGAAAAACATAACTGTGGGTTTTTAACAATAGAAGAAACACTGATAAAATTACAAGAAAAAAATGAGTAAGAGATGAAAATTGAAACGCGGAAAAACATAGTTGTGAATATTTACAAGAGAAGAAACATTGACAGAATAATGAAAATCATAAGAAAAACTAGATGGGTGATGATAGACACAACTGGGAAAAACATACTTGTGAGTTTTACAACAGAAGAAACATTGATGAAATAATGAGAATTATGGGAAAAAAATGTGTAGGAGATGAAAATCACAATGGGGAAAAACCTAGATCTGAATATTTATAATAGAAGAAACATTGATAGCATAATGATAATTATGAGACAAAAATGGGTGAGAGATGAAAATCACAACAGGGAAAAACATAGTTGTGAATTATTAACAATAACAGAAACATTGATAATAATGAGAATTATGAGAAAAAAATGTGTAGGAGATGAAAATCACAATGGGGAAAAGCCTAGTCGTGAATATTATCAATAGAAGAAACGTTGATAGAATAATGAGAATTATGAGACAAAAATGGGTAAGAGATAAAAAATCACAACAGGGAAAAACATAGTTGTGAATTATTAACAATAAGAGAAACATTGATAAAATAATGTGGAATTATAAAGGGAAAAATGGATAGGCGATGAAAATCACAACGGGGGAAAAAAATACTTGTGAGGTTTTAACATTAGAGACAGCGTGGACAGGTGATAAAAACTATGGCGAGAGAAGAAGCATTGATAGGTGATAATGGGAAGAACGACAACAGGGGAACATGTTGACGAGTGGGAATAACTCTGACACCTATTGGTTCTGAAGGATATTTGGAGTGTTTCCTTTCAGTGGTGATCGGCAGAGTCAGGTAACAAAGTTTTTCTGACTATTCGATGATGTTCGCACTGAAATGTGTGAACACATGAAACTTGTTGTCCTCGTGAAAATAGAGAGCGGCTGTGGCACAAGAGAGAGAGAGAGAGAGAGAGAGAGAGAGAGAGAGTGAGTCAGGGAACAGGAAGTAGAGGGAAAGAAGCATAAACACAGAGAGAAAGAGGGCCAGAGGTACGTCATTCTATCTATCTATCTGTATGTCTGTCTGCCTATCTATCTGTGTGTCTGTCCGTCTATCTATCTATCTTTTTATCTCTCTCTCTCTCTCGTGAATCACAGAACAGTATAACTACAGTTACTAACTAGATTTGTCCGAGCTGAGAGAATCATCTCTGTACAACATTCAGTGGTGCATGCATGTGTGGCAAGATATTTCATGACAGTACACGTTATGTAAAATGTGCACAATGGATTTTCACACACACACACACACAGAGGTTAGGACTGAATGCTTCTCGTGACGATACTGACTGGCAGACTGCACGGTCGACTTCACATGGGTTGCCCAGCGCTTTGAATGTTTGAAGGTTCATGTCATAGAAACACACTCGTTCCTTATCTTTACAGATGGGAGTGCACGCACAATCGCCTTCACTGTAGGACACCGAGACGTATGCCATCGCCCTCATTCTGCAAGACAGTTTGCACCACGTAATGAAACGTGTGTGTGTTCTTGCGTGCGTGTGCTTGCATGAGAGGTAAAGAGAGTCAGACGTACAGACAGAAAGACTTTGTCTGTTTGTCCCTTTCTCACGCGCACATTTCACACACACATATATAATAAATATATATATATATATAATGCTGAACAATTATGTAGTAGGGGAAAACAAGTGCAGGTTAACAAAACAAAATTTTCCATCACTATAGTAATGACTTGGCAAAGATTTGAAATAAAACAAAAATAAATTAAAAATGTATATTATAAATATGAGAACCGTTCACTAGCTGCATGGGAAAACCATCGTAATCCCTACCAAAGGCAGATCTATATGTATCGCCAGTTCCTAGACCTTTCGCCCGCCGGATCGGACTCATCAGCGAGACGCGGCTGATTGTTTCTGTGCTCTTGGCGTGAAGTAGAGACACACCACAGTCCGTAATTCTGTGTGTTCTCACCACCAAGGGTTCGAAAAAGAATCCAACAGCACCCCCAAAGCAGCCAGCGAAGGGTAGTAAAAAAAACAAAACGAAAGTCTGAGAGGAAAAAGTTGCTGAAAAACTAAAAAAATTATGCAAACAGTACAAAACGTAGAGGACAATCTTGAGCCTATGTTTGAGGATCCATTTAAGGATGTAAGGGAGATCAAAAGATATGGAACAGTCTGAGTGGTCAGCTCTGCTGTTCAATAACCCAAGCATTGTCAGAGGGATTTTATAAATCTGCGACCTGGACCCGCCAGAGCAGCCGGAGCTCGGAGATCGATCAATCGATCAATCAGACCAATAATCAATAATCGATCAATCAGACCAATAATCAATAATCGATCAATCAGATTGATATTTCAGATGGATCATATCAATCAGACCAATAATCAATAATCGATCAATCAGACCAATAATCAATAATCGATCAATCAGATTGATATTTCAGATGGATCATATGCATAAAGGCTAATAATCATAAAAGAAAGATCATAATAGATCGAAAGATGATTAGACGGGAAGTAAATAAGTAAAAATAAACAAAGAATAAATACCTCTCTTTACCCCAAAACAGACCACCGTGGAGCCTGTTCGCATAAAATTATTCGGTGATTATACGGACAAGGGCCCCTCTCGTGGGGACTGACCGTCAATTTGAATACATTAAATCTCCCACTGACCATGCTGGACCTATCTTTAGGAACACAGGCGGTGTCCACAAGTTAGAAAAAAGCTCTGTGTGTGTGTGTGTGTGTGTGTGTGTGTGTGTGTGTGTGTGTGTGTGTGTGTGTGTGTGTTCTATGTGCTTGTGTGCATATGTCTCTGTGTGTTCGACCAAAACAAACAAAGAAATAAAACCAAAAGCGTAGTGTCCAACAGGCAAAACCATCAACTACATTTTGAAAATATTCGAAAAAAAATGTCATCGACAATCACTAAAGAAAAAAACAAAAATCACCCAGTAGGGGACTCGAACCCCTGGCCCTCAGATAAAAAGTCTGATGCTCTACCGACTGAGCTAACTGGGCTGTGCGACAGCAGTGACAGCAGGTGACCGTGTGCTGCGTCAACGGTATTTCCCCAGCAGAACCAGCTGATCGGTGCCGTCAGGAATGAATGGTGAATGAATGTTTACCCCCCTTTTGTTTCAGTCTTTACCACCAATCTTCAAATTGTTCTGAAAAAGACCCAGTCAAGTGTTATCCATTTTTACGTACCAGCTACCAGACCGCACCTGTATTTTGTGTACTCCATGTCAACATTGATCGAAAAAGACTCTAAGAGTTGTTAAGTTAAGTTAAGTTAAGTTGTTGAGTTAAGTGTTGTGTATTGTTTTTGTTTTCTCTTTGTTCACGTCAGTCTGTTTTTACCCCCCCCCCCCCCCCCCCTTTTTGTTTCGGTCTTTACCACCAATCTTCAAATTGTTCTGAAAAAGACCCAGTCAAGTGTTATCGATTCATACTTGTATGATTTTTGTAAATTGGTCTGAATCAGTACCGTACGTTTGTAAGCGTGAGTGTCAGGTGAACGTGCATGATGGATGTAAGAAGTGTGTGTATACACAATCATACACACATCATCATCATCATCATCATCATCATCATCATCATCATCTACGTTCCACACGGATCACGTAGCCTGATAAGCAATTGGTCACGGCCTAGGTCATTCGTGACTGAGCAAATGACTAACAATGACCGAGCAAGGTGTGTCACGACCACAGGAAGAAGAAGAAGAAGAAGAAGAAGATGCTAAATTTACTGTACCAAATTTATTTGTATTTTAAAAATCGAACAAGAAAGTTATTTCCAACATCA
>CM065724.1:68454098-68466598 GCA_033310375.1 Conus canariensis
AACGTGCGAGTTTAAATAAATGGAATATCTCCCCAGTCCTCCATATACCAACTCACTAAGAGTACGACTGTCGACGTTTAAAAGCGTTTCATGGCAATCAAATGCAGCTTTTCAATAACATTGTTACTTTCGAACGCCCATATTTCATTCAGCCCCATATTGTAGAATGGACTGAACTTGTGATTCAAATAACTTTTAAAATATATTAAAAACGAACTACAGTCATGCTTATGCATTACCTTAAGTATAAGTATACCACTCAACACTTGCTAGGGATCAGCAATTAAAAACAGTGTATGAAAAAAAATATTTTGAACTGACTTCAATAAACACGTGATCCAGCAACACAAAACAATGTGAAAGACAATCACACTGTTGTCTGCACCTTCACGCTGGAACATGCAGCATGGTGAGCACGTGAATTGCGTGACCCCTCATTCTGGGGGTAAACAGGGAGAGAGGTCAGCGTCACATTTGCTGTTTTGGGACCGGCAAAGAGTGGTTCAGTGTGATTCGGGCAGTGTTTATCGCACCACAATGGAACAGCAAGCACAAAGACGACGCCTTTCCGCAGAAGATATGGCGAGAGGAATTGGGATGCTGCTAGGAGGGTCATCGCAACGAGAGGTTGCTAGAGCCTTGGGCGTATCCCAGAGCGTTGTTTCCCGTATGTGGAATCGATATCAAACAACAGGGACAGTCACTCCACGACATTCTGGAGGTCACCCACGTGTCATAACCCAGCGAGAGGACCGATATCCCCTTGTCCAGGCACGAAGAAATCCTTTCCACAATGCCACACAGCTGCAACATGACCTCCAGAACGCATCAGGGAACCGGGTGTCAACCCAGACAGTCAGGAGAAGGCTTCACGACGGTGGTCTTCATTCAAGGGTCCCAGCAATTCGGGTTCCATTGACCAGACAACATAAACAAGCAAGGTTGCTGTGGGCACTGGAGCACCAAGGCTGGACTGCTGCAAACTGGACTCCAGTTTTGTTCAGTGATGAGTCCGGGTTTTGTTTGGACATGACTGACCGGAGAAGGAGGGTGTGGCGAAGGCAGAATGAGCGATTCCACCCCAACTTCATTGCTCAGCATGACCGCTATAGTGGGGGCTCAGTAATGGTGTGGGGAGGCATTTCAATGCAAGGCAAAACCGATCTGCTGGTGATGGAGAATGGCACCATGAATGCAGTCCGATACCGTGACGAGGTTCTTCACCCCATTGTCCGACCCTACGCTGGTGCCATTGGTTCCGACTTCATCCTTGTGGATGACAATGCCCGTCCTCACCGTGCCCGCATTGTCAACCAGTACCTTCAGAATGAGGGAATTGCACGCTTGGAGTGGCCTGCACGCTCACCAGACCTCAATCCGATTGAGCATGTCTGGGATATCACTGGGCGAGCTGTCCAAGCACGTGAGCAGCTGCCTCAGAACATCCATGACCTTGGAGTTGCCCTCCAGGAAGAATGGGCCAGAATCCCCCAGCAGCAGATCAGGAATCTCATCTGCAGCATGAGGAGGCGTTGTAGAGCTGTGATCGCAGCCCGTGGTGGTCACACACATTACTGAGAGTCCATTCATTCTCAATTCCACACAGACAGCAGTGGATTGTTCAGGTTGACTCTTCCCTTCCATGCCCTGTTTCAGGCGGCTTTTAGGGGTTGTGTCATTTGTCCATTCTGTTTCTTGGTTTATCTGATGGAATTTCCCTCATTTTTGTTTGGTTTGGATGAAATAATGACTAATTAACAGTATTTGACCGTTTGAGTTTTGATTGACAAATATTCTGGACCATTACAGTGTGTTGAATATCTGATCCCTAGCAAGTGTTGAGTGGTATAGAACAGCTTTTTTTTTGCTCTGTTAACTAAATCTCCACATGAGAGAGAGAGAGAGAGAGAGAGAGAGAGAGAGAGAGAGAGAGAGAGAGAGAGAGAGAGATTTATGTTGACTCACCCAGTGTAAGTACTGTGAGGAAAACGCACACGACAATCTTCATTGTGAAAGCTGGAATGACAGAGATCCAGGCCTCATGACAAACAATGGGAAGCGTAAATTGTGACACCAGACAAAAACAAAGGAATGGTTTTGTAGTTTGACAAAGAAGAAAGTCACGAAATATGGAAGGACACTGAACACAGAATATACAAGTGGAACATTACATATTATGAAACTTGTGAAACTTCAGAGAGCCAAAACTATCCTTGCGTCAGTTATCATTGTTAGAACCGAAGCCTTTTTTGTTGTTGTAAATGTTGGAATTTTTCTCTCCTTTCCAACGCCTCTGTAATGATGTCGTATCTTCTTACTTTTGCTTAAAACGTTTTGAAATTCTTTCTCGTTTGAAGCATGACTGATCTTTCAAGCAACATTGTGTTTGGAATTTATCGTGCGCGCACGTGTATCCAGAGAAGTATTGTTTCCGGCCTTGCCTCCGCGTGTTTCTGCCTCTATACGTGATGGCTTAAATACAGCTGGATTGTGTTTCTGCCTCTATACCGGGATGGCTTAACTACAGCTGAATTATGTTTCTGCCTCTATACCGGGATGGCTTAAATACAGCTGGATTGTGTTTCTGTCTCTATACCGGATGGCTTAACTACAGCTGAATTGTGTTTCTGTCTCTATACCTGATGGCTTAAATACAGCTGAATTGTGTTTCTGCCTCTATACCTGATGGCTTAAATACAGCTGGATTGTGTTTCTGCCTCTATACCTGATGGCTTAAATACAGCTGGATTGTGTTTCTGCCTCTATACCTGATGGCTTAACTACAGCTGGATTGTGTTTCTGTCTCTATACCTGATGGCTTAACTACAGCTGGATTGCGTTTCTGCCTCTATACCGGGATGGCTTAAATACAGCTGGATTGTGTTTCTGCCTCTATACCGGGATGGCTTAAATACAGCTGGATTGCGTTTCTGCCTCTATACCGGGATGGCTTAAATACAGCTGGATTGTGTTTCTGCCTCTATACCGGGATGGCTTAAATACAGCTGGATTGTGTTTCTGCCTCTATACCGGGATGGCTTAAATACAGCTGGATTGTGTTTCTGCCTCTATACCGGGATGGCTTAAATACAGGTGGATTGTGTTTCTGCCTCTATACCGGGATGGCTTAAATACAGCTGGATTGTGTTTCTGCCTCTATATTGGGATGGCTTAAATACAGCTGGATTGTGTTTCTGCCTCTATACCGGGATGGCTTAAATACAGCTGAATTGCGTTTCTGCCTCTATACCGGGATGGCTTAAATACAGCTGAACTGTTCACTACGGGGATTATTTTTCCCAGTCTCATCTTCCATGGCTTTAAAGGTACTCCCGCGCCGCTCCCGCAGCTCCCCTGTACACTGAAGCACCCTGGTTTGTCCTGCTGCAGCCTGGCACCGCAATCCATAGGCAGCAGTTAATTTGGATAACTTTGGTATCGCCGACTGGTTAAATCACTTCAATCTTGTTTTGTAGAGGAATAAAAGCAAACAATAAAGTGCACTGCCGAACGGAAGAAATCTTATGTGAAGAAACGGATCATGAACTGAACAACCAATTTTCAGAAGAGGAAGTTATTTTGGCAATTAAGAGATTTAGCTCTATCAAAGCTTGTGGGATAGATGGGATTAATACAGACATGCTGAAAGAGATAATGGTAAGGAGATAATTTTCTTTTTAAGCTGTTCAGTCTATTTTGTCATGAAGGTGTCCTTTCAGAGTGCTGGTCTAGGGCGATTGTAATTCCAGTCTTCAAGAAAGGTATCCCGGCAATGTTGATGACCACAGAGATGTTCTTTTATTCAGTATTGTATAGAAGTGTTATCATTTATTTATTAAGTAATGTACAGAAGTGCTATTATTCATCAGGTATTATATTTAAGAGTAAGACATGATTTTTCAAGAGGAATTTGCGTTCTTGGTTGAAAAGAATCAGCTGATTTCATAAAACCGAACAGAATTAAAAGACAACAACAACAACCCTATTCTTCCTCTTATCAGATTTTCGCACATTATACAACTGTACGGAAAGCTATGTCAAAAAAGGGTTGAACATCACATGCTGCATTTGTGGACTTTAAAAAAGCTTTTGATTCTGTTCGACATGACAAACGTTTAGAAAGCATCAGAAACCAGGCTGTTGAAAGTAAACCATGCATTGTCTGAAATATTTGAGCGTCCAGTTGATGTTGGGCCGGGATGCATTTTGAGCCCGGTGCTATTTTAAACGTTTACCAACCAGTTAGCTAACGGAATGAATGAAAGAGACACTCATAGTCTTCAGATCTTGTCTGACATAACAAAACTGTATATTCTTCTTTTCTTTTGCAGTTGATGCTGATCTACTTTCAATCGCTTCTATTGGTCTGTAACAGCCATTTGATATAAAAAAAAATCTGTAATACTGTTCAGTTGACATTTAATATTGATGATCTTTAGGTGAGGGAGGTTTCTTTGTGAACGTGAGCAGATGTTGTATGATATCTTCAAATTAGAAGCGGTAAACAATTATTGTCATCTAGGTTTCAGTTTTACAACCAAGATTGGTACAAACAAACAAAAATCAAACAAACAAAAAAAAAAAAAAAGAAAAAAAAAGAAAAAAGAAAACGAACAAACAAGCAAACAAAAAGAATAAAAGACAAAGGAAACAGATCACTTGTTTACGAAAGGAAAGAAATAAGTGGCTCCCAGCAAATTTACGGACGTGTACGATGAAAAACATTGAAAAGATGTTTCATGTGAAGATTAAACCCATGTTATATTTTGTTATATTTATTGGAACTACGAGGGTTACACAGACGGGAAAGTATAGAAAAAGTTCACTTCTTGGCGTGTACAAAATTTTTAGGAGGATCAATCAGAATTCCAAATAAAATGGTATACGGTGAGTACGGTAGATGTCCGTTTTATGTTAATTTCGGCACAAATTCCATTGGATATAGGTTACAGAGTAATTTTGTGTGCAACTGGTTTCAGTATAGCTTGGTTGCAACAAGGTGGTGGGGACAGAAAAGCTCTCTTGAAAATGTTCAAACAGAGACTAGAAGATCTGTTTATACAAGAAAAGTATGCTACTATTCAAGGCAGAGAAAGGTATGGGATTTATCATTCTTGCAAAGGCATTTTTGAAAAAGAAG
This sequence comes from Conus canariensis, assembly GCA_033310375.1. Taxonomy (NCBI): domain Eukaryota; kingdom Metazoa; phylum Mollusca; class Gastropoda; order Neogastropoda; family Conidae; genus Conus; species Conus canariensis. Next base: position 68,459,239 of record CM065724.1, read on the forward strand.
AAGAAAAAACAGAAAAAGAAAAGTACATATATGCATTATTCTCGTATTGGCACTGCAGCAATACGATTTGATGTTGAACCACTTAACAACAATTTCAATAGATAGAGTGATCGAATTCAAGATAAAGCATGTCCTTTTCGCTAATTTCAAAAAGGGTGAATGGGTGGAATCATTTTTTTCAAATATTAAATCACGTGTTCTTGCTAATGGTCGAGTCTCTCAATGGTTTGACGTGGGGCGAGGTTGTAGACAGGGTGACCCACTCTCACCGTATTTATTTATCTTATGTGTAGAAATTCTGGCAATCATGGTACGCGAAAATGAGAACATACAAGAAATTCTTTTAAATAATGTTGAACACAAGCTTTCACAGTATGCAGATGATACTGAATTTCTTTTAGCGGGTGATAAAAAATCATTTGAAACTTACATAAATACACTAGACACATTTAGTTCTAAGTCAGGCTTGAGAATGAACTGTGAGAAAACTAGCGCAGATTGGTTGGGTAGTCGTAAAAAACTCCCCCGTTCGTCACATGGACCACTTAGGAATTGAATGGAATCCACCAAAGTTCAAAATGTTAGGTGTTTGGTTTCTTATGGTGTACAGAACTGCAAACATATTAACTATAAAATTAGCAGAGTAAAATTTGTTAGATTTGGACTAAAAAACAGATTAGACCTTTGGGAAGGGTGGCGGTTCTGAAATCCTTAATTTTATCTAAATTAATTTATCTGTGGATTCTTCTACCCAACCCACCAAATAGTTTCTTTCAGACCCTGCAATGTTATTGTTATAACTTTGTATGGAATAAGAAAAAAGATAAAATTTACAGAAAAACGGCACACAAAAGTGTAAGAAATGGCGGCATCGGAATACCAGAACTAAAAACCTTTGCTAGTTCATTAAAATTGACATGGCTACGGAAATTTCAGACGACAAAACATAAATGGAAGACAATTGCGACAACCAATTTTCCAATTTTAAATGTTCTTGAAAAATATGGACCTGAAGTCGTCACTACCTTTTCCAAATCAAATGTACTCTGGACAGAAGTGTTTTATGCATACAAAGATTTTTTAAAATATAAAATCAGTAGTAAAAAATCGGGTGGACTACTTGCAGATCCGGTGTTTTATAATCGTAAAATACAGATAGGCAAGAAACATATTGTTGATAAAACCTGGATTAGTAAAGGAATACACAGTATTGCAGATTTTCTGCTTCAAAATGGAAAGTTTATTCCATATGAAGATTTCAAATAGAAAGACAATGTCCATATAGATTTTATTACCTTTTCTGGGTGTGAGAAAGCAATAACTGAATATATTCGATATACAAAAATAGCAGTTCATGAAATAAATGTATGGAAATGCCTATTTGTTTTAAAAAGCTAACATCTGCATTTAAAGGGTCAAAATCATACTATGATACACTTGTTGATAATAACACACGGCGAAAATGCTGCAAAAGATGGGACCAAAAATTGAATGTTTAAAATGACTGGGATACATGCTTCTTCTATCTTCACAAGATATCTAATGTAAAAATGAAGTGGTTTCAGCTTAGAATAGTACGCAGGTGTCTTGGGACAAATGTTATTCTTAAAAACATTGGTGCACTGAACAGTGAATTATATAGTTTTTGTCACGCCACAAAGGACAGTATCACTCATATGTTCTGGCACTGTGGTGTTGTTAAAGATTCTTGGAATGCTTTGATGTCTGCAATGAATGAAAAATGTCACAATGTGCCAAATCTACAAATTACAGAACCACTGGTTATTCTTGGTTCTGATAAAGATATAAGCACTACTCAGATCTTTTATTTCATTTTGATATGTCACAATGTGCCAAATCTACAAATTACAGAACCACTGGTTATTCTTGGTTCTGATAAAGATATAAGCATTGCTCAGATCTTTTATTTCATTTTGATATCTGCTAAAGAATACTTGTACCACTGTAAACCAAATGGAAATATGCCTACTGTACAAGTTTTTGTTAATAAGTTAAAATACAGATACAATATTGAAGAGTACATAGCGCGCAAAAATATGGTATATAATGATTTTGTTGCACCAAATGGACTCCTTATAAAGCTTTAAAAAAAAAAAAAGTTGATTTAAGCAAAAAACACTGAATTCATATGTATTTGATAAGTTAATAAAAAAAAAAGAAAAAAAGAAGAAAATTTGGTAATTTAATGTGACATGTTTCAGGCCAGAAGTAGACCTCTGTAAGCCATTTAGTCCCTCTAATCATAGTATAGTCCCACCTTCATTTGCTTCTATCTTATGTAACTGAGTTGACCAGGGGGGAAAAAGTCTTCATATAACTATATTTAATTGCATGGTCATTTAATTCTTTGCCATTTGCATAGTAAGTCATCTGTTTTTCATTTATATATTATATATATATATATATATATATATATATATATATATATATAATCTTCTTCTTGTTTTCACTTATATTGTTGTAACTTATAATGAATACTATGTATATGTATTTTTGTGTCTTACAGGTGTGTGTCCTCATGATTTGAAATCTCTGCGCACAGTCTTCTTTTGGCGCATCTGTGATTTCTCAAATTATTTGATTGAAATTTGATTAAGAAAAACATCCCCCAAAAGAAAACAAACAAACAAACAAACAAACAAACAACCCCCCCCCCAACAAAAACAAAAACAAAAATATAAAAGGATGAAAATGAGGCCCATAGAAGTCCATTATAGATACTGATTTAAGAAATACGTTTTATTACTATTTATGTTGATACTCCAATGTATAAAGTACAAAAAAATCAGTGACCCATACGTTTTTAACGGAATACATTAACACTCCAGTGTCTAGGCTTCTAGATTAAAAACAAAACAAAACAGCAGTGACCATACACAAATCTTTCGAGACATATTTTTCCTTCAGTGGAGAGAAAACAGAAAATGGTAATTAATCAAATACACTGCCTTACTTTTGCTAGATTCTAATTGTATTGTTCCTATGGAAACATAACGGGTTTCATTTTTTTTCCTGTTGTAAGATTCGTTTTTGTCGATGAAAGTTCATGAAATATTTGTGTGAAGCATGTCCTTTACATTTGCCTTTGTGTCCAGCATGTCCTTTACACTTGCCTTTATGTCCAGCATGTCCTTTACATTTGCCTTTGTGTCCATCTTTTGTTTTCAATTCCGACTCAATCCCAAACCCAGTACCTTGGTTCTCTGTATTGTAGCCTAAGGCCAATATACAGTAAAAAAAAGGCTCTGAGCTCTGTCTGTTTGTATGTCTCTGTCTGTCTGTCTGTCTGTCTCTCTTTCTCGCTTTGCCACTTCAGTCTGTCAACTTTTAAGTAAGGCAAATATCAATGTTTTCGCACATTCCCTTCACCATTCTCTTCATTCACTTCAATGAGTTTACAGATAAAAGTCCGAATCATAAAAAGAAGTAAGTTTGTAAAATGGAACTGAACAAATCTGAAGTAACCATTATTCCAGTTCTTAGACCAAACAGAGACATGAAAAAGTTTAAAAGAAAATTAATGGACCTTTACCTGCAACGAGAGAACAATGGTCTGCCTTTCTTGCTGATGTCCCAGAGAATGGTGCACACACGGCCCCGGCAGATGGTATTTAAGCACAGAAAAGATGTTTACGACATGGGAAAAACGAATCAGACCACCCACGTGGGGTCAGAGGAAGGGAAATCGGTAAATGCGATAACAAAGGTCGCGAAACGGACAAGTGCATCTGTTATTTTATTTATTTATTTATTTATTCATTTATTTTTGAAGTTCAAGCAATCTACATTTTTGATTTCTGCTTCTTCTCTTTTAAAATCCGCTCCACCTTCAACACTAACAAGACAAACGCTATCGTTAAGAGTTAGAAGTCAAAAAGGACATTTGTTTTCTGATTAAATTCAGCTTTTATCATTCCCCTATGCATAAACATTTGTAATATCCGCTGATAGGAAGCGTCGTTGGTTTTTTTTCCCTAAGTGCAAACACTTTTATTTGCTTGTAAAGAAATTTACAAAAGGAAAACGTGAAAAAAAAACCCCAGCACTACAAAAACCAAAAATGACAGTAGATGTTATCTTACATAATACATTACAAAGCTGCAATAAGTTTACAAAAAGAACAGCGATTCCTATTCAACATATATATATATATTACAAAATAAGTACAACATTGTGTATACACTGTCAGTGTCACACATTAACCTTACTATTTTGGAGCGTTGTCCTTTTTTTTTCAAAATCAGTAGTCAGAGAGAGAGAGAGAAGGAGAGAGAGAGAGAGAGAGAGAGAGAGAGAGAGAGAGAGAGAGACTGACAGACAGACAGACAGACAAAGAGACAGACAGACAGACAGAGACAGGAAAAAAAAACACACACAGCCCTAGATTCCTAAAGTTTTCTATACAGAAGCATAGGAGTCGACATCAACAGTACAAATAAACTACTTATCCAGAAACGACGGTTGACTTTTAGCTGTCACGCCAGGCTTTGCTCAGGACTACACATATACATACACGTGCGCGCGCGAACACGCGCACACAAATCTTAGTTTTCAATAAAAAAAATTTATATTGTTGCCATTTGTTTGCAAAATCAACATAGTTCATATTCATTTTTGCAATGCATTTTTCTACTTGGTATTTGGTTTTTAAATATTTCCTGAAGACAGGAAACAGAGGAAGCACCTTTTCAAGTCTGGATTTATATACAAAGAACTTTGTAATCGAGTATGATGTCAGTTTTTATCCGAGAGTCAATGCAAACAGAACAAGTTCCTTTGATAATACAATACCTCTTTGTATTTCAAACCATGTTGAGCTCTGACTTTTACTATTACAGATGACTTGATTCCCTTATGAAAGGTCGTGATCCAGTGACATACATCTTTACCAAATCCGAATGATTTTAATACCTTCAACTAAATTTCCAATTCAAGGAATCAAACGCCTTTTCAAAATCTATGGGGATAAGCATGCCTGGGAGTTTTTCTGTTTTTAAGTAATGGAATAGATCCTAGATTAATCTAATGTTGTCCCTATATATCTATTTGCCATGAACCCCGTTTGATCTTCGTTGATTACTTTGGGAAGAACGGATTTAATACGATTTGCTATGCAAGAAGACCCTATCTTATAGACAACATTGAGCAGAGATATTGGTCTCCAGTTTTTAATGAATTCTTTAGGTTTGTCTCCTTTTGGGATACATGTAATTATTCCTTCTTTTTGCGTCTTGGATAATTCATCCTTTTGAAATAACTGGTTTAAAGCTCTGACTACAAAAGCACCCAGCTGTTTCCAGAAAACTTAAAAAAATTCCGATGTGAATCCGTCTGAACCAGGACTTTTCCTGTTCTGCATGTTTTTAAGGGCACATCCTGCTTCCTCAGGTGTTATTTCTTCCTTAAGCGATTCTTGTTCTTCCTCTGTTAATTTTGGCATTTCCTCGATCAAGTCCGTAATCTCACATTTTTCCACTTTGCTCTCTGTGTATAGGTTTTCATAAAAAGCTTTCACTTCCATCAGGATTTCATCGGATTTGTATACTATCCTGTCATCTGTTACCAATTTAGACATATATTTACTTACGAAGTGTCTGTTTTCTAGATTACAAAATATCTAGTTACCTTTTCACCCTGGGCCACCATCTTGCCTTTGATGTTATCAAAATTACTTGCATTTTTTTATCTCTTAACGTGGCTAATTTTCTGCCTAAGCAATCCAGTTTCAGCATGTTGTCCTCAGTTTAATTTCTTTTTCTTCTATTTCAGCTATTTGATGTTCTAAACGGCACTCCTTTTCTCCTCTTTGCTTCTTTTTCATTGTTGCATATGCAATCGTTTTTGCTCTGACTTTCATTAACAAAAAATCCAAGAATACGTTGACAGGCACCGTTAGTTGTACATCAGCTTTAGACAGATCCTTTAGTTGTGCTTTGTCACAATGAGCTGCAGCATATTCTTCGGTAACGTTACCAATTATTCATTAATTTCTTCTAAAAACTGGCGATCTCGGAGTAGAGACTTGTTAAATTTCCAGTATGTTTTATGGATGGTTTGTTTACCAAATTCTAACTTTAAACTAACCATGGAGTGGACCGATCGATAACCGTAGTGGATGTCAGGATCTCCTACATAAAAAATCAGGTATTCAGAAATTAAGAAAAAATCTAATCTACTTTGTTTAAGAGGGCTTATCTTTCGCCATGTGTATCTCCTGCTATCAGGGTTACATTCTCTCCATATATCTGATAACTGCAGTTCGTCGATCATGTTCAGAACTGCATCCTAAGCTTTGGGATTGTTATTATGTTTACAGTTATCATAATCAATGGAAGGGTCTAATACAATGTTCCAGTCTCCAACCGCTATGATATTACGGGTTTTAAAACTTTCTGTAGTACTTTTTAGGTTTACATGAAAATCTGGGTTGTCTCTATTAGGTCCGTATACATTAACAAGAAGCAGATCGAGCTCCATATATTTAAACAGGATAATTATGAGGTTACCATTTTGGTCTCTGTGTATTTTTTTTTTCATCTTAAAATCAAATGTATTATTAAACATGACAGATACACCTCTGGAATTAGAAGTATTAGAAGAGAAAAAACATTTATAGCCCCATTCTGATGCAACGATGTATTCTGATTTCTTATCAAAGTGTGTGTCTTGTAGACAATAAATTGAGTGTGATTTTTGTTTCAGATACTGGAATACGTCACGTCTTTCCAGGTTATTATCTAACCCTTGGCAGTTTAGTGATACAATAGAAACGCTATTCATGACTAGAATTTACATTTGACAATAATTGACAAATATTATTTACAGAGAGCAGTGGCTTAGTAGACATACCTGTTACCTCTGAACCAGACAACACCCTTTGCAAGAGGCACAACATTCCTTGCGAGATGTCGATATTGCTAATGTATGTACTGACACGGGCTGTATACATGTAACATGAGAAACAAAACATGGAAAAAGTCACAAATAAAGCAATGATGGAGATAACAATAATAATAATAACAATGTTAAAAGTGGGCTCAGCATCTAAAGTTTTCACTTGAACGCTTTTCGTTGCCATGAGTTTCAAGTCTTGATAATTCACATTCAAATACACACAATTTTCAATATTATGTGCAAAAAAGAACAAAAAGAAAACAAAAGACACATACACACACACGCACACACACACACACACACACACACACACACACACACACACACGCACACACACACACGCACACACACACACGCACACACACGCACACGCAGGCACACACACACACACACACACACACACACACACACACACACGCACACACACACGCACACACACACACAC
>CM065724.1:68471598-68479098 GCA_033310375.1 Conus canariensis
TTTTTTTTTTTTTTACACAAAGTACCTATCCTTTCTGAATAATCAAAGAGAGGTCTTCTTCCTTTGGGCACGAGCGACAAAAAAAAAAAAAAAATCAAACGAAATACATTATAATGCACCTTTTTCTAAGTTGTGAATTCAAGACAGAACTTGGTAAGTTCACTCCATTTAGTCGGAGCGCTGGCTCGGTCAAGTGCACCTGTTCTTTTAGGCCATGGGCCCAGACCCCAAATTTCACATATCGGTATCATCTGGGTGGGCAAGTTCTGGTTGCTATTTTCTACAAGCTATATGTCTGTAGCTTATGTTTTGATGTGATAACCACTGCAGAGTGGTAGCTTAGCAGTGGTTATCACCTCCTGAATGACTCTACCCCTTGCTTACCGAACACAATTACGAGTTATGACACCTGTAACATTACAGGGTGATGTTGCTTCCTAGTGATGAATAAGAAGCAAATAACAACCAGAACATGTTTCAGGAACATTAATGCTGTAACAACACTATCATTTGTCCATAAAATAGAACAAAAACCATTGCATAAGGCAATTCTTGCCAGATTCGAAAGGTTCAAATCATTTTAGCGACCATCTTAAACATATTCTTTCAGATATCTCCCTTTTGCATCCAAATGTTTTACTTTTGGTGATAGAAGGGATTCATTAAAACATTGTCCAAAAATAATGCAGGTGTAATTCACACATTTCAGTTCATCAAAGAGTTCCGCATGCTTGCTACAGCGCAATTAGCAGACAGGGCCAAGTAACAACTTTCAAAGTTCATCGTCAGACATCTTATCACTGTCACTGTCTGAGTCTGCAAGCCGAAACTGAGGGTCATCATCTTGGTTCTGGTTGCTGCAGGTTTGAAGTTTGCAGAGATCTGTGCAGTGTAGCCCACTGGCAAGGCAGGAGCAGCTGGGTAACACACAAGAGCGCATACACTTGCAGGCAAGAAGCTCCAAGACCACCTCTGGTGCAGGCTGTGTGCGCATCCAGTGTATGGCTAGCTGGTCACCTCCATCATTGATCCATCCACTCTCTGTGGGATCTGGTACAGCAGGCTGACTCTGCAGGGAGCACCTCCAAATTGCAGCCTGGTAGTTGGCTCGAAGGACGTGCATGAACAGGCATTCTCTTGAGGAAGTTGATTGGACTCGACTTCCCCACGTTTGGCACAGAATAGCTGGTAGCGTAGTTCATTCACTTCTGTTGTGCTGCTACCTGCTGTGTACATGTGACAGGTGAACTGCTGGACCCTCTCAAACAGTTTCTCCGAAACATCCCATGACTGGCCTAGCTGGCAGAAAGTCTCCTGGAAGGAGGTGTCCTTCTTCAGCAGCTTCAGGGCGCCTAGCTTCCCGAGACTAGCAAAGGCACTGACACTGTCACAGCCTGTAAAGGCATGCAGCCCTATCAAGCTGTTGCAGATGCTGTCTCCTAGTGCCGTCCCTATCTTGGTGATGTCCACGAATCGTGTGCGGTTCTGTGTGCCACGCTTCTGATAAATATGGATGGGAATGTCCTTCTGGAAGCCTAAGCAGAGATCTGAGAACCATGACATCAGTATCCTCAGCTGTGACGACCACAGGTTTTGAGCCAGACCTTGCAGCATGCAAGGCATGGAGCAGCAAGCGCGTGTCGGCTTCTTCTTAAGTTGATAACAGCTCTGGGACCTCCACACAGTCATCGTCTGTTATTCGGAAGCAGGCTTTCTCGCATGTGACGTACATTGTCTTTCCATTCCATTCAGTTTCTTTCTGTGATCTGATGAGGCTGCTTTTGTTTCCTGGACTACACAAGAACTTTCTCCACTGCTGGATGTTCTGGTCTCCTGAATGGTTCTTGTACAGTATTGTGCTGGTGGCAGCTCCTCCTTTGCATCTCTCTGCATCTTTGATTGATGTCTTACGATAGACGTCATGCACCACATCAGTCCGTTGGCTTTGGGCACCTTCATTCAAAACTTGGTGGAGGGCAGACTCGGCCAGCTGTGCGAAAGTCTTCTTGTTCCCGTTCATTCTATGCACCAGGTTCATGCCGTCAGTGAGGCAGGCTTACGGTCTTGGGATGTCCTCAGCACAGGAGACACTTTTTTTCCCCAACTCAACGGCAAGGGCAGATTTGTTTGTTTTGCGCAGGGAGCTGTCAATGTTGGCAAGATATCATGGAAGAAGTCCCAAAGGGTGACTCAGAACATCCCTCATATGTAGCTTTCTTCTCCCAGCCACCAAAATCATTTGCCCAAACAGTTTTCGGTCTGCCTTCACAACATCTTGCACCTTCTTACCATGAACATTCTTTTTGCCAACACTTGAGAATGTCTTCAGGTTCAGCTTCTTCATTGTGTCATGGAATTTAACTGATGGTGGGTCTCCATCTTGTCGTGTCTGCTTGAAACTCTGGTACTGACTTTCACCTGACTGATGTGCCTCCAGAAGATCTTTTGTGACATCAGGAGTTGCAATGGTGCCAGTGGATAGGCCCACTAGGTCCTGCTCCTCAAGGAATTTGGGTTGACCCAGCTGTTTTGAAGGAGGTCCACAAAAAATTGAACATCCCTCTCATCTTTCTGAATCCAGGCACGTGTGTGTCTCCGTGGGACAGTTTTGAACTGCCCTGCTCTGTCATGGCTCCTGCTTTCAAGCTGAATCCCTTTGTTCCTCCAGGTGTCTGTGTGTCTTTGTTTACAGTTTCTTCAATGGCTTGATCAACTGAGATTCTTCCAAAGGCTTTTGTCGAGCCAAGCTGAACAGAGAACCCACCATGCATGAATTCACTGTACACATCTGGATTTGTGATGGGGAGCTGTGACATCTGTGCATAGTAATACGGCAGGTACCGTGCATAATTCAGCCTGTCATATGCGAAGCACCAAAGCATCATTGCACGAATAGATGTCAGGTGAAGGTGCCAGTGCCCCTCATGTGATGCCCGGATCAGGCCCAGGAGAATCTCCATGTCCAAATCAGACATCCAGAAGGCTGAGAGACCATCATTACCACTTCTGAGAAACTGCAGGAAGATGTCAAACAGGGCCATGGTGCAAGCACAAGCCTTGTTCTTGAGCACTTGGTTCAGGGAAGCCTCACCTTTGCAGAGATCATTTGTGATCTGAAGTGTTTCATCCAGGTGTACCAGGTCACTTGGGTGTGTGGTTTCCATCCAGGTGAGGAAGCCTTTCCATGTCAGTCGGAGGAGAGCCTCGTACACCAGCTTGTGAAGGCGCACTGCGCGGTTGTACCTTCTGCCATCCATCACACCAGCCACAGAGCCTTCTGCAATCAGGCCAGACTCAACACAGAGATCCCTCAGTCCAGCATCTTGGAAGCGTTTTCCAATGGTGGACAGCAGTGTGCAGATTGTGTGGAACACTCCAAGCCTCAGGATGACTGTGTCCTGAAATTTGTCAGGGTGTTTCCAGGTGATCTCTACAGCTTTTGTGTACAAAGCCTGGTCAAATACACAGACAATCGTTGACAGACCCAAGAACTGCATGATGGAGAGTGACTGGTTGAGAACTTCATGTACCGTTGACAACTGAGTTACTGGAGCATTGATGGTAGGCAGGTAGCCAATGTTGTCTTGACTGACTGTCCTGCCAAGTCGGGTCAGAATGTTGAAGCCTGTCCAGCCACAAACAAATTGGTCTTCTTGAACTGACGCACGTGCCATGATCCACACAAGGTTCTTTTTCCTAGCTGACTGGGTTGCTTCTGCTGTCTCAGCTTCTGCTGTCTTGCTCTGTGGTGGCCCAACTCTTTCCCCAGTATTGTATGTTGCCAGCAGTGGCACTGGTGCGTCAATGCTTCTTTTCTTTGTTTCCAAAGTGATAACCAGATATTAAAATAAATATACAGTTACAATTAAGAGTTTATTTACTGATTAAATGCACTAGTAGAATTAATGTAATGCATTTTATTACACTTTTTCAGAAATAAAAGACAAAATGGTACGATAATGGCCGATTCCAGTACTTTTAATACAGCGATAAGTGCCAAAATAGGGTACCCTAGAAAAAAGACAATAAGCTACTCGTCTGAAAAGGTTTATCACCTAGTTTCTTCATTACTGGGGTGGGACCAATTAATTGCCACCACTCATCCTTTGCCCACCCAGATGATACCGACAACTTGGTGGGCCCATGGCCTATTTGTTCAGTTAGTGCATTTTGAAAGAGGTGCATTGTCATGCGCTGACAATCGTCAATGTATTGTCAAGCGCCGACATGTGTCAATGTATTGTCAAGCGCCGACATGTGTCGAGGTATTGTGATGCACCGACAGGAGTAAAGATTTTGAGCAACCGTCATCAGAAGCAATAAGACGTTGACAGCTTTGTTGAGTTGTGTGAAAGACGTGAAGTGTCCTGATGGTAGATACCACGAGAGAGAGAGAGAGAGAGAGAGAGAGAGAGAGAGAGAGAGAGAGAGAGAGAGAGAGAGAGAGAGAGAGAGGGATGGAGAGAACGAACAAACGAAAACTTTTAATAAATGTAGGCCAGGCTCCTTCTGATGGGGGTTAAGAACCATTCATATAACAGAACAATATTATTTGGTTTGACAACAAGTAGCTGACAGATAAGCCTATCATATGTGCACAGTGACTCTAACAACTAAGTCCATTCAAAACTAAGCAAAATTGTGTGCTTGTTAAAGGCTTTGTATAATTGCATGCAAATGTTCTTTAACACTCCTTCATGTCGATTTGCCATATGCAAAGCAGCTCGAAATGGTCAAGGGTCTTGACAGAATTTCTCAGCAATATCTTCTTGCCGTAAATCCAGAAGTGCAGAACAACACAGTAAAAAGTGCAATTTCATTTTCAATTGCCTCTTTGCATAAAGGACACAGCATATCGATGTTTTCAGTCTTTGAATATCGGTGCTGATGCACATTGAGGTCCGTAATTCCGAATCTGAATCTTGTCAAATAACTTTTAACATACCTATCAATACTACATAAAAATATCTCTCACAACTATTAGGTGTTTTAAAAGTTCTGTAAAATGAATACTGTTCGTTGTTCTGGATGTTTTCAAGCCAGTTTTGCCAGCGATTATCTACCAATCTTTGATGTAACTGCTTCAAAAAAGGATTTACATTTTCAACGCTTTGATCTATCCACCAGACAAATCCAAATCTATTATGAAACAAAAAGTCCTGAGGCCTGAAACCCATGAGTTTTTACCACGTGATTCTAATCGTAAGAGCATGTTATATGCTTTAGGAGGTAATCTTTCATCATCCATTCGTAAAACGTTTAGCCAGTATCTGATACACTGTGCTGATGAATTGTTATAAACAAGATAAAGAGTTGTCTCCTCAGAAACACATTAATTTGGTATCCTCATATCAACCACTGGAAATGTCTTGAGAGCCAACAAATGTTTTTTTTCTCCACATGAACACCAAATCTGTGCACGATCTTGGGTAACAGGTTAAACCTGGACATCGAACAGTTTTAGACTCACTGTTAAGGAATTGTTATTCAACATATATAATTTTTGCAAGATACACAGTGAGTCATATTTTGCCCTACTTGCTAGATCCTGACAAGCAACTGTAAAACTTAAGCGTGTGAAGAAATACATACCAAGATATTCATAACAGTTCACAACAGCCTTCATTTGTCCATTAAAAACATCCTTCTCTTGCTGCCGAATAACCACCTTTTCTGAAAAAAATCAGTGTTTTTCCTCTTAATATTCACCCTCAGCTGGAGCCTAGATGCTACCTGGTATAGACTTTTTGATTGCGTTTGGAGTTTAGCTGGAGTCTCAGACAATAAACCAATGTTATCAGCTGGTAAAAAAAAAAGAGTAGTTCAATAAAATATGGGAAAATAGTTGCACCATGTCTTCCACTGTCTATTATTTCTAAAGCCAGTTCATTTATAAACAAATAGAAAAGAACAGGACTATAAGCATCTCCTTGTTTTACACCCTGTGTACATATGACACATCTACCCTCAGTCCCTCCCCTCCAGCCACCTCACTACTCCCCCATAATTTCTCTCTCCCCATCAGTCCCAGTCCTCTTCAAAGCAGACATCAGGCACTGACTTGCAGATTTCAATGTCTCCTGCACACTTGTTGGGCATAGTCTTCCGGAACGTCACACAATGGGGTTCGTACTCCTTGGTACAAGCTCTGTCACACTTCTGCTCTGTCCATGCACTGCCATGCACTGAACACATGGAAAAGGAACATCATTATGAGAGAGAAATTGTACTTAATGCCAGACGCGAACTGCGAGGGAGTAAGATCTTCATAAGTGAAGAGTTTTCTCCACGGGTGCGTGAGATAAGGAGGAACCTGGTTCCACATTTTAAGAACGCAAGAAAAGAGAACAAAAGCACTTCAATGGTTTTTGATCACTTGATCATAGATGTAAAGAAGTTTGATCTGGATTCTAATCGAAAGCTGAAACTAATTGCATAACAGTCTGATCGACCTCATTAGAAACGTCATTTACACCACACGTCTCTTCAGGAAGAATTTTTCACAGAAATTATTTCAAATGTTTTATCGGGAACAAGCAAACTCCAGTCTCCGTTTTGCTTACATTCTGCCCCCTCGCTTTCACGTGCAAGTGTATATGAATCACTGAGCCGTGAAGCAGTGAGTGACACTGTTGGCGGATTCATGAAAACCGTGATATTTCACCCGTGACCTTTTCACAGTCACTGCCAGCGTAAGCTTGGCCACTTTGTATACTGAAACCAGCTGAACACAATTTTTATAAAACGTTTGACGCACAACATTCACTCCCATTCCTGCTTAATTCCACCAACATTTGAAACGTATTGAAAGGCAGCCCACTAGGATCCATATGCAGCAGCTTCTACCTATACTTAATAGAATTTGTACAGGAATGAAAATAAAACGGATATCTACCTAAGTCACCATATTCTGTTTTATTAGAAATTCTGACTATAACTCCTGAGAATATTTTACACGCCAACACGCTAACTTTTCCTATATTTTCCTGTGTGTGTAACCCTCGAAATGGGTTGGTTCTTGGCATCAAACATATTTAAAAAGGTTTTATAGTTCATGTTCTTAAATTTGCTGGGTGTTTTACTTAACTTATTTCTTTCCTTTTGTAATCAAGTGATCTGTTCCCTTATTCTTTCCACTCTTTTTCTGTTGTTCTTCTAATTTTGGTTGTAACATTGAAACTCATATGACAATTAGTATTTGCCACTTTAACTTCTATCATAAAACCTCTGCTCACGTGTACCAAGAAACCCCCTCACCTACAGATCATGAGTATTTTTTTTTTTGCTGTCTAACCTCTGCGCCACCTCAGAGGCAGCGCACCCACGCCGCTCATTCTGACACCCTGTCCACAGCCACAGCCCGGTCGGCCCCGCCGCAGCCCCAGCACCGGCAATCCACAGGGAGCAGTCAATGTCAAGTCGTCAAGAGGCAACCCACCGGAGGAGACACTGCACTGCTGCCGAGTCACTTCGGTGGTGTTCAGTGGCGCCTGTTCTGAT
>CM065724.1:68484098-68499098 GCA_033310375.1 Conus canariensis
CTACCCAGAGTTGAGTTTGCTGCGGACTCAGTTGGGAAGACTGGGACCACACAGTCGAGTTTCATCCACTTAATGGACGCGTTTCTGAGAGTGTTGCTCAAATTTCCTGACCAACACTGCAGGTGCCTGTATCTCTCGGGCCTGGTTGACGCCGGGATATATTATGAAAGGAAGCGTAGAGTACAGCCCTGTCATGTAGTCTCAGACCAGAATGGAATTCCGTAGCATCATCTTAATCATCCTCATTCTCATCGATCAGCATTAAAAAAAATGTCTCAAATTCTGTGCCCTTCATGCCCTGCTCTCATGGTGACCTCAATTTCGATGTCCTCTCCACGTCTGTGGTCTTGGTTTGGTTCCGTCGGGGTCACCGGTATCGGCGAGTCCATGGGGGCTGTCGTTGGACGGACGTGGTGGCGCCCTCCGGAGGGAGAGCTTACTCACGCCGGCTCCGCGACTAAGCAATTATTGTCGTCAGTAGGAGGCTTAGTAGGGTGTCCTGCGTATGTTAGATCAGAACAGGCGCCACTGAACACCACTGAAGTGACTCGGCAGCAGTGCAGTGTCTCCTCCGGTGGGTTGCCTCTTGACGACTTAACATTGACTGCTTCCTGTGGATTGCCGGTGCCGGGGCTGCGGCGGGGCCGACCGGGCTCGGGCTGTGGACGGGGTGTCGGAATGAGCGGCGTGGGTGCACTGCCTCTGAGGTGGCGCAGAGGTTGGGACCAAAAAAAAAAAAAAGTAAAAAAAAAAAAAAAAAAAAAAAAGTAAAAAAAAAAAAAAAAGTTGGTTGCAAATCCTTTGGATGAGTGTGTTCAACGTTAGAATGAACACAGACGGGTTTTATGGCTTGTTTCCATAGTAACACTTGTCATTAGTAAAAATTCTCTCCGCTTTGGCTTTTGGTTGAAAATTGACTCAGATTCCTACTTCAACCTACTTTTCCTTATTTAAAAAAAAGAGTCTTTATTCGTCCGTGTAATTTCATGAGTTGAAATAAACAGCTCATATACTCAATAACATTTATATCATTTACCAAATCAATGTTACTTGAATAAAGCCAAAACTGATGTATATAAAAGGTTCTTAGGAAATCTCGATCTTTTTGTTGTTCAAACGTGTCAGCCGCTGTAATAGTCGCTGACGGCAGACAGCTCTTTGCCATTCCACAGCAATGGCTCTGGCATACAGATAGGGGTTCAGCAGAGATGTCAGGGGCATCAGGAACAAGATCATGCCCATCAGACACGAGGTCATCAGACACGTGCAGACCCCACGTGGTCATCAGATGGACCAGACTTATGACCACTCGGCATGACATGTTGGTGACACACATCAGCAGGAACCGTCTGGAGATGTCCAGTTCTGTAGAAACTGAACTGCACTCCACAAAAAGGTATGGGTTGGTTTTGACTTGTATGTACACGAAACACTGTCCAGCTCCCACCAGAAAGAAGAGGGTCAAGTGCATTACACCATCTATTCCAGTGATGTAGAAGGAAGAAAAGGCATCGTCCCTGTCTGGCAGCAGTGTTCAGATCCCTAGCCCAGAGTAGCTGGCTGACACGGATGTAGGAGAAATCCATGGCACCACTGCCAGCAGCAGGCCCAGAGTCCAGGCCACAGCACACATCAGATGCATTACTGGTGAGGACAGTGTCCTGCTAGTTTCTGGACAGTGGAGAACCAAGGCTCTGTCTAGCGTCAGAAGGACCATGAAGAACGTGGACACCTGACGAGACAGAGTGGAGAACACACCAGCCAGCTGACAACCTACGCTGTGTCTCCAGGTTGTGTCCTCCCACACGTAATGACCACGATACAAGCTGTCTGCTGTCAGGATGATCACCAGGTGAAGCCCAGAAATGAAGTCTGACACGGACAGGTGAGTCACGACCACGCTGTAACCAGCTAGTTTAGATGACTTTTTCAGAACCGTACGGAACACAAAACTGACTATGTTGCCTAATGTGGTTAGTGCAGCATAGATAGATACGGCATGAAAATAAGCACTATGGCCAAGCAGTGAATGACACGTCGACAGCTTGTCACGAGGAGCAAAGCAGTTTTTACTGTTAAATGTCACAGGTAGAACTGATTCACAACACACTCTGTATGTGTCGCTCCATACTTGCTGTAAGATTTCTGAAGCTTTTAAAAACGATTTCGGAAAATGCGACATTGGACAACCTGTAAAATCGACTGTTTTCAACATTCGATGAAAGCGACAGTCATGAGACACGTAGTCCATGCCAGAATAAGAGAGATTCAAATGATGCAAGTAAGGAAATGGAGACAAGCTACATGGTTCAAATTCATTGATAAGAACCAATGATAGGTCTAAGATATTGAGAGCTGGAAAGGATATGGACACGTTAGGGCTGTGGGAAAGAAGTGATGGCGACAGGGGATTGTTAGCACAAAATAATGCAGACAGACGTAAGTTTGACAACTCTGACAATCTGATGATCTCCATTTGGTTGCCGCTGACGTCCAGGCTCCGTAAGTTGGGCAGGCTGAGGTTCCCCAATGTTGTCAGACCATAAACCATACTTGTCTGATTTTTTGTAAATTGGTCTGAATCAGTACCGTACGTTTGTAAGCGTGAGTGTCAGGTGAATGTGTACGATGGATGTAAGAAGTGTGTGTATACACAATCATACACACATCATCATCATCCTCATTATCATCATCATCATCATCATCTCATCATCATCATCATCATCATCATCATCTACGTTCCACACAGATCACGTAGCCTGATAAGCAATTGGTCACGGCCTAGGTCATTCGTGACTGAGCAAATGACTAACAATGACCGAGCAAGGTGTGTCACGACTACAGGAAGAAGAAGAAGAAGAAGAAGAAGAAGAAGAAGAAGAAGAAGAAGAAACTAAATTTACTGTGCCAAAAATTACTTGTATTTTTAAAATCGAACAAGAGAGTTATTTCTAACATCAAACTCCATATGACAGAATTCTCATTTTTTTTTTTAAAATTTTGAAAGCTGGTTATCCACATAACATAATGATAACGCTCTGGCCCCTGGTGTATGGCGAGTCCAGTATGTATACACTGTACATAGTTCAGCCGTTAGATGTGTTCAGTATGCATGGATCACCGTAGACTGCATCGTAAGTCTTAACGAAATGGTCTTCGAATTGGGTGCAAAGGGGATCGCGGACTGGGTTTCAAATATTCGCCTGTTTCTGTGTAAGCACGGATTTGGTGATATTTGGCTTACTTGGGGTGTTGGAAATAAAAATCAGCTTCTTCGTGTTTTTCGACATGGGTTGACATACTGTTGATGGCAAATGTGGTACGACCATATTCAAGCTAGGTAACGATATAATATATACAGAAATTGTTCTAGTTTTGAATAAATTCAGCCTTATTTGAAATTCGATTTGAACAAACTTTTGAAAACATTAATTGCTAAATGTAGAGTTGGCGTTTCTGAAATAAGGACTCATTTCTTAAGATAAAAAAAGCACAAAATGACTTAGTGTGTCCATTGTGCGTGCAAGGTGAGGAAAATGAAATACGTTTTATGTTCCTGTGCCCAGCTTTGGAGGATTTTCGCCAAGTATTCATCCCATAGAAATATGACAGGCGTTTCGTTCACAGTTACCACTTAGCGCTGACACTAACAAGGTATTAGGAATGCAGATATGGTTTTTGCATACGGTGTGTCTGATCCGAGAAATAGTAACGTCCTAGAAACTGTTCTTTTTAACTGATAAATGGTGTGTTTCTTATCTACAATGTGAATGATTGTGCTCATTCCCCTTAAAAAAGGCCAGTCTTAAGTCTGAAGTCTGAACTCTCTCTCTCCTCTCACTCTCTCTCTCTCTCTCTCTCTCTCTACTACACACACACACACACACACACACACACACACACACACACACACACACACACACACACACACATATATATATATATGTATGTATGTATGTGTGTGTGTGTGTGTGTGTGTGTGTGTGTGTGGTGTGTGTGTGTGTGTGTGTGTGTGTTGTGTGTGTGTGTGTGTGTGTGTGTGTGTGTGTGTGTGTGTGTGTGTGGCAGAGGGAGAGAGAGATAAACGTGGAAGAAACATAGGACCAAAGAAATGGAAGGCAGAGAGAGAGAGAGAGAGAGAGAGAGAGAGAGAGAGAGAGAGAGAGAGAGAGAGAGCAGAGAGACAGCAGAGAGACAGACACAGACAGACAGACAGACAGCCAGCCAGACAGCCAGACAGACAGACAGACAGACAGACAGACAACGTCAGGGACAGAGCGATATATATATATATATATATATAGAGAGAGAGAGAGAGAGAATATTAACGGATGGTGATTGTAGCACAAACCAACCTGTGTGTCATTATGACATAAAACTCTCACACTTATAAAGATGACGAGAGTGTGTTCATTGGTTTTCTTTTGTTTGTTTCTTTGTTTTTTGTTTTTCGGTCCCAGGTTAAACATCTGAGACAGAGAGAAGGACAAGGTCTTCGTTTCAAGATTCACCCAGGGCAGGCACAGTGGGGAACACACACACCTCGGTCGTCATTGTGAAAGCTGTAGAAAAAAAAACTCAGTGTGAAATGTTTCACTTAGAGCTGCAGGCCGAGAGAGTATTTGAAAGTAAATGCAACAGAAGAAAAATGATAAAATGTAATCCAGAAAAATGTTGTGGAAGAAAACACAGACATGAAATATGTAAGTGAAAAAGTATGTTCCAAATACATGATCGGAACTGTCTGTCTGTCTGCCTGTCTGTCTGTCTGTCTGTCTGTCTGTCTGTCTCTGTGTGTGTGTGTGTGTGTGTGTGTGTGGTGTGTGGTGTGTGTGTGTGTGTGGAAGAGAGAGAGAGAGAGAGAGAGAGAGAGAGAGAGAGAGAGAGAGAGAGAGAGTGCCCAAGTATTGTTCGTGAATTATTCAAACTTGCACCATATATAGCCTATGAAATCGAATCGAATAGTCTATGTGATTCAACAATGCTCCAATCCTTGGAACCTCTCTCTCTCTCTCTCTCTCTCTCTCTCTCTGCCCTTTTGTCGTATTTGTCCATCGTTTATCTCAGACATATATGTGTCTCTGTCTCTCTCTCCTGTTACCGTTGTTTTACATGTGTTTCATCTGTGTGGTCCGTGCCACTAAAAGAGAGAAGATCATAAGCCCTAACTGAACAAAATGACTTTCGATTCCTTCAGTTATGATTCACAGGTCCTAGACACAGACAAGGTATCGCTGACCTTCGCCTGCAATAGGAAACGATGGTCTGCCTTTCTTGTTATGTTCCTTGCAACAGCGCAAATGTTGTGCCCCCTGCTGGTAATATTCAAGCACGAAACACACATTTGTTTCCAAATTAGATATCAACCAGAAGGGACAAAATGCATCAGACAGAAGCGAAATCAGTAAATACACTGAGCGTTAATTAACGGACAATTGACATCATCTTTGCTGGAAAAAAAAGTGTTCAAACAAGAACCAGGTGGTGTAAACATTTATGATCAATAGCAACTATCTACACACGTGCAAAGAGATCTGTTCATTCTGCAAGATGTTTTCATTAAGTGGAGCTCGGAGGGAGAGATCGGTGGGCACATACACGCGTGCGTGCACACACCACACACACACACACACACACACACACACACACACACACACACACACACACACACACACACACACGTTCATAGACATACATATATGTATGTATATGAACGAGTGTGTGTGTATAAATATATATGTATATATATACATGTGTATACAAACATAATATATTTTATATATATATATATATATATATAGAGAGAGAGAGAGAGAGAGGAGAGAGAGAGAGAGAGAGAGGAGTTTTGGGGATGTGTGTAGTATGTTACCTTTCTGATAATAGATTATTATCCCTAAGAACCAAACCATGCCTTTTAATTCTAATACAATCTGTGATCTAATAACGTGTCCACTGTACTTCTCTTACTTCTCATTGAGTCCCTATGTGCACAGACATATCATTTGTATGTAGATGTCCACCCAGGTGCTTTAAGATTTTTTTTTTTTTACAATAAATAGCAGCTTTGATGAGTATTTCACAAAGTGACCCACCTGACGCTGACTGATGTGAATACACTTCACCTTTGGAGAAACAAGTGACTTACAAAAACAAATAACTAAAGTAACTGAGAGTGATATTGTGACTGAGTTTTCTAATAGCAGTTTTCCCAACGGAATATTCCTGTTCACACTGGCAGCAGCGCGAAAACATGGGATTTTTTTCCCTTCAGAGTACTTTACAGTCACTCGTTCTTTCTTGTGTGTGTGTGGATGGGAGGGGGGGGGGGGGAGCGGGGGGGGGGGGAGGGGGTGAGGGGCGGGTGGAGGGGGGTTATTGGGGATGGGGGTGGGTGCGTGTGCAATGTGTGGTGGGAACTCTCTCTCTCTTCTTTTTATTTTTCTTCTTTCTTCTTCTTCTTCTTCTTCTTCTTCTCTCTCTCTCTCTCTTCTTCTTCTCCTCCCCCCCTCTCTCTCTGTACACTTTATCAGAACCTGAATAAACAGAAACGTCACGTCTGTAACACAATCAAAGGTATCTGGTGAGCTCTTATTGCGCCTGCTGACGCCTGCAATGTATCATGACCTGTTTGCACCACACTGGTCCTTCTTTCAATATGCAACAACTGAACAAACATCGGCCCACTTGTCTCTTTCGTGAGATACGTTGTCGTGTTTACTGACTCCTCTTTATCTGTTCCTACCTGCCAGCTCTGCTTCCTATCTCCCTAGAAACAAATGTCTTTACCATGCTTAAATATCCGCTGGGGGCACTGAGTGAGCACCATTGTCTGGGACATCAGCAAGAAAGGCAGACCAGTGTTCTCCTGCTGCAACCAAAGGTCAGTTGATGTTTTGTGCTGAGAACTGGAATAATGGTCACATGAGATTCGTTCAGCTCCTTTTTAACCAACTTACTTCGTTTGATGATGCGAACTGGTCGACGGAAGTCCCAGATGTGAACGAGGCAAATGATGAAGGGAAAGAGGAAATCATTCTTAGTTTTTTAAAAAATTGTGGTGTGTGTGTGTGTGTGTGTGTGTGTGTGTGTGTGAGTGAGAGAGAGAGAGAGAGAGAGAGAGAGAGAGAGAGAGAGAGAGAGAGAGGAGAGAGAGAGAGAGAGAGAGAAAGTCAGACGTTTTTACTGTACATCAGGCTTAGGCCACACTACAGGGGACCTGGTGTACTGGAACTGGTGCTGAGCTGGAATGGAAACCAACACATGCACACACAGGCAACCATGAACACCATGCAGACATGCATCTTTCATGAACTGTTGTTAAACGAAGATGGATCTTGTCACAGGAACAACAGTTGTCAACGGTCATGTCGTGTTGTCTGTTTCTAGATTTCACAATGCAGACCGTCCTGTGTGTGTTCCTCACTGCCCTTGCACTGGGTGAGTCCATTCTTAAAGAGCTCTCTCTCTCTCTCTCTTTTCTCTCTCTCTCTCTCTCTCTCTCTCTCTCTCTCTCTCTGTGCTCCCACTGGGTGAATGAACTTAAACTTCTCTGTGTGTGTGTGTGTGTGTGTGTGTGTGTGTGTGTGTGTGTGTGTGTGTGTGTGTGTGAGTGTGTATATGTATGCGTATGTGTGTGTGTGTGTGTGGGGGGGGGGGGGGGGTTGTGAGTATGTGTGCCTGTGTGTGTGAGTGAGAGAGTTGTGGTTGTGTAAGTGTGTGATTATCTTTACACAAGTCATAAGTTAAGATTAACATGAAACAAAATACTTCTAACCAACAACTAACTAATCAATTACAGTCAAAATGGACGACAGTTTTAAAGAAAAAAAAGAATAAGTAAATAAACAAACAAACAAACAAAAAAATCCTTTGCTTCCCCCCCCCCATTTTATCCACCCCACCCCCTTCCTTTCTTATCCCCCGCAAATAAAGTTAATAGAAAATATTATAAGTATTTTCCAGTAGGGGTGCGTCCTAAGTGTACAAAGAAATCGTACGTTAAAGCTGGTGACTCAAAAATGGCCTGCACAGTATTTTGCTTCAATACTGGAATGATTTTTTTCATATCATTGCATGAAACAATATGAACTGGAGTAATTTTGTTTCCACATACGCAAACTACATTTTTTTTTTACATATTTCGTTTTAAATACATTAAGTTTCCACCTGTGCATTAATGAGAGTAATTTTCTATTAACATTAAAATTCTCTTTGATTCTTTTAATATCAAACTGTTCTTTATAGACGTGATCTACCATAATATATTCGAAAGCTTTCCAGATATGCGACTTAACTAAGTTACACTGTTCATGCACTGATAAGGGGAAATCAAACAATTCTGAATCAAAACTATTTTTGGCTCCACGTTTAGCTGCCCTGTCTACTTTTTCATTATAATGAAAAGAACAATGTGAAGGAATCCAACACAAAGCTACATGGGTTCCTCTTGCAATTAACATGTGTATCATACAACTTATCTCTATGATCATTTCAGGTCTTGTGTGCAGTTGAAAAACTTTTAATGCCCGAAGAGCTGATTTAGAATCAACACAGAACAGATTTTGAAATATTGTTTTTGGAAAGTTTAAAAGGTAATTTAAAGCCAGGAGTATCGCTGTTAATTCTACTGTAAATATCGATTTGTTAATTCCGATATAAAATGATTTCTCTACTCTTAAGTCTGGTATTAAGAATGCACAACCTGTTTGTTTATCAATGCACGAACCGTCTGTGTATATTTTCAAATAATTTGAATAGTTCTTTTCAACATGGCATTTGATATAGCTTGCTAACATGTTTATGTTTTCATCTTTTTTCATATTGGTATGTTCAATATCAAAATGTGCTTTATTAAGCTCCCATGGTGGAAAGGAGAAAATAACGGTCTAATGGAGAGAGCATCGTTATCGATTGAAACTCCAGAATCAGTAATACTTTTTGACGTGTACGTTGCCAGTGTTTTTTGAGAAGCTATAGATTTTGCTCTTTTAGGAAAATCAATATCTGACCTCATTTTTATTTCAGATCTAATGTGCGTTTTATTAGTTGTACTCTTGATAACAAATTTACAACACGCTAACTCTCTGTATTCATCTAAGGGAAGCATCTGCGCTTCGTAATACGTATAAGATGATGCATGCACCGGAAGGCCAAGTGCTAATTTCAATGCCTTGCATTCAATACTTTCAAGCTTTTTCAATAGGTATTTGGGAGCGCTAAAGATGACTTCTTGGGCATATGTTATTTTCGAACCTCATTAAAGATTTACATAGCGTTATCAATGTAGATGTATTCTGTCCCCATTTTTCTTTAGAAATAATTTTAAGGAAATTTGATATTTTCCTCGCCTTTGTTAATAAGTATTCAATATGAGCGTTCCATGATAGTTTAGATGTGAAATGGACACCTAGGAATTTAACTTTTGTCACGTATTTAAGAGGTGTTTCGCCCAATGTAAAAACAGGCAGTTTTTCTGGATTATTACCACTATTGAAAAGAATTATATTTGTTTTTTCAACAGATAAGTTCAATCCATTTAACTTCATGTATTCCGACATCCTATTTAGTCGTCTTGATAGATCTTTCTGATGAAATTTATATCACGCTGTGGAGTTTTTCTTTTTAAGAGTTACTTCCATCCACATGCAAATGTCGTCTGCATATTGAACGAGAACTACCTTTTTAGATAACTTATTTGGCAAATCATGCAATAGCAATGAGAAAAGAAGCGGAGCTAACATTGACCCTTGGGGGATTCCCATTGACAAAGTTCTACTGGTGGAATATGTTTTTCCTACTCTTGTTTGTATTACCCTATCTTTCAGAAAGCATTTAACATAATTGTATACATTTCCTGATAGTCCAATATTTTTAAGTTTGTTTAATAGCTGTGAATGCCACACTTGAACGTAAGCCTCGGTTATGTCAAAAAATGTAGCCAGGACACATTTACGTCTTGCGAATTGTTTCTTTATATTTGTTGACAATTTCACTAATATTTCTGTAGTAGATCTCCCTTTACGAAAGCCAGCTTGATTAATAGGAATGTTGTCATTTTTTTCACAGTAATATGCTAGTCTGTTCAAAACAATTCTTTCTGATAGTTTACAGACGTCTGATGTTAATGCTATTGGTCTGTAATTTTTAGGATCACTGGAAGACTTTCCTTGTTTATGAACTGGGACAACAATTGTCTGTTTCCATATTTTGGGCATGTCGCTACTGTTCCAGCAAGTACTTAGCAAAGCATGAAGAAAAACTACAAGATTTTCAGGTAAATTCTTTAGCATCTGATTAGATATTGCATCTAAACCAACTGATGATTTCCTTATTGGAATGGTTCTTTTACTTCTTGTACAGTTATAGGAGCATTAATGTTAATGCTATTATCTGGTGGTGGATCATCATATGTTATATTACTTTCTTCTTTTTCTCTGTAAGTTCGATCAGTGTTTGTTAGACCCTCAGGATGGCTGACATCAGCGAATAAGTTTACAAAAACTTCTGCTTTCTCTTCAGCAGTGGGTAGATTGTTGTTATCTATTTTTATGGGATACTGTGGTGATGTCAATCCATTTTTCATAGCTTTCAGTTCTTCCCATACTTTTCCCATGTCCTTACAATGTTTTACTTCAGAGTTACAGAAATCATTCCAATGTGTGTGTGTGTGTGTGTGTGTGTGTGTGTGTGTGTGTGTGTGTGTGAATCAACGCATAGGACTAATGTGTCCTGACTATTATTTATTTTCACCTTCTGACTGTGATGCCAGGCCAGTATGGACAGTAAAGTATTAGTCATCACAGTTCTCTCCCTCTCTCTCTCTTTCTCTCTTTCTCTCTCTCTGTCTCCCTCCCTCCCTCCCTGCCCCCCTCCCTCTCTCTCTCTCTCATACGAAGTTTCTTTTCCATGTGTTCAGTGCATGGCAGTGCATGGACAGAAGAGAAGTGTACCAGAGCTTGTACCATGGAGTACGAACCCCATTGTGTGACGTTCCGGAAGACTGTGCCCAACAAGTGTGCAGGAGACATTGAAATCTGCAAGTCAGTGTCTGATGTCTGCTTTGAAGAGGACTGGGACTGATGGGGAGAGGGAGATAATTGGAGGGGGTAGGGAGGCCCGGAGAGGGGAAGTGAGGATTGAGGTGTGTGTGTGTGTGTGTGTGTGTGTGTGTGTGTGTGTGTGTGTGTGTGTGTGTGTGTGTACATAAGTGGGGAAAAAAGAACAAGAAACTGGACTAGAGAACCGCTTGGTTGCCTCCTTTCCTTTTTTTTTTATTTGTGTCGAAATATTTCGGTCACGAAATGGACCTTCCTCTGGGACAGGACAGCTGCAAACATATATGCGCAATGTTATCATATTATCGAATACAATTTTATCATTTAATCAATTTTATCATGCTATCGAATAAAATCCAAATTTCATGCTGTCGAATAGAATTTATTGTAAATCAAAATGGGCAGGGGAGGAGTGCAACAGCAAGAACACGGGCAGTGAGAGAGTGGTTGTGTGTGTGTGCGTGTGTGTGTGTGTGTGTGTGTGTGTGTGTGCGTGCGTGCGTGCGTGCGTGCGTGCGTGCGTGCGTGCTGTGTGTGTGTGTGTGTGTGTGTGTGTGTGTGTGTGTGTGAACGTGTATGGTTTCTCTCTCTCTCTCTCTCTGTGTGTGTGTGTGTGGTGTGTGTGTGTGTGTGTGTGTTGTGTGTGTGTGTGAGAGAGAGAGAGAGAGTGAGTGGGTGTGAGAGAGAGAATGAGAGCGTCAGAGAGAGAATCTGTCTGTCTGGTGTCAACCTGTAATGCCTATATGCAGCACATTTCAGAGTGCAATACGTCTTGCAGGATGAGAGCGCAGGGGTACACAGTCACCTCCAGCACTAACGGCAACTGCACCTGCAGCCCCATCTGTACGATGGAGTACAATCCTGTGTGTGCCATGGACCTGGACACTAGCACCACCACTAAGTTCGGCAACCCGTGTGGTCTCAACCTTGCAGTCTGCCAGTCAGTGTTGTCCCATGGTGTCTTCGGGACCAACTTCTCTGTCTGTCTGTCTGTCTGTCTGTCTGTCTGTCTGTCTGTCTCTCTCTCTCTAAGGGTATTTCTCAATGAATATGTTTTAGCCCACCCCTCGCCCTCTCTCTGTATTCCTCCCTATCTTCAAGTGAACAGACGATTCACTTTTTCATCCATATCAATGTGGACAACATAGAATAGTGAGAAAGACGTTATCTGACTGCCTATCACAAGAGACAGAAAACGAAACAAAATCCTTCAAAATCAATAGGTGTCATCATCATTTCTACTGTCGATATTTTTATCCTGTTGTCATTCTTCTCATTATTTGTTGATGAATTTTCTCGTGTCATGATTTTCATCGCCTATCCTATTTAGAAAATTCACGACTGTTTTTTTTTTCTCTTGTATTTTTGACCACCTACCCATTTTTCTGTTATAATGATTCGTGTCATAATCAGTGCTTCTTCAGTGTGTTCGTGTTGGAATAATTTTCAACACCTATCGATTTTGTATGTGTTGGGATGATTTCAATCTCCTGTAAGCAGTTTAGTTTCCTGTTGTCAAAATTCACCCCGCTTATCAACGTGTTTTTCCTCTTGCCATAATTCTAATCTCTCCACAACGTTCTTGTTCTTCTTGTCATAATTCCCCCACTTCCTATCAATGTTCTTTTTGTTTGTCATAATGCTCACCTATATTAACGTTCTTTTTGTTCTTGTCGTAATTCCCCCACATCCTGTCAATGTTCTTTTTGTTTGTCATAATGCTCACCTATATTAACGTTCTTTTTGTTCTTGTCGTAATTCCCCAACATCCTGTCAATGTTCTTTTTGTTTGTCATAATGCTCACCTCTATCAACGTTCTTTTTCCTCTTGTCATAATCCTTACCTCTCATCGACCTTCGTTTCTTCTTGTCCTCATGTTTAGCTCCTGTCGACGTTCTTTTATCGGTGGTCGTGATTCTAATTATGTGAGATATTTGTGACTTGTTTATTTCTTGCTTAATATTTATGAAGTTTGCCTCTATTTTCTTTCTATCTTTGGCATGAATACAGCTGTTTATTGTAGTTTGTGCTTTTATTCACACTTTGTAAGCGCTTTGAGCTCATCAGAGTAGGGCGCATATACAATTTCATTATTATTATTATTATTATTATTATTCTCACCCCTTCTCAGTGTTTGTTTCTGTTTCGATTATTCTCACCATCTTTCAATGTTATTTTCAGTTGATATAATACTCACGATATAACCTTTGTTTTCATCGGCTATCATAATTCTAAATTACTTGCGGACAGGATCGATAGCCGGTGATGTTCTTGACAATTGATCTTCCACTGGAATGATTTCTTTCCCTCACTGTAACGTTGTTTGATTTATCACTCAGACCAATGAAAATCATCGATCATATTGCATCTGGTTCAAAGTCCCCCTTTTGTGAATGTCCAATAGTATTGACCTCAGGGGATGGTACTAGCTCGGGGCAGCACTGTCCATTTGTTTACTTCTCAGAAACATGCCAGTCAACCTTGGTGATGTGTGTCTGTATTAGTGGACCAACCAGGACACAGGGTATACCTGTTGCTTGTGGTAACCGCGGGAACAACCTCTGCATAGTTTGATCATTCTGTTTTACACTTCAGTAGCTGGTTCTCCCTTTCTAACTCTTTAATTTCTTTGACACTAAAAACAAACATGCCTTTATTCATTTACTTTTCTGTATCTATTGATGTTCATTCATTCCTTTGCTTACTTATGCATGTACGTTTTATATCTGATTGTTTATTTGTTTTTCAGAGGAAAGAGGATGGGAGAGGTGCCCCTGAACACGTGTCCTGAACTCTTTGAATGAACAGTACCTGAAGACTACATGAGGCTTGATATTACCATTGGTGACATCTGGGGTGTATTCAAACTACACTACAGCGCACATTAATATACATGTGTTTCTGGTACAATCTATGCATCCAACACACATATGACTAACAGAAAACCGCTATGTCCTCAAGAACTTTTTTACCGAAAGAGATCGACTCATAGGTAATCCTGCAGTGTATTCAATCTGTTCAAAATCTGTGTGTTTCTATTTGCCTTACCTTTAATGTATACGCTAGAGTGTAGTTTCATCAGAAAGAAGAGTCAGCATCAGGTCTGTCAGGTACAGGTCTGCCCTTTGCAGATGCGCATGCGTGGAGAAAAATCTGTTTCTTGTTCAGAGAGGTGGTAATCCAGACTGCGTGCAGCATTTTGTAAGAAGAAAAACATCATGTGGGCTGAATACACTTGTGGTTTTCATCACTGTTCATAACACCTCGTGTTCTTTACATGTACCTTGTTCGGAATTCGTTGTATCGACACTGTCGTCTAATCCAGCTGAAAATAAACTACTGCTTATGTGCATATTTTTTTGTTCTTGTTTTTACGATTAGTTTGTATGTGCGCATGCATGCATGCATGTGTGTGTGTGTGTGTGTGTGTGTGTGTGTGTGTGTTTGTGCACGCGCATTCATGTGTGTGTGTGTGTGTGTGTGTGTGTGTGTGTGTGAGTGTGTGTGTGTGTGTGTGTGTGTGTGTGTGTGTGTGTGTGTGTGTGTTTGTGCGCGCGCATTCATGTGTGTGTGTGTGTGTGTGTGTGTGTGTGTGTGCGCGCGTGCTCGCACACATGCGTGCATTTGTGAGTGTGTGTGTGTGTGGGTGTGAATGTGTGCATGCGCGCGCACTCGCGCGCGTGTGTGCGTGTGTGTGTGAAATGACAAAATAAGCAATGGGGTGGAGTAGGGGAAGGGGAGGTATTATCCAATGGACGCTGTGTAAGCCATCAGTGCCCCCAAAGGAGAGGTCAACACCTTCAAGTAGTAGCTTGGGCACTACAAAGTGACAGGTGTTTCGCCTTCTGTGTAATTCTTCAGGGAGCGAGTGGGTCCTGTTCTGCTGGCAGGAAATCACCACTCCCACAAAAGCATAACTCAATGCGTGTCTTCACTGTCTTCGTC
>CM065724.1:68504098-68506598 GCA_033310375.1 Conus canariensis
TCCTGCCAGCAGAACAGGACCCACTAGCTCCCTGAAGAATTACACAGAAGGCGAAACAGCTATCACTTTGTAGTGCCCACGCTACTACTTGAAGGTGTTGACCTCTCCTTTGGGGGCACTGATGGCTTACATAGCGTCCATTGGATAAACCCTCCCTTCCCCTACTCCACCCCATTGCTTATTTTGTCATTTAAACACACACACACACACACGCACGCACACACACACACACACACACACACACACACATAAACGCGTGCGCACACACACACACACACACACACACACACACACACACACACACACACACACACACACACACACACACACTCACTCGCGCACCCACACTCACACACATATACACATGCATGCATGCACACACACAAACTAATCGTAAAAACAAGAACAAAAAAATATGCACATAAGCAGTAGTTTATTTTCAGCTGGATTAGACAACAGTGTCGACACAACGAATTCCGAACAAGGTACATGTAAAGAACACGAGGTGTTATGAACAGTGATGAAAACCACAAGTGTATTCAGCCCACATGATGGTTTTCTTCCTACAAAGTGCTGCACGCAGTCTGGATTACAACCTCTCTGAACAAGAAACAGATCTTTCTCCACGCATGCGCATCTGCAAAGGGCAGACCTGTACCTGACAGACCAGATACTGACTCTTCTTTCTGATGAAACTACACTCTAGCGTATACGTTAAAGGTAAGGCAAATAGAAACACACAGATTTTGAACAGATTGAAGGCACTGCAGGACCTATGAGTCGATCTCTTTCGGCTAAACAGTTCTTGAGGACATAGCGGTTTTCTATTAGTCAATATGTGTGTTGGATGCATAGATTGTACCAGAAACACATGTATATTAATGCGCGCTGTAGTGTAGTTTGAATACACCCCAGATGTCACCAATGGCAATAACAAGCCTCATGTAGTCTTCAGGTACTGTTCATTCAAAGAGTTCAGGACACGTGTTCATGGGCACCTCTCCCATCCTCTTTCCTCTGAAAAACAAATAAAGAAACAAATAAACAATCAGATATAAAACGTACATGCATAAGTAAGCAAAGGAATGAATGTATAAATGTATGTTTGTTTTTAGTATCAAAGAAATTCAGGAGTTAGCAAGGGAGAACCAGCTACTGAAGTGTAAAACAGGATGATCAAACTATGCAGAGGTTGTTCCCGCGGTTACCACAAGCAACAGGTATACCCTGTGTCCTGGTTGGTCCACTAATACAGACACACATCACCAAGGTTGACTGGCATGTTTCTGAGAAGTAAACAAATGGACAGTGCTGCCCCGAGCTAGTAACATCCCCTGAGGTCAATACTATTGGACATTCACAAAAGGGGGACTTTGAACCAGATGCAATATGATCGATGATTTTCATTGGTCTGAGTGATAAATCAAACAACGTTACAGTGAGGGAAAGAAATCATTCCAGTGGAAGATCAATTGTCAAGAACATCACCGGCTATCGATCCTGTCCGCAAGTAATCAGAGTTATGATAGCCGACGAAAAAAAAAAAGTTTCTATCATGAGTATTACATCAACTAAAAAATACCATCGAACGATGGTGAGAATAATCGAAACAGAAACAAACACTGAGATGGGATGAGAATCACGACCAGCGATAAAAGAACGTCGTCGGTAAGAGATAAACATGATGACAAGAAGAAACGAAGGTCGATGAGAGGTAAGGATTATGACAAGAACAAAAAGAACGTTGACAGAGGTGAGCATTATGACAAACAAAAAGAACATTGACAGGATGTGGGGGAATTACGACAAGAACAAAAAGAACGTTAATATAGGTGAGCATTATGACAAACAAAAAGAACATTGACAGGAAGTGGGGGAATTACGACAAGAACAAAAGAACGTTAATATAGGTGAGCATTATGACAAACAAAAAGAACATTGATAGGAAGTGGGGGAATTATGACAAGAAGAACAAGAACGTTGTGGGGAGATTATAATTATGACAAGAGGATAAAAACACGTTGATAAGCGGGGTGAATTTTGACAACAGGAAACTAAACCGCTTACAGGAGATTGAAATCATCCCAACACATACAAAATCGATAGGTGTTGAAAATTATTCCAACACGAACACACTGAAGAAGCACTGATTATGACACGAATCATTATAACAGAAAAATGGGTAGGTGGTGAAAAATACAACAGAAAAAAACAGTCGTGAATTTTCTAAATAGGATAGGCGATGAAAATCATGACACGAGAAAATTCATCAACAAATAATGAGAAGAATGACAACAGGATAAAAATATCGACAGTAGAAATGATGATGACACCTATTGATTTTGAAGGATTTTGTTTCGTTTTCTGTCTCTTGTGATAGGCAGTCAGATAACGTCTTTCTCACTATTCTATGTTGTCCGCATTAATATGTATGAAAAGGTGAATGTCTGTTCACTTGAAGATAGGGAGGAATACAGAGAGAGGGCGAGGGGTGGGCTAA
>CM065724.1:68519098-68521241 GCA_033310375.1 Conus canariensis
TATTTTGTTTTCATGATTCTCACCAGCTTTCAGTGAATTTTTCTGTTGATATAATACTCACAACCAATCCATTTTTTTTTCACTTGATGTCATGAATCCCATTACATGCAGACATTTTTTCCCCATACTAATTCTCATCATGCAGGATTGATTGCCGGTAATAATCTGGAGAACTTGTCTTCCACTGGAATAATTGCTTTCCCTCGCTGTAACGTATTTTGATTTTATCACCCAGTCCAGTTTTAAATTCTCAGTCATGTTGAACTTGGTTCAAAGTCCCCCTTTTGTGGACGTCCAAATGGACTTGACCTCAGGGAAAGTACTTGGGGCTGTACTATCCATTTGTTTACTTCTCAGAAACATGCCAGTAAACCATGGTGGCATTTGGACTGTTATAGACCCCAATGATGTCTTCCGTGGAACAACCAGGACACAGGGTATACCTGTTGCTTGTGGTAATCACGGGGACAACCTCTGCATAGTGTGATTATTCTGTTTCATACTTCTGTAGTTGGCTTTCGCTTGCGAACTCTGGAATTTCTTCGACAGTAAATAACATGCATTTAGTCATTTATTTATTCATTTCTTTATTAATGTTCATTCATTCATTCATTTACTTATGTGTGTACTTTTTTCATCCAATAATTTATTTGTTTGTTTACTTGTTTTTCAGAGGAAAGAGGATGGGAGAGGTGCCCATGAACATGTGTCCTGAACTCTTTGAATGAACGGCACCTGAAGACTACATGAGGCCTGTTATTACCACTGGCGATATCTGGGCTGTATTCAAACTAAACTGTAGCGCACATTAATACACACGTGTTTCTGGTACAATTATGTATCTCGCACACATATACTCAAAAAGAAAACCACACAGATAAATGAAAATGAGTGACTGATATTTGAATGGCACGGGAAACGACTGAATGAGCGCCAGTAGGCTGCTCTTCGGCCGGCTCTACCTGGGTAGGCAGCCCGTTGAGTGAGTGAGGTAGTGTGTTTATTGTAAAGCACTTAGAGCTTGGTCTGTGACCGAGGATAGGCGCTATATAAATACCCAATATAATAAAATAATAATAATGTCCTTTAAAACTTTTTTTGCCAGAAGAGATTAACTCATAGATAATTATTCAATGCATTGAATCTGTTCAAATTGTGTGTGTTTCGAAAAACTCAGTCTCCTCCAACGGTGAACTGCTGTAGTGTTGCAGTGGATCCCTTCTCACTGTGGCATTGGAGAGAACGAGTAGACAAACCGCTTGTCCAAGATCGGCAGCAGGCAGGAACAGTCAGGGCATCCAATGCCCTACAATGAAGCTAAAACCATCCTGAGGAACAACTTCAGAAGAGCGTAGCGCCAGCGTCTGGACATTGGGACTGAAGAGGACAGCATCCACCAACTCGACAGAGCAGCTCAAGTTGCTATGTTCAGGCTGCGATCAGGACGCTGACGGCTTCTCTCCCATCTCTCACGTCTCAAACTCTCTCATACTGACCAGTGCCCTTGTGGCACAGGCCCCCAAACTCCCACCCACATCTTACAGTCCTGCCCCTCCTTTCAAGCCTTGAGACGCCAGACATGGCCCGGTCCAGTTGAGGTCCAGGAGAAGCTGTGGGGACCGCTGGGGTGTCTGCGGCGGACTATAGACTTCGCCTTGCTAACCGGATTGAGGATATAACATGGTCGGGAACGAGAAAAAAGAAAAGAGTGTGTTTCTATTTGCCATACCTTTTACAAACACGCTTGGGTGTAGTTTCATTAGAAAGAAGAATCATCATCAGGTCTCTCGGGTGCAGTTCTGCCCGGCGCAAATGCACATGCGTAAACAAAGGTTTGTTTCTTGTTCAGTGAAGCAGTTATCTAGACGGTGTGCAGAATTTTTTGGAAGAAAAACATAACGTGTTGAATATATACATTTCTGGTTTTCATCACTCTTCATAACACCTCGTGTTCTTTATAGTACTATGTTCTGACTTCGTTGTGTTGACACTGTAGACTTATCCACCTGAAAATAAACTACTATTTATCCACGTATCGTTTTGTCACAGTTATTATTGTTGTTAGCGTGTGTGTGTGTGTGTGTGTGTGTGTGTGTGTGTGTGTGTGTGTGTGTGTGTGTGTGTGAGCGCGTGCATGTGTGTG
>CM065724.1:68527239-68539739 GCA_033310375.1 Conus canariensis
AGTACTAGACATGGGCATTATTAACCCCACAAACGTTCAGGAAAGCGTAACACATGCCATTTCTAAAATCCCAGAGTCTCTTCAAATTGACCCGCCAGTAAAAGTGTTGTTGGCCATTCAGATTGAATATATAACCCCCGATGATTATAGTATACTAGTCTGGGTTTCAACTAGACAGAAAGAAGTAATCAGCTATCACGACTTTAATTCTGACTGGGCTGATTACATGCTTACACAGCTTAACCATGCAAGTGAAGAAGCGAAATTGCGCGGCTCCGGTTGGTCTGAAGGAACGGTCATTGAAATCAGATTAAGACAAACAAAGTTCTATCCTATAGTCGGCAATTCTTACCTTCCTCTCCCAAAAGAGTTAGAGTTAAAACGAGCAGTATTAAACATAAAAAATTCTGACAATATGTGTTTTATGTGGTGTGTTTTGGCGCATTTACATCCTGTTAAAAATAATGCAAACAGAGTATCTAATTATGAAGCATACAAAGATAGTCTGAACTTTGATAACATAACCTTTCCAGTGAGTATAGAAAGCATATCTCAGTTTGAAGAACAAAACACCCCAATCACCGTAAACGTATACACATGGTCTGCAGTAGATAATCTAGTGCCTCTAAGGATTTCTCCCAATGCTCCTACTTTAGGTGAGTCACTTGAGAATCATGTAGACTTGATTCTGTTTGCAGACGGTTCCAAGAGTCATTATGTATTAATTAGAGCAATGAGTAGACTTCTGGCTTATACTACAAACAATACAGCTAAACAAGAGCTTTGTAGAAGATGTTTGGTCAGAATTCCATCTATAGAGGCAGCTGCTGAACATAAGAAGCATTGTAAAAGTTTTGTAGACTGTAAAACCGAACTTCTTACGCCCCCACCCGGGTCTAAAGTTAGTTTTAAGAATGTACACAAACTGCAGATGAGGCCATACGTAGTCTATGCTGACTTTGAATCAATCTTGCCACAGTACTACGGCCCTCAAGAACGGACGCAACAAAAAACAACCTTATTAACCCACCATCAGATCTGTTCTTATGCTTTCGTCGTTGTTAGATCAGATGGGGCACACACACAACCAGAGATTTACAGGGGTCCCGACGCAGCTAATCGATTTTTGGAGCAGATGAAACACCTTCGCAATCAATTCTCTAATCAGCTGAACCTTTCAGACATTAAGATGACCCCCGAAGATGAAGAACGTTATAAATCAGCCACCCACTGCTGGATATGTGGCTCAGGGCTAACACCTAATAGTAAAGCAAACCCAACAGTGAGAGACCACGATCACATTACTGGGAAATTCAGAGGGGCTGCGCACAACGGCTGTAATCTTCAACTCAAGGTTGACCCCCAAAAATGGAAACTGCCAATCTTCTTTCATAACTTACGAGGCTACGATTCTCACTTTATCATGCAAGCAATAACTTCTGAATGTAAGAGGGTTAGCTGTATTGCACAGTCTTCAGAAAAGTACATGACCTTTACTGTAGACTGTTTATCCTTCTATGATTCTGCCCAGCATCTGATGGGGAGCTTAGATAAATTAGCAGGATCTCTGCAAGACTATCCAATCACTAAAAAATATTTCGACCCATCTTTAGTCCGTAAAGGCGTCTATCCTTATGAATACATGGATTCGTGGGAGAGGTTTGACGAGCCGGCGCTGCCGCTTAAGGAAGACTTCTACAGCCGTCTTAGAAGAAAGGACATAGCCGATGCTGACTATGAACACGCACAGAAAGCCTGGACAGAATTACACTGCCAAACGATGGGCGATTATCACGATCAATATTTATTGGCCGACGTGTGTTTATTAGCTGACGTCTTTCAGAATTACAGATCCACTTGCATGAAACACTACGGCCTAGATTCATCACAGTACATCTCTGCCCCGGGGTTGTCTTGGGACGCATTCTTGAAGTCTACAAACGTCGAGATCGACTTAATATCTGATCTGGATACACTTCAGATGATTGAAGATGGGCTGAGGGGAGGCATTAGCATGGCCTGTCATCCTTACCGCAGAGCCAACAACAAGTATTTAGACGATTATGACCCCACCAAGCCATCCAACTATCTAATGTACTTAGACGCCAACAATCTGTATGGGTGGGCCATGAGTCAGGCACTGCCAGTAAGAAACTTTAAAATGTTCGTAGGGCCTCATGACGTTAATAAAATGTTGAGTTATCTACCGCGTCTTACGCCTGATTATCCAATAGGACTAATCTTAGAAGTAGACTTAGAATATCCCACAGAATTGCATGACCTCCATAATGATTACCCCCTAGCGGCAGAAAGATTAAAGATGAGCCCCACCGAACCGCCTAAGCTTGTGCCTAATCTTCGACACAAAACTAAATATGTGTGCCATTATAGACTACTACAATTTTACTTAAGGCACGGGCTGAAACTTACTGCCGTTCATAGAATTATAGAATTTGAACAAGAGCCCTTTATGAGGCCATACATCATGAAGAATACTGATCTTAGGACTAAAGCCACTGATGCCTCAGAAAAAGACTTTTTTAAACTAATGAACAACAGCTGTTTTGGCAAAACCATGGAAAACCCACACAAGCGTAAAGATGTAAGATTAGTTACGAAAGAAAAACAAGCAATTAAGCTGGTCTCTAAACCTAACTACCAAGACTTTAGAAGATTTAGCGACAGCCTGGTTGGCATCATGATGAAGAAACAGAATGTGAAGTTGGACAAGCCGGTGTTTATCGGATTCACCGTGCTAGAGTTGTCAAAGCTGTTAATGCTTGAATTTCTGTACGACTACTTTAAACCGCTGTACCCAAAGTCTAGAGTCCTTTACACAGACACTGACTCTTTTATTATGGACATCCCAA
Organism: Conus canariensis; assembly: GCA_033310375.1. Classification (NCBI taxonomy): domain Eukaryota; kingdom Metazoa; phylum Mollusca; class Gastropoda; order Neogastropoda; family Conidae; genus Conus; species Conus canariensis. Next base: position 68,530,110 of record CM065724.1, read on the forward strand.
CTGAAGACTTCTATAAGGATTTAGAAGCGGAGGTAGCCAAAGGAGCTGATGGGTGGTACGATACATGTGACTATCCAAAAGATTCGCCGTTACATTCAACTGTGAACAAGAAAGTGATTGGAAAGATGAAGGATGAACTTAATGGGATGGTTATACAAGAATATGTTGGCCTGCGGTCGAAGATGTATAGCGTTGCTACCCAGACTTCTGTAACAAAGAAAGCTAAGGGCATAAGTAAAGAAGTTGTCAAAAAAAATATAAGTCACGACAACTACAAGCAAGCTCTCTTTGAAAACAAAGTATTTCATCACACAAACGTTAATCTGTGCTCTACTCTTCATCAAGTAAACACAACTGCTGTTAATAAGAAGTCACTAGTCTCTAACAATAACAAGCGAACTTACGTTAATCCTGAGTTTTCATATGCTGTAGGCCACTGGAGAGCCGACTTGACTGACTTAAATTAAGATCTTAACTAGTACTTAACTAGTACTTAACTTAAGATCTTAACTAGTACTTAACTAGTACTTAACTTAAGATCTTAACATGACTTGCACTTAACTTGCACTTAACTTGCACTTAACTTGCACTTAACTTGCGCTTTACTTACACTTAACTTGTTATAACTGTCTTAACCAGTACTTAGCTTGTACTTAACCAGTACTTAACAACACATTAAAAAACTAATTTATTAAAAATGGGTCTACAGCAGGAGGTTGTACTTTTTTTGCAGAAGCTGGTTCCTTTACTGTTTTTGTGGGGGTTTGTGGCTTTGCTGCTAAGTATGGCTTTAGGCGCTTGTATGCAAAAAGCCCTCCACCAACAACAATACTCCCCAGCACATAATAATACATCTTATAGTTTGATTGTGTTGTTGGCGGCGGTGGCGGTGCTGGTGCTGATGTTGTATTACTATCTAATAATTTTTGTTTTGCTGCTTGGTTTGCTTTTTGCAGTCTGTTCCATTCAGCTAGTTTACGACCGGCCTCAACACGCCCAGCACTTTTAGCTTTAGTAACACTACTCACTTGCGGGACACTCACCTGCGGGACACTCACTTGTGGGGCACTCGCCTGTAAATTCACTTGTGGAGAATTCACTTGTGGAGCATTCTGCTCCTGTGGGACATTCTTCTCCTGCTCGCTCATTTTTTTTAGTCTGATTAAAATTAATATGATTGAAATTAATATGATTGAAAGTAATTAATCCCATGATAAATGGACATAGCAACGTCCCAAATCTATAATACATGTCACATGCAAGAGATTCTAGGGACTTGGTTAAAACCGGATCTTGTGTTAAGTCATATTTTAAATCTTCTTCTGAATCAATCGGTGCTATCTTGCCTACTAACTTAGCATATAAACTAATCATTGTCTGTCCCACCGATCTAACCATTTTTGATCCTAGCTGTGCTTCGTACCTAGCGTAATACTTCTCAACGTCTGATGTAGACAATTGCTGAATCTGTTCAATACTTAGTTCAACGCCTAAATACTGCCTAGTTTTTCCACATGCAGCCAGAGAGTATAATCTTTCTTTATGGCAGATGTCTACGGAGTAGCCTGCCTGCTCCTCACACTTTAATAGTTCGTCACAATCCATTTTTAAAAGCAATAAAAAATAATATAATACTTTTAAAACCATGAGTTTAACGCTGGTTAATTATGCAGTGCCTATCGTTGGTGTTATAGTCTATTCAACCCTCGCAAAATGTTTGTTAGGAATAAAACCGCCCAACATGGGAAAGATAGAAGATTCGCCAAGACTAGTTGCAGCCTTATTTTTAGCTTTAACAACAAAAGATTATTTGATTAAAAAGCACATAGACAGTCTTTCGTATTATGATTATTTTAATTATTTTTTTAGTTAATAAAAAAACATGAGCGAAAAAAAGATTATTAATACGATTTACCACTCTGCTGTAATCAGCAGTCTTAGTATAGGATATAGCATGTTAGCAAAAACCATGTTTAAAATGAGGCCGGCTGATCTAGGAAGGTTAGACATTGAGGATGTTGTTAAGGTTATAGCTGTAATAACTGCAGGGATTGCCTCAAAAGACTTTCTTGTTGCACAGGGGATTATCCCAGAAAACATCAATGCATAGAAAGATTAATGCATTTAGACAGATTGATTTATAAAAAAAAGATTCATTCTAAAAAAGATTCATTCATTTATAAAAAGATGTCTGGATTAGTTCTGATGGTGGGAGGAGCTATTGTTAATGCGTTGGCTTTCTCTGGCAGCAATTATATGTTTAGTAAATTGCGGTCTGATGAAGAGAGAGAACGCCATAACAAGGCAATGGAAGATTTAGCTAAGGCAAGAGATGCTTACGAGAAAAGGAGAATTGCTCACTTAGACTTTATTAATAAAAAGTTAAGAGAACAGGGACATGCAGAGCATACATTTACAGACGTTGATGAAGCAATGAATGAATATTACTTAGTGACAGGAAAGAAGTTTCTAACATCGTCGCCGCCAGAACTGTCTGACTTATGAACCATCTGAGGATCAGAAAATGGTAGAAATAGGCTTTATTATAGGTGCTATGGGAGCAATCTTTCTTCTTGCATATTCAATCTAAAAACAATCGTTAAAATGTAATAAAAACAGCCCCTTCTTATGGACGATACAAAGTACAAAATATATTATTCTCCTAGAGGGTATTGGAAAGGAAAGGCCGCTATTGATAAACTGAGTAAAGCTGCTAGGGTGTCTGAATCAGAGGCGAAAGACTGGCTTTCAAAACAAGCGATCTGGCAAATATATCTGCCCGCCCCAAAAAGAATAATAAGGCCTCGATTTGTTAACTCAGTTCCTAATGACACCCACCAGATGGACTTGTTGTATCTTCCACATGACAAAGTTAGAAGAAAAAAGTTTAAGTATGCTCTTACAGTTGTTGACATGGCTTCAAGGTATAAGGATGCTGAGCCTTTAACGGATAAAAGCTCAACTGCTGTGGCTGTGGCTTTACAACAAATATACATGCAAGGTCCATTAAAGTATCCTAGGTTGATCCAGGTTGATGATGGGAAAGAGTTTAAAGGAGCTGTAAACCAGTTGTTTTTAAGACATCGGGTTACAGTTAAGAGAGGAATCCCAGGCAACCATCGCTCCCAGGCTCTAGTAGAAAACTTTAATAAGAATCTAGCTGAGCGTCTGTTTACCTATCAATATCATAGAGACCTTATGGACAAAACACGCAACACAGAATGGGTTAGGAGATTGCCAGCAGTCTTACGTGCCATGAACAACGAAGAATTTAAAGCAACGGGTCTTAAGCCAGTGAACGCGATCAAATTAAAAAAAATTAGCATTACTGAAGATGCGCAGGGTAATCAAAAACTTTTACCGTTTGGATTAAAAGTAAGATACTTGTATGCGCCTGGAGAAGCAGAGGGCGATGTTAGAATTAGAGCCACAGACCCCATATGGAGCGTAGATGTATATGAAGTTGAAAGAATTATGAAAACAGCCCCTCCCGTATATTATTTAAGAGAGACTCTCTCTTCTAAAAAGCCTGCCCCTAAAAGATCGTTTGTTCGCGAAGAGTTGCAAGTTGTCCCGCCAAACACAGTGCCTGTTAGTTAATCAGAGAGAATGATAAAATGTGCGGTTCTAGAGCAGGAAAATTATTTTGCCCGCAAACCCCACTTTTCACATAATTAGATTTGTTTAATTTTGTAGGTTTTAGCTATTTTTTTGGCTGAGGAAATTTAATTATGTGAAAAGTGGGGTTTGCGGGCGAAATAAGATTGCTGATCGAGAACAGACATTTTATCATTCTCTCCAGCAGACAAGAAACTGAAGGACTGGTTTGATGAGAACTGCGATGACATCCAGCAGCTACTGGATGAAAAACATGTGCACAAAGCTTATCTCAGTGACACCAAGTCCACCTCCAATTTATGCGTTCAACAACACACGAGAAACAGTTAAAGAGAAACTACGAAAGATGCAAGACACATGGCTGAGCAACAAAGCTGATGAGATCGAAGGATAAGCTGACAGGTATGACAGAAAGAACTTTTATGTTGCCTTGAAAGGAATTTATGGACCTACATGATCAGGATCATTCCCTCTGCTCGGCGCTGATGGAAACACACTGATCACTGACAAGGAAAAGATCTTGGAACGCTGGGCAGAACATTTCAACAGCGTACTAAACCGCCCGTCATCAATCAATGACAAAGCCATCGACCGGCTCCCTCAAGTGCCCACCAACAAAGAAATGGATGCACCACCAACCCTCTTGGAGACACAGAAGCGATGTGTTTGCTGTCCAGTGGCAAGCTCTCGGCTCAGACTCCATACCAGCTGAAGTCTACAAAGAAGGTGGCACAGCTCTGACTGAAAAGCTTCATTTCTTTCTTCTGATGTCGTACCAGGAGATGATCCCTCAGGAGTTCAAAGATGCATCCATGATCCATTGGTATAAGCGCATAGGGAACATCCAGGCTTGTGGCAACCACCGAGACATATCCCTCTTTTCTAGTGTAGGCAAGATACTTGCCAGGATTCTGCTGAGCCGCCTCATAACACACCTGAAACAAGAGCTTTCGTCGGAGGGCCAGTTCGGCTTCAGGAAAGACAGAGGAACCATTGATATGGTATTTGCTGATGGACAGATCAACAAAAATGTCAGAAACAAAACGCCGATCTGTTCTCCACCTGTGTCGACCTGACCAAGGCCTTCGATTCTGTCAATAGAGTGGACCTGTGGAAGATCATGCCCAAATACGGATGCCCATCGAAATTCATGTCTCTGGTACGGCAATTCCATGACGGCATACAGGCCTGTATCCAGGACGATGGAGAGACATCTAGCCCCTTCCTGTCACAAAATGTCGCAAAGCAAGGCCGTGTTTTGGCACCTACTCTGTTCAGCATCATGTTCTCTGCAATGCTGACTGATGCCTTCAGAGAAGGAGACGTAGGCATCGACATCAGATTCAGAACAAATGGAAAGCTGTTTAACCTCAGAAGGCTCCAGGCAAAATCTAAGGTTAAGACAGACATCATCAGGGACTTTCTGTTTGCTGATGACTGCGCTCTCATTACAGGCTCAGAAACTGACACGCAACAAGTTTTCTGTAGCCTGCACCAACTTCGGTCTCACCATAAATACAAAGAAGACGGAAGTTCTGCATCAACCCGCGACAGGCGGACCCTACGATGAGCCTAACAGCACATTCTATGGTGTGAATCTCGCTGCTGTGAGTAAATTCACCTACCTTCGCAGCACACAGTCATTGAACCCACCATCGACGATGAAGTGAGCATCAGAATTGTCAAACGCTAGTGCAACCTTTGGTAGTCTACACACCAATGTCTGAAAATGAAGAGGCATCAGTCTAGAGATCAAGCTGAAGGTGTACACAGCAGCTGCTCTACTCATGCCCAAGAAGCTGAATCACTTCCACACAACCTGCCTCAGAAGATTGCTAAACATAAAATGGCGGACAAAATCCCAGACACAGAGGTGCTCGACCAAGCAGGCCTGCCGAGCATCCACACCATCCTAATGCTGTCTCAGCTTCCATGGGCATCTAGCTCGCATGCCAGACTACCGGCCACCGAAGAGACTCTTCTACACTGAGCTGCAACAAGGAAGCGTTCCCATAGAGGTAAGAAGAAACGCTTCAAAGACACTCTCAGCACATCCTTGAAAGCGTTTAACACCAATCCTGACACACAGGAACACACTGTTATGGATCGAGCTAGATGGCCCTACTCTATCCACAAACGTGCCTGTCTATGTGAAGAAAGGAGAACAGCTGCAGTGCAACAGAAGAGACAGGCAAGGAAAGCACGCGCCAGCAAGCAAGAGCAGATCTTCCACATCGCCTGTCCGAGCTGTCGCTGCTATTCTGAAAATGAAAATGCGGAGGGTTCAGTGCATGGCAGGCGACTTCAACACTCGCACAACAGTTTAGATGTAGATGCTACCTGCTACCCTGAACAAAAAGGAGGCCTTTTTATAACGATCCAGTCTTCAGTAAGTCTATCTTACCAATGTTCTTGTCTCACTTAAACTAATGGTAAGATAGGCAGACTGAAACATGTACTGTTGTCTCTGAAAGCAAGACAAAACCAATACGCTAGGGATGGGGTAATGTTACGTTCATTCCATTTAAAATGTGAAATAGATAAGTGAAATGTCAACGAAGATGCCTGCAGACGTATTAAATAACAGACATTGCCATTTCGTTGCCAAAATCCATCTGGGAAGGACTGTTTTGCACATTTTCATGTCTGTTAATTGCGTCGTCAGAAGACTCTTACTTGTCGAAAATTCACGGATTTGTTTCTAATGATTTACTCAGCACGAATTACTTTACATCTTGGTGTGTGTGTGTGTGTGTGTGTGTGTGTGTGTGTGTGTGTGTGTGTGTGTGTGCGCGTGTGTGTGCGTGTATGCGTGCGTGCGCGCGCGCACGCGCGCGCGCGCATATGTGTCTGTGTATCTTCGGGAGTAGTGTTGGTTGTTCTGTTTGTTTTTGTTTGTTTTTAAGCTTAAAGATGTAGACCCAACCTCCTTACAATCTTCTTCTGCAAGAAGACCTAAGAGAGAGAGAGAGAGAGAGAGAGAGAGAGAGAGAGAGAGAGAGAGAGAGAGAGAGAAGAGAGAGAGAGAGAGAGAGATTTTGTCTGTTATACATTCTAGAAGAAGACACGTTTTTTTTTGACGAAAATGTACTTGTCTGTTTTGTGTTGCACATTAACTGTATGTTACCTGAAACTTTGTGTGTGTGTGTGTGTGTGTGTGTGTGTGTGTGTGTGTGTGTGTGTGTGTGTGTGTGTGTGTGTGTGTGTGTGCCCCGTCTTGTTTTTCAGTAATGCTATAGTCTGTTAAATTTTCCTTTTTGCAAGGAGGTTGCTCGTTCTACCCAAGGAAACCATTACTTCTGATGTCAGATTGAAGATAATAACAAAGAAAAAAAGGAAACAAGGAAACAAGAACATGACCTAAGCAAATGAAAGAAAAAAAATGATCGGAAGTAAGGCAAGTAAAGCGAAGTGGATATTATCAACTGGTTTATGTTAAATATTTTATACTTTATTTTGTCAACAAAGATTGAGATAAAGAAATGATTTAGAACCAACTGAAGTTATGGAGCCACGTAAAAGAAAAACAAAATCAGAATAGAACCTAACTAAAACACAAACAAGCTCTTTCATTTGTAAACAGAATTAAAACCACCAGTCTTAGACTGCAGATACAAAACAGTTAAATCTAATGTCTATTATCTGTTAGTGTGGCTGTGATCACGTCTAAGAATATTTTAACCGTTTCAATAAGCTGGCTTCTCTGGCTCTCTGCCTTTGCTCCATGACCATGTTGAAGGTATAGAGGAAAGGGTTAATGACAGAGTTGACAGGAAGAACAAAAACAGCCATGGCCACGTTAACTTCCCCTGAGACTGGCACACCCTGACTGGCCAGTAAGCCCAGAAGCCCGATGGGAAACCAGCACAGAAAGTCAGAGACAGCAATGGTGATCAAACGACGGGCAATATTCAGGTCCTGAGACTGCCGCCCAGTGTCTGATGTTGCCATGATGTTGGCCCTGATGGATAAGTAGATCAGTCCTTGACCAACAGCTATCAGCATGAAGAGGACGAAGTTGAGGACGATCATGATGCCAAAAGCAAAGTCATCCCCCTGGAACTCTTTCCTGGTGATGGGCAGTGGGATGCAGATGCCAACTTGGTTGTAGAACTCGTGGAAGGGAGAGTGAGGGAACAGAGGCACTGTGGCCAGAAGGAGACTGACTGACCACACGGCCATGCTCACCAACAGGGCAGCCTTGCGATGGAAGCGCAGCTGACGGAAAGGAAAGCGCAACACCAAGAAACGATCAATGGTGATAAGACAGATCATGAAGACAGAGACTTGAGATGACAGCAGAGAGAGAACACCAGCCACCATGCATGAGGCGCTTTGTTTCCAGTGTGAGTCTTTGAACAGATAAGAACCCAGGTACATACGATCGGCCGCTCCAATGATGAACAAGTACACGCCCATCAAAAAATCAGCAGTGCATAGACTGGTAACAAACACATGAAATCCAGACTGTTCTTTGCGTCTCCGAGTCAAACGGAAGAGGAAGGTAGCTAGGTTACCAATTAATGCCAGAACAGCTGACAGAGAAAGGAACACACGGTACGTATTGGAGTGAAGGAGGGCTTCACATGATGACATTTCATCGAAGGGAGCATGGCAGTCATTGAGATTGAATCCCTTGGGGAGCGTTGCTTCACAACAAACTTTGAAATTGTCAGCGTACACAGTGTGCAGATGAAGAAGATCACTTAGCATCTTCTCTGGAAACTGTGAAAGTTGGCAGCCCCTTATATCCAAAACTTGCAACATTTTGAATGCAGTAAAACCATCGGTATCAATTTGATCAACGCCACAACCAGACAAATTGAGGGTTTTCAAATAAACAAATTTGCTAAGCCCATCCGTATACAAAACTGGAAGTTCAGTGAGTGACAAATCAAGATACTGCAGTGATGTAATTGTTATGTTGGGGCGAATGCTTTGGAACAACAAGGGAGAAAGATTTCTAGTAAGAAACAGCACTTTGAGTCTAGGGAATTGCTTAAATTCATCTATCTTGAAACCTTGAAGATAGTTATTGCTCAAATCCAGACTTTTCAGATTGTTGAAGACAACATCATCAAGCCCAGACAGATTGCAGTGGGCCAGACCAAGATGGATCAAGAACAGCTGATGTGCAAACTCTTTCAGAGTCATACCACTGTCACGGGCATCCACATAACGTAAGCTAGAAAACGAAGGAAGCGAAAACTTCTGTCTACATATGAAGGCCAGTCCCCAGCACTGACACTGCTGTGGACACGTCACATCACACCACAGCTCATCATCACGCTGTGGACACTGGACCACGCCATCACACACATGACTGGGATGGAGGCAGACAGAAGAACTTCGACATCGGTAAAACCCTGGACACAGGTCATCCAGTTTGCAGCCCTGTTCATCCTCCCGTCCGGGACAGTCATCGATTCTATTACAGCGCACGTAGACAGGAAGGCAGTACTGGTCACTGAGACACCAGAAATGTGTGTGTGGACAGGGCTGGCCACGGATAGACTCCACCTTGTACATCCCTTTTCCGTCCAGGGTGACCATGAAAGGGGGAGGAGGCTGCTCGACAGGCAGAGATGTCACCTCCAGTGAGGGATCCAGCTGACTGTCCTTACACTGCATCTCATCAGCACCGTTCAGACAGTCGTATACACCGTCACATTCCTTTCTTCGATGATAGCACTACAGGAAACAGCAATAATAATAATAATAGTTATAATAATAATAATGATAACAGCAACAACAACAACAAAAACAACAACATGAACTTCATTAAGATGATAATAATAATAATAATGATAATAAATACAGTAGTAATAATAATGGTAATATGAACAACAATAATAATAATAATGATAATAAAGATAATAACAATGATGATAATACAATAATAATGATAACAATACTAAGGATAATAATACTAATCGCATTAATAAGATAATGTTGACGATGATAATACCAATGATAATGATATTATAATAATGATGATGATGATGATGATGA
>CM065724.1:68542239-68562239 GCA_033310375.1 Conus canariensis
CAAGGATAAGTACTGAGCACCATTCCAGCACTTTACCCAACTGTCTTTATCCCCCTCTCCACTCCCCCCTTTCCCATCTCCCCCCATGCCTCACATTTCTCTCTCGAACCTTCCTCTCTTCTCTCCCCCCACCCCCGTCTTTTCTCCCTCCCCCCTATTTCTCTGCCCCTTTTTCTCTCTCCTCTTTCTGCCTCCCCCCCTTCCCTCCCCCCTCTTACTCTGTCTGTGACACACACACACACACACACACACACACACACACACACACACACACACACACACACACACACACACACACAGTGTCACTTACGGGACAAGGCGAATTGGAAAGACAAGGGTGGAGTCGAGATTCAATTTGAAAAATATGAAAGCCAAAGGTTATCAACACCAGACAGAGGTTTTGAGGTGAAGGTGAGGGTGGAGGAGGGGGGGGGGGAAGGCAAGGGGGAAGGGGAAGGCAATGGTAAGAAGATGGGAATTGATGAGGCAAAGATCAGAAATCGTGGGGCGATATATATATATATATATATATATATATTATATCTATCTATATTATCTATATATATATATATATATATTATATATATATATATATATATAAGAATATGTAGAAGAATTGTTAGCCTGCATTTGTTTTCCCCCACTACTTAACTGTTCAGCATTATATTGTTTGGTCAATCAGTGGGAGATTGCATCTCTTAGGAGATCCAAGAAAAGGTTGTTCTGTACAATTCTTAACCACTCACAATGCTTGGGTTATTGAACAGCAGAGCTGAACACTCAGACTGTTCCATATCTTTTGATCTCCCTTGCATCCTTGAATGGATCCTCAAGCATAGGCTCAAAGATTGTCCCCTATATTTTATACTGTTTGAATAATGCTTTTAATTTTTCAGCAACTTTTTTCCTCTCCACACTTTCGTTTCGTTCCATTTACTACCCTTTGCTGGCTGCTTTGGGGGTGCTGTTGGATTCTTTTTTGAACCTTTAGTGGTGAGAACACCACAGAATTATGGACTGTGGTGTGTCTCTATTTGACACCAGGAGCACAGACACAACCAGCCGTGTCTCCCTGATGAGTCCGATCCAGCGGACGAAAGGCCTAGAAGCAGGCAGTACAAATAGATGTGCCTTCGAGAGTGATTACGATGGTTCCCTCAGGCAGTTAGTGAAGGGTTTCTCATATTTATAATACATTCCCATTTTCTTCATCTTCAACAATTTTTTAATTTTTTTTTATTTTTTAATCTTTGGCAAGTCATTACTATAACGACAGAAGAATTGTTAGCCTGCACTTGTTTTCCCCCCACTACTTTATTGTTTGGTCAATCAGTGGGAGATTGCATCTCTTAGGAGATCGAAATAAAGGTTGTTCTGTACAATTTTTAGCCACTCACAATGCTTGGGTTATTGAACAGCAGAGCTGACCACTCAGACTGTTCCATATCTTTTGATCTCCCTTGCATCCTTGAATGGATCCTCAAGCATAGGCTCAAAGATTGTCCCCTATATTTTATACTGTTTGAATAATGCTTTTAATTTTTCAGCAACTTTTTTCCTCTCCACACTTTCGTTTTGTTCCATTTACTACCCTTTGCTGGCTGCTTTGGGGTGCTGTTGGATTCTTTTTTGAACCTTTGGTGGTGAGAACACCACAGAATTATGGACTGTGGTGTGTCTCTATTTGACACCAGGAGCACAGACACAACCAGCCGTGTCTCCCTGATGAGTCCGATCCAGCGGACGAAAGGCCTAGGAGCAGGCAAAACAAATAGATGTGCCTTCGAGAGGGATTGTGATGGTTCCCTCAGGCAGTTCGTGAAGGGTTTCTCATATTTATAATACATTCCCCATTTTCTCCATCTTCAAATTTTTTTTAAATCTTTGGCAAGTCATTGCTATAACGACAGAAGAATTGTTAGCCTGCACTTGTTTTCCCCCACTACTTAATTGTTCAGCATTATATTGTTTGGTCAATCGGTGGGAGATTGCATCTCTTAGGAGATCGAAATAAAGGTTGTTCTGTACAATTTTTAGCCACTCACAATGCTTGGGTTATTGAACAGCAGAGCTGACCACTCAGACTGTTCCATATCTTTTGATCTCCCTTGCATCCTCGAATGGATCCTCAAGCATAGGCTCAAAGATTGTCCCCTATATTTTATACTGTTTGAATAATGCTTTTAATTTTTCAGCAACTTTTTTCCTCTCCACACTTTCGTTTTGTTCCATTTACTACCCTTCGCTGGCTGCTTTGGGGGTGCTGTTGGTTTCTTTTTTGAACCTTTAGTGGTGAGAACACCACAGAATTATGGACTGTGGTGTGTCTCTATTTGACACCAGGAGCACAGACACAACCAGCCGTGTCTCCCTGATGAGTCCGATCCAGTGGACGAAAGGCCTAGGAGCAGGCAGTACAAATAGATGTGCCTTCGAGAGTGATTATGATGGTTCCCTCAGGCAGTTAGTGAAGGGTTTCTCATATTTATAATACATTCCCATTTTCTTCATCTTCAACAATTTTTTAATTTTTTTTATTTTTTAATCTTTGGCAAGTCATTACTATAACGACAGAAGAATTGTTAGCCTGCACTTGTTTTCCCCCCACTACTTAATTGTTCAGCATTATATATTGTTTGGTCAATCAGTGGGAGATTGCATCTCTTAGGAGATCCAAGTAAAGGTTGTTCTGTACAATTCTTAACCACTCACAATGCTTGGGTTATTGAACAGCAGAGCTGACCACTCAGACTGTTCCATATCTTTTGATCTCCCTTGCATCCTTGAATGGATCCTCAAGCATAGGCTCAAAGATTGTCCCCTATATTTTATACTGTTTGAATAATGCTTTTAATTTTTCAGCAACTTTTTTCCTCTCCACACTTTCGTTTTGTTCCATTTACTACCCTTCGTGGGGTGCTGTTGGATTCTTTTTTGAACCTTTAGTGGTGAGAACACCACAGAATTATGGACTGTGGTGTGTCTCTATTTGACACCAGGAGCACAGACACAACCAGCCATGTCTCCCTGATGAGTCTGATCCAGCGGACGAAAGGCCTAGGAGCAGGCAAAACAAATAGATGTGCCTTCGAGAGGGATTGTGATGGTTCCCTCAGGCAGTTCGTGAAGGGTTTCTCATATTTATAATACATTCCCCATTTTCTCCATCTTCAAATTTTTTTTTTTAATCTTTGGCAAGTCATTGCTATAACGACAGAAGAATTGTTAGCCTGCACTTGTTTTCCCCCCACTACTTAATTGTTCAGCATTATATTGTTTGGTCAATCAGTGGGAGATTGCATCTCTTAGGAGATCGAAATAAAGGTTGTTCTGTACAATTTTTAGCCACTCACAATGCTTGGGTTATTGAACAGCAGAGCTGACCACTCAGACTGTTCCATATCTTTTGATCTCCCTTGCATCCTTGAATGGATCCTCAAGCATAGGCTCAAAGATTGTCCCCTATATTTTATACTGTTTGAATAATGCTTTTAATTTTTCAGCAACTTTTTTCCTCTCCACACTTTCGTTTTGTTCCATTTACTACCCTTCGCTGGCTGCTTTGGGGGTGCTGTTGGATTCTTTTTTGAACCTTTGGTGGTGAGAACACCACAGAATTATGGACTGTGGTGTGTCTCTATTTGACACCAGGAGCACAGACACAACCAGCCGTGTCTCCCTGATGAGTCCGATCCAGCGGACGAAAGGCCTAGGAGCAGGCAATACAAATAGATGTGCCTTTGAGAGTGATTACGATGGTTCCCTCAGGCAGTTAGTGAAGGGTTTCTCATATTTATAATACATTCCCATTTTCTTCATCTTCAAAAAAATTTAATTTTTTTATTTTTTAATCTTTGGCAAGTCATTACTATAACGATAGAAGAATTGTTAGCCTGCACTTGTTTTCCCCCACTACTTAACTGTTCAGCATTTATATATATATATATACTGAGAGAGTGAGACAGACAGATAGACAGATAGACAGACAGACAGTCAGAGAGAGAGAGAGAGAGAGAGAGAGAGAGAGAGAGAAAAAACTATGCTCTACCTGTTAACTTTCAGTCCAGTTTATTCAATTCCATTTCATTACGCGGACTGCACACACACACACACACACACACACACACACACACACACACACACACACACTCACTCACTCACGTGCACGTATGCATGCGCACACACACACACACATGCACACACGCAGGCACACACACACACACACATACACACACACACACACACACACACACACACGCACGCACACACACACACACACACACACACACACACACACACACACACACACCACACACACAAACACAGAGTTCTCAAGCACAAAGTAATGTCGTTCACAAAAACACTACGTAGCATACTGACCTGTTTCAAGCTGCCACAGGGCGACATACTCAAAGAGCAGGCAGGGAAGTGACAGAAGTCCTCATCACTGTGATCCTGACAGTCCTGCCGGTGGTCACACACCATGCTGTAAGGCACTCGCTGTGTCACTGTGCCACACAGAAACGACGGTGGCAGTGACGTCAGCTGCTGAATCATGCAGGTGGACGTTGATGGGATGTCCCAAGATTCTTTGGGTGAGGCGTATCTCCAGTCCTGGTTGGAGAAACACACTGCCTGCACATCACAGGCGAGGAAGGCGTGAGTGTAGTGACCATGGGGGCACTTCACAGTGTCAGCTCTGAAGGAAGAAGTGTTTGAAAGAACCAGCTCAATGCGTTGCCCAGAAACTCGTGTTTGAAGCGTCGTGTCCAGGCTGTACTCACACATGTTGTACAAATATTCTATCTGCAGTTGACAAGGTATTAAGTCAATAAAATCCGCAAATCCACTGTAAAAGCCACAGACTGGACGATTGAACTTACGCTGGATAGAGACTTGATAGGCCACTATGCCATTTTCCCAGATCGGCACAAAGGCGTACCTGGAACATAAGTATGCCTAAAACTTTCTGTTCTGTCTCTATCTCTATCGATATCTTGTTATATTAATATGGGAAGGTGGGCTGATATGTATGCGAATGTGCTATCTCTCCCTCTCTCCTCCCTCTCTCTTCCTCTCTCTCACGCGCACACTGGTGTGTGTGTGTGTGTGTGTGTGTGTGTGTGTGTGTGTGTGTGTGTGTGTGTGTGTGTTCATATGCCAGCGGGTGCGTGCGTGCGTCCTTGTTCTATGCATGTATGCCTGAGTATGTGTATATGTCCATGTGTGAGCTTGTGCACGCTTGTGTGTGTGTGTGTGTGTGTGTGTGTGTGTGTGTGTGTGTGTGTGTGTGTGTGTGTGAAGAGAGAGAGAGAGAGAGAGAGAGAGAGAGAGAGAGAGAGAGAGAGGAGAGAGAGAGAGAGAGAAAACCTGACCAGGTAAGAAGCCATTGCAGTATATAACCCGGGATTAGGAAATATTGATCTCCTCTGTTTTTAGCATATTCCCTTTTCGTGTGTGTGTGTGTGTGTGTGTGTGTGTGTGTGTGTGTGTGTGTGTGTGTGTGTGTGTGTATGTGCATTTGGATTTTCAGGTGTTACTATAAGTAGTGTACAACATTTCTCGTTCTCAGTCATGTCAGAAAAGAAGCGAATGCGTGACACTCCATTCCCAGAGAGAGTGGAATGTTTGGTTGGTGCAGGAGTGCGTATAAACATGTACGGGTGCAAAGATAACCTTTGTGTGTTCAGCCTGCTTAATGCATCAACTTAGTTCACTTAAAGCAATACCATCATGATTTCCCCCATCCTGGACAGCACAGCACTATGATCCAGACGCAATGGTTCCAATTTTTAACCATGAGATGTGGATTCAAATGCCACCCCTGCATTAAAGTTTGATTTGAATTTGGTAACACATTCCACAGTTCCTTTCAAAAAGGTGCTAAGGCGGTGACACAGACCACAAACTCTCTGGCATGTGCTGACACCTACAACACACATGCTGAAAAGTTGCAGCAATGCACTGATGTAGTTGTCCACTTGGGCCATGCAGGCCTCAAAATCTCCTTGCGCAGACATGTGGTCAATAGACCGTTTGTACACAGACCATCGCCCGGGTCTGTGATGAATCTCTCAAACCACAGGGTCATGATTTGAAAATGACTTGCTAAACACAGGCATAAACAAATTCTCAATATAATGGTAAATGATTTTGCGCTCCATGAGCAAAATTTCTCTGACAACTAACGACACTCTGATGTTGGACAGAACATTGTCTTTTAACAGCAGAGCTGTTAAAACCCCAGACATATACATACATACACTGGCCACATGGAGAAGTGGTTCTTTGACAACCGTGGGAACAAACAGTGGATAATGTTCAGGCTCTTCTGTGTTCAGTGCACGGGTGAGTGAATTTTTGGCTTTGTTACTCGAGATTGCCACTCAGCTTGATGTTTCAGCTTCCATGTTTTAAGCTGAAACTACGACTTGTTGGAAATTATGTCAGATCCAGGTATTCTGACTCTGCTCTGCTCTGCTCTGCTCTCTCTCTCTCTCTCTCTCTCTCTCTCTCTCTCTCCTCTCCACACACACACACAAGCGCGCACACGCATGCACATGCACATATACAACAGGACTGGGTCTCTGTGGTTGTCTGGAGACTTCTTCTTCTCCCATTTCCACACCACGCTCTAAATTCATGTCGTCTAAAGCGCTTAAGGCCCTTTGTCAGAGATTTTGCTCCCTTGACAATTCCCCCCACTGTGAAGACAATCCCCTGCATTGGCTAAAAACATACAGGGAGCCGAAACTCTCATAAACTCTCTCATTTAAGCCAACTGTAATCTCTGTCTGTCTTTAGCCATCTTACACAAGGGAATGCACGTCATTCTATCTTGTAAATACAAATAGAGAAAAACCAATATGCACATATTAAAAACCAAGCAAATATCAATGGCAACATGAAATGTCCATCAGCTCTGAGTAGTGTGGCCACACATGGGTAAACATTCTGTTTCTACGAAAATCTGTCTCTTCCCTTTTTATCTGAAGCAGGCATCCAGCTGCATTTCTTGTCACGCATACACAACACTGCATGAGACGCACGTGCACACAACCGCCTGGTCGCTTGACCATCTTAATTTGACCTGCCAACCCCTTTTTGTGGGGTATCATCACTGGGACTAGCCTGTCCTGTTCCCTTTGCATACACGTTGCTGTGAACTCTCAGCATGTGTTGCAGTGTGCACAATATGGCCTGATGTTGCCCAGAATTCTGGGCCAATAGTATTCTTTCGTAATTTTTTTTTGGTGTTGACATCTTACTGAGAAGGCCAGATGTTGACGACGCATGTTTTGCAGACATCATTGCCTTTCTGTGCTGTCTAGGAACAGCAATCTGCCTTTTAATCTTTCCCAAAGTCAAGTGAGTAAAGCTTCGGTACAATAACCCATTCTCTGTCTTAAAAGCAATTGTGCCACCCCTCACACTTCTCTTGTCCCCTGTGTGATCAAGACCAAATAGTTTTAGTTTTCTCAGTGAGTAATCGTCCCTTTGTTCTGCCCACAGCTGAGTTGGGTCAGTCTCGCTGGACACGCTCCGTTGCTTTTGAAGGAGTGTGATTGCCGGAGGCCTTTCCCTCCTGTGACTGGGTAGGCCTGATTCAACAGAAAGATTGGTGCTCGGGCCTTCGTACCCACGTGCCTCAGAGGTGTTCCCAATTACAAGGTCATACGATGGATTTTGGACAGCCAAACCCTGTACAGTCCCACTATAAAACAGTGCATCCATGAACAGCCGGGCTGTTGTAGATTCTCTTACTGTTTCATCAATCTGCCTACACTTCTGTGTCCTACCTGTGAATTGTCCCTTCTTTACTAGGGATCATTCACTATTACACTTGTGCACCCAGAGTCTCTAAAGATGCCAGTCCCATTTTCCCCTACTCTGCCTTTGTGCGCACCCATGTTATTGCCCATATTTGTGAATACACAGCACAGTGCAGAGAAACTGACACTGTCATCCTCTTCCTTTTCTACCTGCCTTTCTTTTGGCCTGACTCTCATTGTTGCAGCTTTTGTGACATGAATATGCACTCCTTAACTAAGTATCCAGTCTTACCAGCTGCCGAGGTGAAGTGGTTAGCATTGTGGACTTCCGGCTGAGAGGTCGTGGGTTCGATTCCCAACAGAGTCATGTGAGATTTTTCTGCCCTGACCGACTCCTACCCAGAGTTAAGTTTGCTATGGGCTCAGTTGGAAAGACTGGGACCACACAGTTGAGTTTCATCTACTTAAGGGATGCATCTCTGAAAGAGTTGCTCAAATTTACTGACCAACACTGCAGGTGTCTGTATCTCTCGGGTCTGGTTGATGCCAGGATGAATTGTGAAAGTAAGCATAGAGTACAGCCCTGTCATGCAGTGTCAGACCAGAATGGAAATCCGTAGCATCATCTTTATCATCCTCATTCTCATCAATCAGCATAGAAAAAAAGTATCAAATTATATGTGGCCCTTCATGCCCTGCTCTCATGGTGACCTCAATTTTGATGTCCTCTCCATGTCTGTGGCCTTGGTTTGATTCCGTTGGGGTCACCAGTATCAGTGAGTCCATGGGGGGTGTCGTTGGATGGACGTGGTGGCACCCTCTGGAGGGAGAGCTCACTTACGCCAGCTTCATGACTAAACAATTATTGTTGTCAGTAGGTGGTTCAGTTGGTGGCGTCCTGCGTATGTTGGATCAGAACAGGCGCCACTGAACACCATCGAAGTGACTCGGCAGCAGTGCAGTGTCTCCTCCGGTGGGTTGCTTCTTAACGACTTGACATTGACTGCTCCCTGTGGATTGCCGGTGTCGGGCTGTGGCGGGACTGACTGGGCTGTGGCTGTGGATGGAGTGTCAGAATGAGCAGCGTGGGTGCACTCCACTTAAGTGGCACAGAGTATGGCACAGCAAAAAAACTGTTCTGTCTTATTGCACCAGAAACAGGTACGCTCGTATGCAGCCTTGTCCACATGGCTGTTGGCCTTCACCTTTGTTTGCTCACGCAATGGGCCTATGGATGTGTAATCCCGATCCATTGTGTGAGGAATGTCCTGGCCTGCTATCTTCCAGATTTGCCTCTAGGCTCTCTCCTTGTGGTGGCATGCCAAGTCTTGCCTCATGATAATTTTCTGCTGCCTCCAGTTCTTCAGCAGCTGTTTCTGCCTTCTTCTCCTCGATATCTGTGATAAGGTCAGCCTCACAACCATCAAGTATCTGTTCTTTCCTCAACGGTGTGTGGAGGCCTTCAAAATCACAGTCCACTCCACTCAGTCCTACTCACTTGTTAAAATGGTGGTCCAGTCACACTCTGCACTGAGTATACGTTTCACCTTTCTCGATTTTCGCCAAGCAAAACTTGTGCTTTAATTCTTCTTCTGTTAGATCGTATGCCTTAAATATTCCGCTTGATTCGCCTTGTATCTGTTCGGCCATGGGTCAGGTTGAAATGGCGCACAACCTGTCAACAAGGCAGACACACTGATAGCCCAGTCATCCTCGTGCCAGCCCTTGCGCTTGGCAAATGATTTAAAAACAACTGATAAAGGCATCGATTGAATTTGTCTCTTCCCTGAAAAGTGGAAGTTTAGGTCTAGTTGCGAAATTTAGTCTACGGCCCACTGACTCAGAACTGGAGGCTATTTCACCACGGTTTTGGGATTTTTAGTTTTTTCCAATTCAATTTGTTTAGCTAGAATCTCGAATTCGGCTTGTGCTCTTGCCTTGGCAGCTACATTTTCTGCATCTGCTTTTGCCTTCAACACAGTAGTTTTTGCTTCCAGACGTTCCTTTTCAAATTTCCTCCTTTCGGCCACTTTATCTCTTTCAGTCTCATGCTGAGTTTCTATGGACTTACGAAGTTCATCTTCTGTATATCCCAGTTCTTTCCCCAAACTTGTTAATTCAACTATGGATTCAAAACTTTCTTCAGCCATTTAAAAAATATGTTTCAGCACCCCTAAAATAGTTAAGCCTGTAAACCTGGAAAAAATCCATAAACAGTCTATCTGTTTAAGT
Organism: Conus canariensis; assembly: GCA_033310375.1. NCBI lineage: Eukaryota > Metazoa > Mollusca > Gastropoda > Neogastropoda > Conidae > Conus > Conus canariensis. The sequence goes on from CM065724.1 coordinate 68,552,244, forward strand.
TATTAGTACACCAACCAGTGGTAGTGTTCCCAACACAAAGGTGCTTTCAACTTAAGCCATAGCTTCTGTGACAGTTAGGGCTAGAACCTTGTTCTTCATTTCTCTGAACGACCTTTGATTTATACAGCAACCCTACACACAAGTCAATGCTAAACACTCACAGAACTAAAGGAAATCATTAGAAAGAGCTAATTATATTTGCATTTTGAGAACATTTTGCCCAGTACTACACTAGCTCTCTCTTTGTTTCCATCCTGAGACTAATTAGGGCCATGCAATCCTGGCAGGCTCGCCACTTTGTCTAGGAAGGGGGAAATCGTGTTGGTATTGCTTAAATGAACTAGGCTGAGGTATTCGTCAGGATCCATACACAAAGGTTATCTCTGCACTCACACACGCATACACACACTCATGCACTCACCAAACATTCCACATTTTCTAGGAATGGGGTGTCACGCATTCGGTTCTCTTCTGACATGACTGAGATGAACAAAATATAGGTCTACTCTACTTATGATTACACATGGAAAATCCAAATATACGCACACAAAAACAGAATATAATAAAAACACACGAGATCAGTATTTCCTAATCCCGGATTATATACTACAAAGGCTTCTTACATGGCCAGGTTTCCACACACACACACACACACACACACACACACACACACACACACACACACACACACACACACACACACACATTTCTCGAACAAGTCACTGCAAATAGCTTCAGCACAAGGTGATGGCGACGCCTTGGGTTGTCTGGCACCAGGTTCCAGGACTGGGTCTCCGTGGTCGTCTCTGGAGACTCTTTTTTGATGTGGGTCTTTTTTTCCTCCTTCACCCACCTCTGGGTTTTGGACTCAGTATGCCTTTTGCAGCTTATCTTTGACGCATAGGCTCAGCGTCAAAGACCTTGCTTCCACTTCTGTCGCCGAGATCCACGTTTCTTGCCATTCTAATCTGTCCTGCTCTCTCTCTCTCTCTCTCTCTCTCTCATCTCTCTCTCTCTCTCTTCTCTCTCTCTCTCTCTCTCTCTCTCTGTGGTAGTGTTCTATCCTCTATCGTTCTCTGTTCAACTTAAATAGGGATTTAAACAAAGAAAATCCCTTAGGCCATGCCTGCTTCTCTACCACACTTTTTTCCTCATCCACAATAATTTCCCCTCCAGCTGCATTCTTCCATGCATCAGCATTACACACATTCCTACATAATAGCTTTCCAAACAACAACTTTTCGCCAGATTGATATTGAAGTTTCCCGACACTTCGGAGGTCACTTTAACACAGTAATTATCTATAGAAAGCTACGACGACGTCGTCCACACGCATTCCAACCAGCCTGACGACAGCATCAATACAGTTCCCGACAGCAATATTGACTGAACAAACAAACGACTCATGTTCTTCAAGGTAATGCGCTCGGTGTAGTACCAAGCAACTTCAGCTGATTGAGCCATTAGCACTCATTGATGCTCCAACGTCCTAGTGGATAAATTTGTCTCCCCTTCGCTATCAGGAAGATTCGAACTTGGGAGGGCCCTCTCCGCCTTGGATTACCCGACAACCTCTATCTCCCTCACACAGTTCGAGCATCTGCACTAGGCGAGAGGGAATTACTGGTAATCGGTCCGGTACCAATTTCTCCACCCGCGCTCCAAATTCTTGTCGTCTTTAGCCCTTAAGGCCCCTTGTGAGAGATTTCGTTCCCCTGACATGTACGTTTTGAATCGTTTGTTCAAACTTCATCCAAAAACTTTCTCTGGAATCTTCCTGTATGACCCTTATCCAATTTCCTTCTAGTTTCTCGAACAGAGTCGTTTTGTACGCATGTTTGATATCTCTTTATTCATGGTGTATTTGGATTAAAGGAATATTGGGGTATTCTCCAAATATTCGACTTTGTGTCAGACTTTTCCCCCAGCTCACCAACGTCTTCGTCTTCTCAAATGCTTATCAAAGACATCGCTATGCTGATTGCACGCTTTTCGCTCATTTTCAGAGATTCTTTGTCTACATTTTGGCGGTCCGGAGCGCCTGAGTTTGTCTGAGTCCTGAGAGAGTCAAACCGCTGCTGCCAGTTGGCAATCATGAAATGCGTGATCACGATACACGATACACGATACACGATGTTTTATTTGTCCTCATAAAAATACAAGGAAAATTTGTTTGTGGTGCCATTATCAAAATTCACATATTACAACAACTTATAAACAAGTATATCATTAAAAATATTCCACTCTTTGCACTGTGCTCAGTCATTCCTTGTCAATTCATTTATCCATCTTGTGTCAGTCTGTACACATATATAAATATTAACACATGCACGCACACATCCTACCACCACCCCCACCCCCCACCACCCCAGATACACACACACACACCACACCAATACAAAATCACACGCACACACCCCGCCAAAACAGTGTCACACACACACACACACACACACACACACACACACACACACACACACACACACACACACACACACACACAGGCGCACACACCACCACCACAAACCACCATCACATTTGCAATATAATTACAACACTTAAATAAACACTCCAACTGTAAAACAGAACGCTCCAAGATAAGCTCAAGTTAAGTATAAAAAAAGAAAGAAAACAAAAACAATAGCACCATTCAAAAGATCAATAATACTGCAAAATGTATAATTACGTAAACTGTAAAAGCAACCTGCAGAGTTAAATACAAATCAGGAATAAAAGATTTACTGCTAAGTAAGATGTTTGAAGTAGGATGAGAGAGAGAGAGAGAGAGAGAGAGAGAGAGAGAGAGAGAGAGAGAGAGAGAGAGAGAGAGAGAGCGAGCGAAGGGAGATAATTCATAAGGGTGTGAAAATTGAAAACAGACTTGTATGAACACTTTAACTATAAAAACATATCATTCTCTATTAAACCAAGTACAGAATAAAAGAGCACAAAATTTCAATGCCAAGAAATTATATCACAAAAAGTATGATTGTTTAAACAGTAAAAATAATACAATCAAGTAAAGATATTTGTAGTAAAAATGTCTTGGATGGGGGGGGGGGGGGGGGGGGGGTCCTTCACATACACACACACACACACACACACACACCACACACACACACACACACACAGAGTCATGCGCGCGCGCGCGCACACGCACACACACACACACACACACACACACACACACACACACACACACACACACACACACGCACTATAAAACAGGACTTAAAATACTTAATAGGGGTGAGGGTGGGGGCAGCATATACACCTACGCACACATGCATGCATACATGCACATACCCCCCCCTTCCCCCCCCCCCCACACACACCACACAAACTCACACACACACACACACACACACACACACACTCTCTCTCTCTCTCTCTCTCTCTCTCACACACACACACACACACACATACACACACACACACACACACACACACACACACACACACACACACACACACACACACACAGAGGCACACACGCAAGCGCGCCACAGGGCTCAGTATTTAAACCGAAAAAATAAGACACGCATTCTCCCTTCTCTCACTGACTCTCTCATTGAAGAGGCATACGGCACATGGCAGGAAGGAGTTCCTCAGTCGGTTGGTCCGGGCACTGAAACTCCTCACGACCCGGGAAGATTCTCTCCTGGGCTCTTGGGATGCCAGCACCTCATGGAGTGGGTGGTGGTTGTCTGCTCGGATCTTGCCAAGCTTCTTAGTGGCCACACCTGGGAACCACGCGCTCACGGGTACCAGCTCTTCCCCCACGATGGAGGCTGCCTTGCTGACTACTTTCTCCAGCCGGTCCATGTCTGTCGTCTTGGCACTGCTGTGGTAACACAGTTGGTTGAAGGCCAATACACTTTGAATGGTCGACTGGTAGTATAACCGGAGGATCTGTGGGCTGACACGGAACTGTCGCAGCTTTCTCAGGAAGAAAAGTCTCTGGTTTGCCTTCTTGCACACCGCATCTGCATTGGGAGACCAGTCTAGTTGGTTGTCGATGATAGTACCTAAGTACTTGTAGTACTCGACGATCTCGACTGGCTCACCATTGATGATGAGGGGCTCGGTGCTGGGCTTGTTCTTCCTGAAGTCCACGATGATCTCCTTGGTCTTGGACATATTCAGCTCCAGATGATTCGTGCTGCACCAATCAGCCAGTTCATCCACGGCGTGCCTGTACACGGTTTCGTCGTTATTGAGGATGAAGCCAGTCAGCGAAGTGTCGTCTGCAAACTTGATCAGCAGAGTAGAATCATCCTTGTTGCGACAGTCGGCAGTGTACAGGGTGAAGAGAGCAGGAGACAGCACGCAGCCCTGGGGAGCGCCAGTGTTGGTGGTCACAGGATCGGAAAGAGTGTGCCCAACTCGGACTCGTTGTGTTCTCTGAGTCAGAAAACTGAAGATCCAACTGATGAGGACCGGGTTGACATTGTAGCGGAGAAGCTTGGTGACAAGGAGATGTGGTTGGATCGTGTTAAAAGCACTACTGAAGTCGATGAAGAGGACCCTTGCGTATGAAGTAGGCTTCTCGAGGTGAGTGTAGACACTGTGGAGGAGAGTGAGGATGGCATCTTCAGTACTCCGGTTGCGGGAATAAGCAAACTGAAGAGGATCCTGATGCTCCTCTGTCTCCAACCTCAGCAGGCGAAGGATGATCTTCTCAGCGCACTTAAAGCGGACAGAAGTGAGTGCTACTGGCCTGTAGTCGTTCATGGTGACTGGAGAACGTTTCTTGGCGACAGGCACAATAGTTTCCAGATGGCTGGGATGGAGCCCTCGTCAATGGACCTCTGGAAGAGCTCACAGTAGACCGGAGCTAGAGCGTCACGGCATTCCCGCAGCAGCCTACCAGTGATGTTGTCAGGGCCTGCAGCACTGCGCACTTTGACCTTCTTGAAGGATGTCCTGACTTCATCGACTGAGATGGTGATTGGATGCGCAGTTCGACTTGCCACCTCCTGCATGGCCTGCTGCTGCTCTTCACTGAAGTCCCAACGGTCAAACCTGGCATAGAAGGTGTTCAGCTCTCTGGCCAGCTTGGCTTCATCACTGGTCTGGAGTGGGACTTTCTGCTGCTTGTGGCCGGTAATTGTCCCGATGTCTCTCCAGTACTGCCTGGCGTTGCCCTCCCGGAAGTTGGACTCCACCCTGGATGTGAAGAGGCGTTTGTCCTCCCTGATCTGTCTCTGGAGCTGCTTTTGGGCTGCCTTCACCTCATCCCTGTCACCTCTCAGGAACGCGTCTCTCTTCTTGTGCAAGATTTTCTTCATACCCGGGGTCACCCAGGGCTTGTTGTTGGGGTAAATCTTGCATGACTTGACCAGCCGCCGTGGCGAAGTGGTCAGCGTCGCGGACTCCCGGCTGGGAGGTCGTGGGTTCGAATCCCATCAGAAGTCATGTGGGTTTTTCTGCCCCGACCGGCTCCTACCCAGAGTTGAGTTGCTGCGGACTCAGTTGGGAAGACTGGGACCACACAGTCGAGTTTCATCCACTTAATGGATGCGTTTCTGAGAGTGTTGCTCAAATTTCCTGACCAACACTGCAGGTGCCTGTATCTCTCGGGCCTGGTTGACGCCGGGATATATTATGAAAGGAAGCGTAGAGTACAGCCCTGTCATGTAGTCTCAGACCGAAATGGAAATCCGTAGCATCATCTTAATCATCCTCATTCTCATCGATCAGCATAAAAAAAAAAAAAAATGTCTCAAATTCTGCGGCCCTTCATGCCCTGCTCTCATGGTGACCTCAATTTCGATGTCCTCTCCACGTCTGTGGCCTTGGTTTGGTTCCGTCGGGGTCACCGGTACCGGCGAGTCCATGGGAGCTGTCGTTGGACGGACGTGGTGGCGCCCTCCGGAGGGAGAGCTCACTCACGCCGGCTCCGCGACTAAGCAATTATTGTCGTCAGTAGGGGGCTTAGTAGGTGGTGTCCTGCGTATGTTAGATCAGAACAGGCACCACTGAACACCACCGAAGTGACTCGGCAGCAGTATCTCCTCCGGTGGGTTGCTTCTTGACGACTTGACATTGACTGGTCCCTGTGGATTGCCGGTGCCGGGGCTGCGGCGGGGCCGACCGGGCTGTGGCTGTGGAGGGGGTGTCGGAATGAGCGGCGTGGGTGCACTGCCTCTGAGGTGGCGCAGAGGTTGGGACAGCAAAAAAAAAAAACAAAAAACAAAAAAAACAAAAAAAAAAATCTTGCATGACTTGGTCTCAAGGACGGTGTCTTCACAGAAGGAGATGTAGGATAAGATGGCGTCGGCAGTCACGTCGAGGCTTGGATCGGAGAAGACTGTCCAGTCTGTAGTTTCAAAGCAGTCACACAAGACTTCTGCTGACTCGTTTGTACACTTCTTCACCAGCTTCACAGCCGGCTTCTCTCGTTTGAGACGTTGACGGTAGGTGGGCACCAGCTGCACCATGTTGTGTGGACTTCTGCCGAGGCCAGGGAGTGGTCTGGACCTGTAGGCTCTTGGAATGTTGCCGTAGCAGACGTCAAGGATGTTTCCCTGGTGGGTAGCGCACGTCACGTACTGCTTAAAGTGGGGGAGCGAACGCTTCAGCTTGCAGTGGTTGAAGTCCCCTAAGAGGAAACAAGGAGCATCAGGTGACTGTGATGCCAGTTTGTGAACCACTTCCACCAACTTTGAACTGGCAACTTTTGCGTCTGCCCTAGGATGGATGTACACAACGCTGACAAACAGCTGATTGAATTCTCTTGGGAGATAGAAGGGTCTCAGTGCGACTGTCAACAGCTCTAGGTTCTGAGAGCAGAACTGCTCCTTTACTGTGATGTTTGTACACCACTTCTTGCTGACAAACATACAGACTCCTCCTCCTTTTGTCTTCCCTGTGTCCTTCACAGTCCGGTCAAGGCGAACAACTGTATAGCCCGGGAAATCTACTTCCACATCCTTTTCTGAAAGCCAGGACTCGGAAAAACACAAAAGATTTGCATCTCTATAGGCATGGAGGTACTGCACACTTGCTAGACACTCATCCAGTTTATTCCTCAATGACTGAACGTTTCCAAAGACGATAGATGGCAAAGGCAGTTTGTGCTTTCGTTCGTCTTCTTGCTCTCAGAACAACCCCAGAACGTCTACCTCTTCTTTTTGGACGCAAAAATGGAAACTTCCTGAACAAATCAAGTGTACCCAATCTGTTATCTTGAACCTGGCGAAGGCTAAGCAAGAAATCTCGACTGTAAGCAATTGAATCACTCATAGAGCTATACATGAAAAGACAGCCACAGTGAACGAGTTTAATGTCAAGGAATACTAAGACACCAGACACCGCATACAGCGAAGAAGGCAACACAGGTCTCTCTCCAACCAAACAAGAAATCACAACTGTAAACAAACGAATCAATCATACTCAAAATGGCTGCCTCAATGAGGATCGCACTAGCAGGTAAGTTCACCTCTCAATACTCGCATCAGTCAGTCAATTTTTCGACCACACTATATGAACAGCATCTACTAACACTAAGACACCAGATACTAGATACCGCATACAGCGAAGAAGGCAACACAGGTCTCTCTTCAACCAAACAAGAAATCACAACTGTAAACAAACGAATCAAGCATACCCAAGATGGCCGCCCCGATGAAGATCGCACCAGCAGGTAAGTTCACCTCTTAACACTCGCGACAGTCAGTCAATTTTACCACCAAACTGCATGTACAGTATCCACACAGTCTTGCCTCACTCTCTACACACTTCTAAGACGAGGACAACATGAAAAACTTGACAAAAACGCTAAAACATCGGGAGACATTTGGCACCACAGGTCGCACTTCGAGTTGCGCCCCCGTATCAGCATGCTGACATTGTCTTCTGAAGTGCCGGCTGACAGGGAGGGGGTACTGCCATTGAGTTTGACTGAATTTTGTTGTGGTCCGAGCTGGACATGACAGGCTCTGGGAAAAACTGTTATGGCCAACACTGAAATCAACAATCAAGTAGGTGTTTCATGAAAGTCACTGAAGGGGCTTTCGGCAATTCGGACAAACTCTCCTTGATCTATGTATGGATAAAAGAAAGGATTTTACTAACCTGCTGTTTTCATCTTTTGAAACTACTAACACACTCACTTTCAACAACCTTATCTGAAAGCGTTCTGCACCTTACATATTCTGGAACCAGCTATATTCCTGTACGCAGCATCTCATGTGAACGTGGATAAAGCAATGCGAGAAACAATGTTAATACCTACATCGCATTCAGTTGTTGGATGGAAAGTCCCACATGAAGGTTGGGTGACAAGAGATGCTTCTTCATCAGCTCTGTCATCTGTCTCCATCGTTTGTTAGAGCTGAACAAAGGCAAGGAACCCCCAGTTCCGGTACAGAAATCACGCACATTATAATACGTTGGAAACCTATGGCGCTGTGTGGACGATGGATTAAAATAATTTATTACGTAGCACGAGTCCTGAACCACAAATCCTTGATTTGATCGACACAGCTCATACCCACAATCCATTTCATCTTCCGCGTCTGTGCATTGGGTTATTAAGTTACAGGCAAGATGAGGTCGAAGGTCTGGCCAGTTAGGTGCAGAACAATTCCATCTTTCACTTGACACTTTCAATGGCATTTCATAGACCTGTGGACGTTGTTGAAAAACAACAACAAAAGGACTGAGCTATCTATTATTTAATCTCGTTTTTATCATCACCAAACTCAAATCACTATTATCATCATCATCATTATCATCATCGTCATCATCATCACCATTATCATCATCATCATCATCATCATCACCATCATCATCATCATCACCATCATTATCATCATCACCATCATCATCATCATTAACATCATCATCATCATCTTCTTTCTTCTTCTTCTTCTTCTTCTTCTTCTTCTTCTTCTTCTTCGACAGTGGAGTGGCTCTATGTGATGAGATGGAGGATAGGGTTAGGTGTTGGGGGTGGTGGAGAAATACGAGAGCAAACACGCCAAACTCTTACCTGGCTGTTAATTGTAGTCTGAGCACATACATAACAAATAATTAAGTTCGTGGGGCCGTTTGCTTTCCCAGTCAGCTGCTGCTGGTATACAGATTTTTTTTCGTGTTATAATTGCTAAGATGCCAATTTGTCGGTTGTAATTAAGAAAATATTCAGCTGTCATTAGACTACATATCTACACAGAAAAGATATGCATCTTTATTTGTTTTTCTTCCTTAGACGGGTAGAAGAGGGTTACAAATTGAAAAATAAAAGGGGATGGGGGGGGGGGGGGGGGGGTTAAAGTTATAAGACTATTCTTCCATTTGATTAAAAAGATGAAGAGGGCATATTTTATTTCTTCCTCAGACGGGAAGAAGAGGATTAAAAAAGAAAGGGCTGGGGGTGGGGGGTAAAGTTATCAGACTATTCTTCCATTTGATTAACAAGACGACGGAGAACAGAAAGAAGGAACGAAATCTACTGTCTTTGCTGAGCTCTATCAGTTAAGGCCCTTGGCAACTGGGACACTGCAAGTGTCCAAGGGTATGCACAGTGTGATACAGAGTGGGCCTGTCATCGTTTAGAACAGGCAGGAAGACTGATGTCAGTTGGAAACGACTGGTGAAACAAGGACACTGTAAACGTATGATTGTTTTCACTGTCTCTCCATGTATCCACACATCTGTGTATCTATGTATCCATTGATCAAGCTATCAGTCTATCAATCAATCAGTCAACCAGCCTTTTTTGTCTATATGTCTATCATCTATCTGTCTTTCTATCTATCTATCTATCTATCTGTCTGTTTTTCTCCCTTTTACGTATGTATATGTATGTATGTATGTATGCATGCAAGCATGTGTGTGTGTGTGTGTGTGTGTGTGTGTGTGTGTGTTGTGTGTGTGTGTGTGTGTGTGTGTGTGTATGCTTATATGTATGCCAGTATGTATGTATGTATGTATGCATGTATGTATGTATGCATGCATCTATGTATGTATCATGCATTCATGTGTGCA
>CM065724.1:68564739-68582239 GCA_033310375.1 Conus canariensis
TGATGCTGATGATGATGCTGATGATGATGCTTGTGCTGCTGCTGCTGCTGATAAAGCAGCGCTATGAAATACAAAATCAGGTTCCTGCATGCACTGGCGTGTTACATCTTCTTGCGTTACATGTGAGACAGGCACCCACACAGCGGATCTGGAGAGAGGAATCCAAGCCATGTGTCAGGAGTTGTATTCAAGTTCCTGGTGGTTTCCTGTGTTTATTTGTTCGGAGAGTGTGTCAGTGGAAAACGTAGATCGCATGTGCGGGCTATCAGAAAAAAAGGAATGATTTTAGAGTCTTTTGTCTGCACTTACCTGTTACAAAAATTGTGCAGCACGCGCGCATGCTGACTGGTGAAGAGGGAGCCCAGAGAGATTTGTTACCTGTAGGATGGGTAGTTGAAGCAGAGAGAGAAAAGACTGGTCAACAGTGCTGTAGAGACAATGAGGTTCTGGCAGACTGCATGTCTCACAGTTTAAAAACAGTTTTGGTTTGTTTGATTTTTCTTTAAAAGACCCAGGAGATGTCATGTGAGATTGTAAATTGAAGGCAACAGCTGGCCCATAGTGAGAAACTAGTAGGTCAGCCATGATGCAGAAAATGAAAAGTGAAACAAACGAAGATGAATGTTCTTTAGATAAAGAATAATATAATGATTGATATATTTTTCTTCCTCTTTCAGGAACTTTCTCTCCAGACAGAGCAGGGCTACAGCCTTTCTGTTGAGAGGGGCACAAGCAAAGTTTAGTGGTTTGATGTGTCATTCGATGACAGGTTGCAGAACTGGATACTGGGAAAGAACTGGTATATGTCTGTGAGGACTAGGAAAACATATTCATTGAAACTGTTATTTTTGTGTGTATATAGCACAGTGGGTGCAAACTTTGAAATCTCTTTTAGTCCACGAGGACCTGCTATGTATCTAATCAGACAAATATGCCCAATTATTATTCGTCCCTCACTTAGTCAGTCTAAGTTTGCGTGATGTGACATGTCAATTGGACGCTGATGCTTAGCCAGGCAACACGTGCTTCAGGGATGCTGATACACTAATTCTGCTTAGAGGGAAGCCTCTAGGATCTGTGGTGCACTGTGTGTTAGGTTGCATGATTATGTGAATGCGGTGTGTTTATGTGTGACAATGACACTAGGTAAGTCTAAATTTTCCCCCCTTTTTTCTTAAGAACAAATGTCTCATGATTTGATTTGATGCACTCTTTTGCCTTGCCCACTCTCTTGGATATTTCCATTTTCTGACAGTCTTTAGCTTGCATTAGATTGATCGCACAACCTTCCCTCCCGAGCTCTCAAACATGGTTAGTAACGTTGCTTTACTTGCTTCGTAGATTCAGCTTTGCTTGGTGACAGCAGAGTGTAACTTCAGAAAGACAGGGGAGGGACACACACTGAGCCATTTCTTTGTGCATTTGTTGATCTTGATCCTCATTGATTTCACTGCACCAGTGCTAATGTTGTATATCAGAAGAGGCAAGAGAAGCTTCAGGGTAGGCTGGAACTGCAGACACCAGACCTTGTGTTTGCAGTGGAAGCCACACTAGTCCTTTATATGCAGACTTTCATCTGCTGTTGGCATGGTTTCTTCACCCCTCTGTGTCTTTCAAGGAGTCCTCTTGACTGTTCTTTTGTCTGTCACTTTTAGAACTTTGGAGTTTCTTTGGCTTGATTCTCATCCTTCATGAAAAAAAATCTCTCGGGACGAAGGGCCTCAATTAGCGCCCAAACTCGCACACACGTTCCAGATGAAGGGCCCCAATTAGCGCCTCAACACACACACGTTCCAGATGAAGGGCCCAATTAGCGCCCCAACACACACACGTTCCAGATGAAGGGCCCCAATTAGCGCCCCAACACACACACACACACACACACACACACACACACACACACACACACACACAACACACACACACACACGTTCCAGACGAAGGGCCCCAATTAGCACCCCAAAACACACACACACACACACACACACACACACACACACACACACACACACACACACACGTTCCAATGAAGGGCCCCAATTAGCGCCCCAACACACACACACACACGCTCCAGAAGAAGGGCACCGATCGTGGCTTTTGTACGATTTGAATTTGTGGAGTGCCACTCACTTCGCGGAAGACATGATAATCTAATTGGAATATTCATTGACCTTTCCCCTTTTGAAAGCAACCGATGGTTGAACAAATTTTTGCTGGGCGAGCGAGCCACAGGGTGTTTTTGTCAGTCACCATCCATGCGTTCAATACGTGTCAACAATGGCGACTTAACTTTGTACTATACAGCAGCAAAGCTCGGAAAGAAGTCGTCGCAGTCAGCCTTTCACGGTTTTATAAAAGTCATAATTACTTCAGACTGAAGGTTCAGACATGGAGGAAGACGTTGGCGACAGTAATGAGGGTTCTATTGGTAGTGGAGGTGAGAGAAGTGCAGATTCTGAACTTGAACTGGCGACACTGATACATGAGGCGAGTGATTGGGTGAAGAGGGTGGTGGTGATAATAATGACACAGCACAGGCCAAGCAGAGAGGAGAGAGCGTTCTGGGCATGACAAAGGAAGAGGTTTTGCAGTTCATGATGCACGACTGGCATCAACATTTTCGATTTGTTCCTGCTCTGCCACTTTTCACTGGTGAACTCACATCAAACAAATGCCACGCCTCCTTCCAGTTTTTCTTAGCTAAAACCGCATTGTCTGCCACCATGTGGCAAGGTGTGCATTATGGTAGCATCCTATTGCTGTTTATAAACACACACACACACACACACACACACACACACACACACACACACACACACAGAGACACACACACACACACACACACACACACACACACACACACACACACACTTATGAAAGGAATGACAATGATAATTGTAGCATATTGACGCATTTTTATATTTTCAGGGGGAAGAAACCATGCCAACAGCAGATGAAAGCCTGCATATAAAGGACTAGTGTGGCTTCCACTGCAAACACAAGGTCTGGTGTCTGCAGTTCCAGCCTACCCTGAAGCTTCTCTTGCCTCTTCTGATATACAACATTAGCACTGGTGCAGTGAAATCAATGAGGATCAAGATCAACAAATGCACGAGGAAATGGCTCAGTGTCCCTCCTCCGTCTTTCTGAAGTTACACTCTGCTGTCAAGAAGCAAAGCTGAAGCTGCCTCTGAAATACACCTTCAACGAATACGAAGCAAGTAAAGCAACGTTACAAACCATGTTCGAGGGCTCAGGAGGGAAGGCTGTGCGATCAATCTAATGCAAGCTAAAGACTGTCAGAAAACGGAAATATCCAAGAGAGTGGGCAAGGCAAAAGAATTCCTCAAATCAAATCAAATCATGTTGCTTTAAGCCCTGCTGACCACACAAGCCATATCAGGGCTGATGCACTATTAAAAAAACAAAAACAAAACAAACAAACAAACAAACAAACAAAAAAAACAAACAAAAGGAAGAAAACTAAAATGCAAAGTTAAAATTCAATACCAGTTATTTATTTACATCAAAAGACATACAAAAAAGTCTGTCACGCTGAAGTTAAAATCACATCTTAAAAACATTGATTTCTTTCAAAAACTCAAACCAAATCAAATCCAGGGGAACATCCCGGAACAAGGACTTCATTGAACTTACCGTAAAGTGTTTACATCTGACATCATGCAGCTCCCTACATTCAATTAGAGTGTGTCTAGTGCTGAAACATTGTTCACGTGTGACGCAAAGTGGACCTTCTTCACTCTTTAAAAGATACGAAAGAGTTGCAAAGTGAGGCAACTGCAGGCTGAAATATAAACAAATCTTAAAACGTTTAAGTACTATATCCGCCAAACATGAACAAACGAATCACAAGACAAAACACGACGCCTTTTGACCTCTCAGGTCTTCTTCAGGCAAGATAAACAACTAACAGGACAATGAAAATGAACGAGCAATCACTTGTCTCATCCCGGGCGGGGTGACTATCCCCAACCCGGCGGGTCCCCGGGTGGCGGATAGGGGGTCGGCCCCCAGATATGAGGGTTAGCTGCGATATAAGTCAGGCTTGCCTGGTCGAATAAGCAGTCCCGGACCAACTGGCAATGTTCCTACCAGGACGGGGCGGGGTAACAGGTGGCACTGTTACACCATATCAAATTCCCCATGTGTCCTGTGACGGGTTCATCATGCGAGTAAGAGGCACAAAAAAAACCCCTCTAGCCCCGGGAAGGAAAACCTTGGAGAAACAAACCATGGTAGGGATGCTCATCAGCCTTGGTTGGCGAGTCGCCCACGAGAGGGAAACTCGGACAAGAAAACCAACGCCGAAGACGGATGTACTGGGCCCTTGGCGCGTAACGGCAGTACAACGCATCTACGTCATGGATGGAAAACCTCACAAATTTTCGATATGGTGCTCTACTAGAGGAGTCCCGCCGGGCTAGTAGAGAGCCGGGCCCTATGCCTCAAAAGGGCCCACCCCATGCGTCTGGTGGTCACCCCGTCCTGGTCAGAGGAGCCAGGCATCGGAGGCGGAGGGTAAATGCTACTGGCCGAAACACATCTGACCCCGGAGAAACACCTAGACCACTCAACATTAACCAGTGGAATGCAGAGGGCGTCTACCAAAAAAGATCCCACTTACTGAGAGAATGTACACAGAAAACGTTGATGTGGCCTGTATCCAAGAGACACACCTGAAACCCAACCACAGGTTCAGAGTCAGAAGTTACCAAACCTTCAGGATGGACAGAGAAGGAAGACCAAAAGGAGGAGTGCAGATACTCGTCAAGAACAGTATTCCAGCCTCGGAATTTACAGTGGACACAAATCAGGAAGCTGAAATCCACGCAATCAAGATCACAGTGGACAAGACTGTCTTCACCATCTTCAACGTGTACTGCCCACAAGACAAAGAGCTCTCTCTACATACAATGGACATACCATCAGAGAACTGCTTAGTAGTAGGTGACTTTAACAGCCACTCAACCTGTTGGGGTTACAGTGAGAATGACCGAAGAGGAGACGAAGTGGAGGACTGGCAGATAGAGAGCAACCTGCTTCTGCTGAATGATCCAGAAGACCCACCAACCTTCTTCTCTCGCCGATGGCTCACCACAACCACCCCAGATCTTGCCTTTGCCACTGAGCGACTTGCCCAAAAAACCAGCAGGAAGATACAGAGTCAGTTGGCAGGCAGTGACCACAGACCAGTACTACTGGCCATCAATTTGCAGTACACACCAAGCAACGCCAAGTCCTTTCCCAGATGGAATTATAAGAAGGCGGATTGGGAGATGTTCGCGGGCCTCTCTGACGAGTATTGTAAGACCATCAAAGTGGACGATGATAACATCAACAGAGCCACCAAAAGCTTCAACCAAGCCATCCTGAAAGCAGCCTCAGAGGCAATTCCACGTGGCGCTCGAAAGAACTACAGGCCATATTGGACAGAAGAGCTGCAGGAGCTTGAAGATGAAGTGACAAGGACTAGAGAGGAGGTGGAAAACAACCCAACACAAGAAAACAACATCACTCTCAAAGCCTGCACTGCCAAATACAGAAAGGCCTACATCCAAGCTGCAAGAACAAGCTGGATGGAGAAAACAGAAAAGCTGAACCTTGACAGAGATGGGAACAAACTTTGGAAACTCACCAAAGCCATAAATAATGAAGAGACAAGGTCAGCGCCTGTCACGCTCCAAAAAGATCAGGAGATTGTGACAGGGAGAGAGGCAGCGAACTGCTTCATAGACAGCTGTGAGCAGACCAACAACATCTCTTTGACAGAGGACAGAAAACAAGTCCATGATGAAATGAAGAATCATCAGGATGACCAAGACCAACCTGATTACATGGACAGGCCTTTCAAACTGAAAGAATTAGAAGAAGCCGCAAAATCTTTACAGGACAAAAAATCTCCAGGTCCTGACAAAGTCACCAACGAGATGCTAAAACACCTCGGCACCAAAGCAAAGACCAAACTCCTTGCTCTCTTCAACAACAGCTGGAAGACGGGGCATGTTCCACAAAGCTGGCGAGAAGCTGACACGGTGCCCATCCATAAGAAGGGCAAAGACAGAGTCAGGGCTGACAGCTATCGCCCCATCAGCCTCATCAGCTGCGTGGGCAAGCTCCTAGAGCGTATGATCAACTCGTGGCTAGTTTGGCACCTGGAGAAGAACAACATCATCACTCCAGAGCAGGCAGGCTTCCGCCAACATCATTCCACTGAGGATCAAGTGACCTACATAGCCCAGCAGATCGAGGATGGCTTCCATGACAAACAGCATACACTGGCGGTGAGGATAGACATGGAAAAGGCGTACGACAAAGTCTGGAAGGATGGCCTCCGGAAAAAACTCCAGAAGAGTGGTGTGACTGGCTGTATGTACCAATGGATCTCGCAGTACCTGAAAAATAGGAAGGCCCGAGTCCATGTCAAGGAACTTACAGTCGGAAGAAGACACTGAGAGATAAGATAAGATAATGTTGCTTATAGCCCAGCCGACCGCAAGGGGCCACATCAGGGCTGTCACCACGTTAAAATCAACTCACAAGTCATTTAAAAAAAAAAAAAAAAACAACAAAAAAACACACCTTTCACACATCTCTTTAAAAGACATCTTCTAGAAACGCCCCAGAAACTTCGTTAAAAATCTTTCATCCGTAAAATCTTAAATCAGATGAAAAACGTTAATCTCTCTCAAAAACTCAAAGATCACGTCAGGCGGGACATCCCTGAACAGGATTTTCATGGACTCGGCTGTAAAATGTTTGTGTCTCACATCGTGCAAGTCCCAACACTCTAAAAGAATATGTTTCATTGTGAGTGGCACATGACATGGAATGCACCACGGAGCTTCTTCACTCTTTAACAGGTACGAATGGGTAAAATAGGAATGGCCGGTGTGCAGCCGGCACAGAACTGTTTCTTCTTTACGACCACCAGACGCAGATGGGAGGAACTCCTTAAGGTTTGGACGGATCTGAAAGAGTTTGTTATCCGTCTGTGTATTCCAATCCTCCTGCCAGAGGTCTCTCACATAATCGTTAATTTTGGGTTTCAGATCTGAGCAGGGGATATATATGTTGGACAGTTTCTCTCTTGTGGCATTCTTGGCTAAACGATCAACCATTTCGTTCCCTCCAATGCCAACATGACCAGGAATCTAAGCCAAAAGAATGTTGTAACCGTCCGCTTTCAACTTGGTCAAAAGTTCAAAAAAGTGTAAAAGTTCTGGGTGCTGAAGGTTGCGGCCAGCTATGGCCTCCAACGCTGACAGTGAATCTGACAGAACCAAAAAGTCCCTCTTCTTAGATTGTGAGATTATCTTCAATGCCAGAACCAGAGCAGTAAGTTCAGCGGAATAGACAGAAGCATCTGGAGGTATATGTTCTAACAGTATCTGAGAAGGAGCCCCAGGGCAGTAGGCTGCACAGGCCACTCCATCCTCAGACTTGGAACCGTCAGTGAAAATTTTCTGATAAGATGGAAATTTTGAACAGAGGTCAGAATACAATGCCTTGTATGCCAGAGAGCTGGTACACTCTTTACGAAAAGCTGCAAGATCAAAACAAATCTCTGGTGTGAAAAAGGTCCACGGAGGCTCATCTGGAAACTTGGAAAAATCGGACACAACTCCTAAGTCTAGACCTGCATTCCGCACGTGAGGCTGCATACGAAGACCAAACGGCGGAATACAGTTAGGGTTGTTTTCAAATTTACTTTGGAACGGAGGGTCAAAAACACAGTCATAGGCAGGGTTTTCTGGTTCCGAGAACAGTCTGATATAATAATTCAGAGACAGTTTCAGCCTGCGGTTGGACAGTGAGGGTTCACCTGCCTCTGCATACAGGCTGTACACAGGAGTGGTGCGGAATGCTCCAAGACAGAGACGAAGCCCTTGATGGTGGATAGGGTCCAAGAGTTTTAGGTAAGACGGTCTTGCAGAGCCGTACACAGCACAACCATAGTCCAGTTTGGAACGGACCAAGGCTCTGTAGAGGTGCAGCAAAGTTTTCTTATCAGCGCCCCAGTCAGTGTGTGCTACAACCCGCAGAATATTCAAAGCTTTCTGGCAAGAAGTTCTGAGGTTTTTAATGTGGCTGAGAAAGTTGAGTTTTTGGTCAAAAATAACTCCTAAGAATTTGGCCTCTTTGACAGCTGGAATGGGAGATTTCCCTATTTGAATTACAGGATCTGGAAAAAACTGACGGAAATTATGGAAGTGAATGCACCGTGTCTTTGTAGGAGAAAAAGGGAAGCCGTTTTCATCCGCCCACTGATGAATTTTATCTACACAAAGCTGGAGCCTGCGCTGGACACTCGGGTACAGGCTTCCAGTTGCGTAAACAACAAAATCATCCACAAACAATGAGCAGTCTGAACCCTGTTGAACAGATTTAACAATGTTGTTGATCTTGATGCTAAAGAGGGCAGGAGACAGTATGCTTCCTTGCGGAACACCCGCACTGAGAGAAGGAGTCCCTCAAGGAGGTGTCCTCAGCCCTACCCTATTCCTTGTCTTTATCAACGACATCGTCAAAGATATGCCACGCAAAGTCCAAGGAGCCATCTATGCGGACGATCTTGTCCTATGGTGCTCGGAAGAGCACCTCACAACTGCCAACTACAGGCTACAGCAGGCGCTGAATGTTCTCGAAAGCTGGACAAAACGGTGGCTGGTAACAATTAATGCCAAGAAGACCACTTACACTGTTTTCAGCCTCTCACCCAAAGAACAGAAGGCCAACCTGTGCATCAATGGACAAACTCTGCTTGCTGAAAATAACCCCACGTACCTGGGAGTCACCTTCGACAAACACCTGACGTGGAAGAAGCAAGCAGAGAAAACAGAATTAAGAGCAAAAGTACGTCTTGCCCTCATGAAGAAGCTGGCAGGAACAACATGGGATGCAGACAACACGGCCATCAGGAGACTATACACTGGTAGAGTAGGCCAGTGCTGGAGTATGGCATGACTGCATGGGGCACTACAGCCAAATCCAATTTTGAACGGATCAGCAAGATTCAGAATCAAGCTACCCGTATCATCACATGAGCCATGAAGTCTACGCCAACCCAGAAGCTTGAAACCATCACAGAGCTCCAGCCTCTTGAGGACCGCCGAGACGCCAAACTCCTGACACAGGCTGCCAAGTTCAAGAGGCTGCAAGGCCACCCCATGAAAGACAGACTGTCCCAGCCAACAAAAGGACGGCTGAAGAGAGGGAGCTTCGTACACCAGAGCAGGATCCTAGAACGGCAACATCAAGATATCCTTGACCATGACCCCAAGGTGATACCCCGGTGTCTTGCCGTCCCTCCCTGGAGCGAAGGAACCCCTCCCCTCATCCAGTGCAGCATCCCTGGTGTTGGCCCCAAAGATCCCCAAAGCGGCCCTGAAAGAAAGTCCCTCACCCTTGAACATCTCCATACCCAGTTCCCCAAAGAATCCTGGACTCACGTCTATACTGACGGCTCTGCAGCAGATGCCATTCGAAATGGAGGGGCAGGAGTCTATGTCCAATATCCAGGAGGCAGAGAAGAAAAGATCTGCCTCGCTACCGGCCTGTACTCCACGAACTACAGAGCTGAAGCAGAAGCCCTGAAAACAGCAGCAGCCCACATCGAGGTCAGCCCCTACGCCAGCCACAACGCTGTCTTCCTGACCGACGCCCTGTCCATCTTGCAGGCCCTTCAGTCCAACAGAGATCCAGAGCTCAACGATCTGTCCTCATCTCTCGCCTCCCTCTGCACAAGTCACACAGTCACCCTGCAGTGGATTCCCTCCCACTGCAACGTGCTTGGCAATGAGACTGCTGACTCCTTGGCAAAGGAGGGCACTACAAAGGAGCAGATGGACAGATCCACCAGCTACCCTGAATCCAGGACCATCATTAAAGCAAGCTGCAGAACAAGCGGAAGCAGCAGCATCCACGCCACGACAGAGCAGACCCGTACTACCTGCTGATTCGACGAGAGCAGGTAGTCATCTTCAGGCTCAGGACAGGCCACAACCGCCTGAAACACCAAATATTCTTTAAACTCCGCATCGGCAACACAGAGCAGTGCCCCTGCAGAACAGGCAGCCAGACAACAGAACGTCTGCTGCAGTCCTGCCCGCTCCACCAAGCGCTCCGAGAGAAAACCTGGCCCAACCCAATACCAGTGGCCCGGAAGCTCTACGGAGGACTGGAGGACCTGCGACGTACTGCCACCTTTGTCGAGGAGACGGGGGAATCCATCTGAAGAAATGACGAACGAGACAACAACTTGTCCATCAAATTTTGTGCAAGATGGGCATTGAACGAAAACGAGGCACAGGAGACAATGCGAGTTAAAATAGTATTGATGATAATAATGATACTGATATCACTAATAGTAAAGATAATGAAGGTGATAGAAATATGTTAAAAAAATCATAAAGAGTGGAATACTATCCTTTTGGTGATAATATGGCAATAGCAGTTGTAGTAAGGGAGAAAGGAGAGGGGTTAGAGGATTGCCAAACAGCATGAATGTCTTAGCAACATTAACAGTGTTAGTGGCGATCATGATGGTGATGGTAATGGTCATGATGGTAACATCAATAATGGCACTGTATTGATAATAACAACAATAACAATAATGATGACGATAATAATAATAATAATAACAATAATAATAATAGTAACAAGAACAGTAACGATAATGGTAATAATAGTAATAGTAATAAACGTAATGGTAAAAAGAACTAACAAAATAATTTATATCAATAACAGTAATGATAATTATAATAGTACTAACATTAATGCTAATAACAAGAAAGGAAGAGAGGAAGAAAAAGGAGGAGGAGGGGTAGGGGGAGGACAGAAAGGACAATCAGGAGAAGGAGGATACAAATTTTGGGAAGGATGGAATCTTATAGGTATATAAATAGTTTTGATGATAATCATGATCGTAACTATGTAGTAATGATAGTGATAATATAGGAAGCTGGAAAAGTTGTTGTTTGAAATGTATGAAATATTGTTCAGTATAATGATAATGTTAATAATAGTAGTAAATATAATTGTTGTAACAGCTATGAAGTTGTAACAACAGTTGTATTGATGATATTAGCAATAACAAAATAAAATGCAATAAAAGGGTGATAATAATAATAGTAAAGATCATAATAGTGATAATGGGGATGATGATCATGGTGATGTTGATACTAATTGAGGTTGTATTTTTTATGATGATAATGATGATAGCGCTGATAATGGTGATATGATGACAGTGATACTGATGGCAATAATAATAAAAAATAATGAAATTATTAATAATGAAAATAATACGAATGAGTTAAAAACGAATGGCCAGTGTGCAGCCAGCATAGAACTGTTCCTTTTTTGCGACCACCAGAGGTAAATGAGAGGAACTCTTTTAGGTTGGGACGGACCTTGGAAAGTTTGTTATCTGTCTTTGTCTTACAGTTTCCTTACCGGATGTCTGTGATATAATCATTAACCTTCGGTTTCAAATCTGAGTAAGGACAGATATGTTAGACAATTTCTTCATTGTGGCTTTCCTGCCCAACCGATCAGCCATTCCATTTCCCCGAATGCGGCATGACCGGAAAAGAATACGTCAATGTCAAGGAAAGAATAGGCATGCACAATACAACAGACGGACTAGGGTCAACAGAAATGAATTTGACAAAGGCAAAAGAGAAAGCAGTGAAGTAAATGGTCATACGTGTGTTGAAGAAAGAAAGTGAGGATGCCAGGAGAATCCAGATGGCAGTCTAAACCAAAAAGGGCAGTATATTACGCTAATATGAACACTTTCCAACGAAGTCTCAGCTGGAACGAAATATGGTGTGTGGCTTCTTTTAGGATCAGATGTATCCACTGATCAGTGTATGGTTTCCTGTACTTGAATTCAAACTTGATATGAAAAAAGGGAGGGAGGAGAGAATCAGATGACGCTGTGTGTCTGCTCTGTCAGGGCCAACAAGAACATGTCCTAAATTCATGCCAAACATCAGTAACCAAAGGTGGGTAGGCAAACACAAGTACTTAATGAGATCACAGGTGCCTTAGCACTGCCTGAGGAAACACATCCACCAGGAGCTCCAGCAACGACATTCTATGCAGCAGGAGATCCCAAACATGGTCTAGAACTGCTGTGACTTCAAGAGCATGGAGCCAGGTCACCAAATGGAGTGGATAAATGGGAGTGTACAGCAGACCTTCCAGGCAGGGAACATTATCCAGAGATCTTCAGGAAGAGTAGCATGACATCAGATATTGAACTCCACTCACGGGCATCAAAACATTGATCCTGTTTGAACTCACTGTCCCGTGTAAAAGCAAAATGGAGCAAGCTGAAGTCTACAGGACTTCAAGTTGTGGTAGTCTTGCCAGCAGCTTGAAGAAGTCTGGATTCCAATCAGAAGTCTTTGACATAGAATTTGAGCAAGAGGGTTTGTAGGCTCAACGGCATGTGATTTCATCAGACAACACAGGATGACTGGTCAAAGAGGACTAGGAACCTAAAGGCAATAGCTGAAAATATTTTTGCTGGACCTGGTCGAGAAGGAACAAACGTGAACTTTATAGTGCATGAATTTTCCAACTTCGTACAGGTGTTCGATGGTGATGTATGTAAGACACCCATCTGATCATGCAATACCTCAAGACACCCACCTATCCAGAAGTTGCTGGTTTGAATCCTGACAGTACAATGACATTCATGAGTCAGGACCTGCATGAAGCCTGGTCCCCTGAGGAGTAAGGAGTTGAAGGCTGAAACACTTTTATGACTTTGTTTCTCTGAAGATATTCTGCTGTCAATCTTTCCCTAACATTCTTCCTAACTTTCTTTTCCAAAATCCACTGCCTCCAGAATTTTCCATTTTTGCCACTGTCTGTGAAAGCAGCTGGGACACTTAGCCACTTCCCTGTGTATTTGTTGAGTTGTATCTCCTATGGTTCCACTGTACTAGTGGTGGTATCACATGTCGATATAAGCAGGGAGCTTCTGAATCAGTATGAACTGCAAACACCAGACCTTGCACTTACCAGGGAGGCCAAATTGGTTTGTTATTTGCATGTTTTCTTCTGCCGTTCGCTTTTTTCCCTTTCCATTGTTTCCCTTGACTGGTTCTTCTGTCACACCTGGAAACGTTTGGTTGGCTACAATGAACTTGACTGTTTGGGCTATGTTTCCTTTCTGTGGGGCAGGTTTCGTGACTTCTTTGGTTTGGAACACATCCTGGATGACGCAACTCGCTCCCCTGCTTCAGTATTTTGCTCTGTTCTCTCTTCCTTGGTAAGAATGACTGTTCTGCAATCCATGGATATTCTTTTTGTTTTTACTGATCACCGACAACTTGTTGAAATTAGTGCCAACAGGTCAGAGTGATTTCCTTTAAAATTTGGCGTTCCTCGAGGATCTACATTAGGATCTCTCTTACATAAATGACTTGCCTTTATACATATAGTGCGGTTGTGAAGTGTTTGATAAGGATACTTCACTACAATCAAATAGTGCTAATCCTACCACTCTAGTAAATAACCTTCAGAGCAATATCAATAGACTAATTGTATGGACAGAAATGAATCACATGGCCCCAATGCAAACAAAACTAAATGCGTATTTGTGACCACACGTCAAAAACGACGGAAAATGAATTCCCCATTTGCAGCATTATATGTCAAAGACCATAAATCGAGGAGGTAACATTCATAAAGTATTAGAGGTTATTACTGATGATGCTTTATCATGGTATGATCATATTACAGATCTTGGAAAACATATATCCAAAAGAATGTATCAACTTACAAAAATAAAACATTTTCTTAATCTTCAAACCAGGAAAGTAGTCTTTCACACAAACGTTTTATCTCTTATATACTATGCGTCCAACTTATGGGATAATTCTTGTGAAGCTAATTTGAAGCAAATAGGTTGTCTTCATAAAAGAGCTATAACGCCAATACAGCTGAAATCTAGTACTTTGAGAAGGAGTGATTACGAAACATTAAATATTCTACCGTTTAAAGATAGACTCTTCTTAAACAAATGTTTACATATGTACAATGCAGTGAATGAAATAGCTCTGAAGAGAATCATCCCAAACTGTGTAACCAATGAAAACAGACGTTCACACAAGCTTTCCTTTCCCATATCCTGCAACAATCTCTACAAATCAAGTTGAACCTATTATAGAGGAACGGCATGGAACAATTTGCCATCTTCTTTAAAATCATGTCCCTCTAAACCAACATTTAAAAGAACTCTGAAAAGGAATTTGATGGAGAAATTATTGAACAATTTAATGCTTATTCTCTCTCTCTCTCTCTCTCCTCTCTCTCTCTCTCTCTCTCTCTCTCTCTCTCTCTCTCTCTCTCTCTCTCTCTCTCGTATATCGCCGCCTGGAAATACAACTGTCGTAACTCGAATTTGTGTATTTTTGAGATTTTCCGTATTCTGTGAGAGCGGGCCAAGGGTCATAGCTTAGCCAAGTTCCAATCACATCATCCTAAAGGTAAACATGCTGTAATAAAAAAAATATTTATACTGCAACTCAACTCGCTGTATATCTTGTGGGGATAAGACGCTGCAAGCTATATTACATCAAATAATCTGTGTTCTTTCAGATATGATAAATAAGCATGAGTGTGGCAGGTCAGGTAATGGTTTGTGTATTGAAGATTGTGTATTCATTCCTCAGCACAAGCGATGTCATCTCCACATACACTTGTATCATTTTGAACTTGTGCGAAAAAAAATGCTGATTGGAATGCACTTTCTTTGCTCTCATACAACGAGTGTTTTCCAGTTTACTCTTTACTTTCAATGTGTTTCGTTTCATTTCTGATTCACGTATCTAATTACCCCCTGAGTTCCTTCTTGCTGTTGTTTAGCGCCACAAGTTGGAAGTGAAGCAGCAAATCATCAAACTATTTACGTAGGTAAATAAACTTTAAAATCTCAATATATAGCCAACAGATGAAAATCTGAATTAGACAATGGTCTTGTACAAGGGATATCGTAACAAGCAGCAATATCATTCCACACAATATCAATTTTTATGATTAGTTTTAAAGCTAAGTAGAGTCTTACTTCAAAGTTATTTGAATGGAAAAAATGTGCTAGTTTCTCCCTCCCTTTCCACTATCATCAGTATGAATAACACCATCTCTTCCCATCCCTTATCCATAATTCTTCCGAAAGGGTTGAACTCTTAAACTTTGTCAGTGTCTGCCAGCCACGGGAATCCACGTCCGTGGGATCTGTCACCAAGGGGATAGCAGAGCTGAGGGTCGGGGGAGACAGTGCACGGCCATGGTAATGCGGGCAGTGGCACATCACTGTGTCAAGGATGTGTCTCTGAGGACCACGCACGATCCTGACTTCGTACTGCATGAGAGAGACAGACTGTAGCCTACTTGTCCACAACTGATGCTCACAATGTGACATGTCTTCTGCCTAGTGAAGCTGTACAAACTGTCATGTTTTATGGCCGCACGATCAACCTTCATGTCCACATTTCTAGCAACGGTGTGCTTGGCAACATAGGCGTTTCACCAGAAGAGGGCACAGTGACATTACAACATGCCTCTGAACAGATTGAACATGCGGAGGTTTTCACTATGGGGGGAGTCTGTTCATCTTACAGTGTTGGCATTATTAAAGTTCAAAGCACAATTTATGTTTTGATTCTCACAGTAGGAATGAGAGAGGCTTGTGTCATTATTACACGCTAAACCGCTGACTTCCTCAGTACAAAGTAAGTGCAGCAGCCTAGCTTGTAGGAGTTCGTTGTCGATCCTGTAGTAGGTGTTCGGCTTGCAGACGACAAAATACACCAGACGGTACTGAAACAAAGAGGATCCTTTTATTTACAAACGTTGAAGAATATAGGAACAAAAAACAATCCACTGACCTTCAGGTTCAATAAGTCGTACAGGAACTCAATCGTACATGCAGCAGCGAATATTCTACCAATGGCAGCCTCTCGTCGACTAGACTCAAACTCAATGAAGACTCGAACACTTCTGTGCTGGACAATGACTGGAACTCTTCAACACATCTCGTGTATCTCTCCCTCTCAGTCGCACAGCTCTCATTCTTTTATAATATTCTCTAAAGAGTATTCTCGAGCATACTCGATTATTCTTTTCTAGATTATTTTGCACATCAGTAAGCTTAACCAATGAAATCATGACGAGCGTATGCGAATGTAATTCGGCCAGCTTCTACAACATTCTCGAACCTTCCGTAATGCACTAGCAACTTACGGAAACCTGGTGAACATTCTAACACAGTCTTGAATATTCCAGTCGCATCATCAATAGATCCGAAAACAAGAGTCATCCTGATAATCTTGTTTGTGTTACCAAGCATGAAGGTTTGGAAAATTTGATGAGTTTCATGCACTTGTCTTAAGATGTCCTCTGGGCCTTTGTTTGAAGTTGTGAATGTGTATGGCAATGTTGAGATGACGGAAGAGACTATCGGACACGAGCGATGTGTGAACGATTGTAATTTAGAGTCACCTGTTGAGGGTATGGATAAAATTCCCCTGAACGACCTTAGAGAAGGTGATGATGAGGTTGACATTCCGCTTAGTCACCTTAGACAAGATGAGGATGACATCCACTCAATCACCTTAGAAGAGGTAATGATCCGTCATGTGTTATGTCAGGCATTCAAATGGATGAGAAACTGGATGATAATGTCCCGCTCGTAACACTCAAACAATGATAATGTCCCGCTTGCAACACTCAAACAATGGTGATGTCCCGCTTGCAACACTCACACAATGATGATGTCCCGCTTGCAACACTCAAACAATGATGATGTCCCGCTTGCAACACTCACACAATGATGATGTCCCGCTTGCAACACTCAAACAATGATGATGTCCCGCTTGCAACACTCAAACACGGTTTGTCACGTGACTGGACTGAGTCAGAGGCTTCTGTCAGACCATCTCAGTGAGGGCGATGAGTATGTTCCGTCGAAGGCAGAAATGAGAGATCTAGAATGTTCATCGTCTGAGATGAGATATGATGAGGACGATGATATTACTCATTGCAGTCCCGTACATTGTAGAGAAAAATTCACAACAGGAAATCATGCATCTACTGTACACCAGCCAGAAATGGTAGAGCCAGTTCATATGAGCACTGAACAAACAAGCTGCAGTGTCTTGGACGATCTTTTAAATGACAGTGTTGCAAGCAATACTTCGACTGGATCAGCAACTGTAGGACATTCTAAAGCAACAAGTCAGTGGCCCTTTCCCACTCAGGATAAGCCGAGACAGACCAGAAAAAGACTCCGAAATGAAGATGTCTGGAAATTTAATGTATGATAGCGTTTAAGAACCAGTGAACAATCGTATGTTTTGAGGACAGAAAAAAAAAACAACAGAGAAAAAGAGAGCTGAAATAGGGTGCGTGGATTTGTGTAGAAATAACTGCAAAGAAAAATATCAGAGGATGAAATGGCCCAAAT
>CM065724.1:68584739-68592239 GCA_033310375.1 Conus canariensis
ATCTGAATGAGCAGCAGCGCACTGCATCAGCAGATAAGACGTCGGAAGACCAAGGCCAGGATTTAAACCACAGTGCCAAGGACATCCACGCTGTTGGTTCGGATGAGGAATTTGCACAGGCCCTCGATGCCAGGCGCCTGAAACTCAACCTGCCACGAGCAAACGAAACTGAAGATTGGGAGAAACTGGATGCAAAAATCGTCCAAAGACTCGATGCACTGATAGGGAAAAGCACCCTGGAACACAAACTAGCCACATATGGGGACATTGTGTATGCCACATGTAGAGACGCCTATGGAGCAAAACTACCCAAAGAGAAAACACCTCCAAAGAAATCCAGACGCCAAGAAGAGATGGACAAGATCAGGGTCCAAAAGAAAAACCTCAAGATGCAAATGAAGACCGCACTGCCAGCTGAAAAACAAGGCTTGGAAAAACTGTGGAAAGACCTGAAAGAAAAACACAGCGCCCTCAGCAAAGCGGAATCTGCGAGGAAGAGGAAGAGCAAAAAGAAGAAGACACAAGAGCGCTTCTTCAAGACCCCTTCCTGTTTGCCAGAACACTGTTTGAGCAGCCAAAATCTGGGACCCTAAGTGTGGACAAAGGAGTTCTTGAGCAGCATCTGAGGAAAACATACTCTGACCCACAGAGCAAAGCACCACTCGACATTCAAGGTCTGGTGTGGCCAACCAACCCTGAGGAACAGTTCAATGGCAAGCCTCCAACGTTGGCGGAAATCAAGAAGGTGGTCGACAAACCCAGAGCCAAATCATCACCAGGGCCAAACGGAATACCTTACCAGCTTTACAAGAAATGTCCCAAGGTGCTGGAGTGGCTCCACAGGCTGCTGCGATCGGCTTGGAGAAACCAGAAGATCAGCGGCCAGTGGATGACGGCAGATGGTGTGTACATCCCCAAAGAGCAAAAATCAAGTGACATCAGCCAGTTCAGGCCAATATCACTACTGAACGTCGAAGGGACAATCTTCTTCTCTGTCATGGCAGCAAGGCTGACCAAGTACCTGATGGAAAACAAGTACTTGGATGTGTCAGTCCAGAAAGGTGGCATCCCAGGCGTAGCTGGCTGTGTAGAACACGCCACAATGATCTGGGACGCAATCCAAAAAGCAAAAACAGAAAAGAGAGACCTGGACGTAGTGTGGCTTGATCTGGCAAACGCATATGGATCTGTGCCCCATGAGATGATACAGTTGGCTCTTGAGATGTACCATGTGCCAAAGAACATCCGCGACATGCTCAAGAAGTACTTCAATGGCTTCTCAATGCGGTTCTCTACCAAGGAGTACACAACAGACTGGATCAACTTGGAAGTGGGTATTGCAATGGGCTGTGCAATTTCCCCAATACTGTTCGTGCTGGCAATGGAACTCATCTTGAAAGCAGCAACAAACAACGCGAGACAAACAGACCTTGGCGATGGATACAAGATGCCTCCTCTCAAGGCCTTCATGGATGACACTACAGTGATTTCATCCAGAGAAGACGAGACACGTCATGTGCTGGAGAGGCTGGACAACATAGTTGCCTCATCCAGAATGAAGTTCAAGCTAAAGAAATCACGGAGTCTCTCACTGAGGAAAGGAAAAGTGGCCGGATCTGTGGTCTTCAGTGTTGCCAACCAGGCCATTCCAACGGTCACAGAAGAACCAGTCAAGAGCCTTGGAAGATGGTATGATGATACGCTGAAAGACACACAAAGAGCAAAAGAAACCAAGCAGATGGCGGAGGAAGGCTTGGAGACCATTGACCAGTGTGGGCTCCCTGGCAAATACAAGGTCAGGTGTCTGCAGTTCATGCTGATACCAAAGCTCCTATGGCCTCTGATGATATACGACATCTGCACCAGCATAGTGGAGGCAATGGAAGCCAAAATCAACAAGTTCACAAGGAAATGGCTTGGTGTCCCACCCTGTCTGACTGACATAGCGCTGTACTGTCGCCAAGCAAAGCTGAAACTACCACTGAAATCCATCCTGGAGGAATACAAAGCAGGGAAGATCAGACTTCAAAGCATGCTGGAGGACTCAGGAGACAAGGTGGTAGAAGCAATCAAGCCCCAGCTGAAGACAGGCAGAAAATGGAAAGTTCAAGAGGCGATGGATTCTGCAAAAGAAAGTCTCAAGATCAGAGAAATAACAGGACACACACAGACCAACAGACAAGGACTGGGGGTGACCAAAACTGAATGGTGGTCAAAGGCCAAAGGAAAAGCCAAAAGAGACTTGATGATTCAGGAGATGAGAAAAGAAGAAGACCAAAAAAGACTCCAAAAAGCAGTCCAGCAGAGCCAGCAAGGGCAATGGACAACGTGGGAGAATGCACTCCAAAGAAGTCTCACTTGGAATGACATTTGGCACATGGCCCCTCTCAGGATCAGCTTCATTCTCAGATCTGCATATGACCTTCTGCCCTCAAATGCAAACCTGGTGAAGTGGGGGAAAACAGACGATCCTGCATGCCCCCTCTGCCATGAAAAACAAACAGTGGAGCATGTCCTAAGCTCATGTAAAGTAGCCCTGGCTCAAGGAAGGTACACATGGAGGCACAACCAAGTGCTCAAAGAGATTGTACAAGTAGTCCGGGCTAGTACCAACACCACAAAAGGGAAAATCAGGACTCCAAAAGCACCCGCAACATTCTTCACGGCAGGAGGCAGCAAATCATGGCCAAGAACAACAGTGCCACTCGAAACATGCAGGCAGAGTCTGCTGGACGGGGCAGATGACTGGGAGTGCACTGCAGACCTCCCAGAATGGAAGAGTCACCCAGAGATCATCAGCAAGAGTGGCATGAGACCAGACATAGTAGTCCACTCTAAGTCAACCAAGCAGCTGATCATGATCGAGCTCACGGTGCCATATGAGAACAGAATGGAGGCAGCTCAAATCTACAAGACTGAAAAGTATGCTGATCTGGCAAACAGCCTGAGGAGAGAAGGCTATCAGGTCAAAGTCCTCACTGCAGAAATTGGAGCTAGGGGGTTTGTAGGAACGTCTGCATACAGCCTCATGAAACAGCTCTCAGTTGCAGGGAAGGAAAAAACCAGAGCCCTGAAAGCAATGGCAGAAGCGGCAGAGGGGTGTTCAAGCTGGATCTGGTCAAGGAGGAACAAAAGTGAACTTCATAAGGCTTAACTTTCCTACAAATATCAGGTATCCCTGTGGCTCAGTGGTTAAAGCGCGAGTCATTAAGTGGAAAATGAGCATGTCCAGAGGGTCATGGGTTCGAATCCCAGCCATGGCTCGTCCCAAGATGGGAAAAAAAAGGGGGGCAGCAGAGGGACATCCGGAGTCATGAACCGGGTGTGGCCCAACCCCCCTAGAGTGTCAGGAGATAAGGGCCGAAACACTTGCTTGAAGGGGGCTTCTCTTCTGAGGACTCTCTGCTGCCACGCTCTCCACGAGTTTCTTTCTACTGATGCCAACGTGACCAGGAACCCAAGCCAGAATAATGTTGTAACCATCCGCTTTCAACTTGGTCAAAGGTTCAAAGAAGTGTAAAAGTTCTGGATGCTGAAGGTTGCGGCCAGCTATGGCCTCCAAAGCTGACAGTGAATCTGACAGAACCAGAAAGTCCCTCTTCTTAGATTGTGAGATTATCCTCAGTGCCAGAACCAGAGCTGTAAGTTCAGCAGAGTAAGCAGAAGCATCTGAAGGAATATGTTCTAACAGTATTTGAGAAGGAGCACCAGGGCAATAGGCTGCACAAGCCACTCCATCTTCAGACTTGGAACCGTCAGTGAAAATTTTCTGATAGGATGGGAAGTCTGAACAGAGGTCAGCATACAATGCCTTGTATGCCAGAGAGCTGGTACAGTCCTTGCGAAAAGCTGCAAGATCAAAACGAATCTCTGGTGTGAAAAAGGTCCATGGAGGCTGATCTGGACACTTGGAAAAATCGGACACAACTCCTAGGTCTAGACCTGCATTCTGTGCATGAGGCTGCATACGAAGACCAAACGGCGGAATACGGTTAGGGTTGTTTTCGAATTTGCTTTGAAACTGAGGGTCAAAGACACAGTCATAGGCAGGGTTCTCCGGTTCCGAGAACAGTCTGATATAGTAATTCAAAGACAGTTTCAGCCTGCGGTTGGACAGTGAGGGTTCACCTGACTCTGCGTACAGGCTGTACACAGGAGTGGTACGGAATGCTCCAAGACAGAGACGAAGCCCTTGATGGTGGATAGGGTCCAAAAGTTTTAGTTAAGACGGTCTTGCAGAGCCGTACACACACACACCATAGTCCAGTTTGGAACGGACCAAGGCTCTGTAGAGGTGTAGCAGAGTTTTCTTATCAGCGCCCCAGTCAGTGTGCGCTACGACCCGCAGAATATTCAGAGCTTTCTGGCAAGAAGTTTTGAGATTTTTAATGTGGATGGTCAAAAATAACTCCTAAGAATTTGGCCTCTTTGACAGCTGGAATGGGAGATTTCCCTATTTGAATTACAGGATCTGGAAAAAAACTGACGGAAATTATGGAAGTGAATGCACCGTGTCTTTGTAGGAGAAAAAAGAAGCCGTTTTCATCCGCCCACTGATGAATTTTATCCACACAAAGCTGGAGCCTGTGCTGGATACTCGGGTACAGGCTTCCAGTTGCGTAGACAGCAAAATCATCCACAAACAATGAGCAGTCTGAACCCTGTGGAACTGACTTGACAATGCTGTTAATGTTGATGCTAAAGAGGGCAGGAGACAGTATGCTCCCTTGTGGAACACCCAACTCCTGCTCATGAACATCAGAGAGAGTGGTGCCAACCCGGACCTGAAACTGTCGTTCTGCCAAAACATTTTGAATGAAAAGTGGAAGATGACCCTGAAAACCAAGATCCTGGAGATCATGAAGAATCCCAGATTTCCAGTTGGTATCGTAGGCTTTCTCCAAGTCGAAGAATACAGCCACTGCATGTTGTTTGTTAACAAAGGCGTTCCGAAGCGTAGATTCCAGACGGATCAAATGGTCCACTGTAGTCCGATGTTTGCGGAAACCACACTGTTCTTTCGCCAAAAGGCCGTCGGTTTCAAGTTTCCACTTGAGTCTTGCATTGACTCATTTTCTCCATCAATTTACAGACACAGCTGGTCAAAGCTATCGGACGGTAGTTTGATGGGTTAGAAAGATCTTTTCCAGGTTTGGGAATGGGAATGATGAGGGCTTTTTGCCAAGAAGGTGGAAAGAATCCAGTAGTCCATACATGGTTGTATACATGTAGCAGGATGTGCAGACCTTCTTGCGGAAGATGTTTCAAAAGTTTATAATGGATTTCATCTATACCCGGAGAGGAATCGCTGCAAGAAAGTAAGGCAGATTTCAATTCGTTTAAAGTGAAAGGAAGATTGTAGTCTTCCATGCTGTCTGACGAAAAGTTGCAGGGTGATTTTTCTTTAAGGGCTTTGTTTTTGACAAAACTGGCTGATTTGTTAGAAGAGGAGGAATTCTTTTCAATGGTTGAAGTAAGCAGATTAGCAACTGCTTTTTTCTCTGTTATTAAAGAGTCAGAAAACTTGAGATGGTTCACAGTGGGGCAGGTGTTCTTCCCTTTAATTTTCTTGATGATTTTCCACACTTTTTTCTTCGATGTTTTGGATGTGAGACTTGAGCAAAACTGTTTCCAAGATAAACGTTTACTGGTTTTATAAATGTGTTTGGATTTGGCCCTTAGTTTCTGATGCGCTCGGACATTGGGCATCGAAGGTCTGCAAGAGACCCGACGTTGAGCTCTTTTGCGGGTTTTGTTAATTTCCTTGCATTCAGAGTTGAACCAAGGAACTTTTGGCATTAACGGCTTCTTGGACGATGTGTGGATGGTTGACTTTGCGCAATTCAGTATGAAATCTGAAAGGCTTCCTGCCGGATCTTCACTTTGCAGGATCTTGTCCTCTTCCAGATCCATAAGAAACCTAGTGGCAAAGAGATCCCAATCTGCTTTGTTGAAATTGAGGCGTTCTGATAAGGACTCACTCTCCGCATTCGTACACCGAAGCAACACAGGAAAGTGGTCCATGCAGGTCCTCATCAACCTCCCAAACAAAATCCAAAAACAAAGATGAGTCACAGACAGAAAGATCCAGACAAGATGTGGTGCCATTAGCGGAGTGAAAGTAAGTTGGCGATTTCCCATTCAAGACACAAAATCAAGCTCCGAAAACACTTCCTCTAAAGGCAGACCCCTTGGTGAAGATCTCTCACTTCCCCATAGAGGAGAGTGGCCATTCAGATCACCCAACAGCAGGAAGGGTCTGGAAAGCTGCTCCAAGAGCAAAATGAGGTCCCGTTTGGTGACTCAGATATTTGGAGACAGATACAAACTACAGACAGTAATTGTTTTGTGGAGAGTAACCCGAGCTGCCACTGCCTGAAGCGGAGTATGCAGAGCAACTGGGCTGTACAGAACAGAGTTATGAATGAATAAGGCTACCCCACCAGAAACGCCATGTTCAACAGATTGTGCAGGTTGATTTAGAAAGCCGTAGCCAGAAAGTGAGAAAGTTTTATCAGACTTCAGAAGAGTTTATTGCAGTGAAACTAGCATCGGCCTAGCTTCACGGCACAAGAGCTGCAGTTCTTCGAAATTGGAAGACAGTCCCCTGATATTCCATTGCAAGACTGTATCCATTGTGGATGAGGATTTTAATCATCCACGTCTACGTCCTCTTCCTCTTCATCATACAGAGCTTCAAACGCATTTTGCAGTTTGAGTTCTGCTTTTTTAAGCCTGTCTGGTGGAATCGGAAGTTTCTTCTTCCCTAGAGGGGAAGAACCCAATGGTCTTGATGGCACTGGTGGAGGCTTTCCCCGGCACTCCACCAACGCCACTTTGCTTGAAGCCACTGTCGGGGCACCTCCCTTGGGAGGTGGTCTCGGCTTGGGGGCTGTCTCGGGGCGAACCCCTTGCTGGGCAACCTGCACAGCCGCAGGCTTAGTGGATGCACTGGAGGTGCATCCTCTGGTGGGTTTAAGGCCCCCACCAACGGCCGTTTTTCCTTGCAATGTTTCTGAAGCCGGAAGACATTTCAACGGTTCAAGACCACATGGGTCTGAACACTGGCTTCTACCTGAGGTGCTCTAAGCGACTTTTTGACCACTGTCGAGAAAAGGAGCGGGGTTCCCTTCTGCTCCTGCACCAACTTTTTGGCTTCGAAGAACAAATCTTTTTTTCTGTTTTTACGCGCTGGATTTCGCTTTCAACTCGCCAAACGGGGCAGTCTCTTGAAAAAGAAGGGTGGTCACCATCGCAGTTCACGCATTTCGCGGATTCACGTCCACCATCATGAACTGCTTTGCTGCAGGTGGCACACACCTCCTCTCCCGGGCATTTCTCCTTGGCATGTCCAAACTGTTGACATTTGAAGCACCTCAGTGGGGACGGCACATACAGGGCTACTTTCACTCTCAGGTACCCCACCTTTATGGACTCTGGAAGAGTCGGTTTAGCAAAGGTGAGGAACAGAGTGTTGGTAGGTTTCCTCTCCGCACCTTT
>CM065724.1:68597239-68617239 GCA_033310375.1 Conus canariensis
CTGGACGTGAAAGCATGTGTGCGTGTATGTGGAGAGAGCGCGACGGGGTGTGTGTGTGTGTTGTGTGTGTGTGGTGTGTGTGTGTGTGTGTGTGTGTGTGTGTGTGTGTGTGTGTGTGTGTGTGTGTGTGTGTGTGTGTGTGTGTGGACCCTGAAACAACTGCATTCATGCTCAAATATATCTGTGATTCATTTGTCCATAATCACGCAATCTCTTCTCTCTCTCTCTCCTCTCTCTCTCATTCTCTCTCTACTCCTCCCTCTCTCTTCTCTCATTCTCTTCTCTCTCTCTCTCTCTCTCTCTCTCTCCTCTCTCTCTCTCTCTCCAGGATACCCCGTGTCAGCTATCACTTTACATACCCCACCCACTCTGAACATCTTCTCGTGGGACGATACTCTTTCCCCTAGACAATTGAATAGAACCCTTAAGACTTCTCCCCACAAACCCTATCTCTTTGTAGAAGTGTATGTGCGTGTTTGAGTTTGTTTGTGTATGCCCACGCATGCGCGTTTACGTGTTCCACGTGTGTGTGTGTGTGTGTGTGTGTGTGTGTGTGTGTGTGTGTGTGTGTGTGTGTGTGTGTGTGTGTGTGTAGAGAGGAGGAGAGAGAGAGAGAGAGAGAGAGGGAGAGAGAGAGACTACGCACACACGCATGTACACACGCATGCGTGGGCACACACGCACACAAACTCACACACATATATTTCCTCACTCATGCACTCCCTTACAATACAAACCGTTGAAGGAGGTATGATAGGTCAGAGATGGATGGGGCAGAGAGGAGGTCAAAGCCGAGGGAACAAATCATATAATTATCCCCATAATATTACATAATAGGGTGACAGGCTATGTGAATGTCAATATGAATAGTCATGGGAAGACATATGGATAGTCATGGGAAGACAACGAGAGACACGAAATCGTGTAATAGCCGTACTCTTATATCATGGATATCCTAATTCATTACATGCTACACCCAACTCTTAAAACTCCTTTCCTTCTACCTCAAATGTCTCCGAATTTCTGATTTGAATCTTATTTTAAAGAAGAAACAAAAAAGAAAATGATGTGTAGTAGTTCCATGGCATTATAGTATACTTATTACAAGTTGCAGCTTTTGGACTGCTCATTATTAATAGGCCTAAATAGTGTACGACGAACAAAGAGAAATAATCATGACAATGATATTTGAGAAATTTGCGTTATTAGCTATTTAACCGCTTCGACCTTATTGGACTATGTGACCTTTTTACTTCTTAACTTCGCGGCATCACAAAACGAACACATGTCTTTGATCTTGGTCAAAAGGAACTTCATCTTTTGAACATTTCGGTTCTGTCTTCTACCGCAAGACTTCGGGAGGTTCAAGATCCAGCTTTGTCGGCAGTGTGTGTGTGTGTGTGTGTGTGTGTGTGTGTGTGTGTGTGTGTGTGTGTGTGTGTGTGTGTGTGTGTGTGTGTGCGTGCGCGTGTGTGGCATCCACTTGTTTAGAAGAAACATATCCAAATATTGACGGTGCTTTGAATGTTTCTTTTTGTTTTCGAACATTAATTCGTTTGTCTTTTTTAAAAGAAGCCATCCAAAACAAAAGATGATTTATATAAATGTGTTATGTTTCACATTTTGAACATGATTATATTTAGGCCTTAGGTGCCTTAAAACCAGCGTCATGAAAGAAAACCCATTTTGAACGTTACGTTCTGCATTTTTTTCTGCGTTGTTTATGTCATTAAACTAGATAAAAGCTTTAGAAAAGAAATGGATGATCCTTTTAAGCAAATACTATGTTAATTAATTTCAAATCACGGCTTCCTTGGAGCTTTGAATGCCTTAAAAGGATTGCAGTAAAACAAAGCCAAATGATGCCTGAAGCTCTGGCTTATGATAACTTTTGGGTTACTTGTGACTAAAATGGGTTACTTTGACCCGTTTGTAAATTCATGATTTTAAGTGCCCTAGAAGCACTGCAATTAAAGCAAGACAACTGAAACTGTCTGTTCTGCGATTTGGCTTGTATTCGATTTTAGACTCTATTATGTTTGTGTTTCTGTTCTGACAATTAAGGATAATCATTTACTCTTTAAGTTTAGTTTATGAATGTGTTGAGACCTTAGGTGCCTTTAAATGGATTATCGAACAAGCTCACACATCTTATATGGCCAACAGACAAACAATATTGGTTTGGGTTTATGAATAATGCGTGTCGGTTAATATAGGCCCGTGGCCCAATATTTACCACTCCCTGGTCCATTTAACCCGAAATGATGTCTAAAGTGGGCTTCATTTCTTTAAGAATTTTATGATTTCTTATATAGAACTTTTTGAAATAAAGATAGCCATTTGATGGCTGTACTATATGAAGCTCTTATGGTAAGCTTTATAAATAATTAACCTTGAGTGAAGTAAAATTAGTGAAGAAGGTAGGGCTGCATTTCTTAGGGGTTCTAACTTACCCAATCTTCCCCTACTTTCGTTGTGCTGAATGTCCTAGGCCTACGATATTGACAAAAACATCACATTTCACAGCACACACACACACACACACACACACACACACACACACACACACACACACACACACACACACACACACACGTGCGCGCGCGTTCACAAACGCACACACACACACACACACACACACACACACACACACACACACACACACACACACACACACACACGTGCGCGCGCGTTCACAAACGCACACACACACACACACACACACACACACACACACACACACACACACACACACACACACGTTCACAAACGCACACACACACACACACACACACACACACACACACACACACACACACACACACACACACACACACACACGGATTGAAATTTGACTTTTGTCAAAAACATTTATGATAAAAAATTACTTGCGACAATTTTTTTTATTCCATGGCAGGCTGCATTATTTTCTGTGATATTTTGACCCTCAACCGCGGCGACGTTTTTTCACTTTGCAGAAAAAATCGTCGCTGTGAAATATTAACGCTGCGACCATATTTCACAGGAAATGTTAACTCTAGCAGTAAGATTTCACGTGAAAATGTGTCGCAAGCGACAGCATTCACTAACTACAATATTTCACAGTGTCCTGTCGCAAAAAACTGTCTCAAAATTTCGGGCGACAGTATTTTATAGACAGCTACAATATTCTATAGGACATTTTTCGTGAAAAGTTGTCGCGCGACAATTTTTTTTCTCCAGAAAATATTGTCGCTGCAACAATATTTCACGTGAAATGCTATCGCTGCGATACAATTCCACGGCGACAGTATTATATACGACACCGGCCCTCATCAAGTCATGAATCCTAGACGCCCACCTGTTGTTGCTTTGACCTGGAGTTGAAACTGTACTTCCAAGACCAGCAACTCAACGCCACTCAGCTCAAACCCAAGTAATCATTTGGTGTCTGCCGTGTCGGGTACCTGCTTTTCTAACTGGGAAATGAAAGCCCTCAAAATGTATTATGTTAGTTACATTGTTTCTTCTCGACCAGGTCCACTACAAAGTTTTCTCAGCTGCTCCTGTCGTGATCTTTACGGCTCTGTTCACTTCTGTCATAAACAGAAACATCGATTTTCTTTAGGTCATTGGCGATGTTGTCTATAAACACTGAACCAGAAATCGTTCACACGGGATTTAATTTGCACGCCACATTCAACTCAATTGTTGAGCACTCTGGGACTTTGATCTGTTGTGAAGGTGGGTAGTTCCACTTGTCTGCTTTCATGTTGCACGTTGAATTCAGTCAGCTTATTTTGCTGAGTATGAGTGATGTTCTTCATCAAGTCTGATACCATTCTTGACGATGGTTTCTTTTCTCTGGAAGGCATCTTCTGTATGAAGAAACTACTGCTTTCGTTTTCGGATACTGGAGTTGTTTCGATCAGATTTGGTGCCCCTGCCATGTAGAAGGTTGTTGCTAAAACTTCAGGCGGAGCGATTTCATTTATCTGGTAATTCTGATCGAATTTTCAATTTCGTAAAGAGCTGGTCGCATTAACACATGTATTTTGCTTGGGCTTGCGCAAGAATATCATGTTCTACTGTTTTGTTTGCACTTGTAGAGTGGACTCACAGACTAAATTCCTGTCATTGTACCAGATTTTCCCTTGAGAGCTGTATACGTGTCTGAGGAGGAACAGAATCGCTAAAAGGTGTAACATTCCAGCTTAGAGGCCTTTTCTAAAATATTCATGCGCTTTCCTACGTAGTGTGTTGCCACTTTTGAACTTGCTGGACTCCATTTAGTTTTCGTTATGTATCTTCTGTTTCCCATATCATCTGCAAAGCTATGTCTGTTTTCGCTTCCAAGACATTTGTGTGTGCTCTGCCTGGGGCTGACCCTTTCTTTTTCCACACCCGTTGCCTCTCGAACTTTTCATTTTCTGTCGGTCTTCGCTTTGGTCTCGACTGATCTCACAATATTGACTTGAGTCTTAGAGCATACATAATAACCTTGTTGTTTCAAATTTCCACTCACCCATATTCAGGGATAGCTTCAATGTTGGTTGGCGACAGTAGAGCGTGACGCCCGCGTGAGCAGGTGAGACACCAAGACATGTCATCGGTTATCTGTTGCTTCTGGCTGTCGTTGATTCCACGAGGTTTGAAATGAAACCATAACTGTAGAAGCCAGGAAGTTTATGACATCAGCGTGGACTGCATGCAGGTACCAGTTTTTGTTCTAGCTAGCAAGGCGACCCTGGAGTATTACCTCCATATATCGGTGGATATATATATTTGATAGATGCCACCGATTTTTTTTTTTTTTTTTTTTTTTAAATTTCGATTAAGTTTTTTTGGTCTTTTTTGTTCTGTTCAAGAACTGGCTAATGATGTGTGGACATTCTACTTGACAGTTCTGTCTCTCTCTCTCTCTGTCTCTGTCTCTCTCTCCTCTCTCTCTGTGTCTCTGCTCTCTCTGTCTCTGTCTGTCTGTCTGTCTGTCTGTCTGTCTCTCTCTCTCTCTCTCTCTCTCTCTCTCTCTCCTCTCTCCTCGCAAATATGTACATGATGATCAAAGAAATCCATGATTGTCTCATGTCTCTTTTCTTCCCGAAAGGAGTGTTATTTCGTGTCACAAAGCATTGTTATTGGTGTCACAAAGCATTGTTATTGGTGTCACAAAGCATTGTTATTGGTGTCATCTTTAACAGACAAACGCGTCGGGTCACGTTTGCTTTCCATCCGGGAGATGATACATTGTGTTTCAATGTATGTCACTCGGAGAAGGCAGAGTGATCATTTGATGCTTGCTACGTATGCTGAGCTGTTCTCTCTATGTCTCTAAGTCTCTGTCTCTCAATAGCATATTGTGTGGGCGTGCGCATACCCGCGCGCGCGCGAATGTTTTTGCGTGTGTGTTTCTGTTTGTGTGGGTGTTTGATTTGTTGATTGTTTTGTAACAGTTATTTGAATTGGAGCGTTTGTAACGTCACAGGGGAAGTCTTTTTCTCGCAGTTGTTTCGTTTTCAGTCGCTGTTGTGTGCCGCTGTTGCTAGATATTACCCATGATACTACCTTGCACATATGTGCTTTTGCTACTGGCAATAAAACTGCGTCAGTCTCAGTCTCTCTCTCTCTCTCTCTCTCTCTCTCTCTCTCTCTCTCTCTCTCTCATCGTGTATTCACCTAAGAAGACAGATGAAGGATGAATAATGTGGAATAGTCTTACTTATTTGTGATGAATTTTTCATGACCTATGACCTATATCTGGCACTCGTGAAGTGAACAAAGAAAGAAGAGAAGCAAGCGCGCGCGTGTGTGTGCGCGTGCGTAACAAAATTTGTTGTTCATATATATATATATATATATATATATATATATATAGCTGAACAATTAAGTAGTGGGGGAAAAACAAGTGCAGGCTAACAATTCCTCCGTCATTATAGTAATGACTTGGCAAGAATTTGAACTTAAAAAAAAAATGTAAAAAAAAAAAAAAAAAAAAAGGGGGGGGGGGGGGGGGGGGGGCGGTTGAACATGAAGAAAATGGGAACATAACATTAAGAAAATGTTTTGTAAATATGAAAACCCTTCACTAGCTGCATGAAGGAACCATCGTAATCCCTCTCGAAGGCGTCTGTTTATATTGCCTGCTCCTAGGCCTTTCGTCCGCTGGATCGGACTCATCAGGGACACACGGCTGATTGTGTCTGTGGTTTTGGCGTCAAATAGAGACACACCACAGTCCATAATACTGTGGTGTTCTCACCACCAAGGGGTCAAAAAAGAATCCAACAGCACCCCCAAAGCAGCCAGCGAAGGGTAGTAAATGGAACAAAACGAAAGTGTGGAGAGGAAAAAAACTGCCGAAAAACTGAAAACATTATGCTAACGGTATGAAATGTAGGGGGCAATCTTTGAGCCTATGCTTGAGGATCCATTCAAGGATGCAAGGGAGATCATAGATATGGAACAGTCTGAGTGGTCAGCTCTGCTGTTCAATAACCCAAGCATTGTCAGTGGCAAAGAATTGTGCAGAACAATCTTTACTTGGATCTCCTAAGAGATGCCATCTCCCACTGATTGACCAAACAATATAATGCTGAACAATTAAGAAGTGAGGGAAACAAGTGCAGGCTAACATTTCCTACGTCATTATAGTAATAACTCGGCAAAACTTTGAACT
Organism: Conus canariensis; assembly: GCA_033310375.1. NCBI lineage: Eukaryota > Metazoa > Mollusca > Gastropoda > Neogastropoda > Conidae > Conus > Conus canariensis. Next base: position 68,603,895 of record CM065724.1, read on the forward strand.
TTAGAAAAAAAAAAAAAAAAAGGGGGGGGGGGGGGGGGGGGGAGGAGGTTGAAGATGAAGAAAATGAGAACATAAAAGTAAGAAAATACATTGTAAATATCAAAACCCTTCACTAGCTGCATGAGGAAACCATTGTAATCCCTCTCAAAGCAGATCTATTTATATTGCCTGCTCCTAGGCCTTTCGTCTGCTGGATCGGACTCATCAGGGAGACACGGCTGTTTGTGTATGTGCTCTTGGCGTCAAATAAAGACACACCACAGTCCATAATTCTGTGGTGTTCTCACCACCAAGGGGTCAAAAAAGAATCCAACCACACCTCCAAAGCAGCCAGCGAAGGGTAGTAAAATGAAACAAAACGAAAGTGTGGAGAGGAAAAAGGTTGCTGAAAAACTAAACTATATTGTTCATAAATATACGAACATGCTCAATCAGTTTATTTACTCGACAAATGAAACGAACGGCCCAGACTAATTAATGTCATCTGTCCTAGCGATGGGAAATGTTATGTTACAAGAGGGGGCTTACCCCACCAGTTCAAAAACAAGCGTTTATGAGCAAACGTTTTCCAAATACAAGTGCAGGACGGTAAGAGTCCAAATGCAACGTTTCAATACCAGCACCAGAAAACAAAACAACAACCTTAAAAACTAAAGAAAATGGTAATGCCTTTTTGGAACCTACGTGTGGGCCTGCAGAGTGATACTGTCGAAGCATTCAGAAACTCCAAAGTGATGCTTTCCATTCTTCTCTTCTCAAGGGAACAAGATACTTTATAAAATCCAGACTGTTGTGGACTGCCATGTAGAATGCTGTTGTTGGGACTTCAGGGGGCTAGGTGTTTTCTCTGGCAGTTCTGATCGCACGGGGTAGTTGTGGACAATCCATTCCCAACCTAGCGGGTTGCAAGTGCTGGAAAGCAGCACAGTCTCCAGATAAAGTTAGCTGCGAACACAAATGCTGGTAACAAGAACGTTTATACGTCCTCAATACCTCTGCTATCTCTCCTGTGTACGGAAGGCGCTGCACTGTTGTCTGGAACAAGGTAAGAGTTACAAGAAGGGTCTGACACATAATAAAAGATATTGGAGCTTATATTAATGTGCCCAACACAAAAATTGTGATTTTTGATTGGAAATGACAAACGAAAGATAATTCTGCTTTTGATTTGGAACCAATAGACATTCTTGACTCCTCGAAGTACCTTGTTTTAAAAGTTATTAGAATAGACACTTTCTTTAAGGGCATAAAGAGTGCACATGACTATGCCCACAGAGCCAGTGTTTCACTATTATAGACTGCAGAAAAACAGTCTCTGCCTTCATGTGTTCTTCTGCTGGATTTGTTGCAGAAAATGTTCATTCCGGCTAAGTTGCACAGGCATGAACTATGGAGCTATGAACATGATCATTGATTAGAAAATTGCAAATGAACAATTGGAAACTGTCTTTCCATATCCATCACTCCACAATGTCAAAACTGTTGCTGGAAGAAACGGGTTTCTTTCCTGTTTCTGGTCTCGTAAAGTTAGGGTGATTCGTTGTTTATTAAATGTACTTTAAAATACAAGCAGTAAGATAACCAGTTGTTGTCTCGTTCGTCATGTCTTTAGATGGATTCCCCCGTCTCCTCGACAAAGGTGGCAGTACGTCGCAGGTCCTCCAGTCCTCCGTAGAGCTTCTGGGCCACTGGTATTGGGTCGGGCCAGGTTTTCTCTCGAAGCGCTTGGTGGAGCGGGCAGGACTGCAGCAGATGTTCTGTTGTCTGGCTGCCTGTTCTGCAGGGGCACTGCTCTGTGTTGCCGATGCGGAGTTTAGAGAATAGGTGGTGTTTCAGGCGGTTGTGGCCTGTCCTGAGCCTGAAGATGACTACCTGCTCTCATCGAGTCAGCAGGTAGTACGGGTCTGCTCTGTTGTGGCGTGGATGCTGCTGCTTCTACTTGTTCTGCAGCTTGGCCTTGATGATGGTCCTGGATTCGGTGTAGCTGGTAGATCTGTCCATCTGCTCCTTTGTAGTGCCCTCCTTTGCCAGGGAGTCAGCAGTCTCATTGTCGAGCACGTTGCAGTGGGAGGGAATCCACTGCAGGGTGACTGTGTGACTTGTGCAGAGGGAGGCGAGAGATGAGGGCAGATCGTTGAGCTCTGGATCTCTATTGGACTGGAGGGCCTGCAAGATCGACAGGGCGTCGGTCAGGAAGACAACGTTGTGGCTGGCGTAGGGGCTGACCTCGATGTGGGCTGCTGCTGTTTTCAGGGCTTCTGCTTCAGCTATGTAATTTGTGGAGTAAAGGTCGGTAGCGAGGCAGATCTTTTCTTCTCTGCCTCCTGGATATTGGACATAGACTCCTGCCCCTCCATTTCGAATGGCATCTGCTGCAGAGCCGTCGGTGTAGACATGAGTGCAGGACTCTTTGGGGAACTGGGTATGGAGGTGTTCAAGGGAGTAACCAGTCAAATGCATTCTGTTTTAAATATGTTAGGTCAGATAATGTCATTTCACTCAGCTCGTTAAACTGCATGAGAAATATCTTCGCTGAAGGCGGGTGTGACTGTGTTTGACACTCCCAGTCATTCTATGACAAGTGTTAATTTCATAAGAATATCGTACAGAGCTTGACTGATAGCTATGTCCAGTCGTAGAAACAGTCACGAGAGTGAGGTAATAAATTTTTGTTCTGTAGAAATTAAAAAAAACATACTACTTCCATGAAAGTGACATTTCTCAACTTCTCGATGCATACATGTGGGCAGTGGGCAGGTCTTCAGACCTGCATGGTTAGATAGGCGACCCCTCCCTCCATGAGTCTCCCAACCATGGGTAAAATGGGTCCTGCTGCCTTGCAGGCTGCCTTGGCTTCGGGAGTAAACCCCTAACGAAAAATCCGGAGTGGAGCCCCTAAGACGGCTTGGTGGTGAACTCCATCATCATTCCGGCAGCTCCTGCAGTCCAGTCGTAGTCAAGATGTTATGCCCTGCATCCCTCTTGGCAATAACGGCTCGGACCGAGAGGGGGGTCGTGGTGCTTGGGCAACCCACGGCCTCCATATACTTCTTTGCCCAGGATTCATTGACTCCACCTCTCCTTTCTGATTTCCCAAGTCCTGGGGCGACAGGCGAGTGGCGACGGTGGCAGGTGGGAGATGGCACTGGGAGCTGCTAGCCACGGACCTGCACTGAGGCGGTCAGGGCAGGATGGTTGTCACTCTGCTCACCAAGGCAAGAGTAGGTTTCGGCAGCCACCTTGGCGACGGAGCAGCCCTATTCAGGGATAGCACTGCTCCCTCCTCATGGGGAGGGGCCTAGAAAAGGTGGCCTAAAGAAAGCTTGCCTCGTCCCATCCTGTCAGCATACCACAGTTGACCGGACATCTAACAACGCGGTCGAAATCATTCAAAAAGATATACCACAAAGAACACACGCACTTTATGTGTTGGAGCCTGGAACATTCGGACTCTAATGGACAACAGAAAGAGCGACAGACCAGAGCGTCGAACAGCACTTGTGGGCCAAGAACTAAAAACGTTACAAAGTTGATATTGCTGCACTTAGCGAGACGCGCCTGGCAGACACCGGAGAAATCACAGAAGGAGCTGGATACACCTTCTTCTGGACAGGAAGGCCCCTGGAGGATTAAAGAGAAGCAGGAGTGGGCTTTGCCATCCGCACCTCGCTGGTCAAGAACCTAGAGTCTCTCCCAAAGGGAACTGGTGATCGTCTGATGACAATGAGACTGCCTCTCCAAGGAAAGCAGCACATGACACTTATCAGTGTGTACGCCCCCACCATGACCTACACCCAAGAACAGAAGGAACTGTTCTACCAGAGCCTCTCAAGCTTGCTACGCAGTATCCCAAAGGATGACAAGCTTTTGCTTCTTGGGGACTTCAACGCTCGAGTGGGCAGGGACTCCCAGTCTTGGCCGAATATTATTGGACCGCATGGAGTGGGACAGGAAAACTCAAATGGCCAGCTGCTTCGTACACTCTGCGCCGAGTTTGGTTTGACCATCACCGACACACTGTTCCAGCTGCCGGACATCCATAAGGTCACCTGGATGCACCCTAGCTCCAGACACTGGCACTTGATCGACTATGTGATCACTAGGCAGCGTGATATCCAGGATGTCCACATCACAAGAGCAATGATGGGAGCGGACTGCTGGACTGACCACCTGCTGCTGAGGTGGAAGCTCTCCTTCTCCATCGCTAGCACCCACAGACGCCAGAAAACCGACATCAAGAAGAAACTGGATGTCCAGAAACTGAATGATCCAGCGACAAGGGAAACCTTCATGACCAACCTCGCGAACCAGCTCAATAGTTTACCAGATGAAGCTGACTTAGAAAAGGCCTGGGTAAACTTCAGAAACGCAGTCTACGACTCTGCCAGGCTGTCTCTTGGGCACCCACAGAGGAAACACCAGGACTGGTTCGACAGCAACGACATGGAGATCGGCAGACTGCTACAGCAGAAGCACGAAGCCCACACAAGCTGGCTCAACGACAAGGGATCAACAGCCAAGAATGACCGTCTCAAGCATCTCAGAGGCAAGGTTCAGGCTGAGCTGAGACATATGGAGGACAATTGGTGGAAAGATAAGGCTGCAGAGTTACAACAGTACGCTGATGAACACAACTCCAAGAAGTTCTTTGCAGGCCTGAAGACTGTGTATGGCCCCTCTTCCAATGCCATGGCACCTGTACGGACAGCTGATGGCACTCTGATTACTGAGAAGAGTGATATTGTACAGCGGTGGTGTGACCACTTCAGCCAGCTTCTGAATAGACCATCTCAGATCGATCAGCAAGCGATCCAGGACATGCCCCAATGTTCAGTTTTGACATCGCTTGACGACCCACCGAATAGGGAGGAAATCCAGAAGGGGATCAAGCAGCTCCAAATTGGAAAAGCACTGGGCCTGATGGCATTCCCCCTGAGATCTTCAAGGACGGTGGAGAGGCCATGGTCGACAAGCTAACTGAGCTGATGCAGCAGTTCTGGGGTGAGGGAGCAGTAGCATAAGACTTTAAGGATGCCAATATCATTCACCTGTACAAGAACAAGGGCGACAGAGCATCGTAAGACAACCACAGAGGCATCTCACTTTTGAGCAAAGCAGGAAAGATTATGGCCCGGATCGTCCTGAATCGCATCATACACCACTTGCTGGACGATGTCGTCTCCGAGAGCCAGTGAAGCTTCAGGAGCAACAGGGGGACAATCGACATGATCTTTGCGGTTCGCCAGCTGCAAGAGAAGTGCTGGGAACAAAATCAGATCTCTACATCCTCTTTGTGGACCTGACAAAGGCTTTCAATACCGTCAGTCGCGAGGGTTTGTGGGCTATACTGTCCAAACTTGGCTGCCCACCGAAGTTTGTCAAGATTGTACGATCCTTCCATGATGGCATAATGGCTCGCGTAGTGGAAAACGGCACTGTGTCTGACCCCTTCCCCGTGTCCAGGTGCTTGAAGGCCAGAACAAAAGTTCTTGAGGCCCTTGTGAGAGACTTCCTGTTTGCCGATGACTGTGCACTCGCAGCACTCAACGAACCAGACCTGCAAGAGCTTGCCAGTTGCCTGTCTGCAGCATCAAAGGCCTTTGGCTTGAAGATCAGCCTGCGGAAGACAGAAGTGATGCTTCAACCAGCACCCGGCCGCTCTCCTCCAGAACCAAAGATCGTGATCGAGGACACGACCCTGAACAATGTTGACAGCTTCACCTACTTGGGGAGCTGCTTGTCTTCATCGTGTGGCTTGGATAAAGAAGTGTCGAACAGACTGGCAAAAGCAGGAGCTTCCTTCTGCAGGCTTTTGAGCAGAGTGTGGGGAGAGTGTGGCATCACTCTAAGTACCAAGCCGGCAGTCTACAGAGCAGTTGTCACCTCGCTGCTCTACGGCTGTGAGACCTGGACACTGTACAGGAAACAACTGAAGACTCTGGATCAGTTCCACCTCTGCTGCCTGCGTAAGATCATGGGCATCTCCTGGGAGGACAGGATTTCCAGCACAAAAGTGCTTCGTAGAGCAAAGATGCCTGGTATCGAGGCGCTGATCATGAAAGTGCAGTTGAGGTGGGTTGGGCATGTGGTACGAATGGACGACACGCGACTTCCAAAACTGGTCTTCTTCTCTGAGCTGGCAGCTAGAACAAGGAACAATGGGTGGCGACTCAAACGCTTCAAGGACTGCCTGAAAGTATCACTGGCTTCCTGTGGCATCCCGCTTCATGGCTGGGAAACACTTGCCACAGACCGCAGCGCCTGGTGACTTGCTGTCCACAAAGGAGTAAATAGCTTTGAAGAGAAGCGTTTGCAGGGATTGGACCAGAAGCACCAAGCCCACAAAGAGAGGAGACATGACCCAATGACAGCTGTCACATGCCCAGAGTGTGGACGTATCTGCGTGTCCAGCTTTGGCTTGCGCTCACATGTGGAGTCACTGACATCTTCGTCGACCACGACGGACATCCATGAAAGATGCATACATTTATCCACCAATAATTTTGTTGTAGCAGCCATAAACTTCAGATTGGACCAGGTGCGAGAGAAGGAGAAGTAAGAGAAAACAGTTTGTACAGAATATAAAATAGGATATATGGACGATGAACTGCATTTCATCATATAATGCCCGAAAACGTTGGTACTTCAAAATACGCTGGATTCGCGGACGAAGATTACGGAAGAAGTGGCCCTCGTGACTGCAGGTGCGCTCGTGGCTGATGCGGCCAGAGAGGAGAGGGTATGGCCACAATCAATGACAAAAGCGAACAGCAAAAACAAAAAATGCATAAGGAATATAGAGTGCAGAAAAAAAGAAAATGCTATTGACATCAGACAATAATCCCACACAAATGAAAGAAGAAAAAGTATCCAATAATTATAAACGAATCCATACGCTCTATTGTGCAGTATGATGTAAGCAGATTCACCACAGTGCAGAAATAAGCAGACTCACCATTACACAACGTTGAGTAGGCTGACTCACTGCTGTACAATGAAAGCAGAATATTTCATCATTGTCAGATGTGAAGCAGACAGGCTCACCAACTGTGCATTGTGAAACATACATACATACATACATATACATACATACATACATACATACATACATACACTACATACATACATACACAACATACATACATACATACATACATACATACATACATACATACATACATACATACATACATACATTCTTAACTTGGCATCTGTCTCCAGAGACAGTGGTGTTGCGCCATGGATCAGTCAGCTGTGGAGATGCAGCGCCTGCTGTGGCTGAAGAGCCCGATTCTTCAGCGGCACACTCTGATTCAGCTGCTGCAGGTGATATTGTTAGTGTCTGTTGGTGCCGACGCATTTCTTTGCAGTTTGCGGTGCCTTCGTTCTTCCCACTGGGCCTCTCTCCTCTGCTCTGCTTGCTTGATGCCGGCCATGATGGTGGACCACCAGCTGACCCAGTCTGAAACTGCTGTCTCCAGGTCTGCTAGGTTGTGGCTGCCTGCCCACAGACCATGCTTGCATACATCCTTGTAACGTATGGATGCGTCCTGTGGGTCTGGAGCCTGTAGCCAGCTCGCCGAACAGCATGTCCTTTGGGAATGCTACAGTCGTCCATGCGGCTGACGTGGCCAAGCCAGCGCAGACATCTCTGTGTCAGCATGGCGAACATGCTAGGCATCCGTGCCTGGACCTGGACGTTCTTGTTAATGATGCTGTCCTGCCATGTGATGCCCAGGAGTCTTCTAAGCAGCGCATATGGAAGGCGTTCATTCTGCGTTCCTGTCGAGAGTATAGGGCTCATGCTTCACTTCCGTATGGAAGAATGCTCAGCATGCAGGTTTGGTATACGTTCATCTTGGTGTTTGGAGTTACCATCTTGTTGTCCCAGACTCTCTTCGCTAGACGGGCAATCGCTGTTGCTACCTTGCCGATCTGCACGTTTAGCCCGTCGTCCAGACAAAGGTTGCTGGAGATGGTGGAGCCCAGGTAAGTTAAGTTGTCGACCACTTCAAGGGTGTGCGCCGATGGAGATGTGGGGAGTATTGTTGATATCTAGGTCCATGATGTTTGTTTTCTTCAGGCTGATAGTGAGGCCGAACTCGGTGCAGGTATCAGCGAAGCAGGTTAAGAGCCATTCCTCAGTGTGGGCAGTGAGGGCGGCGCCGTCTGTGAAGAGCATCTCCCTGATGAGGATTTTCCACACCTTCGTCTTTGCTCGGAGGCGTGCCAAATTGAAGAGGCTTCCGTCACTCCTAGTGAGGAGGAAGATGCTGTCTTCAGACTGTCGGAAGGCAAAGCGCATCAGCAGGGAGAAGAAGACACCGAAGTGTGTCGGAGCGAGCATGCACCCTTGTTTGACACGGCTGTTGACAGGGAAGGGGTCCAATGATGAACCATCATACTGGACCGTGTACCATTCATGTTGTCATGGAAGGATGTGATCATCTTCAGGAGCTTGGGGGGGGGGGGGGGGGGGGGAGGGGGCATTCAAACCTATGTAGTACGGTGAAGAGGCTTGACCTACTGACCAAGTCGAACGCCCTGGACAGGTCGATGAAGGCGATTAACATGGGTCTTCTTTCCTCGCGGCACTTCTCTTGTAGCTGACAGCGATACGTGCATATACATATGTACGTGAATGCGTGCATGTATACATATATACAGACATACAGATACACACACATACATATGCACACCTGCCTACCTACCTACCTACCTACCTACTTACCTACCTACCTACCTACCAACCTACCTATCTACCTACCTACCTACCTACCTACCTGCCTACCTACCTATCTACCTACCTACCTACCTACCTACCTACCTACCTACCTACCTACCTACCTACCTATGGATGTACATGCAACGTGCAGACGTAAATGTGTATTTACGTATATACGTATTCACGTACGTATGAACGTACGTTCGAGGAATATACTTAATTAAAAACATACGTATTTTCAAACGTTCTTATACATACATAATTGCATGCATACATACATATATACATTCATACATACATACTTACGTACATACGTACGTACATACATGCATACACACATACACACATTTACATACATACATACATACATGCATTTGTACATACATGCATGCATACATACATACTTAAATGGATACATACATACATAAAATCATAAATACAATTATACATACAATTATACATACATACATATATACACATTTAGGCATACATACATATAGGTATACATATACATAGGCATACATATACATAGGCATACATTTATACATGCATTCATACATACATACATACATACGTACATACATGCATACATAATACATATCATACATACATACATACATACATACATACATACTATACATACATACATACATACATAACGTACATACATGCATAGGTGCATACATGCATGCATGCATGGATGCATGCATGCATGCGTGCAATCATCCATCCATCCATCGATCCATACGTGCATACATACAAACATACATACATGCATACATACATAGACAGACATACAGACAGATAGATACATACATAGATAGATACATGCATAGAAAGATAGACATAGGGATAGATACGTAGTTAGATGGATACATGAATAGATGCAGAGATATATACAGACATCTGTGTATGTAGATACATACATACAGAGAGAGAGAGAGAGAGAGAGAGAGAGAGAGAGAGAGAGAGAGAGAGAGAGAGAGAGAGAGAGAAAGAAAATAACTCAATAGATATATCATGCAGTCTGTGATATGCATGGACACTGATAAGAGCACTTTTTTCATTTGAATTACATGGTAATCATATAAAAGAGATCTATATAAAACGAACAGCACGACTGCTATGTACACATTCAGCTTGGTCTCCAGACTGGTGCTTCATCTATTCCAAACATTCTATTCCAAACATACACACATACATACAGAGATACATACATACAGAGATACATACATACAGTATACAAGTATACATACATACATGCATGCATGCATGAGCCTGTGGGAATGAAGACCAATTCCTGAGGCATAAAGTCGCCCACAGACGCTGCATGGACTGGAGTCCTGCAAGCATGGGCCTCATTTTCATTGATTTCTCTTTTCCTGGATGGCGGCTGCTTTGCTGCACTCGCCCTGTCTATCGAAGCTCGCTTTTGATGAGTATACACTCAGTGCTGGGTAGGTCACACTTCTTCTGGACCTGCAGGTGCACACTCTGTCTCACCATTTAATGCTGCATATCTTGCGCAAGTATCGTTGATGGAACTGTTATCGCGTTGTCGGATGTGTCAGTGAAACGTGGTCTCACAACAGTAGAGGAGAGCACTCAGAACCACAGCTCTGTACGCGACGACCTTTGTGCGAAATTTGATGCCAAGGTCTTGCCACCGATTCTTTGAGAGTCTGCAAAGGCAGAGCTGGCACATCTATCTATCTGTCTATCTATCTATCTATCTATCTATCTATCTATCTATCTATCTATCTATCTATCTATCTATCTATCTATCTATCTGTTTTGCCAGCTTCTGTTAGACACAAACACACACACACACACACACACACACACACACACACACACACACACACACACACACACACACACACACACACACACACACACACACACACACACACACACACACACACACACACACATGCACACACTTTAGAAGTAAATGCACATGTAAATATGTAGAGGGTAGGTGACGTGCAGTGGTCACTGTATGATGGTAGTATCCAGTGTTGAGCTAGTGGACTGATGTTTGTCAGTATGAGCTGACGACCTTGTTCAGCAAGTAGTGGTAGGCCTGCAAGTCTGTGTGATTGGCCTGTGATCATGTGGAGATTCTCTGTTTCATTGTCCTGTCTGACCAGTTCTGGGTTGACCGTGGGGTTCAATGGCAGTATTTGTCTGGTAACTATTTGTCCAGGTTTGTTGTGTGCTAGAACTGTTTGTCCTGTGTTTATCTGTCTGTTCAGTGTGTCCTTTTGTCATGTCTTGTATCAAGTGCTTGTCTTGTGGTCGACCTGTGTGTGTGTGTGTGTGTGTGTGTGTGTGTGTGTGTGTGTGTGTGTGTGTGTGTGTGTGTGTGTGTGTGTGTGTGTGTGTGTGTAAAGCCAGTGTGGAAGAGAGTTTTAATTTTACCTTATCTTTTAGATGTGTGCTTTGACTTGATGGGTCTTAATTATCTGCGCAAGGGGGGAGTGTATGTGCAAAGGGGGAGACTTGGATATAAACTGGGAGTTTTCCTGAGAGGGTTGTAAACCAAAATCATGCCAGCACCCAGTAACAAACTAGCTATGGATGTGATGTGTATGATTTGATAATAACAATGGGAAATACTGTGTTGCTAAGCCCATCATGCTAATGACTATGTTATGGCGGATTAGGCTAATAAGGTAAAGCATGATGGGATTGGAGATTGTGAGTTTGATGTTGGAGTGATGGATTGATTACGATATTGTCAAATGTGGTTGTTGGTGCCATGGTCGGAAGTTATCTGAGATATTGAGGAGATGGGAGATTTGGCCAAGTTGGAATGGCTATAGTACAGCAGAGAGTATTATTCAACTACCAGTGGAGGGGAACGGTTGATATCTTGGCTAGTAATGCTGGACAGTTGGATCAGGGGAATGTTAACTAGTTTGGCAGTTAGCTATGAACATGTGGCACCACTTAGACGAAGTGTAGTATATACGGTGCACAATTTTGGATGCACCAAGAAGATGGAGATTAATTTGGGCAGTTTCAAGTGGGGATATGTATATTTTAAACGATGTTTTACAATATGGAGTTTGTCAGGTGATGGTCTGGAGATACAGCTTTTGGGGTTTGATATTCATTGTTCCTTCCATTTATGGCAAGCATAGGATTGATGCGATGGTATGTGCAACAGTGATATATTGTGGTTGTAGGCCCTTGAACACTGGGCAAGGGAGTTGACCCGATGGATAACTCTAAATTTGTATACTCAGGCAAAGTTTTCCTGATTGAGAAGAAAAAGACATGATGATGGAAAAGGGTCATGCACTGTGTTGTCAGTGTCTGTGGGGTCTGGCCCCACTAAGGGAAAGAATTCCATGGAACAGTTCTTGAGACTGATGTGCAATCATGGAGTTGGAAGGGGTAATTTTACTCCTTACTGTCAGCATATTCTAGTGGAGCAGAGTATGGTAGTCGTGATGGCGAATTAGGCAGACACACGTAACAGTTTGACTAAGAGGTGCTGTATTTTCAGAGAGCACTACCCCCCTTTTTCCCAGTAATGTCTTAGTGTGGAGGCACCAAGATGGAGTGCCCATGGTGGTGTATGACAGGCCTGTGCAGTGCCTGCAACTCAGTTTTCCCTAGCCACAGTCCAGCAGTGTCCCCCATCAGTTGCCGATCCAGTCCTGTACTCAGACGGCCCCTCCAGGCCTTTATCGCACCTGAATACCTGTTGACCTGTTAGCATACAGGGAGGTGCCCCAAGAGCATCTCGGGCAGCTGAGGTCCCGTCGACCCCTGATTGTGCCTGTACAAGGCAGTAAGAATCCAGCCACTCACCCAGGTGCTCCATGAGTTATCCGGTGCCCGGTGAGGTAGCTGGTGTTCGACAGCTGCCCTATTTGTACCAGGGTGCGGTAGCAAGGAGCACCAGCCCACCCACTCTGGTGCCTGTGCGTGAGATGTGAGGAGGGAGAGATCGACAAGTTGAGTCTCAGCGCAGTAAACATTAAATATTGGCACAAGTGTGGTGCCTTGCGTGATGCCCTTCAAGGGTTGATAGTGGTCCAGTGATGGGCAGTGGGTAGCACTACTGGGAATTTCGTCATCGTCCTCATCTTTGTTGTAGTCCTCATCTTCATCGTCGTCTTCATTTTCGTCATCATCTTCAACTTCGCCGTCACCAATAGTTGGCTGCATTTAAAAGAAAATGTTTTGTTTATACATACCTCTTTTGCAAATTTTTTAATTGGTGTATTTTAATGATGTAACCATGTTGATAATTATGATAGATGTTCGGCTGTTATTATTGTTGTTGTCGTACCCTGGCTAAAAGACTCCAGGGATCATCCGAACAGCTGAAGTACTTGAACACTATGGTACAAATGCATCAGCTGGGGATGAGAACATTACGTGTGTGACCGTTTTGGATTACCCCACCACATAGGCAGCCACACTCCGACTTTGGGGGATTTGGGAGACTGATGGTGTTATGCTAGGAGCTTGTCACAACTGAAGACAATCCCAGCATAACTATGCAGAGCATAACAACATTTTGATGTAGCCTTAGTGTTCTAGCCTATGTCAATTGGCCTGACACAGCCTTAAGCCAAGGCGAGTTTGACTGTAAATAAA
>CM065724.1:68622239-68624739 GCA_033310375.1 Conus canariensis
GATCATAGGTACGTGAACCCTGATAAGAACCTTGGCAATCTAGCTATGGACCAACAGATCAGTTGTAATAGTGGTGTTGTGGTCGGCAATCAATCTGGTCCTCCCAGCGTTGATTTCCACGGCATACCACCTTTATCAGTCAACTGCCTTTTAACAAGCTTGACCAGTTCTTGTTCATGAACTGCCAGGCCACTGTCTGGAAAGGAAAGGCTCGCGGTGGCTCTTTCTTGAATGCTGACTCGCTGTTTACAATTGTACATATAGGATGCTGGGCTGAAAAAAAGCAAGGGGGAGGGGCGGGGCAGGGAGAGTTAGTTCTAGCGTGTTAATCAGGTCTAGACCTCTCAGTGAGCCTCAGTTTTGAAGTTATGGGAAATTTTGTTTTTCGTTGTACGAATATTCAAAATTCTTCCAGACTAACTGAATTGCCTGGAATCAAAACAAGAAAAGAAAAGAATCAGCACTTTCTTTTCCAATAGTACAAAGACTCCGTTTATTCTCGTTTCAAATACCCGTTTATCATTATTGGTGAAATTACTTAGGGCATTCTTATGTGGAAACTTTTTGAATTCAAAACTTGTCGTGTGATTCATTTGTCTACGTTTTTCGGCGGAGCCTTATAACTATTTTTGTTTAAATTAATTAAAATGGTGTCTGATATATCTTGTGCATGATGACAAGGAAGACGACCCTTGTGATGGAGACCTTATGTCACACCACATCAGGATTTGTCAACAGGTACGGGATTAAAACCAGCCTTCGTGAATAAAAGACCCCAGTCGGTGATTGGGAAGGAGGGCGCCATTGTGATCCGTGTGATTGTGTCGCCGTCACGCCAGAATTCAACCGCTGAGAACATCACTACTGATTATTTTTACTTTTCCTTCCACAAGGTAAACGACGCAGCTCGTTTGAGTTAAGTTGTCGACATTGTTCTTCTGTCTGTACTTTCGTTTTGTTTCTTATTTAATTGTTCTTCTGTCTGTACTTTCGTTTTGTTTCTTATTTAATTGTTCTTCTGTCTGTACTTTCGTTTTGTTTCTTATTTAATTGTTCTTCTGTCTGTACTTTCGTTTTGTTTCTTATTTAATTGTTTTCCGTCCAATGAGAGCAGTCCATGGAACGCTTCTTCATTTGATGTTGTACTTCACACACTTTCTTTGCCAAGGAAACATCCCCTTTGATTGAACGCTCTCTCTCTCTCTCTCCCCCCTCTCTCTCTCTCTTAACTTGTCCCTTTATCCTCATTTAATTTGCGCATATTTTTTTTTCATTTTCTTTTAATAACACAGAATGTTCTGAGCTTGTTTTCCCCCCACTATTAGATTGTTCGTCATTGTATTCGTCTGACTTCATTCAAGTTTAAAAGGCCAGTCTTGAATAAAAGTTACTCTATGTTAGACAGTAAACAAGTGGGGTAACTTTTGCTCCCATAAGAAAACCTAACACAGAGCAACTTTTATTCAAGACTGGCACAGCCTTTTAAACTTGAATAAAGTCAGACAAATACAAAGACGAACAATCTAATAGTGGGGGGAAAAACAAGCGCAGGCCAACAACTCAACTGTCTTCATAGTAGTAGACTTAGCAAACTTTGGACTTAAGGGGGGGTGGGGGGGAGGGGGGGGGGGGTAAAGGTTGAAGATGGAGAAACTGGGAACATGAAATTAAGATTACAGATATGAAAACTGTTCACTAGCTGCATAAGGGAACCATCGCAATCCCTTTTGAAGGCAGACACAACCAGCCGTGTCTCCCTGATGAGTTCCGATCCAGCGGACGAAAGGCCTCGGAGCAGGCAATACAAATATATCTGCCTTCAAAAGGGATTGCGATGGTTCCCTTATATTTTCTTAATTTCATGTTCCCAGTTTCTCCATCCTCAACCTCCCCCCTCCCCTTCCACCTCTTAAGTCCAAATTTTGCTAAGTCTACTATGAAGACAGTTGAGATAGATAGATAGATAGATAGATAGATAGTAGAGAGAGAGAGAGAGAGAGAGAGAGAGAGAGAGAGAGAGAGGGAGAGAGAGAGAGTTAAAGGCAATGGAGACAGGATGGGATGAAAAACGGAGGGGGGAAAGGGGTGGGTCGGGAGGATGAAGAAGAGGACAGGGACAGCATCAGTGTCATTTCTTCAAGGGATCCTGAAGCTCTGCCCCTTTTTTTCCCCCCATCCCGCAGAACTCTGCCATTCCCCAGCTGACCCCCCAGGACCTGTGGAACTGCTCAGTGCCCTGGTTTGATGACTTCAAAGAGCACCTGGCACCCTGTGACCTGGTGACCGAATGTTACGGGGGAGAGGACGAAGCTGATTGTGGCTATGACATGTGTGCCCCGCGTGGATTTTCCGTAGCTGGCAGGTATGTTGTAATCATCATGATCATCATCATCATCATCTAGTAGTAGTTGTAGTAGTAGTAGTTGCTGTCGTGGCAGTGGTAGTAGTAGTAGTAGTAGAGGTAGTTGTAGCTGTAGTGGTAGTAGTAGCAGCAGCAGCA
>CM065724.1:68629739-68647239 GCA_033310375.1 Conus canariensis
CACATTTATCCTAGCTTTTGTTTCTGTATGGAATGTCTTTATCCAACGGCATATGTCTCTCCCCAGTCCAAATTATTCTAACACCCTGTATATAAACTTCCAATCCAACAAATCGAACACTTTTTCAAGATCTACATACATTAGCATCCCTGGTAAATGCTCAGATTGTAAATAATGTATAAGATCATAAATAAATCTAATATTCTCACCAATAAATCGATTTGCCACAAATCCTGTTTGAATTTTCGTGTGTCAGTTTTGAAAGAACTGATTTTAGTTTATCAGCTATACATGTGGATTCTACCTTATATATTGCATTTACAAGGATATGGTACGACATTTTTTTTTTACAAATAGAGTCTCAGCTTGTTACTTTTAGGAACACATATCATTAAACCTTCCTCCTGAGTATTTGACAGTTTCCCCGTCCTTGAATGGTTCATTAAGTGCTCTAACCACCAGATACACTTACTGTCTCCAGAAAACCTTGAATTCTGATTCCTCTTTCGCACTCGAAACTACCAAGCTGGATTTCTGCTATTGACATTGAGAGCCAGTACCAAAATAATCAATGTAGAAGTTTTGGAAGTGTAACCTGAATCCTGGCTATGGATATGGTATTTGCTGCGGCAGTGCGCTACTGTCCATTGGTCAGTCTTCAGATCGCACCTTCTGGCTGTATCCTGCAGTTTCGGAGACAAAAAGACATTGAAAGTGATTTCGTGACAAAGTCAAACTTTAGCAGAACACAGCTGGAATAGCTCAGTTGGTAGAATGCCGGACTCGCAATCTTGGTGATCCTGTGGTTGCGGGTTCCAATCTCCGCCGGGCCGTTTCGGTACAGGGGGATTTTTCCCTCGGAGTTAACATTGGTTCTGCCTCCATTTCCCAAATAGTCGTTCGAATGAGACTATAAACCTAGGTTCCGTGTGTGAACGCACGCATATCTTGCACACGCGTAAAATCCCATCACCAACTTTCGAAAGAGAAAGCCAGTTTGACCGTTGGTATGGATGACACGTTGCACATAGCTAGCACCCTGCGTGATAAATTGAAAGAATGAAGGAAGTAAGGAAAATGAGTGAATGATATCGACTGGATGACACGGGAAACGACTGAATGAAGCGCTGGTGGGCAGCTCTTCAGTCAGCACTAACCAGGTAGGCAGCCCGTTGCGTACACTAGAGTGTGGATTGTCAGCGCCTAGAACCCTTGGCAAGGCGCTTTATAAATGCTATGTTATTATTATTATCATTATCATTGATCATTTTCTTATTGGACCCTGTTGTCTTCAAAGCAGAGAGAGCAGACAACGGATTTGTCCGGAAAAGTAGCTAATTAAAAAACGTACAATAACTGCAGCGGCAGCAATCGAAGCGAGCCATCAATTGAAGTAAGCAGGTTTTTTTTTTTCTTTTTTCAAAACCATTCGCAAGGGTGCTACAAAGCAAAAACGAACAAAAAAAAAAAAAAAAAAAAAAAGAAGAAAAAGGAACAGAACTGGACTTTAACTCTATATTGAGCAGCAACAGTAAAAACAAAAAAACAAAAACAAAAAAAAAACATAACAAAACAAAGCAAAAGCAACACTAAATTTGCGATGGCTATGACCAATAAACAAAAAGGACGGGACACAGTTATCATGATTTCATGGTCTGTTAAATAGCAAGATTTATACAATGATATGACATTATATTAAAATAACACACCGTACAACATTTGCGTCTGTTATGTACATACGCACGTGCATGCCTGCAACTATACCTGATATCAAAATTAATCCGATTGTGTAGTTATAAGTATATGGTTTAAAGACGTGTCCAGAGAAACAAAAAATACGTGTAAATTTTAAAAAGCATGATATAACCACGGCTTGTAACTCACTGGTTTCTTCAGAGTTTAAAACATATACAATTTAAAAGTCATTTAAGATAAGAAAACTTTACGTATGAAGCATAACAGCCGAATATGAATGATGACTAGAGAATGAGAGAGAAGCGTTTTATATCTCGCCTCCATTTGACCAGTATTTGACAATGTCTCCGACGATTTTTATAATTAACTTGGTGTTGCTATCCACAAAAACTCCTAGGACCTATCGTTATTATTATCAAGGCTATGATGATGATGATGATGATGATTGTTGTTGTTTTTGCTGTTATTATTATAAAAATCATTATTGTTGTTGTTATTATTGTTATTATTATTATTATTTTCAAAACGGAGTGACTGAGGGCGGAAAACGAAGCAAAATAGTTATTATTATTTGTTGTTGTTGTTGGTAGTGGTGGTGGTGGTGGTGGTGTTATTGTTGTTGCTGCTGCTGCTGTTACTGCTGTTGCTGCTGCTGCTGCTACTACTACTACTACTACTACAATCATAATCATCGTCATCATCATCAGTATGATGGTGGTGTTGGTGGTGGTGGTGGTCTTATCATCATCATCATCATCATCATCATCAACAACAATTACATTACCATTCTTCTTCTTCTTGTTGCTGTTGTCGTCGTCGTCGTCGTCGTCGTCGTCGTCATCATTATCATCATCATCATCATTATTATTATCAACATCACCATCACCATCATCATCATCATCAT
The DNA here is from genome assembly GCA_033310375.1 of Conus canariensis. Taxonomy (NCBI): domain Eukaryota; kingdom Metazoa; phylum Mollusca; class Gastropoda; order Neogastropoda; family Conidae; genus Conus; species Conus canariensis. The sequence continues at coordinate 68,632,339 of CM065724.1, forward strand.
CATTATCATATCATTTTACATCATTATTTTTCTTCTATTGCCATTACCATCGTTATTATCTTTAACTGAAGTAAGTTCTTTTAGCGCTAGAATTAACGACATTTTGATCGATTCAGTGCACAACAACACACGACATTGAAAAGAATGAATTATGCACGTGTTAATGGTCTTTCGGTTATTACTAACATAAATATCTCTCTCTCTCTCTCTCTCTCTCTCTCTCTCTCCGTATGAGTGTGTATAGATCTATCTATATATGAATATGTATATGGACTGTGGTGTGTCTCTATTTGACACCAGGAGCGCAGACACAGTCAGCCGTGTCTCCCTGATGAGTCCGATCCAGCAGACGAAAGGCCTAGGAGCAGGCAATACAAATAGATCTGCCTTCGAGAGGGTTTACAATGGTTCCCTCATGCAGCTAGTGAAGGGTTTCCCGTTATTTATAATATATTTCCCCCCATTTTCTTCATCTTCATTTTTTTTTAAGTTCAAATCTTTGCCAAGTCATTACTATAATGACTGAAGAATTGTTAACCTACACTTGTTTTCCCCCTGTCATACTGTGCATAAGTGCATGCACACACTCAGCTCAGCATTCACTCCGTGCACACGCACTCTCTCCAAACAACCAGAAGGCGCACTACAATAACTCTTCTCCCCCTCCTCTCCGGGGAATAATTTACTAAACAATAATCAATTTTCCATCATATTCAACTCGTTTGTCTTCAAGGAATTATTTTTCATTCCTCCTCTCCAGTGGAGGTACAATCATTCCACAGATCCACTAGTTGGGACCAAATTTCACCTCCTTATACATAATACTTCACAAATATATCTTTTACCGGTTTCTCCTCCTCAGTGGAGAAACAATGTATATATTTTCAAAGAAAAATCAAAAGATGGCTTAAAATACAGTAGTATCAACTGAGTTCATCAGGGGGACAATTAAAAAAATCATTATGGGCCAACATGACAAATGCTTTCTTTTCTCACAACTGGTGCAGTCGTTGTCCTCTACAGCTCGATTTTCCAACCCTGGAGACGATTAGGTGCTGCCGCAGCACTGTAGCCCAAATATTTGTGCGACTGCCTAACTGGTGCTGCCACAGCACTGGGAAGGGCTGAAACACGAATGAAGTCCGTGTAAGTAATCTATTTCAAAATCTGAATAATCATAAATTCTTTTCCCTTTTTCCCTTTTCTTAACTTTTCTCTTTTTTTCTCTCCCCATCTGTCTATACCTCACCTGGTAATGGTGAGTTGCAGGTGGAACTCGTTCTTCAAACAACCTGTCCGGTCAGTGTCCCCAAGCCATCTCCTTCCTATTCCTTATTTTTCCCTCCTGCGCTCTTTTTGAGTACACGTTCAGTGAGTACTCGTCTAACTCTACGCATTACCAGCCCATGGTTGCTGACCAATGGACAACGTCCGTCCATTCAACCAATGATCGCCCTACGTCTATAGCCACCAGCGACACCGACCACACCGGTCAGGCCATACAAATTATTGTTTCTTTTACCTTTTCTCTTCCCTACCTAGGGAAATGCTTTATAACAAATAAGGGCGTACGCGACGGAACGTCACATGTCGCCATGTGAGGCTACATCACATGACACCCCCCATCTCGGGGTGAAAAAAAACTTTCGCCAAGAAATTTTTTTTTAAATATACATACATATCTAATTAATATACAACTTCAGCCATCAATCATCAATTTTTTATCATTCAAGAGTTTCCATCAATGCATAGAACTAACCTTTATGAACATCATAAAGATCCAAAATCACATTCCAAAATCTTAGTTTGAGAAAAAAAAATACAATCCGTTTTGTTTAGTTTTTTAAAAACAAATTCATACTCCATCACCACAAATCACGAGTTACATAAACACGAAGAACATATGATACGGATTATTCCAAATGCAAAATGTTAATTTTTTTCTAGCCCATTGTCACATAATCATATGTCCCAACATCATCGCAAAATGAGAATTTCGTCATGACTCACTTGATGAAAAAAAAATTTGGCAAGTGAAAAGTCTTTGTTCAAGCAAAAATATACAATATAACAGTCCACTCTAAAGTTAAACACTTTTTTTCATTCTTCATAATAGACCGACGTGGAAAAAAAAACAAAAAAACAACACTTGTAAGACATCAAATGAAGTGCTCTGCACATATTCACAAAATAGCATCCTACAAAGAGCCAGCAATGCCAATACATATGCACTTTTGGGGAAAGATCAGGCACAACTACTTATCAATTCAGATTGACAGCAGCCCTGCCAAAATGTCAATACAGTCTTTCCACCATGAAAACAAACAGCAGAATAAAAAATCTGTCCACAATGAAAACAAACAGCAGTTACAGCAGCATGAAGGATACTGTGCACTCACGCACGAGACAGAAAGTCTGCCATGACATTCTGAGTGCCAGGTAATGGCTCAATGTCAAACTTGAACTCCTGTAATGACAAAGCCCATCTCAACAGCCTGCTATTTTTGGTCTTGGACGACTGCAAAAACGTCAATGGCCTGTGGTCGGTTTGTAACCTAAACTGTCTTCCAGTCAGGAATCTGGCAAATTTCTCACAAGCCCAAACAATGGCAAAATACTCCCTCTCAATTGTTGAATATTTGACTTGTGTGTTAGAGAACTTTTTACTTGCATATTGGACAGGGTGTAACAATCCATTCTTTTCCTGCAACAGTACAGCTCCCATGCCTTTGGAGCTGGCATCAGTTCTCAAAACAAAATCCTCTGAAAGAGAGGGCAAAAGCAACACAGGAAATGAATTGAGGATGTTTTGAACACATTCCAGCGCTTTCTGGCACTCATCTGACCAGACGATACTTTTGTTTTTTGTTCCTTTTGTCAAGTCACTCAAAGGGGCTGTCAAGGACGCAAAGTGCGGCACATATCTTCTGTAATAGGACAACAATCCAATGAGTGATCTGATCTGTTTCTTTGTACTGGGTCTCTTCAAGGCCAAGATCTTTTCTACTTTCTTTTCCTCTGGTGTCATTTTCCCAACAGAAATGACATGACCCAAAAACTCAAGAGTCTGGAATCCAGCACGAATTTTGGACGGTCTAGCCGTCAGACCAAAATTCCGGAGTTTACAAAAAACAGCTCTCAAGTTTTCCTCCAGATCATTCCATGACTTTGCAGCAAGCAAAATGTCATCAAAAAAACTTACTGCTCCACACTCATGAAGTTTTAGTGCGCGCATCATTCTGGCAAAAGAAGCTGGGGCGTTTTGTAAACCAAATGGCATCTTCGTCCATTGAAACAGTCCAAAAGGTGTCTGAAAAGCCGTTTTTTCCTTGTCTGCTTCAGCCATCGGGATTTGCCAATATCCTTTAGTCAAATCTATTTTGACAAAATATTTTCCTTCTGAGAGTTGACAAAGAAGTTCCTCAATGTCTGGGATAGGTTCTGCATCAAACACAGTGATTTTGTTTAACTTCCTGTAATCGATGCAAAACCGCACCGAGCCATCAGGTTTGTCCACCAAAACAACTGGTGAGCTGTATGGTGACGAGGACGGTTCAATAACTTTCAACCCGAGCATGACTTGAATCTCTCTTTCGACAACCTGTTTTTTCGCAAATGGGAGGGGGTATGGTTTGACTCGGACTGGGTTTTCCGTACTCAAGTGAATAGTATGGGGTTCAATTGCTGTCACTGTCCCTGGGGTATCAGTCAGAACATCCTGAAAGTCCTTCAAAATACCTTCCAATTGTTCTTTCTGAATCAAAGACAAATCATCACACACAATGACATCACGATAAGTTTCCCCCTTGACAGAAAGAGTGGGCAGAGGTACAGTATCATCTATACTGGTAGACGTTAACAATCCCACATTTGTTGTTTGCACAGTCTTTGCTCTGTCTCTGTATGTAACATCAGGTACAAAATCAGAATCAATGATTTCTGTAACAGCCACATCCGTTTCAGACACTGGACACATGCATTCAATTGACTCATTAATGGCAACATTTGTACGTTCAACATACTTTTTTAGCATGTTTACATGGAACACCTTGTCAGTATTCGCCATTTTCACTTTGTAGTTCACTCCAGAAAGTTTTTCAATGACATCAAAAGGACCTTTCCACATGACACGAAGTTTGTTGTGCTCGTCTGTCAACAGGACAAGTACCTTGTCACCTACACTGAATGAACGTGCCTTTGCTTTCCTGTCAGCTAAGTCCTTATACAAATCAGTTTTCCTGTCAGCTGACTGTTGGGCAAGTTCACATGCGTCTTTTATTCGGTTATGTAGGTCATAGACGTATTGGTAAACGTTCTTGTCTTCAGGTATGTCTGTCTTGTTCGTCCACTGTGTGACTAACAGATCCAAAGGACCCCGTGGTGAATGTCCAAAAAGCAGTTCAAAAGGCGAAAACCCCAAAGTTTCGTTCGGCAGTTCCCTGTATGCAAAGAGCAATGCAGGTATAAAACGATCCCATTCTTGAGGCTCCCGCCTTGTGACTTTTCTCAACATGGACTTTAATGTTCCATTAAATCTTTCAACCATTCCATTGGACTGGGGATGGTATGGCGTGGTTGAAACAGAAGAGATCGACAGCAGTCTGTATATTTCCTTCATGAGGTCTGAAATGAACTGTGTCCCGCAATCTGACAGAATTTCCTCGGGAAGTCCTACTCTGGAAAAAATAGACAGCAGTGCCTCAGCGACAGATACGGTATCGATTTTCTTCAGGGGAATTGCTTCGGGAAATCTTGTCGCCGTGTCGACCAAAGTGAGGATATACCGATTTCCCGAGGAAGATGGTGGGAAAGGGCCGACAAGGTCAATGGCCACCTTCCGAAAGGGAACCGAAATTAGGGGCATTTTGTGCAAAGGTGCACATGGGACGCGACCTTTTTGAGTTGTTTTCTGGCAAATGTCACAAGAGCGACAATACTGTGTGACTTCTCTTGTGACCCCTGGCCAAAAAAATGAATCCAGAACTCTTTTTAACGTTCGCTTGATACCACAATGACCTGCGAATAATGCATCATGGGCCGTATGTAATACCGTTTCCCTCAGTGGTTTGGGAACCACAATCTGTTTGTCTTGTCCTGGTACATGCCTGTAGAGGATGTCAGAGTCCAGTATGTACGTCGGCTTGTCCGTTGGTTTGTCAGAGACACTCTGCTTTGCAGTAGACAGTACAGTCGTCAATGTCTCGTCGCTTCTCTGCATGGTCTTCAAAACATCTGGCGTAACTTTTAGTTCATCCAGTTTTGAAACCTTGAGTGGTTTTGTTGGTTTTCCCTGCTCTACGACTTTTGATCTTGTACTGATGAGACAAGGAACGAAAGATCCTCTGGCACCACCATGTACTGTCGCAACACCTGGTAGATTTCCCAAAATCAAATCGCAAACTGGATTCTCAATAACACAGGCGGTAAGTGACCCGGAGTAGTATGGTGTATCAACGGAAATTTTTGCAAGTGGAAAAGTTTCAATTTTTCCACCAAACGATCTGCATTTCTGAACACTGTCAAGATATTGGTTTGGTAGAACAAAACATTTCCTTACACCAGCTGTGGTGCAACCTGTATCTCGCAAAACAGAACCTTGTAAACCATTAATGGCACAATCCTCCAAAAGAAGACCATCAATGGACTGATCTGGTGCCAAAACAAGACCTTCTTCACATGTAGTGGAAACAAATCCAGTCTTTGCTCCACTGCCTTTGAAAGGACAGTCCCGTTTCAAATGGAATTTGCACTCACAAAAGTGGCAACGCATGGTTTGGTTGGCGGACAACTGGTTACCATTAGTCTGTGAACCTCGACCTTGCCCACGAACTGGACCAAAGGGTCTTCGCGGTTGTTGTTTACCACGCCCTCGGAAAGGAAAAAGTCTTTCCGGTGGTGAGTATTCATACTGACGGAAATCGCCAGAACCGACATGGCCTTGACCACGGAAAGGTCGTTGTCTGTTGCCAAAAGACGTGTAAGAGTGCGGACCTTGGAATGAAGCGCGATTTCCTCTTCTAAAGTTTCCTTGTCCAGAATGTATCTGAAATGCCGCGTGAGACTCGAAAAGGGACGAATGTTCCTTGCGGGCAACACCTTTATCCGGATGAGCAATACAGTACTGATCCGCCATCTGACACATTTCGTCAACGCTTTCGAACTGTCTTTCCTTAAGAAAAGTGGCCAAATCTTTACTGACGCTTTGAAAAAGTTGCTCTCGAAGTAGCAAATCTCGCAGTGATTCGAAAGTCTTACTCGTCTTTGTTAGCTCTATCCATCTATCTAAACAGTGACTCATTCTTATCAAAAAAAGACGGAAAGGATTCCCCCTTGTCAGGACGAATAGATCGGAAACGCCCACGAAAACGGTCAGCTGAACACTGAAACTTCTTTAAGAGTTCTTCTTTTAACTGGTCCCAAGTCAACCCTTCCTTAGCCGCAAGTGTGTGGTATAGTGCCAAAGCACTTCCCTTAAACAGCGACGCGATAAACAACGTCCATTTCTCCTTCGGCCAACCACAAGAAGTAGCGTGGTTCTCGAACCGAAAAAGAAAACTGTCAATATCGTCGGTTTTTTCTTCGAACGGCGGCAACTTCGGAATGTATGTTGACTTCGGATGAAATGTACTCGCGGAACCGACCGATGGAGGTGGTGGAGGCTCTCTCGATGCCTGTAATCTTTTAATTTCTGCATCAGTCTCTAATTCAAGTTGTCTCAGTTTAAACTGCCGTTCCTTATCCTTATCCTCTAACTCTAATCTTTTTTTATTTTCTTCCATCTCTTTCTGTAGTTTTTTCTCTTCAAACTCTAATCTTTTTAGAGCTTCTTGTCGTTCTTTATCTTTTTCTTGTCGTTCTTTATCCTTTTCTTCTAGTTGTCTGTTTTTCCTGTCTCTCTATCTCTCTGTCTGCCCTATCCAGACATTGTTGGACATAGTTTGCTAATTTATCACCTTCAAAGCCTAAACGCTCGGCCTGTCGTACATATTCATCAAAATTTTCCATCATGAATAGTTACCACAAAGAAACAAGAAACAATGACTAAATATGATTAAAATAAGGCGATATGTGATGTTATATACGTTTTCAAAAAAAACAACTTTTGTTACAGTATGTACAAATAAAGAATTTAAATGCCGGTATAAACAGAAAAATAATAAAGGCTTACAAAAGAAAAGCACTAATAAGAATTGACAATGTGGTCTTTCCAAAAGAGATTTTCACCAATATTCTTTCCGAAAGGGAACAAAACAGCTAAGAAAATGAAATGCAATACTAATAACTCTTTTTTCCAGTGAAAAGAAAACAGACAAAATATAAATTTTTTTCCCGGAAATAAATTCTTTATAATGTTTATGTTCTTAACTGTTCTTACTGTACTTGTTACTTTCTTACTTAGTTTCTTGGTAAAACAATAGATGAGTTCACAAAACAAATGAATCGCCTTAAACAATAAGTGAATACAAAATTACAAAACAAATGAATTAACGAACAATTAAAAAGAGGGGGAGAAAACGTCCACTAACGGAAATCCTACCTAAAAGATGACAATGATGAAAAGAAAACTAGATAGGCGCCTATGGAAGAGAAGGTTTGGAGATTTTTTTTGTAAAGGGGGTGAAAAGGAAATGAAAGAATAGACAGGTCCGGTATAGAAAGAGGAAATCAGAAAAAGCGAAAGAGGCCCTCAGACAGCACCCTAATGGCAACTGTCTCCCGTAAAGCTGGAGACGGGGAAGTATTCAAGTAATAATACACACAATATACTAACAACACAAAGCAATAAACAATTAATCTAATAAATATACAATCAGAAAAACACACAGACACACACAAAAAAAAAACCCCAAAAGATAATCAAGAAAACAAATTTTTATTAGGACTGAGCGGTAAACCACTCCACCACCTACACTAGTTGAGTGACGGAGGTGAAGTCGATCCCACACTCAGAGGGGTAAGGGGAAAAATCCAAATGAAACGAGAGGAAAGATAAAGAATTAGACAGTAATAAGAGAGGGAGGGACTAGTGACTCCCCAACGCCATGCCCCCCTGCTAAAACAGAGCAGGAAAGAGGTTGGGGCTATCAGTCCTGGGGAAGGGGACAAAACAAAATCTAAACTAGGGGAAGGACAACGACTCCTCAACGCCCTGCCCCCTTGCTGCCAGGTACGAGCAAGAGGAGGTTGAGGCTATCGGTCCTGAGGGGGAAAAAGGGTCAAAAGGAAATCCTACAAAAAAACAACCCTAACAGAGCAGAGCAATCAAAAGAAATCAACAACATTCGAACACACACACATACAGAAACAAATGAAAATAAAGACTACAAACAATAATGACAACAAACAATAATACACTTTCCTCCCTTAATTTTCCTTGGAGGGAGAATCTTATTTTTTTTTTATCTTTAGAGGGGTACAAAGAGCAATCTTTTTTTTTTTTTTTCCAGGAGGGGGTACAAACAGAAATCTTTTTTTTTTCGTGGAGGGGGTACAAAAAAAAACTTTGTCCTATGTTCTAAGTCCTAGTCTGGGTCACCACTGTCATACTGTGCATAAGTGCATGCACACACTCAGCTCAGCATTCACTCCGTGCACACGCACTCTCTCCCAATAACCAGAAGGCGCACTACAATAACTCTTCTTCTCCCCCTCCTCTCCGGGGAATAATTTACTAAACAATAATCAATTTTCCATCATATTCAACTCGTTTGTCTTCAAGGAATTATTTTTCATTCCTCCTCTCCAGTGGAGGTACAATCATTCCACAGATCCACTAGTTGGGACCAAATTTCACCTCCTTATACATAATACTTCACAAATATATCTTTTACCGGTTTCTCCTCCTCAGTGGAGAAACAATGTATATATTTTCAAAGAAAAATCAAAAGATGGCTTAAAATACAGTAGTATCAACTGAGTTCATCAGGGGGACAATTAAAAAAATCATTATGGGCCAACATGACAAATGCTTTCTTTTCTCACAACTGGTGCAGTCGTTGTCCTCTACAGCTCGATTCTCCAACCCTGGAGACGATTAGGTGCTGCCGCAGCACTGTAGCCCAAATATTTGTGCGACTGCCTAACTGGTGCTGCCACAGCACTGGGAAGGGCTGAAACACGAATGAAGTCCGTGTAAGTAATCTATTTCAAAATCTGAATAATCATAAATTCTTTTCCCTTTTTCCCTTTTCTTAACTTTTCTCTTTTTTCTCTCCCCATCTGTCTATACCTCACCTGGTAATGGTGAGTTGCAGGTGGAACTCGTTCTTCAAACAACCTGTCCGGTCAGTGTCCCCAAGCCATCTCCTTCCTATTCCTTATTTTTCCCTCCTGCGCTCTTTTTGAGTACACGTTCAGTGAGTACTCGTCTAACTCTACGCATTACCAGCCCATGGTTGCTGACCAATGGACAACGTCCGTCCATTCAACCAATGATCGCCCTACGTCTATAGCCACCAGCGACACCGACCACACCGGTCAGGCCATACAAATTATTGTTTCTTTTACCTTTTCTCTTCCCTACCTAGGGAAATGCTTTATAACAAATAAGGGCGTACGCGACGGAACGTCACATGTCGCCATGTGAGGCTACATCACATGACACCCCCACTACTTAATTGTTCAGCATTATATTGTTTGGTCAATCAGTGGGAGATTGCATCTGTTAGGAGATCCAAGTAAAGGTTGTTCTGCACAATTCTTAGCCACTGACAATGCTTGAGTTATTGAACAGCAGAGCTGACCACTCAGACTGTTCCATATCTTTTGATCTCCCTTGCATCCTTGAATGGATCCTCAAGCATAGGCTCAAAGATTGTCCCCTACATTTTATACTGTTTGCATAATGCTTTTAGTTTTTCAGCAACTTTTTTCCTCTCCGCACTTTCGTTTTATTCCATTACTATCCTTCGCTGGCTGCTCTGGGGGTGCTGTTGGATTCTTTTTTGAACCCTTGGTGGTGAGAACACCACAGAATTATGGACTGTGGTGTGTCTCTATTTGACACCAGGAGCGCAGCTGACCCTACACCCACGGCAATGGACTCCAGACCTCAATTTCAGTACCACAGAGCTGACTGGGACCGCTTCGCACAGTTACTTGCTACTGAATGCGACTCCAGCGACCCGAGAGACCTAGACATCAACATCTACCATGACAACATGAGAGCCATGATCCTTTGAGCAGCAGATGCCGCCATCCCAAAGAGGGTGCCAGGCATGGATGGACCACACCGGCACTCAGCAGTCTGGTGGAACGAAGAATGCACCAAAGCTACCAGCAAAAAACGACGCATTCTCTGTAAATTCCGGAAAGATCTCTCGGAGGACAATAAATCCGAACTGATCGAAGCCACCGACCAGTTCCAAGCCATCGCCGATGAAGCCAAAAGGGAACACTGGGAACGATTCTGCAAAGAAGAAATACGCGAACCCACAGATGGACCCAAAATATGGAAAAAGGTGCGACAGATGAGGAAACAGAGACGTCGACCAGAGCGTCCCCTCCTCGTAGACGGCCAGCTTACAAAAAATACACAAGAAAAGGCCGAAGCACTTGCCAGCACATTCCCCAAGGCAAGCCAGTCATGCCATCTCCCTGCTGAAATGCTCCTACGCAGACGGGAGGCAGAAACCAACTTCACCATACCAGCACCGGACAACTCTGGCGCCATTAACAGCAGCCTAACCCTGGAAGAAGTGAAGATGGCAATCACCAGCCTCGGTTCAGCCAGCAAAGCCACAGGAGAAGATCCCATCTCCTACCACATGATTAAACGGTTCCCAGAGCCCATGGTGCGAGTACTACACTCCTTCTACCAATTCTGCTGGGACTCTGGAAACATCCCGAAGGCCTGGAAGACAGCCATTGTTGTAGCAATTCCCAAGAATGGCAAACCAGCCCACCTTCCCTCCAGCTACCGACCTATCGCCTTAACGCCCCACCTCGGAAAAATCTATGAGAGGGTGCTGAAGAACAGACTGGAACACCATCTGGAGACACACAATATCCTACCTCTTTGCCAGGCTGGCTTCAGAAAAGGACGCAACTGTATGGAGCACGTTGTCCAACTCCTTGAAGATGCCAAACGCTGGACCCTGCCAAACAAATCCAGAACAACTGTCGCTACCTTCTTTGATATCAAGAAGGCCTTCGACACTGTCTGGCATTCCAAACTTCTCGACAAGATCGGCGCCCTTGGCATTTCAGGCCGGATGCACCAGTTCATTTCAACCTTCCTGGACTCCAGAGAAATGGCAGTGAAAGTGGGACCATCCATATCCCTGATGCACACCCTAGACATGGGCGTGCCACAGGGCAGTGTGATAGCACCAACCCTCTTCAGTATCATGCTGCATGATATCAAGAAGTCCCTCAGACCAAGACCAAATCAGCCAGCGCTTTCCCTATATGCCGACGATTTGGCCATCTGGTCGAACATGATGGAGACACACAGAGTAAGCCAAATGAGACAGTACCAAAAGGACATAGACAACATCCAGTCCTACATGAAAGACAATGGCTTCGAACTGTCGGCTGAGAAGACAGTTCTAATGGCCTTCACAAAATACAGGAGGAACCTGGATAACTACCACATAAGAGTAGCTGACCAGCTCATATTTCCCAGCAAGGAAGCCAAGTTCCTGGGCGTGACCATCACTCCCAACTTCACCTGGGAGAAGCATATCAGGAGCTCACCACCGAGGCCACTAGAGCAGTGGGACTCATAAAATCGCTAAAGCAAGAACCCTGGGCTACACCAGAGAGCCTGATCCACCTGACAGGAGCCCTGGTGCGATCAAGACTAACCTATGGCCATGAAGCATTCTTCACTGCACCAAAAACCTCATGGCAAAAACTCGAACGAGTGGAACTGGCAGCACTCAAGCATGCTTTTGGCATCAGCCGATTCGCCATCAACGACCTTGTTTACCAGGAAGCAGGATGGCTTCCCCTCAAAGACGAATGTCGTCGCAGAAACGCGAACTTTGAAGCCCGTGTCTCAGCGGTAGGCACCACTGTAAAAGCCACCCTCCAGGACAACCCAAGCACACGGTACGCCGCCTACAGGCACTCCATCAAAGAAAGGAAGGCAGACCTCCACAGACGGACATCGCCCTTCAGTGACCAGACCAAAGAAATCTGGGCAAGGGCCAACACCGGACCACATGACATGGAACCAACTCCTACACATCCCCTACCACCATGGGAACTGAAGAAACCACAAATCATCCATCAATATGGAGGGACCACGCCCAAGAAAGACAACCCACTCTACTTGTCAACACTGGCAAAGGAAAAAATCGGAGTAGAATATGACCATCACCTAAAAATCTACACTGATGGCTCAGTGTTAGAAAACGGCGAGGCAGGATGCGCTCTGATTATCCCAGAACTCAAAACCACCAAGCAGTACCAACTACCCAAAGGGATCAGCATTTTTACTGCTGAACTCTACGCCATTTTAAAGGCCTGCGTTACCGTCAATGACATGCCACGACCTCCCCCCGCTGTGATCATCCTAACAGACTCCAAGTCCTCACTGCAAAGCTTGTCGACAGGGAGGATGAAGAATCGACGGGAGCTCCAAGCCGAAATCCTGTTCCTGGCTCACCAAATTATCTGTAAAGGAACAGACCTTACCCTGATGTGGCTGCCCTCCCATACAGGAATCAAGGGCAACGACATGGCAGACAGTGCCGCCAAAATCGCCACAAGAACTGGCCACCAAGTCAACCTACGACTATCTCTGGCTGAAGTTACCAGCAAAGCCCGACAAGCTGCCTTCGACATCAGGAACGACGCCATGAAGGCCCAATGTGCCGAGCGAGGATGGGTGTTCATCCCCATGCAAAGAAAAACTCCACAACTCCGACCTCAGCGAGGACTCCAGCAAATCCTCCGACGGATCAGGACAGGATACCACAGATGTGTTCTCCTGGGCTTGACCTGCCAATGCGGGTCAGAGGCCTCTCTCCAACACGCCCTGAGTGACTGCACCAACCTCCCCATTGCCATGACCGCCATCCAAGACTACAGACGAACACACCAACTACAGGTGCACGAATTTCTACTGCCGCACCCAACCCTAGGGACTCAACCCATGAGGATGCTCGCCAATGCCCTGACGTCCTCTGGACTTGACAATTGGTTCTAACCCGCCCCAGAAGAAGAAGAAATGAACATCTACAACTACAACGAATGGAGACAACTTTAACGACTACCACCGTCGAATAACAACAATGACCAACCGCACCACGAACATCTCTTAAATCCAATGACACCAAAGACTACCGTGAATGAAAGACATGTCCCTAAAAGCTTTCGCTATGAGGACGTAAATCTCAACTATTTTCAGACACAATCAGCAGTGTCTCCCTGATGAACCCGATCCAGCGGACGAAAGGCCTAGAAGCAGGCAATACAAATAGATCTGCCTTCGAGAGGGTTTACAATGGTTCCCTCATGCAACTAGTGAAGGTTTTCACGTTATTTATAATATATTTCCCCCCATTTTCTTCATCTTCATTTTTTTTAAATTTTTTGTTTTAAAGTTCAAATCTTTGCCAAGTCATTACTATAATGACTGAAGAATCGTTAACCTACACTTGTTTTCCTCCACTACTTAATTGTTCAGCATATTATAATATATATATATTATAATTCGGAGAGACAGACAGATAGACAGAGAGAGAGAGAGAGAGAGAGAGAGAGAGAGAGAGAGAGAGAGAGAGAGAAGAGAGAGAGGCGATGTAAAGCATAACCTGGTTTTGTCCCAGATATGCACATGTCTACCAATGGTCAGATGACAGCATGTGCTTCTTTCCAATCACCAACAAAGCCAGCACCTTAGTAAAACCTGGGAATATCAGACGTCGAAGACATGCGCCTGGGGGAGATCAATAATGAAACGAGTCAGCTTGTTATTTCTAGCGATGACTGTTCACAAAGGTACTCTGCAGCTTTCCCTCTGTGTGAGCTCCATCGCCCTGACCGCAGTTCTGTCTCCAGACCGAGCATGAAGAGCACAAGCCAGGCCAGTATACCCCTTGTAGAATGTCCTGGCGGGTATAAGACCCACCCCTTCCTCGCTTGTGACATTCAGGCTCAGTGCTTTGCCACCAGCAGCGAACAGTACGGAACACGACACAACTGGGGTATTCCGTCATCCTCTTTCTGCACGTGGAACGTGACGCCGCTCCCTCCCTCATTTGCATGTCTGCGAGGTGACCAGCGCGTGCCGTACAGTCTGGTGTGTGACCATCACCAGGACTGCCAGGACAGCAGTGATGAAGACTTCTGTCAGTTTCCGCTCTGCCCCTCTCTCACCAGTAGGCAGTGTCGTAACAAACAGGTGGGTTGTGACGTTTTGTGCTTGCTTTTATTGTCTGCTGTATCTGTCAGTTCTTTGGTGCTTGACTACCCGTTATCGTGTCTGTCTGTCGGTCTGTCCATCTGCCTCTCTGTGTGTGTGTGTGTGTGTGTGTGTGTGTGTGTGTGTGTGTGTGTGTGTGTGTGTCTCTCTCTCTCTCTCTCTCTCTCTCTCTCTCTGTCTCTCTCTCCCTTGAATGGTAATCAGGAACACTCATAGTCTAGTTAAAGAGCAAAAAAGTTCACGGGCCATTAGAAAATACCATAATTTATGCTAAAATCTGCATAATAGCGTTGGGTCTCCAGCACAGTTGTTTGAATTAAATGTTTAAACGAATCTCTTCTCTCTAGTGTTAAAAATAGTGCCCATATGACTCCCTTCCGGAATCGAGTGATGTGTCAATTCTTGATTTTTTTTTCTCTGCCGTTACTCTCAACTGTATCTAAACAAAATAAAAGACACGTGCAAACATGTATTTATGTAATGGAGAACATAAACTACTTCACCCATTCCCCTCTGGATTCCCGCCT
>CM065724.1:68649739-68682239 GCA_033310375.1 Conus canariensis
CCTCCTTACCTACTAGCTGGACCTAACTGACAAGGTGGCGTTTGATACGCTAGCTGCCAAGCTCCCGACCAGACTCCTCAGTAATGGACCGTAATGCATTATATAAACAAAGAGTAACATCAGACGAAGACAGTCCTCGCATTTGGAAAAAAGGAAGACGGAACAGACAAAGAGCAACTATCGTAGTCAGCCACTTTGATTTTCAGTTTTCTGCTGATTCCAATGACACGTTGGTAGACATCAAACAAGAGATTGGCCAACGCTCTTTTCGTCCGTGCGATGTAGAACTGAGCGTTGTCCCGCCTGGGTAGACCACAGAACCCCGAATTGTTGTGATTGGAGCAGCTTTCTGAGTGGTCGATTCTCCTGTCACAGTCCTCAAGTCCTCCTCTTCATTTTTGCCTTTCCCTTCGAAAAGCGATAAGGGCAAATGCAGCACCATTAAGGTTGTTGACCGTTTGATTGGCAAGCATTAACATTCGTTGAAATATTCAATACAGTATTAAGATAAAGGGCTCTAAATACATTTTGGTTGTTTTCTCACTAATAGTACATGCTCTTAGGGCCAACATGTGAATGAAGCGTGATTCCATGAGCACATGTTGTACATAAAAGGTTTGTCCACAGTGCATCGCTAAGGATAAGATGTGTGACGGCACATTACATTGCTTCGATAGAAGTGACGAAGAGATATGTGAATATCTTAAATACCAGCGATCATTCGACAAAGCCATCTTTACTTACTGGCGACAAATCGTGGAATTTGTTTCATTAAATCAGACTATGTTGGTAGACCATCATCACATCAAATCAGGGACGCACTTTGTTTGTCCTAACACACAATTAATCTTGCCTGTATACTTTCTCTGCAATGGAGTGTTCGACTGTCCTGGGCACGAAGATGAGGATGAATGTAATACTTATTTTTGTACTGGTTATTACCGTTGTCAAGGTTCCAAAGTCTGTGTGCATGTTAATGACATGTGTGATGGCACACCCCAATGTCCGCAGTTTGACGACGAAGTGTTCTGCCATCTTCATTGCCCACTAATCAACTGCACGTGCTACGGGCACGCTTTCACTTGTACATCCCCCTTTGATGCACAGCTGTTTCCCCAGCTTCGTTACCTCAATGCTGCAGGCAGTGGAATGACACCTGACATGTTGATCAACAACACACTCCTGGTCCACCTCAGTTTGGCCAGTTGTGGTCTGACAACTTTGGGGAACCTCAGTCTGCCCAATTTACGGAGCCTGGACGTCAGCAGCAACCAAATAGAAACAATCAGATTGTCAGATTTGACAGAGTTACGTCTGTCTGCATTATTTTGTGCTAACAATCCCCTGTCGCCATCACTTCTTTCCCACAGCCCTAACGTGTCCATATCCTTTCCAGCTCTCAATATCTTAGACCTATCATTGGTTCTTATCAATGAATTTGAACCATGTAGCTTGTCTCCATTTCCTTACTTGCATCATTTGAATCTCTCTTATTCTGGCATTGACTACGTGTCTCATGACTGTCGCTTTCATCGAATGTTGAAAACAGTCGATTTTAGAGGTTGTCCAATGTCGCATTTTCCGAAATCGCTTTTAAAAGCTTCAGAAATCTTACAGCAAGTATGGAGCGACACATACAGAGTGTGTTGTGAATCAGTTCTACCTGTGACATTTAACAGTAAAAACTGCTTTGCTCCTCGTGACAAGCTGTCGACGTGTCATTCACTGCTTGGCCATAGTGCTTATTTTCATGCCGTATCTATCTATGCTGCACTAACCACATTAGGCAACATAGTCAGTTTTGTGTTCCGTACGGTTCTGAAAAAGTCATCTAAACTAGCTGGTTACAGCGTGGTCGTGACTCACCTGTCCGTGTCAGACTTCATTTCTGGGCTTCACCTGGTGATCATCCTGACAGCAGACAGCTTGTATCGTGGTCATTACGTGTGGGAGGACACAACCTGGAGACACAGCGTAGGTTGTCAGCTGGCTGGTGTGTTCTCCACTCTGTCTCGTCAGGTGTCCACGTTCTTCATGGTCCTTCTGACGCTAGACAGGGCCTTGGTTCTCCACTGTCCAGGAATCAACAGGACACTGTCCTCACCGGTGATGCATCTGATGTGTGCTGTGGCCTGGACTCTGGGCCTGCTGCTGGCAGTGGTGCCGTGGATTTCTCCTACATCCGTGTCAGCCAGCTACTCTGGGCTAGGGATCTGCACACTGCTGCCAGACAGGGACGATGCCTTTTCTTCCTTCTACATCACTGGAATAGATGGTGTAATGCACTTGACCCTCTTCTTTCTGGTGGGAGCTGGACAGTGTTTCGTGTACATACAAGTCAAAACCAACCCATACCTTTTTGTGGAATGCAGTTCAGTTTCTACAGAACTGGATATCTCCAGACGGTTCCTGCTGATGTGTGTCATCAACATGTCATGCCGAGTGGTCATAAGTCTGGTCCATCTGATGACCACGTGGGGTCTGCACGTGTCTGATGACCTCGCTGTGGGCATGATCTTGTTCCTGATGCCCCTGACATCTCTGCTGAACCCCTATCTGTATGCCAGAGCCATTGCTGTGGAACGGCAAAGAGCTGTCTGCCGCCAGCGACTATTACAGCGGCTGACACGTTTGAACAACAAAAAGATCGAGATTTCCTAAGAACCTTTTATATACATCAGTTTTGCCTTTATTTAAATAACATTGATTTTGTAAATGATATAAAATGCTATTGAGTATTATGAGCTGTTTATTTCAACTCATGAAATTACACGGACGAATAAAGACTTTTTTTTTAAATAAGGGAAAGTGGGTTGAAGTAGGACTCTGAGTCAATTTTCAACCAAAGCCAAAGCAGAGAGAATTTTTACTAATGACAAGTGTTACTATGGAAACAAGCCATAAAACCCGTCCCTTTTCATTCCAACGTTGAACACAGTCATCCAAAGGATTTGCAACCAACTTACAAATAATGTTACGTCTCCTGTTATGGATAAAGTAAGGAAGCATGCCAATATGTGAATTAATGAATGTATGAGAATACACGAAACAAAATGACACACACACACGCACACGCACGCACGCACGTATGCACGCACGCACGCACGCACGCACGCACACACACACACACACACACACACTCACACACACACCACACACACACACACACACACCACACACACACACACACACACACACACACACGCACACACACAGATACACAGTAATAATGTAATAGCCAAAGCAAAACGGCTATACTGGAATTCATTTTGTATAAAGGAAGTTACAGATGATAAGGACTTTAATAAGGTTTGGAACAAAGTGAAATGCATGAAAAAAGGAATTAGACTCCCAAGCTATCCAATAGAATCTAATGAGAATAAATTTCCTTCTGATGGAGAAAAGGCGCAAATTTTTGTGGATATATTTTCTAGGAATAGTAGTTCAGAAGGCTTGTCCTCAAATTGTAAAATGTATAGAGAAAAAGAACAATCACAGTCTTTCTATTCAGACCCTATTCCTGATAATGATATCCCTATTAATGCTCCAATAACAATCAGAGAGTTGAAAAGTGCAATATCTGATATCAGCAACAAAAAATGCTCTGCTGGTCTTGACATAGTGAGTAATGAAATTGTAAAACATCTCCCTGACAACTGCATTGTTTTCCTGCATCATATAATTCAGAATTGCTCAAATATGGAAAGATTCAATAGTTGTTCCAATTTTAAAACCTGGAAAAACTATGAATGACAAAAATAGTTACCGCCCTATAGCCCTCACTTCCCATTGTGGGAAACTTGTAGAAAGAATCGTCTTAAATAGGCTCACACACTTTTGTGAAAAGAACAATGTAATACCAATTAATCAAGCTGGATTTATGAAAGGAAGATCTACAGTTGAGCACTTGGTTAAATTATCTACTCAAATAAACCGTTAGTTTGCACGTAGGAAAAGTATACTCGCTACTTTTTTATGTTAAAAAAGCCTATGACCAAGCCTGGCACAAGCGCTTGTTATACAAACTGAAACTGATTGGATTGTCAGGAAACATATACAATTATATTAAATCATTTTTAGATAATAGAACAATGTTAGCCAGAGTAGGAGGTACACACTCAACACTCAGAAAACTAGACATGGGAATCCCGCAAGGTTCAGTAATAGCGCCTATTCTTTTTAATATTCTTATACAAGATCTCCCGAAAGCAGTATCCAAAAATGTCGTTCTAGTGCAATACGCAGATGATATCTGCATGTGGATGGAAGTAACTCTGAAAAAGTCAACTCCACAAAGAGCACAGAATTATGTTAGAAGACTATATCAAAGAGATCTAGACAGCATAGGCAACTATATGACAGAAAATGGTCTGTCTTTGTCCACTGAAAAAACAAATATGATGTTGTTTAATGCAGGAAGCAATCCAGAAAATATACCAGTCTTCAAACTTCTAGGTGAACCTTTAGAATATAAACAAAGTGTTAAATTTTTAGGAGTTTTCTTTACACCAAAATTATCTTGGAATATTCATTTTGAATATATATTAACAAAAGCTAGGAAAAGTTTGAATTTATTAAAGATTATAAGCAGACTACCCTGGGGAATGGATTCAAAAACTTTACTTCATCTCTCTATAGCTCTTGTTAGATCAAAACTTACTTATGGTCAAGAAGTGTATTTTAGTGCTCCAAAATGTTTTCTGAAAAAGTTACCAAGTTTGGATTGCAAAGCCATTAAACTTGCTCTTGGTATCCCAATTCATGCCTCAAATGCAAAAACATATAGAGAAGCTGGAATTTTGCCCCTTGATGATTATCGTGAACTAGCAGCATCAAAATTTGTCATAAAATCAAGTGTTCATGATAATTACATTCAAGAAGACTTAAAACTTAGATCGAACACAGACTTTCCAAAAAGGGCAATTATGATTACATCGCAAGAAACAATAGGTACATATACTTCTGATTTGATTGAATGTTCAAAATTGATATTAAAGATGTGGCTAAAAAACCGTCTTCGCCATTTATTCCATCATGGGAGATACCAAAACCTTTTCTTGATATTGGTTACATTGACATCAAAAAGGGGGAAAATATTAATATCATCACTAATTTAGCAAAATCACATGTATACGAAAAATATCAAAATCATCTTCAGGTGTTTACTGATGGTTCTGTTTTAGATGATGGAAATGCTGGTGCAGCATTTGTTATTCCTTCGCTTAAAACTCAAAGATCGTTCTTTCTGGGTAGTTATTTGTCTATATTCACAGCTGAATTAGTAGCTATTATGCTAGCAATGGAATTTCTAACAGATCTTTCCAGTAATATTGTTCAGATAGTTTTTTTTTGTAGACTCAAAATCAGTCTTACTTGCCCTTGATTCATCAAATATATCGACACGACTCGACCTTGTGTTCGAAATTAAAGATCTCTTATACTGGCTGGCGTCGAAAAGCACTATCATAGAATTTTGCTGGATTCCTTCGCATACTGGTATACTTGGGAATGAACTGGCTGATAGGGCTGCGAAAAAAGGTGCTAAAAAAGCAGGGTCATCTTCCGAGCTGAAAATAAAACCATCAGTCGTAGAATGTTATCGTATCCTTGAATCAAACTGCACGGAAGAGAGCTCAAATAAATGTTGATATTTCATCCAAACAGTGGGAAGCTTTTCCAATAGACCTTGTTCTAAGAAAAATGTCTGATCATCCAGTTTACTATTCCAGACAAATATATTCCCTTATAATTCGGTTAAAGCTAAATGCTTTAAAAACAAAGTTTAGTAAAAATGCTAATTGTATTTGTGGTAAAGAAATAACATTGAGCCATATTTTATTTGATTGTAGCAAGTTAACTACTTTCTTACCAACATCATTAAAATCTGATAATTTTTCTGAAAAAACTTACAAGATATACTTTCGGACCACTTTCTGCTGATTGAAATTGCTGAACACTTATTTCATTGTCCGATTGGGGGTTTTCTTTAGATTGTTTTGTGTTAGTTCATAGTGCGTTATATGATGATGGCCTGCATTTTACTCCTTCACTCTAAAGTTTAGATAGTGAAGGATTTTTGTTTTATTGCTATATGTTAGATCTATATCTTCTGTTCATTTTACCCATTGATTGTTGTATTTAAGATTCCTTGGTTGTTTTTTTTTTAAATATACAGATACATACACATATACACTCACATACAAAGGCATACATACACGCTTATATAACATGTAGGATTATTCAATTAATCATTCATTCCTTCAGTCATTCTCTTCATTCATTCACGTCTAATATCACTCAAAGTGAACAGACGTTAAACAGAAGAACGAACGAACGCACACACACACACACACGCACACACACACACACACACACACACACACACACACACACACACACACACACACACACACACACAGAGTCAGGTATGAATATTTATTCCCAAAACGTATGGCAGAAGTAGCCTAGGTTCATATAAACGTGTACTATATCGGACCAATCGTGCAAGCAGAGAGTAGGCACGATTTGGATTGTACTGTGGGGATCACATGGATTAGAGCTGTCCCACAATGGCCTCCACAGCCAGGGGAAGGTACCAGGCCAGACGGTCACGGCGATTTGAAAACAACGACAGTGTTGAGACTGTCGATGTGTTGGCGTTGATGACAGCACTGAATGCACGTGCCAGAAACGTGTGTTTGGTAGGCGGAAATAGCCAGGACACACACGGGCCCATCAAGTTAAGCCAACAACAATGCCAATACAGTCTCACCATCATCAGCAGCTTCATCATCGTCGTCAACGTCGTCGTCGTCCTCGTTGTCGTCGTCATCGTTGTCGTCAGTTGAGGAAGCCGTTCTTCTGTCAATACTATGAGAGTCACCATTACTATGATTGTTATAATGAAAACTACTATTACTGCTGCTGCTGCTGCTCCTTTTTCCTCCTCCTTCTCCTCCTTCAGCTGCAACAACAACAAGAGAACAACAACAACAACAATAACATCAAACCACCACCATCACCACCAACTACAACAACAACAAAACAACTTCAACAACAACAACAACAACAACAACAACAACAACTACTACTACTACTACTACTACTGTTGCGACTACCACCAAAATGAGTACTGCTGCTGGACATCATTATTTTGTTTAGTGAACAATCTAGGCACCTTATAACGTTTACAAAAGTACAGTAATACCTGTCCATACATACCTACTCCATTTATAATCATGGAAGCCTTTTTATGTATCCCGTGTTGAGGAAGGGGTGTGTGTTTAAAACTGACTTGATTTCAGTGTGAGAATCAGTGTCTGAGAGACACTAATAGTTTGTTTCCTGGAGCTTGTGAATGGATACAAGCATAGTCAGGTATAACAGAAACTAGACTCTATTTCCTACATGGCCACCGCCGACACCATCACCATCACCATCGGGAGACATAACAACCATCGTTAAAACTAGTAGATACAAGCATTAGATGTACACCTTCAGTCTCATCACGAGACAGGGATCAGTCAGACCCGATCCTACGTCCACACACACACACACACACACACACACACATACACACACACACATACGCACACACGCACACACAGACACACACAGACACACACAGACACACACACACACACACACACACACACACACACACAACACACACACACACACACACACAACATTAACCTACGGCGACAATCTTTCTTACAGAGGTAATCAGTATGTAACCTGTCAGCAGGAAATAGCACCTGGCACCCTCGGGTGACATTTTACACTGGGGGAGACATTTTATACCTTTTATACGGGGGATGACATTTAATACCGGGGGTGACATTTTGTACCGGTGGTGACATTTTGTACCGGGGGTGACATCTTATGCCGGCGGTGACATTTTGTACCGCAACATCAGTATAACATGTCGCACGGTGACATTCTGAACCACAACAGACCTGCTGTCAGACAGATTTTAAGTCCAACCTGGATTTTGAAAAGGGTTTCCATTGCCATCGCTCCTCTTCCTCCTGTTTGTCGACTGGATAATGAAGACCTAGTGAACAGACAGGAGGAACGATGGGAAAAGCTGGACAACCTGGTGACAGCTGGAAGATGTCGACTTTGCTGAGGAATTGCCACTCCCTTCACACAAATGCCAACAGATGTATGAGGAGCACGCCACCTCGACAATACAAGTACAAACAAACATCAACAATACAAAATGAAACAAGCAAACCCTCAGTATCGACTGGACTACCGCATATATATTCTTTAAAAACACATTTGTTAGGTCATGGAATGAAGAATTCGTTAGAGGTGAGGTGTCAGCTTGCCAGGGAGATGGAGAGAATCTGCGTATGACTGGATGCCATTATCTTTGTAAAATAGTTTTAATGAAATGGGGACCACATTTACGAAATAAATGAAGACAAATAAAGAGATATATACAACACTCTTTTCTAGGCTGATAAACTAGGATCAAACAGAATTAATCACGAGCAGATGAAATGAAAACAATATATATATATATATATATATTGAATTATAAAAAAAGCTTCCCCTTATGTCTTAGATTGGAGAAACAGGGTGAGATAAGCATTCATATCTGCGGTGGTAGATACTTCTGCCTAACTAACAGTATGTGCTCGAGTGGGTGAATGGGGAATAATAACTGCTTCTCAAAATGAGCCTTCAGTAAGCTTATAGTCTCCAAGGGGGAGACAATCTCCAAAGGGGAGGAAACTCACAAACATATAACTCCTGGTCAGATACCAGTATTTCGAAACATGATTGTTTCTCCTCGGTGACCTCGGAAAGTGGTAACTTGACTCCTCTGCCTTTTAGGTTTTAAGCAGAATGCTATGCCAGAAAAAGGCTGGTGTGCAATACCATAGTATGTTTGTTGAACTTTAAAAAAACAAAACAACAACAACCAAAGATGCCACCAAAGAATTTTTGAAAATTCAACAAACATACTATGGTATTGCACACCAACCTTTTTCTGGCATGGCATTCTGCTTTTTACATTGAACTCCAATGAATATTTTAGAGCCATCAGAGATTTTTTTTCTATATCAAGAACAGATTCACCAAGGCCCCATAACTCAGAACATACTGAATAATTGAACCTGTGCATAAAAAGGTTTAATGAATATAATTAAAGACTTTTTAAAATTTTTTTATTAAGCATGTACATATTTTTCAACTGAAATTGTAAGGCATGTTTTACACTAGTGCAAAGTCCTGACGAGCAGCTAAAAGGCGGAGTCAGATGATGAAATCAGTGCAAAGATATTTATAATAGCCACCGTTTGCCGTCCTAATCTGAAGTCGCAGTTACAGTATTTTAATTGGGCTTGGCGTCCAACAAAAATTTCTGGTAACAGAGCAACATAGTTAGCTAAGGACAAGATGGATCATTCAAGGATGAGATACTGTTGAACCATGTCGCCCCTTGTCAACGATTTCCGAGGCCAATTCATTCATAAAAAACAAACAAACAAACAACAATATAGGACTACAAGCATCAGCCAGTTTCACACCTTATGTACACGTAATACATAAGTCTGTGAGTTCGTTTTCAAATCTTGCTTTTGCTTTAATGTCAAACATAGTTGTTTAAAACACCGAAACAACTTCCTTTTGGTAACACCATTCTTTTGCAAATTGGGTCATAACGATTTCCCCTGAAATGGAGTTATACGTCTTCTCAGAATCACAGAATGATATAACTAATTCACGATCGAATGAAAACGGTTTTCGTTTAATTGCAAATAACGTAAAATGAATCCACTGTAGTAATTCTTTCTTAAGACCAGCCTGATATTCGCCTGTAATATGGTACTGTTCTACCTATACCTGTAACTTCTAATCTATTCTAGAACATAGAAAAATCACAATGCCACTCATCTAATTTTCGGCCACGTGGCCTTTTTCAAGAGAAAAAAACAAAAACAATCCAACTACGTGATGTCCATCTTTGGCAACTGGTCAGAGCAAAGAATTGACGTCATAAATATAATGCGCAAGTTCTGACATCATAATATGTGATGTCATCAACAAGGAAAGAAAAAAAAAAAAAAAAAGGGGAGGGGGGGTGTGTGTATGAAAGTTATGTGTGGGTGTGTGCGTGCGTGCGCGCGCGCGCGTGTGTGTGTATGGGGGGGGGGGGGGGGGGGGGGGAGGGGTGTAGTTATACTGTAACCAATGTACTTCAAAAACATAACAATACGCTCCATAAATCACAATGAAAATGAAACCATAGAATAATGTGACCATAGTCCTGTCTGTGACTGTGCATGGCATACAAGAACTGTCATATGAATATTATATATATATATATATATATATATATATATATATATACATATACATACATACATTTTCTGCCAATCATCAATGTTGTTCGTAGGTAAATCTGGATAGGGTTGTTACAAATTTGTCTTAACATTACATCCATTTGGCATCCTAGTATCTAATGCCCTTATCCATTTTTCTTCAGTAATAAGTCTGAAGCTTTTGCTTTCACCATAAGCTTTTGCCAACACTGCAACAGCAAGGTCTCCCACTGAATGCTGAAGGAAATGTCGCATTATTGGCTTTTCTTTTTGGAACTTGATGTCACGTCTGTGTTCCGCTATTCTTTCTTTCAATGAATGTCCGGTTTCACCAACATAAACTGTCTTATTACACCGTTTACACAACAGAGCATAGATCAAATTTCTATCTGCACATGTCACATTACTAATAACATTGTGTGAAGATTTCTGCTTTGTGTCCAACACTGTTGAAGTTACTAGTGAAGAACAGGTGTCACAATCACAAGTTTCTGTTTTTCCCTTCACTGCTCTTTCAGTTTTCTGGTGAACCAACGTATCACATAAATTTTTTATCCCGTCTGTATGCAGGCATCGGCAGTTTATGGAATACTTTACGCATGTATTCTGACTTATAGAGCGTATCACTATGTCTCTTTAGTACAGCTTGTACATCTGGCAATAATCTTGAAAATGTCAACACTAGTGGTACTCTTTCAGTGTTTTCTTTCTTCTTTTTCTGAAGAAGTTGGTTCCTGTCTGTGTTATCAACTGTTTTCAACTGACCTTCTATGAGTTTGCTACTATAGCCCGTTTGCGCAACTGATTCTTAAGTTCAGATCTGTGTTTTAGATAGTCCTCATCTTTTTCACAGATTCTTCTCAACCTAACACCCAAACCATATGCTAGAGATTTTTTTGTATGTGGGGGATGACAAGAATCCTGCCTGAGGTATAACTGTTTATCAGTATCTTTCTTGAATAGATCCGTGTAGACATGGCCATTCTCTAACTTAACCAGAGTGTCAAGGAATTCAATTTGTTCTCTACTCCATCGTAGAGTGATTTTTATGTTGGTATGTATGGTGTTGGCATAATCTGTGAAACGTAAAAGGGAGTCAAGGTCACCATTCCAAATGCCAAACCCATCATCAATGTAACGTTTGTAGAAATAAGGTTTCTGTTCAAACTCCAAAAGCTTCTCATCCCACTTCCGCATGTATGTACAAGCAAAGTTTCTCCCTAGTCTGGACCCTATGGCTATTCCATCTGTCTGTCTGTACAGGGGATTCACACTACTGTTGGCATTTGGAATGGTGACCTTGACTCCCTTTTACGTTTCACAGATTATGCCAACACCATACATACCAACATAAAAATCACTCTACGATGGAGTAGAGAACAAATTGAATTCCTTGACACTCTGGTTAAGTTAGAGAATGGCCATGTCTACACGGATCTATTCAAGAAAGATACTGATAAACAGTTATACCTCAGGCAGGATTCTTGTCATCCCCCACATACAAAAAAAATCTCTAGCATATGGTTTGGGTGTTAGGTTGAGAAGAATCTGTGAAAAAGATGAGGACTATCTAAAACACAGATCTGAACTTAAGAATCAGTTGCGCAAACGGGGCTATAGTAGCAAACTCATAGAAGGTCAGTTGAAAACAGTTGATAACACAGACAGGAACCAACTTCTTCAGAAAAAGAAGAAAGAAAACACTGAAAGAGTACCACTAGTGTTGACATTTTCAAGATTATTGCCAGATGTACAAGCTGTACTAAAGAGACATAGTGATACGCTCTATAAGTCAGAATACATGCGTAAAGTATTCCATAAACTGCCGATGCCTGCATACAGACGGGATAAAAATTTATGTGATACGTTGGTTCACCAGAAAACTGAAAGAGCAGTGAAGGGAAAAACAGAAACTTGTGATTGTGACACCTGTTCTTCACTAGTAACTTCAACAGTGTTGGACACAAAGCAGAAATCTTCACACAATGTTATTAGTAATGTGACATGTGCAGATAGAAATTTGATCTATGCTCTGTTGTGTAAACGGTGTAATAAGACAGTTTATGTTGGTGAAACCGGACGTTCATCGAAAGAAAGAATAGCGGAACACAGACGTGACATCAAGTTCCAAAGAGAAAAGCCAATAATGCGACATTTCCTTCAGCATTCAGTGGGAGACCTTGCTGTTGCAGTGTTGGCAAAAGCTTATGGTGAAAGCAAAAGCTTCAGACTTATTACTGAAGAAAAATGGATAAGGGCATTAGATACTAGGATGCCAAATGGATGTAATGTTAAGACAAATTTGTAACGACCCTATCCAGATTTACCTACGAACAACATTGATGATTGGCAGAAAATGTATGTATGTATGTATATATATATATATATATATATATATATATATATATATATATATATATATATATATATTTTCATATGACAGTTCTTGTATGCCATGCACAGTCACAGACAGGACTATGGTCACATTATTCTATGGTTTCATTTTCATTGTGATTTATGGAGCGTATTGTTATGTTTTTGAAGTACATTGGTTACACTATAACTACACCCCTCTCCCCCCCCCCCCCCCCCCCCCTCACACACAGCGCGCGCGCGCGCCGCACGCACGCACACACCCACACATAACTTTCACACACACACCCCCCCCCTCCCCCCCCTTTTTTTTTTTCTTTCCTTGTTGATGACATCACATATTATGATGTCAGAACTTGCGCATTATATTTATGACGTCAATTCTTTGCTCTGACCAGTTGCCAAAGATGGACATCACGTAGTTGGATTGTTTTTGTTTTTTTCTCTTGAAAAAGGCCACGTGGCCGAAAATTAGATGAGTGGCATTGTGATTTTTCTATAATCTTTTCTTCCCTTTGGAGGACTATTGCTTTTATTCTAGAACAGTACACATTACTGCTTTGCATTACGAAGTGACACACCTCTGTAATTGCTACGGTCGTTAACATTGATTACCTTTCTGAAACATATACTTATATGGACCTATACATATACAGTCATTTATTCCCATAATGCATTAAGCATATACCCTTCCCGGTACACTTAGCGTTCAGGCATGCGCTCTGCTAGAGACGGTTAGCCATGCACCTTTTCATTAGCCAAATTTTCATGTGAAGTTATTCTGTTGAACAATTATATTATTTGTTACACACGTGCTGTGTTCTCTGCGTTTGCTACACATGGATGAGAACGTAACATTTTTATGGATGTGAATGTAACATTTTGGCGACGAGGATTCTAGTGAATTTACGTGATTTTTTTTTCAACGCAACATGGTTCCAGCAGATCTGAACGGTGCAGATCTAAACGTCGGTGACAGTTAATTCTATTGTGAATCATGGTCAGTGGTACCAGTCTACCAAATTATGAACGATTTTCAGTTCACTCAGAGAAAAAAACAACAGGCTCGAGATGGAAGAGATGGATTAACAAATAAGAAAATCTGATGTGTGCTCTGGAAATTACAGCTGACACCTGCGGCTATCGGGAGGGCGTCAGCCAGGCATCGATTGGTTGAACCTGTGACCTATGAATAATCTAATCCGATTTCCAGTTCTTCTTCGTGCAGACGATCAGGGGTAACAACATCAATGTCATCGGCAACAGGGAGTACTTTTGTCATGATACTGATGAAAGAACTCAGAAACGATCCTAGATATATGTGTTCTGGGTAGAAAGAGTGTTTAGACTTCGTCTCGCATTTTGTTTTTTTTTCAGTCGACAAAGAAACTGAATCTGCAGTTAGGCCTACTGTTCAGTAGTGCATTGTAATGTATTTTAGATTCATACTCTGTGGAGAATGACTTGGTTGCTGCTTTTTGCACCCCCCCCCCATCCCCACCCTTAGGGTGAAGGTGCACAGGTTTGCTGTGTGTGTGGGAACCGGAAATCGGATTAGATTATTCATAGGTCATAGGTTCAACCAACCGATGCCTGGCTGACACCCTCCCGATAGCCGCAAGTGTTTTTTTTACCCCCAAAGTTCACTAAACACAGAATGCATGTACCGTAGTGGCGACCGTGTCGCATGCTGCACCTCGTAGCTGTCTTAACCAGTTTTAATCAGTTCCACTCACTTTCACTTGTTCTTACATTAACGTTTACTGGCTAACGGTGCAAAAGGTAAGTTTTCTTTGTTCTTTATTACTTACAGTGTAGAGATAAATTTTCGTTACTTGTATACTTTTTTTTTTGAATGAAAAACATGTCTCAAAAGGAAGGCAAAGGGGTAGGTAACCCCAAAGGCCCAAATAAGAAAAGCCCGGCAAAAAGCGGAGGTGGAGAAAGAAAGGATAGTTATTAGTACTGATAGAAGTGGAGGGAGAGGAAACAGTGTGGACAAGAGAACTGATTTATCAGTGCTGACAGTAGCTCAAGGGAGTTTTTCTTGTGCCTGAAATGCTCTGACGAGGTAGGCGAGGATGGTTTCAACAATGCGGTTGAGTGTCACGATTGCAAGCAGTGGGCTCGTAGGGACTGCACGGACCTGACTCGGTCAGAGTTCAGGCAGGTCGGGAGAAAGCCTTCCATGCAGTGGGTTTGCCCAGATCGTTTGTCAGGGGAGAAGGAGAAGAAGGGTCCATTAGAAGCAAAAATTGACTTGCTTTTCAAAATGGTTGTGGCGGTGGATATAAGGCTAAAAAATATACAGTCAGCTACAGGGGCCAGTTTGGAGGAGAAGATAGAAAAAACAGTGGCTAAGAAGCTTGCAGAAAAGCTCCAGGAGAAGGAAGATAAGGAGAAAAGAGAAATGAATTTGATTTTTGTTGGTCTGGCAGAGAGCAGTAAAACTGAGGCTAGGGACAGACGGGATGAAGATGTGAGGAAAGTAGAGAAGATAATTGAGAATATTTGCCCAGAGTTGGAGGATAAGAGAATTGAGGAACCTGTGAGACTAGGGAAAGTTGGGGGGACAAGGCCTAGACTCATTAAAGTCAAGGTCAAATCCATGCAAGCAAAAAAAAAAAAAAGATCCTTAGGAATGCGTCTAAGGTAAATCAAGATGTGAAAGACCCCGAAAATCGGATTTTTTTTTTTTTTTAATTAATCCAGACTATACATCTGCAGAACGAGTAAAGCAGAAAGAACTTAGGGCAGAACTGAAGAGGCTAAAGGAGGCTGGACAATATGATTGGAAGATCAGAGGGGACAAACTGGTCGAGGGAAAGCCGCCACCAGCTGGTCTGTCTGGCCAGCCTGGCCAGCCTCGACTAATTCCAAGACATACCAAACACAATGTAGATAATGTACATAGTTGTAATATTGACGCTTTGAATGAATGTAAAGTCATTCATACAAATGCTGATGGATTATTAAATAAAAAGGAAGAACTGCAAAGTCTTATAGATGAACAGAAACCGGACATTATCGCCATAACTGAATTTTGTTCCAAAAGACATGGAGATTTAAACATTCCAGAATATAATATTCCAGGTTATACTATTTTTACAAATGCAGAACCAAAAAGAGGAGTACTATTTTATGTAAAGTCAAGTTTAAATGCAAAAGAATGTGCTACACTGATAAAAACTAAATTTCAAGAAAGCATGTAGATTTGTTTTAAAAATGTTGAGGGTATCAGTACCCTTCTAGGCTGCATTTATAAAAGCCCTAACACAACTGAGGAGAACGAAGAGGAATGACAGAAATTGTTAAACAATAAGCACATTTCTACTTTTGATCAAGTTTGTATTGTACGAGGTTTTAACTACCCGAACATTGGAAGGAAATTTGGGGAGGGGAAAAAGAAAATAGATTTACTGACAACTTAAATGATGCTTATTTATTTGTTACTGATGGTAGATAAACCAACAAGGGGGAGAGATGGACAAAAGTCCAACATTCTTGACTTAGTTCTTGTAAATGATGAAAGAATCATTTCTGACATTAAACACCATTGTCCACGGGGGAAAAGTGATCATGAAGTGTTAATATTCTAATTATACATAAATATGAATACATTCAAAAGTGAAGACTTTTACAAATTCAATTTTAATAAAGGTAATTATAATAAGATGAGAGAGGATTTCAGTCCAGAAGACTGGTCAGTCCTACACAGGTTAAATGTAGATCAATAATGAGATGTAATTAAAGATAATATGATTATAGGTATGGAACAGAATATACCTAAAGTCAAGGTTACTGGAATAATAAAAACTAAACCCTTCTGGTTAAATAACAAGTTAATGAGAACTATAAAAAAAAAGAAATACAGTGCATACAAAAGATTTATGATTTCTAAACAGGGCAAGGATTATAAAGACTACATACAGAAAAGCAACAAATGTAACAAAGAAATTAGGGATGCTAAAAAAACAGCATGAAAAGAACATTGCAAAAAATTGTAAAGTAAACCCAAAGAGATACTGGAAATATGTACAAACTAAAACAAAAAGTAAAACAGATGTCAGCCCTTTAAATAAAGAAGATGGAACTTGCTGCTGAAACACACTTGGATCAAGCAAATACCCTAAACAACTACTTCTCTAATGTTTTCACACAAGAAAACTTGGACGATTTGCCACAGTCAAATCCTGCTTCTTGGTCTAATGGAAAAACAGTAATAGACATAGTTGTTACCCTAGAAGCCATTGAAAAGAAGTTGCTTGAACTTAGGGTTAACAAGGCTCAAGGCCCGGATGGAGTTCCAGGTAGAATCTTGAAAGAATTGAGTAAAGAATATCATTACCATTAAGTATATTATTTTATAAATCAATGGATATAGGTTCCATTCCCAAGGAATGGAAAACAGCACACGTAACTGCAATATTTAAGAAAGGGACTAGGAGTGATCCTGGCAATTATAGACCTGTAAGTTTGACTTCAATAACATGCAAAGTTTTTAAATCAGTTATAAGAGATGTTATTGTAGACCACATGACCATAAATAACTTTTCTGACTGGCAGCATGGCTTTAGAAAAAATAGATCATGTGTAACTCAGCTTTTACAAGTAATGGAAGAGTTCACTTTATTATTAGACAAGGGCCACAATATTAATGTAACATATCTAGATTTTCGTAAAGCTTTTGACTCTGTTCCACACGAGAGACTATTAAGTAAACTAGAAAATTACGGTATAATTGGTAATGCACTGGTTTGGATACGCCATTTTTAAAAGGGAAAGACACAAAAAGTAAGGATTGGAAATACATTCTCTGAACATATAGATGTACTTAGCGGGATACCCCAAGGTAGTATATTAGGTCGAGTATTATTTACAATATTTATAAATGATTTACCAGAGTTAATAGCCAGTAGTTGTAAAATATTTGCTGATGACACCAAGATTTATAACATATCTGAGAATAATGAAACGTTACAAAAAGATTTAGACAGGTCAATTAAGTGGTCAGAAACCTGGAATTTACATTTTAACACTACTAAATGCAAAGTTATGCATATAGGCAGAACCAACCCACATACTGATTACACTATGAAAACGAAAGGTGGAGATACTATATTATCTAAATGCAGAGAAGAGAAAGACTTACGAATAATTTTTGATGAAGCTTTAACTTTTGACCAACATATTCAGAGTGCAACTAAGAATGCTAATAAAATGCTTGGCATAATTAAAAGAACATTTTCATTTCTACACAAAGATACATTTATTTATTTATATGAGGCACTAGTAAAATCTCATCTTGAGTATGGCAGTGTAATTTGGTATCCATATTTGAAAAGGCAATCTGTCCTAATCAAAAAGGTACAGAGAAGAGACACCGAGGTAGTACATGGTATACAGAATTTGTGTTATAGAGACAGATTGAAGCACTTAAATATCCCCTCATTGAAAGCTAGAAGAGTTAGAGGTGACTTAATTCAAGCTTTTAAGATCTTTAATAATATGGATAATTGTCCTACTGTGCATAAGTGCATGCACACACTCAGCTCAGCATTTACTCCGTGCACACGCACTCTCTCCCAATAACCAGAAGGCGCACTACAATAACTCTTCTTCTCCCCCTCCTCTCCGGGGAATAATTTACTAAACAATAATCAATTTTCCATCATATTCAACTGGTTTGTCTTCAAGGAATTATTTTTCATTCCTCCTCTCCAGTGGAGGTACAATCATTCCACAGATCCACTAGTTGGGACCAAATTTCACCTCATTATACATAATACTTCACAAATATATCTTTTACCGGTTTCTCCTCCTCACTGGAGTAACAATGTATATATTTTCAAAGACAAATCAAAAGATGGCTTAAAATATAGTAGTATCAACCGAGTTCATCAGGGGGACAATTAAAAAATCATTATGGGTCAACATGACAAATGCTTTCTTTTCTCACAACTGGTGCAGTCGTTGTCCTCTACAGCTCGATTCTCCAACCCTGGAGACGATTAGGTGCTGCCGCAGCACTGTAGCCCAAATATTTGTGCGACTGTCTAACTGGTGCTGCCACAGCACTGGGAAGGGCTGAAACACGAATGAAGTCCGTGTAAGTAATCTATTTCAAAATCTGAATAATGATAAATTCTTTTTCCCTTTTTCCCTTTTCTTAACTCTCTCTTTTTTTCTCTCCCCATCTGTCTATACCTCAACTGGTAATGGTGAATTGAAGGTGGAACTCGTTCTTCAAACAACCTGTCCGGTCAGTGTCCCCAAGCCATCTCCTTCCTATTCCTTATTTTTCCCTCCTGCGCTCTTTTTGAGTACACGTTCAGTGAGTACTCGTCTAACTCTACGCATTACCAGCCCATGGTTGCTGACCAATGGACAACGTCCGTCCATTCAACCAATGACCGCCCTACGTCTATAGCCACCAGCGACACCGATCACACTGGTCAGGCCATTCAAACTTTCTTTTCTTTTACCTTTCCTCTTCCCTACCTAGGGAAAATGCTTTATAACAAATAAGGGCGTACGCGACGGAACGTCACATGTCGCCATGTGAGGCTACATCACATGACACCTCCCATCCCGGGGTGAAAAAAAAAAAAACTTTCGTCAAGAATTTTTTTTTTTTTTAATACACATACATATCTAGTTCATATACAACCTCAGCCATCAATCATCAATTTTTCCATTACACAAGAATTTCTATCAATGCATAGAACTCGCCTTTATGAACATCATAAAGATCCAAAATCACATTTCAAAATCTTAGTTTGGGAAAAAAATGCAAAAACAGTTTTCCTTTCTTTTTCTTAAAACAAAAAACAAATTCATACTCCATCACTAATCACAAGTTACATAGACACGAAGAACATATGATACTGATTATTCCAAATGCCAATCATGTATATATAGCAAAATGTAAACAGTTTTTTCTAGCGTGTTGTCACATAATCATGTCCCAACATCATCACAAAATGAGAATTTCCTCATGACTCACTTGATGAGAAAAATTTGGCAAGTGAAAAGTCTTTGTTCAAGCAAAATATACAATATAGTAATCCACTTGAAAGTTAAACACTTTTTCCATTCTTTACAATGGACCGACGTGAAAAAAAACAACAACAAAAAGCACTTGTAACACATCAAATGAAGTATTCTGCACCCATTCACAAAGTAGCATCCTACAACGAGCCACCAATGCCAGTACATATGCACTTTTGGAGAAAGATCAGTCACAACTACTTATCAATTCAGATAGACAGTAGCAGACATAACCCTGCCAAAATATCAATCAAGTCTTTCCACAATGAAAACAAACAGCAGAATAAAAAATCTGTCCACAATGAAAACAAACAGCAGTTACAGCAGCACGAAGGATACTGTGCACTCACGCACGAGACAAAAAATCTGCCATGACATTCTGAGTTCCAGGTAATGGCTCAATGTCAAACTTGAACTCCTGCAATGACAAAGCCCATCTCAACAGCCTGCTATTTTTGGTCTTGGACGACTGCAAAAACGTCAATGGCCTGTGGTCGGTTTGTAACCGAAACTGTCTTCCAGTCAGGAATCTGGCAAATTTCTCACAAGCCCAAACAATGGCAAGACACTCCCTCTCAATTGTTGAGTATTTGACTTGTGTGTTAGAGAACTTTTTACTTGCATATTGGACAGGGTGTAACAATCCATTCTTTTCCTGCAACAGTACAGCTCCCATGCCTTTGGAGCTGGCATCAGTTCTCAAAACAAAATCCTCTGAAAGAGAGGGCAAAAGCAACACAGGAAATGAATTGAGGGTGTCTTGAACACATTCCAGAGCTTTCTGGCACTCATCTGACCAGACGATACTTTTGTTTTTTGTTCCTTTTGTTAAGTCACTCAAAGGGGCTGTCAAGGACGCAAAGTGTGGTACATATCTTCTGTAATAGGACAACAATCCAATGAGTGATCTGATCTGTTTCTTTGTACTGGGTCTCTTCAAGGCCAAGATCTTTTCTACTTTCTTTTCCTCTGGTGTCATTTTCCCAACAGAAATGACATGACCCAAAAACTCAAGAGTCTGGAATCCAGCACGAATTTTGGACGGTCTAGCCGTCAGACCAAAATTCCGGAGTTTACAAAAAACAGCTCTCAAGTTTTCCTCCAGATCATTCCATGACTTTGCAGCAAGCAAAATGTCATCAAAAAAACTGACTGCTCCACACTCATGAAGTTTTAGTGCGCGCATCATTCTGGCAAAAGAAGCTGGGGCGTTTTGTAATCCAAATGGCATTTTCGTTCATTGAAACAGTCCAAAAGGTGTCTGAAAAGCCGTTTTTTCCTTGTCTGCTTCAGCCATCGGGATTTGCCAATATCCTTTAGTCAAATCTATTTTGACAAAATATTTTCCTTCTGAGAGTTGACAAAGAAGTTCCTCAATGTCTGGGATAGGTTCTGCATCAAACACAGTGATTTTGTTTAACTTCCTGTAACCGATGCAAAACCGCACCGAGCCATCAGGTTTGTCCACCAATACAACTGGTGAGCTGTATGGTGACGAGGACGGTTCAATAACTTTCAACCCGAGCATGACCTGAATCTCTCTTTCGACAACCTGTTTTTTCGCAAATGGGAGAGGGTATGGTTTGACTCGGACCGGGTTTTCCGTACTCAAATGAATAGTATGGGGTTCAATTGCTGTCACTGTCCCTGGGGTATCAGTCAGAACATCCTGAAAGTCCTTCAAAATACCTTCCAATTGTTCCTTCTGAACCAAAAGACAGATCATCACACACAATGACATCACGATAAGTTTCTCCCTTGACAGAAAGAGTGGGCAGAGGTACAGTATCATCTATACTGGTAGACGTTAACAATCCCACATTTGTTGATTGTACAGTCTTTGCTCTGTCTCTGTATGTGACATCAGGTACAAAATCAGAACCAATGATTTCTGTAATAGCCACATCTGTTCCAGACACTGGACACATCCATTCAGTTGACTCATTAATGGCAACATTTGTACGTTCAACATACTTTTTTAGCATGTTTACATGGAACACCTTTTCAGCATTTGCCATTTTCACTTTGGGAACCACAATCTGTTTGTTGTCTTGTCCAGGTACATGCCTGTAGAGGATGTCAGAGTCCAGTGTGTACGTCGGCTTGTCCGTTGGTACGTTAGAGACACTCTGCTTTGCAGTAGAAAGTACAGTAGTCAATGTCTCGTCGCTTCCCTGCATAGTCTTCCAAATGTCTGGTTTAACTTTCAGTTCATCTAGTCTTGAAACCTTGAGCGGTTTTGTTGGTTTTCCCTGCTCTACGACTTTTAATCTTGTACTAATGAGACAAGGAATGAAAGATCCTCTGGCACCACCATGTACTGTCGCAACACCTGGTAGATTTCCCAAAATCAAATCGCAAACTGGATTCTCAATAACACAGGCGGTAAGTGACCCGGAGTAGTATGGTGTATCAACGGAAATTTTTGCAAGTGGAAAAGTTTCAATTTTTCCACCAAACAATCTGCATCTCTGAACACTGTCAAGATACTGGTCCGGTAGAACAAGACATTTCCTTACACCAGCTGTGGTGCAACCTGTATCTCGCAAAACAGAACCTTGTAAACCATTAATGGCACAATCCTCCAAAAGAAGACCATCAATGGACTGATCTGGTGCCAAAACAAGACCTTCTTCACATGTAGTGGAAACAAATCCAGTCTTTGCTCCACTTCCTTTGATAGGACAGTCCCGTTTCAAATGGAATTTGCCGTCACAAAAATGGCAACGCATGGTTTGGTTGGCGGACAACTGGTTACTGGTTTGTGAACCTCGACCTTGTCCACGCACTGGACCAAAGGGTCTTCGCGGTTGTTGTTCACCACGCCCTCGGAAAGGAAAAGGTCTTTCCGGTGGTGAATATTGGAACTGACGGAAATCGCCAGAACCGACATGGCCTTGACCACGGAAAGGTCGTTGTCTGTTGCCAAAAGACGTGTAAGAGTGCGGACCTTGGAATGAAGCGCGATTTCCTCTTCTAAAGTTTCCTTGTCCAGAATGTATCTGAAATGCCGCGTGAGACTCGAAAAGGGACGAATGTTCCTTGCGGGCAACACCTTTATCCGGATGAGCAATACAGTACTGATCCGCCATCTGACACATTTCGTCAACGCTATCGAACTGTCTTTCCTTAAGAAAAGTGGCCAAATCTTTACTGACGCTTTGAAAAAGTTGCTCTCGAAGTATCAAATCT
Organism: Conus canariensis; assembly: GCA_033310375.1. Taxonomy (NCBI): domain Eukaryota; kingdom Metazoa; phylum Mollusca; class Gastropoda; order Neogastropoda; family Conidae; genus Conus; species Conus canariensis. The sequence goes on from CM065724.1 coordinate 68,672,695, forward strand.
CGCAGTGATTCGAAAGTCTTACTCGTCTTTGTTAGCTCTATCCATCTATCTAAACAGTGACTCATTCTTATCAAAAAAGACGGAAATGATTCTCCCTTGTCAGGACGAACAGATCGGAAACGCTCACGAAAACGGTCAGCTGAGCATTGAAACTTCTTTAAGAGTTCTTCTTTTAACTGGTCCCAAGTCAACCCTTCCTTTGCCGCAAGTGTGTGGTATAGTGCCAAAGCACTTCCCTTAAACAGCGACGCGATAAACAACGTCCATTTCTCCTTCGGCCAACCACAAGAAGTAGCGTGGTTCTCGAACCGAAAAAGAAAACTGTCAATATCATCGTATTTTTCTTCGAACGGCGGCAACTTCGGAATGTATATTGACTTCGGATGAAATGAACTCGCGGAACCGACCGATGGAGGTGGTGGAGGTTCTCTCGATGCCTGTAATCTTTTAATTTCTACATCAGTCTCTAATTCAAGTTGTCTCTGTTTAAACTGCCGTTCCTTATCCTTATCCTCTGTCTGTAGTTTTTTTCCTCTAACTCTAATCTTTTTTTATTTTCTTCCATCTCTTTCTGTAGTTTTTTCTCTTCAAACTCTAATCTTTTTAGAGCTTCTTGTCGTTCTTTATCTTTTTCTTGTCGTTCTTTATCCTTTTCTTGTCGTTCTTTATCTTTTTCTTCTAATTGTCTCTGTTTTTCCTGTCTCTCTATCTCTCTGTCTGCCCTATCCAGACATTGTTGGACATAGTTTGCTAATTTATCACCTTCAAAGCCTAAACACTCGGCCTGTCGTATATATTCATCAAAATTTTCCATCATGAATAGTTACCACAAAGAAACAAGAAACAATGACTAAATATGATTAAAATAAGGCGATATGTGATGTTATATACGTTTTCAAAAAACAAAACAAAACTTTTGTTACAGTATGTACAAATAAAGAATTTAAATGCCGGTATAAACAGAAAAATAATAAAGGCTTACAAAAGAAAAGCACTAATAAGAATTGACAATGAGGTCTTTCCAAAAGAGATTTTCACCAATATTCTTTCCGAAAGGGAACAAAACAGCTAAGAAAATGAAATGCAATACTAATAACTCTTTTTACCAGTGAAAAGAAAACAGACAAAATATAAAGTTTTTTCCCGGAAATAAATTCTTTATAATGTTTATGTTCTTAACTGTTCTTACTGTACTTGTTACTTTCTTACTTAGTTTCTTGGTAAAACAATAGATGAGTTCACAAAACAAATGAATCGCCTTAAACAATAAGTGAATACAAAATTACAAAACAAATGAATTAACAAACAATTAAAAAGAGGGGGAGAAAACGTACACTAACGGAAATCCTACCTAAAAGATGACAATGATGAAAAGAAAACTAGATAGGCGCCTATTGAAGAGAAGGTTTGGAGATTTTTTGTAAAGGGGGTGAAAAGGAAATGAAAGAATAGACAGGTCCGGTATAGAAAGAGGAAATTAGAAAAAGCGAAAGAGGCCCTCAGACAGCACCTTAATGGCAACTGTCTCCCGTAAAGCTGGAGACGGGGAAAGTATTCAAATAATAATACACACAATATACTAACAACACAAAGCAATAAACAATTAATCTAATAAATATACAATCAGAAAACACACACACACACACACACACACACACACACACACAAACACAAAAGATAATCAAGAAAACAAATTTTTATTAGGACTGAGCGGTAATCCACTCCACCACCTACACTAGTTGAGTGACGGAGGTGAAGTCGATCCCACACTCAGAGGGGTAAGGGGAAAAATCCAAATGAAACGAGAGGAAAGATAAAGAATTAGACAGTAATGAGAGAGGGAGGGACTAGTGACTCCCCAACGCCATGCCCCCCTGCTAAAACAGAGCAGGAAGAGGTTGGGGCTATCAGTCCTGGGAAGGGGACAAAACAAAATCTAAACTAGGGGAAGGACAACGACTCCTCAACGCCCTGCCCCCTTGCTGCCAGGTACGAGCAAGAGGAGGTTGAGGCTATCGGTCCTGAGGGGGAAAAAGGGTCAAAAGGAAATCCTACAAAAAAAAAAAAACCCTAACAGAGCAGAGCAATCAAAAGAAATCAACAACATTCGAACACACACATACAGAAACAAATGAAAATAAAGACTACAAACAATAATGACAACAAACAATAATACACTTTCCTCCCTTAATTTTCCTTGGAGGGAGAATCTTATTTTTTTTAATCTTTAGGGGGTATAAAGAGCAATTTTTTTTTCCCTGGAGGGGTACAAACAGAAATCTTTTTTTCTTTTTCTTGGAGGGGGTACAAAAAAAAACCTTGTCCTAAGTCCTAGTGGGGGTCACCACTGTCATACTGTGCATAAGTGCATGCACACACTCAGCTCAGCATTTACTCCATGCACACGCACTCTCTCCCAATAACCAGAAGGCGCACTACAATAACTCTTCTTCTCCCCCTCCTCTCCGGGAATAATTTACTAAACAATAATCAATTTTCCATCATATTCAACTGGTTTGTCTTCAAGGAATTATTTTTCATTCCTCCTCTCCAGTGGAGGTACAATCATTCCACAGATCCACTAGTTGGGACCAAATTTCACCTCATTATACATAATACTTCACAAATATATCTTTTACCGGTTTCTCCTCCTCACTGGAGTAACAATGTATATATTTTCAAAGACAAATCAAAAGATGGCTTAAAATATAGTAGTATCAACCGAGTTCATCAGGGGACAATTAAAAAATCATTATGGGTCAACATGACAAATGCTTTCTTTTCTCACAACTGGTGCAGTCGTTGTCCTCTACAGCTCGATTCTCCAACCCTGGAGACGATTAGGTGGTGCCGCAGCACTGTAGCCCAAATATTTGTGCGACTGTCTAACTGGTGCTGCCACAGCACTGGGAAGGGCTGAAACACGAATGAAGTCCGTGTAAGTAATCTATTTCAAAATCTGAATAATGATAAATTCTTTTTCCCTTTTTCCCTTTTCTTAACTCTCTCTTTTTTTCTCTCCCCATCTGTCTATACCTCAACTGGTAATGGTGAATTGAAGGTGGAACTCGTTCTTCAAACAACCTGTCCGGTCAGTGTCCCCAAGCCATCTCCTTCCTATTCCTTATTTTTCCCTCCTGCGCTCTTTTTGAGTACACGTTCAGTGAGTACTCGTCTAACTTACGCATTACCAGCCCATGGTTGCTGACCAATGGACAACGTCCGTCCATTCAACCAATGACCGCCCTACGTCTATAGCCACCAGCGACACCGATCACACTGGTCAGGCCATTCAAACTTTCTTTTCTTTTACCTTTCCTCTTCCCTACCTAGGGAAAATGCTTTATAACAAATAAGGGCGTACGCGACGGAACGTCACATGTCGCCATGTGAGGCTACATCACATGACAATAATATAAGTATGCAAGATTTCTTTAAATTAACAAATAATACCCTTATTAGAAATAGTACTAGTAAAATCTTTATTGAATACAGTCGTACCAACAAAAGAAAATTCTGTTTTAGTAACCATGTTGCACCTCTGTAGAATATGTTGCCCACTAACATTAAATGTGCACAAGATACTAACACCATCAAAGACCTAACTGAAAAATGGGAGTACTTCGTTGATATAAAATATGATTATGACGATTAAAACTGTCACTAGAGACTGAGCGATCACAAATGATCTTATATGACCTATATTATTTTTAAAAAATTCATCAAAAGATGGGACAATTAAAAGCCTAGATGGCTATGTGCTTAACACATGCCCCAATATCCTGAATCCTGAAAAACAAAACACATTTTTTGATGTGTTCAAATTTCGTCAGCTGAAGCAAAAAGAATCGGAGACAATCGATGCTTTTCACACCAGGCTGAGAACGATGGCAGCTAATTGTAATTTTCATGATGCTGATCAAGAGGTCTTAGCGCAGTTTGTTTTAAGGGTGTATTTCAAATAGAATCAGAATGAAGGCGTGTATGCCGGCAAATGGGTAGAAGATCAGCGCTACAGCTCAGGTAAGTTTATAGAGAAGTCTATAACAAAGACAGGGAAGTCGCCAAGCTTGGAAACACCAATTTACAATTCCATTTCGAGGCCCCGAGGTCATGACAGTGTGATGACGATGATCATGCCCTGTGGAGGATCAGAAATGATCACGTATTTGCCGAAGAAGAAGAACAAGAGGAAGTGGAAACTTCAGCAGGATTTTCGGACCAATCATAGAGGAAGTAACTAGCAACCCATGGATGGTTACACTGAAAATGGATGAGCAGGAAGTGAATTTTAAACTAGACACTGGAGCAAATGTGACAGCTATACCTGAGAGACTGATTTCTCCAGGCAAGCGACCTCTGCATGATACGACACACACACACACACGCACACACACACACACACACACACACACACACACATAGAAAAAACAAAAAAACTGTTTGGTCCAGGACGTGCTGACAGTCCAAGGGAAATTCACAACGATCTTCAGCGGAAATGGGAAGTCCTGCAGCCAGGATGTCTATGTCATCAAGGGACTAGATGAGCCGTACCTAGGCTGCCATCGACGCTAAGCAGCTGGTTCAACAGGTGAATCAGGTTGTAGAAAGCATCAAAACGAAATACCGTCAGACTTTCCCCAAACTGTTCGGTGGACTTGGGAAATTGAAGAATGCATACAAGGTCAGTCTGAAGGAGATGCGAAGCCGTATGCAGTTGCGATCCCAAGATGCCTCGCTCTTCCACTCCATGCCAAGGTCAAGGCTGAACTTGAGAAGTTGGTACAGCAAGTTGTCATTCGACCAGTGACGGTGCCCACAGAATGGTGTGAGCCGATCGTAGTGGTACCAAAAGCCAACGATGAAATAAGGCTTTGTGTGGATTACACAAAAGTCAACGAGTCAGTCAGAAGAGAGAACTTCCCATTGTCCTAACCTGACGAACTTCTAGCACAGTTAGATGGAGCTCAAGTTTTCACGAAACTTGATTGTAATAGTGGATTCTACCAGATTTTGCTAGACGAAGGTAGTCAGCTCCTGACGACTTTTATAACAGCGTTCGGCAAGTTCTGCCACAAACGACTACCGTTTGGGATAAGTTCAGGTCCAGAGGTCTTCCAGAGAAACATGACACAGCTACTAGCAGATCAAGTGGGTGTGATCTGTGACACTGATGACATATTGATCTATGGGAAGACGCAGCAGGAGCATGACCATCGTCTGAAGCAAGTCGTGGATAAGTTACAGGAAGATAGAGCAACACTGAATGCAGAGAAATGTCAGTTCTTGCAAACTGGTGTCAAGTTCCTAGGACACATTGTATCAAAAGATGGAATCGCCATCGACCCAGACTCAAGTTCTGGTCTACGAATGTAGACGTGGGTTCGGATCCCACTCCTGACACCATGTTGCATTTGGTATGCCGGCAAACGGGTATGTGATAAGGGTAGAACATCAGCGCTACAGCTCAGGTAAGTTTAGACAGAGATCTACAAGAAAAACAGTGAACTCGCCAAGCTTGGAAACACCAACTTACTATATTATTTCGAGGCCCCGACAACATCATTTTATGACTCTTGCAATATCGTTATATTGGGTAAGTGAGACTGGAATATAAATTACAGTCACAAAAGCAAACCTCTTACTCCAGATGGAAGAAATGGATTAACAAATCAGAAAAATCTGATATGTACTCAAGACATTACAGCCGACGTTCGCAAAAAAGCTTGCCAGTTACAATATGCAGGTAACGAGGTCTACGAAAGTTATGTCATTCACTGATTAAGAGAAGAGGATTAGGGCAACTGTTCCAGGTCAGAACAAAGGTAATCCAGCAACGCTAAATGAGTACAATACTCTGAAAACTTCAGTGAGAAAGTATTTTACCCCCAATAAAACACAAGTTAGTGTTAAAAGCACGGATTGTTCAAGGGTGTATTTCAGATTCAGAAGGAAGGTGTTGAAAGACAATATGACACCGAAAACTGTTCTTGACGAAGCAAGAGTGCAAGAATTATCTGAGACCAGAGCAGCAGAAACTGAAGGTGCTTGTGATGATGCCTTTTCGTCCATCAATGTTGTATTCCTAGGATGTGGCCGTGGTCAACACTGTAGGAGTGGCTCCAGGTCCTGTGGTGATTGCAGTCATGGCGGTGGCAGTTCCAATAGTGGTCAACACTCTAACAGTGGCTCCAGATTCTACGGCAGTTCCAGCCATGGTGGTGGCATTTCCAGACATGGTCAACACTCTAACAGTGGCTCCAGATTCTACGGCAGTTCCAGTCATGGTGGTGGCAGTTCTGGTGGTGGTGATCGTGCTGACATTCATGGTGGTGGACATTTTCGAATCGGTGGACGACATTCTTTTTCACAACATGGTGGTGGACATTATGGTGGCAAGAACATTTGCCGCTCTTGTGGTGGTTCCTTCCGTCATTCTTCACCATGTCCAGCAAAGGCAAGGAGTGCCGGCGCTGTGGAAAAGTTGGACATTTTCCAAGAGGGTGTCAGTCTGGAAAACCAAAGGTAAGATGTATTGTAAGAAAGACTGTGAATGAATCAATGAATGAACGGATGAAAGCAGCCTACAGGATGTGAGCAGTGATGAACGTGAGCAGGATAATGAACAACCTGTTTTTGTAGTGTCAAATAACATTTCCAAGACTCCATATTTTGTCACACGCATCCACAACCCGCCAACCACGTTTCTTATCAATACGGGTGCAACTATAAACATTTTGGATTATGACTCTTACGACAACCTGTCCCCCAAACCAAAACTCTTTTCACCTGTGACCATCGCCAGTCATCTATGTAACTGAATTGAAATCAGCACTTCCTGTGGCTGGTCATTTCACTGCTAGCATATGACACAACCATAAGTCTACAAACACAATTTTCTGTTGTCAAGACTGACGCAAAGGAAGTTCATAGTAATCTCCTTAGTAGGGAAACTGCACAAAAATTAGGTATTGTGCAATTTGCATTTTCATCATCTATGAAGCCGAAGACATCTGACATTAGTGAACAGTATCCAGAGTTGTTTGATGAAGGTTATGGCAAAATTTTTGACATCAGCATCAAGCTTCACATTAATACAGAGATAGAAGGTGCCACTCAGCGTCACAGAAGAATTCCATGCCATCTTCGAAAAAAAAAAAGTAGAAACAGAACTTGAATATTTGGAGAAGCTCAGTATTATTGAGATGGTCAGTGGTCCGACTCCGTGGGTCAGTCCCATTGTTGTTTTCCAAAGAAAAACTCAGGTGTTCGTGTAGGTGTCAATATGCGTGAGCTGTACAGAGCTATAAAGAGACGAAAACATCGTATCCCCTGGATGACCTCATTGCTGATTTGAATGAGTCAACTGTATTTTCGAAACTTGACCTCAGCAGTGCATATCATCAACTGGAGCTTGATGAAGCAAGTCGTTATATCACAACATTTTCTACACATGTTGGTCTGGGATGATACGAACCGCTCCTATTCAGTGTCAATGCTGCAACCGAACGTTTTCAGAAAGCTATTGCAAATCTTCAGTAAGACATTTAAGGGGCCAAGACCTTGTCAGACGACATCATCATATATGGGAAAGATCAAGCAGAACATGATGCCAGTCTTCATGCAACACTGAAGAAGCTCGGTGACTGCGGTGCCAAGTTAAACAAGTACAAATGTGTTTTTTTCTATTGATGAGCTGATTTTTGTTTGGTCACGTGTTCGGCAAGGAGGGCGTGTCAGATGATCCTGAAAAGATTTCAACAATCACCAACACTCCTCCACTCCAGAACATTGGTGAACTTCGATCTTTTCTGGGTATGACTCAGTATGTCTCATGGTTCATTCCTGGATATGCTACGATAACAGAACTTCTTCAAAGACTGACACGAAAAGACATTCCTTGGCCGTGACCTGGTGATGAAGAACATGCATTTAACAGTCTGAACAAACACTCACTGGAGCACACATAGAGATCATGGTTGATGCTAGCCCAGTTGGACTATGTACTATCTTGACTCAGAATATAAAAATCATTTGCTGTGCAAGTCGTGCACTCACGCCCACAGAACAAAGGTATTCTCAGACGGACGGGGAAATGTCAGTGGTAGTTTTCGGAGTGGAACATTTCCATTTGTATCAGTTTGGTTCTCCATTTTCTGTCATCACTGACCACAAGCCTCTTCTTGGTCTCGTTTTCACTAATTTCAGTGACCGACCTATGACTGCGCGCATCGAACGGTGACGTCTTCAACTTATGAACTCGCGCTGAAATATCGTCCTAGACGTGACGATTTGAAATTGAATCCAGCGGACTATTTCAGTCATCATCCAACAGTGAGACCTACACGTGAGAACGCTGGGGAAATATACATCAACTACATAGCTCACAATGCCATTCCCAAAGCTATGACACTTGAAGAAGTGAAGACAGCTACACAGAAAGATTCTAAGCTACAGAAAGTGATGTCTGCCGTACAGAGTGGACGCTGGTCAGGTGAACATCTTACTGACTTTGCTCGTTTCAAAGAAAAACTCTCTTTGTATGATGGTTTGATCCTGAGAGGACATCGTATTGTCATTCCTGACAGCCTCCAACAAAGAGTTGTTGATATAACACATCAGGCTCACCAAGTGATAGTGAAGACTAAACAGTGAATTTGTGAGAAAGTCTGGTTTCCCAGGATAGATAAGCTTGTGAAGAGAGAGTTAAGAGTTGTATTCCATGTTAGGTATCCTATGCAGACCCTACTCAACGTGAACCCGTTGTTCCTGCTCCATTACTCCCTGAACCTTGGCATAGTATTGCAATAGATTTTGCAGGCCCATCTCCAGCAGGTGGTTACGTGATGGTTGTGATCGATGAATACAGCCGATATCCAGAGGTTGAAATAATTCCTTCAACATCTTCCAAGACTGTGCTGAGCAAACGTGACACAATTTTGCCCGCCAAGGCGTCCCCAAAGTTGTTAAAACAGACAATGGACCTCCATTTAATGGACATGACTTTGCAAACTTTTCCAAATCTTTGGTTTTCACTATAGAAAAATGACTCCTTTGTGGCCTGAATCCAGTGGAGAGGCAGAACGCTTCATGGCGACAATGAACAAGCATGTTCGTTCATCAACAGCTGCCAGAATCAACTGAAAGTCTGAGCTTCCAACGTGTCTACGATAATAGAGGAGTACTCCTCATTCGTCAACCAACACACCCCCTTTTGAAGCACTCAGCGGACAAAAACTTCACACTGGCCTCCCAACCCTTCATCTCCCTTAAAACTCCATCCCTGTGGAAGCCCGAACGAGTCACAAAAAGTTTAATCTTAAGAGGAAAAACTGAACTTTGCCAGTAAACAAGTGGGGTAACTTTTGCTCCCATAAGAAAACCTAACACAGAGTAACTTTTATTCAAGACTGGCACAGCCTTTTAAACTTGAATAAAGTCAGACAAATACATAGACGAACAATCTAATAGTGGGGAAAAAAACAAGCGCAGGCCAACAACTAAACTGTCTTCATAGTAATGACTTGGCAAAGATTTGGACTTAA
>CM065724.1:68687239-68707239 GCA_033310375.1 Conus canariensis
GGCGCGAAGAGGTTTTGGTAAAAAATATGCAAAATCGTTTCATGGGATTTTCCAAGAAATATGGGGAAGTCCCTTTGGAGTTTTTCAGAAAAAGACTTTTTACTGTAAGTCATTACAAAAAAAAGAGAATATCACCACGAGCATCAAAAAACAGTGCCAATCGTTACAGTATTGTTTAAAAAACGAACGTTTCATTTGCTATACAATACATAGATGAAGTGACTACTACAAGAGGATTTCAAAACTCTCTTTCTCTTCTTTAATTATACAGATTTAGGCACAGGTTATATAGGGCCTTTGGCTTTGACGCGCCATGGTATAAGTTACTGTCAGTACTCTGTGCAAGCTCAGTCCTTCTTTTAACAAATGCCTTAGTCATGAATAATGATTATCGAATTTAATGTCAACATTGATCAGCTGAAACAGACAAAATAACAGAAATTACACTCAGAATCCCTTGCAACCGGGTATAGCTAAGGTAGTAGGTGAAGTGTATCTCAGCTCAACAGTTGACTAGGCCTCTATGAACCCAGACAGCAGTTTTACCCGTGACACCACCAGATCCTGCTGAATTGAAGGAACAATACGTAAATGAATAGAAAAAAGAATTAATTAAAAAAAAAAACATAAATAAATTTTAAAACAATAAAAGCTACCAGTTTCAGCACCAAGGCTTCTTGTTTGATTCAAGCGAGTTAGTATTTTTTTTTTTTTTTTTACTGAAAATGATTTTGACAAATGAGTAGAAAAATCATGTTTATACACCATTTGGGAAGGGCATACAGAGTTTACTATGAGGCCTGAAGCTAAATACGATGGAGTCGTACATGTTTGGCCATCCTGAGGGCCCCGATATCCTCCTCTTAATACAGACCAGTAAAGTGAGTCGGCCACATCATTTTATGGATAGCAACTATTCATCACGATTTGAAGGTCTAAATGAATGCGTTAAAAACAACAACAACAACAAACAAACAAACTGTTGAATACTTCAAAAACTAAGTGTGCTCTACTAAAATTTGGAACAAAATTGGACTCTACTCGAAGGCCAAATTAGTTCGCAGACAACAAAATACAACATATTTTCGATTTGTGCATACGCAACTCTATCAGAAGGTCAAAGGCTTCTGGGCAGTATGTATGAGATAGCATAGTTTGAAATGCAGTAGGACTTGAGCCACATACCTGACACATATTTAGCAGTCACGTGGCGAATGCACGAAAAAAAGATACACCGGAGGCGTGAGTGGGACCCAGAGAAGTGATGTCCTCAACTGCCGAACCAACTAGCTGGGAGCAATTCTGCACCATCCTCGGAAGCCTGCGCTGTCTTCACACAGTGTGCAGGCACGCACAAGGCATCTCATTTAGAGGTCAAGAGACATACTTGCTTCCTGGCAGACGCCATTGCTGAATGGCCAGTGGACGTGACACGACAGAACCTCTACGGAAGCATCCCCATTGGTGTATCAGCCCATATTTCACAACAGCAGAGCCAACCCGCAAAGAACGCCACCGTCAAGCAACTGCCGTGTGCATCCAGCAACCTGGTTCATTGCTGTTCCGCTGACAGGTGAAGACAGCACAAATGCAGACATGATCGAGCTTTTGCCTCATGAGGTCGTACGTGCCCTCTGAAGAGGATACAGTCGTTCCTGCTATCCTGCTATTCCACATTCAGGTGTATGTTTTCCCAATCGATTGCACGGCGAATGCATGACGCACATGTCAACACACTCTGAAGGCCTAAAAGGTTTGAAGGACTTACATTAACATACATATTTTTTTTTTCTCCTTTTGTCTGTAAAGCTCCCACGAGGAACACACTAAACACATCCAGATATCATCTTTATTAGTCCATCTTTCTTTGTGCATGTTCTAGGTTTTGTTCATAGCGACAAAAGAATCAGAATGTTGATTGTGGTCGCTCTTCGGAAGAAAGTCCCATTCTGTTAATTGGGTGTGTAGCAGTAAAAAGATGTACGAACGCAAAACCATGAGGGAGAAGTGTGCTAAGTTTATTTTTCTGATCGCTTGTTTTTCAGCTTTTTGCCAGGTATTATTTTAATCATGTACATGACATTGTTCTTTTGAGAATGCTAATACTGCCAAGTTTTCTTCTCTGAGTGAAAATCCACGCCAGAGGTTTACGCCACTGATCTAGTGTAGATCTTGATTCTATGTGTGTAACCAAGATGTCTGCCCTCTCTCTCTCTCTCTCTCCCTCTCTGTACGCGCGAGTGTGCTTTTCTTTCTTTCCATTTTTTCTTTTAAAACAAAATTGTGCGTGATTGTTCACACTGAGTGCCAGACACGTTGTGATTGTCACTGTATTTTCTTTATTTAAAAGAAAGAAAGAAACAAACAAAAACAAATAACAACAACAACAACAACAAAACCCCGAAAAAGAAAGTTGAAGTCTGAAGCAGAACTGGTTGGAAAGTCAGTTTCACAGTATTTCTTCTTCTCTCTTTTGTGTCACCATAGTCACTGCTAGGCCATGCAGCAGAAGAGTATGCATGAGTGAGTGTGAACATTGCCTCTAGACATATATATTTTAAAAGTATGATTCTGTTCATTATGTACGTTGCTTTCCTACAATGATCAAGCATTTGCAGTTGGTCATCTGTGGTGTCTTGTCACAGGGAGAGCCAACTTTCCAAGACGACATTATGCAATCATTGGCTGCCTGTCTGTAGTGTTTTTGACCTGTCCCTTTCCTTCACTCTCTTGGGGTCTTCCATATTAGGTGTAGAACAGCCTTTCACTGGCTGGCAGTATCATGGTATGTGTCTTTAGACACTCCCTTTAAATTGTTATTCATGTGTACAGTCAAAAAGAGATGATCCTCAGAATCCCCAGAAGGCGAGAAGGGATGGGGAGAGGGGATATCATGCCAATTTTAACGTGATTGCAGTCCAGCTATCTTCATCAATATGACTGCTTTGAGCCAGGGCTGAGATTTTATTTTTGCTTATTGCATCTTAAAATCACATCAGGTGAATTCTGCTCTCAGTTGAATCCTATGGGTGGCCATCTGAAAATTGTCCTCAGTGTCAGTAATTCTATACGTTGTGCAAAGACTCTTTGACACATGGAACATGGTACATAAACTCCTGCTGAGTGAATAACTCAAGTGGGAGAGCACTGGTCATTTTCATGATTCATCTTTCAACACTTAGTCCCGTGCTCACCTGATAAGTCATGCAAGACTTGCTTTAGTTTTGCTTTGTACATGCCGCTTTTTCCAACCTGATATGTGGCATTATCTGAGCGACAGATCAGGCAATCTGAAAAAAAAAAGTGCTAGCCTTCTTTAGCTTTTTGATTCATGGGCTCCTTGGACTGATGGGCTAATTCTCTCTGTCTGGTTGTCTTGCAGGTTGTAACATGAGGCAGGCAGACAGTGACACTGTACTGCTGCAGTCACTTAAGTAGAGTTCAGTGAATGGTGCCCGATCAGACTTCAGATTCAACGTAGCTGTAGAACAACATTTGTGGTCAACTAATCCCCTACTGACAAAAATAATTGTTTTGCAGTGGAGCCAGCATGAGTCATCAGTAAGTGTCCCTTCCTTCCCCAGTGGGCATCACCCACATCCATCCAACAAACTCATCATGCAAATGGACTGGACACATGTGAAAGGAAAGTGCTGAGATCACTGCAAGAGCAGGGCTTGGAAGAATTATTTAGGACATGATGATCAAGATGCACTATGAAGTCCTGTTCTGGTCTCAGCATCTGAGAAATCTATACACACTACAAACACCTGCACAGAACTAATCGGGAATTTGAACTATACTTGGAGATGCTTTCATTTAGTGGATGAAACTCGTGTGTGGCACTACTTCAAGTCGTAATGTTAATTTTCACTTTCAGCAATTGTGGCCAGAAGCTGTCTGGTACAGAACAGTTCCACCGATATGTTTCTGCTGGGACTTGTACTTCCCAGCCTACAGATATCAATTTTTTTTTTTTAGTACATTTATTCTCTTTGAATGTGAGTTGCCTCCTGCATGTCAGTAGAGTGTTTGTGCATATATCTGCTAGTATAATTGTTATGTCTGTGTAAATCAGATGAAGGTGTGTTGATCAAACTTCAGTGCTCCAGTTACAGATCAGTTAAATGCTTAGTGGATATTAGGGGCAAATTCTTGGTTCAGTTTCTGTGAAACATTGTGTAAATCATTTTTCGATGTTCATTTTTTAGGTTACATTTTTCTTCTTTTTTACCTCTTGGCATTGATATAGTGGCATTATTTTGGTAATTTGGGTGCTTGGGAATACTTACAGGTGTTACATCTATCTTTTGATCTATCTGTGTGTCTGTTATATTGTTTCCATCAATCTGTCCACCAGTCTGTCAATATCTCTCTCTATCTACCTCTCTGGTCTAAAGCGCGCGCGCGCGCGCACGCACGCACGCACGCACACACACACACACACACACACACACACACACACACACACACACACACACACACACACACACAAAGTGTCCATTTTTGTGACATTGAACATTTATTTTGACATCTGTAATTTCTGTAGAGTTCTGTAGAACTAAGAATGATACACTGATTTAAGCTAAAACAATGACTGATGTAAAGATTCACTGTAGTTTTTGTGATTGTTTAATCAATAATATAAAACTGCAATCAAATAAGAAGGGTTCATAATTCCACACAGTGTCACAAACCAGAACTGATACCTTACTCCCAGTTTATAACCATGTGTAGTTAGTGTAATTGAGCGAGTCAGTGAACAGTATTCCATCTCCTTTACAGTGGTTGTGAGAACATCTTCTTCAGGAAAAAAAGAGATATCTCTTTTTTTCCTGAAGAAAAAGTTGGCATTATGATATCATAATGCCAACAGTTCATAACTTCGCATGATTTTCTTTCAGATTTGAACACATGATTTTGCCTAATGTAGACAAATGCTGAAATTCCTTGTAGAAAGAATATAGAATATATAATTATAAACTTGTAGATCTAGTTTTCAATATTTTCTACATATGTTTGGCAAAAAGACGACGGATATGATAAACCAAACTGTAATGTTGTGATTGCTGGGGTTTGAAGAATGTTTGCTGTGTGGATTCATACAATAGAAACGTTTAACTCTTGTTGATACTATGTTAACGTTGTATTGACTGATCTTCTTGACGGTTGTCAACAAAAACTGTTTATCATCAGGACGAGGCTCCAAAAGTAAAAGCATAAGAGTAACGTCCCTTGGACCAAAACTTGTTCACAACACTACATTACCCTCTTTCTCAAATCAAGGGTTGATTTTGAAATTTAACTCTTAAATATACTAATAGAACAAATAGAAGTGAATGGTAAATTCACTGACATTAATAAAAGAATAAGCTAATAAACAAAATGTTAATGAACCTTGTGTTTGTTTCTAATCTTATTGATAAAAATATTTCTCATGAATACAAGCACTTGCATAGCACTTCAATGGAAACCTTTTGTTTACATTTAAAACTTCACATTAAATGTCATGCATATTTCAAAGTGGATATAACAGTCCCTTTTCTCTTCTCTCTCTTTCTTTTTTTTTTCTTAAGTCTTAAAAAAAATACTTGAACTTGAACAGAATAAACAAGCATCAGTAACCAGTCTGCATAGTGACAAAATAAACAACAGTAAGCACAGTGGTGCAATGAAATGTCTGAATTCTTTTCAAATGTGGTGTTTTCATTACACAGCAATGTGTCCATCTTCTTCAAGTTCAATACTTGTCTGTCTGTTCAAGTTTATGAAAGAACACAGTCATCGAATTTCTTTGGCAAACCAATTGCACGGCTAGATCTTCTTGGTTCGGGAATATTTGGAACGGTCATAGGAGGGTGTGAGTTGTTTGAGTGCTTGTCTGAAGTAGTTTTGTCTGTGTTTGTATTTTGTTGTGCATGTTTTGCATTTGCATGGGGATGTGTATCAGCTTCTGTATCACTGAAGTCAGACATTAGTTTAGTAGGAGGTGAAGTTCTGGGAGAAGGTTTGAAGAAACTGCTGTTTCTGATGATATTTTGATTGTCTCTTCTGGCAGTCACCATGGTGCCCTTCTTCTGAATGACTGTGAATGGAACAGGATTGTAGGGAGTGGAGGATTTGGACATGGAATGTTCTTTCAGCAGGACTTTGTTACCAATCTGAATTTTGCTTGGCTTGACATAGGGTTTCTAATCAGCATATTGTTTCATCTTCTTCTTGGACTGGACATCTTTGAGTCTCGTCTTCTCATCACCAGGCTGCTGGACTGGGACTTCTGGTAGTCTTGTCGTGAGGTTGCGACCAAAAAATGCAGTAGCAGGTGGCGTTCTAGTGGAAGAATGAGGAGTGGATCTGTAGTCCGGGAGGAATTTGTACATCTCTTGTTTCCAGTTCTTGTGTTGTGCAGTGGCACCTTTGACAGATTTCTTGATGGTTCTCATGAATCTTTCAGTTTCAGCAT
The DNA here is from genome assembly GCA_033310375.1 of Conus canariensis. Lineage (NCBI taxonomy): Eukaryota > Metazoa > Mollusca > Gastropoda > Neogastropoda > Conidae > Conus > Conus canariensis. The sequence goes on from CM065724.1 coordinate 68,693,703, forward strand.
TTGCACGAGGCCATAATGGTGTGATTTTTCTGTGCTTGAATCCGGAATGAGCAGCATATGTTGCAAATTCATGGCTATTGAATGGGAGTCCATTGTCTGTTTTGAGGGAGTGTGGAAATCCAAATTCAGCAAAAATCTTCTCCAGTCTGGGAATGAGTTGAATGACAGAGCGTGCAGATGTTGATTCAAGAATGTCAACAGTGACATATCTGGAGTATTCGTCTGTCAGTACAAGTAAGTACTGTCCCGTGGAGAGCTGAGTGAAGTCTGCGCTGATTACCTGCCATGGACCAGATGGTAATGGTGACATTTTCAGGGGTTGTCTTTCAGCAGTCAGAGTTGAAATTTGGCAAGTCATACAGTCTTTGACGGCTTCTTCAACCAGTTTCTGCATGCCACGAAACCATGTTTTCTCACGAAGAAGTGCGGTAGTTTTCACTATTCCTTGATGTCCACTGTGAGCTGTATTCACTGCTTTCAGATGGGGTTGGTCTGGTAGAACAATGCAATGTCCTTTGAGGATTACACCGGAATTGTGTGCTAGTGTCAGTTCCAAGCGACACTTATAGTGTGTCTGGAATGTCTATGACTCGCTTGCCGTTGGTGAACCAGTGATTTGTCAGCAAGGAATTGACCGCAGTAAGAGTCGGATCCTTTGCAGTTTCAGTGGCTACTTCTTCAACAATCATCGCTTTTGGAGTTGAAGTTTCGACAACATACTGGACATATTCTTCTGTGATCTTCTATTCTCTACTACTCTGTCGTTGTTCCACAGGATGTCGACTGAGGTAATCTGCTGGATTGTCTGAACCAGGTCGATACTGTACCGTTGCTTGGTAGGGCTGCATTCTCATGATCCAGCCTTCTATGCGAGCAGACAGTTGAGTCCCCGGTTTGTTGAACATGGAGACCAAGGGCTTATGGTCAGTAAACACGGTGAATGGAGTGCCGAAGATTTAGATACGGAAGTATTCACAGGCCCATGTTATGGTGAGAGCTTCTCTTTCAGTTTGTGAGTACTTCTGTTCAACTGGTGTGAGGGCTTTGCTTGCAAACTGAATAATGTTGTCATTCTTGGTCAGCACAGCAGAAACTCCAACTGGGCTTGCATCTGTGAAAATCTGATGATTTCTTCGGATTGAAGTAATTCAGAGTTAGTGCTTTGCTCAGTGCTGTCTTGAGCTGTGTGAGAGTAACGTCATGTTTCTCTGTCCAAGACCAGGGTATTGTCTTCTTTGTCAGATTCCATAGATTGTGTGTCAGAGTTGCATTATTCGGAATGAAATGTGCTCCACAGAAGTTCATCATTCCAAGCAGGCTTCTAACCTCTGATGCGTTTGATGGAGTAGGCAGTTCAAGAATTGTTTTGAGCTTGCCCTGACTTGGTCGGATTCCATTTTACTGAAGACATGTCCTAAGAACTCAAGGGAGTTCTTATTGTAGGCACATTTTTCAGCTTTCAGAATGAGTCCTCTCAGGTGTAGCCTTTCAAACAGTGCTTGTAGGTTTTTATCATGCTCTTCTTGTGTTGCACCAAAGCAAAGGATATCGTCACTGATGTTAACTACACCATCCAGATTTGACATCCAGATTTGACAGAGCCTGTCGGATTGTTTGATGAAATATTTCACTTGCAGAGTTGACACCAAAGAACAAACGTTTGTGAAAGACCTTTGTGTGTTGCAAAAGTTGTACTTAGATTCTTCTGCAAGTTCCAGCTGATTGTACCCTTGATTAAGATCAAGTTTGCTAAGACCTTTACACTGGTCAGACAGCATGGTCTTGAGTTCGTCAAGTGTCAACGTTGCATGTCTTTCTCTCGTTTTGGCTTTGTTTGCGGCGCGCATATCAACGCATACTCAGACTTTTCCAGGACATTTGGGTTTGGGTATGACAACTACAGGTGACACCCAAGGTGTTGGACCGGAGGCTCTTTCAATCACTCCATGTTCTTCGTCTTGTTTCAGCTATTCTTCAGTGTCTTTTCATACATGAAATGGTACGCGCCTGTAATGCTGAGCTATGGGCTGAACTTCTTTGTCAATGTGTAGTTTCACTTGTCCATCTTTTAAATAACCAAGTCCTGTGAATAGATCAGGATACTGCTCTTCTGGTTTCTTTCCTGATGTATTGATGCTATGGACAGTGGTTCACGAGTCCCAGAGCTTGAGAAGTCTTCAAGCTCAAAATCGGTCGTTCTCTACCAGGAACAACGCAGACAGTGGCAGTGGTCACTGTATCTTTGGATTCAATGATAGCTTTGAATTGTCCAAGGACTGGAATAGGTTGCTGACAACCATATGCAGAGATTTTAATTCAAGATGGCTGCAGTGTTGGCTGAGGTGAAAAAAATCAGTCATGAATTGACAGTACGTTTACTGTGGTGCCAGAGTCGGCAAGAACACTCGGGCTGTGCCCTTCAATGAAAACATTGAAATGAGGAAGTTTGTCTGAAGTGCAGCCATGTAAACGAATTCATCTTCATCAGCGTCTTCTGAATTGTTTGATTCGACAGTGTTGATGCCATATTCCTGCTGATCAATGCGTCGGACTCGTCTTTTGTTCCTTCATTGGTTAGCAGGACGAAAAGAAGAACGCTGGTCTGATGGATTTGAATTTCTTGATGGGTGGGTCTGATGATTTGTACCAGAATGGCATACTGAAGAGAAATGATAGAATTTCTTGCAAGTTCTGCGCTGCTTATTGAAGGCTGGACAATTGTGTTGTCCTCCTTCATGATGTCAAGAATTGCCACAGTCCTGCAATTCTGTAATGGGCATTGACTGCGTGACTGTGAGGATTTGTCTGAATGCTGGGCATGCTTCTTTGGTTATGTCAAGTGCAGACGATGGACTGCACTCTCTTCCATTTGTTTTGCATGTGCAGCTGAACGTTGTACTGTTCATGCGTAGGTTAACAAATCAGGCAAGGTCATTGCAGGTGAGCTTAACCCTTTTTCCCTTACTTTTGTAGACTTGCATCCTGCCATCAACTGAGATTTGACTTCCGAGTCATTACTAACAAAACCACAAGTTGGGGCAAGCTGTTTTAGTTCATTGTAAAAATCTTCAGTATTGTCTGTTTTATGAAAAGTGTTTCTGAAAATATATTTCTGAAACTCTGTATTTCCTTCGGGATTGAAATATTCAGTTCATCGCCACCGTATGACAACAGTAGAGCTTTCTTTTGTCTATCATTGGTGATACCGTAACCCACGAAGACGTTATTTTCTAATCGTGATATCCATTTGCGCCAACGAACCGCTCGACCTTCTTCTCGGCAGTCGAAAGGTGGATATGTCGGGAGACCAAGAGCAGCCATTGTGGTAGTTCATTTTGATTGCGATCTTGCGAAACCCAGCTGCTGGAGTTCATGGAGGAGCTGACCGAGAATATGGAAGCCTGCCAACAAACTGACATCATGATAATGGACTTTGCAAAAGCCTTCGACAAGGTTAATCATTCCGTCCTCCAGCATAAACTGCACCATTATGGAGTTTGAGGCCATGTTAACAGATGGATCGGAAGCTTTCTGCAAGACCGGAAGCAAACTGTGGTGGTTGACGGTGCAAAGTCAGACTCGGTTGCCGTGAAATCTGGAGTACCCCAGGGCTCTGTTCTTGGGCCAAGTTTGTTCATGGTTTACATTTAAGACCTGCTTAGAACTGTCTCCTCATCCACGCGACTTTTTGCAGATGACACTGCCGTCTAAAGGCCAATAAAAGCAGGACAAGACCACGCCCAACTACAAACAGACCTCCAACAGCTAGAGAAGTGGGAGAGAAGTTGGGATATGTCATTCCAGCCCGGGAAATGTACCACCCTCCCGGTTATCAGTCCCAAGAGAAAGAAGAAGCTGATGACACCATCGTACCAGCTGCACAACCAGACTCTCGCCAATGTCACCTCGGCGAAGTATTTGGGGGTCACAATCGCGCAAGACCTAGATTAGGACCTCCCATGTTCACAGTATCACGAACAAAGCCAACAAAACGTTAGGGTTTTTGTGAAGAAACCTCAGAGTCAGTAACATCAGACTCAAAGAGATAGCCTATAAGGCAATGGTGCGGCCTGTTCTCGAATATGCAAGTACTGTGTGGGACCCGTATAAAGAATGACAGATCACAAAAATTGAGGCAGTGCAACGATGATCAGCACGTTTCGTTTAAATTGCTACAAAAGAACCGCTATCATCTCCAACATGGTACACCACCTCGGATGGACATCCCTAAAAAGCCGACGTAAGATCGCAAGGCTCACCATGATGTACAAAATCATTAACAACATGGTCCAGGTGGATTTTGGCGAAATTCGTAAATCCCAGCAGCCAAAGTTGCGAGCACCTATGGAGAGGGACAGAAGAGCACACTCAGGGCAGCTTGCTAAACTTCAGTGTCAAAGGGACCACCGGAGTTATTCGTTCCTCCCGCGAACCATCCTTGAGTGGAACGATTCCCTGACTGAGGCTGTGGTTGGAGCCGCGTCTCTTGGCGTGTTCACGTTGGGAGCTAGTAAACTCCACCAGTAGTCACAAGCTGTTTTCTGTTTTTTTTTCCCCCTGCGCTTACCCCTCCGTTACAAGTGCCAGAATAATCAGCCTGTTGATTGAGGACAGAATACGGATGAAGATGAAGATGAAGCGATCGTCGAGTCGAATGAATGAAAAAATAAAAAATACTTCCGTAGGACGGTCAAAATCACTCGTCGCCAATGTAATGTTGTGAGTGCTGGAGTCTGAAGAGTGTTTGCTGTATGGATTCATACGATAGAAACATTTAACTCTTGTTGATACTATGATAACGTTGCATAGTGACTGATCTTGACGGTTGTCAACAAAAACTGTTTATCATCAGAACGAGGCTCCAAAAGTAAAAGCATAAGAGTAACGTCCCTTGGACCAAAAACACGTTCACAACACTACACAAACCGAACAAACGAACAAACAAACAAAGAAAAAGGAGGATAGTGACGTTGAGTTTGCAACGAAGTAATTTCTACGTCCGCCATTTTGTCTGGGTTTTGGAGTGACGAGGCATATATATTTACGGTCCAAATCCTGTATGGCACGAAACGTTGATTCCTGTGTTGTGTATCCAACAAGAAGTATTGGAATGGCAGGAGCACAAAAGGAGATGAGGATATTGATGGTTGGGTTGGATGCTGCAGGAAAAACCACCATTTTTTCCAAGCTTAAACTTGGAGAAATAGTCACAACCACACCCACTATGGGTTTCAGTGTGGAAACCGTGGAGTACAAGAACATGAAGTTAACAGTGTGGGATGTGGGTGGACAGGATAAAATTCAACCATTGTGGAGAGATTACTCTCAGAACACGCAAGGACTCATATTTGTAGTTGACAGCAGTGACCGTGAACGAGTGGGAGAGGCTCGGGAAGAGTTGAACAGGATGCTGAGTGAAGATGTACCTCGAGATGCCAGACTGCTGGTCTTTGCAAACAAACAGGATTTACCAAATGCCATGAGTGCTGCTGAGGTCACGGACAAGTTGGGCCTCCATGCTTTGCGTCGCCGTGCTTGGTACATCCAGGCTACTTGTGCCACCTCAGGAGATGGCCTCTATGAAGGACTGGACTGGCTGGCAAATCAATGGAAAAGTAACAGACAGTGGATCCCACATCATGAATGATGTCCTCCCCCAGGATACTGTTGATGCCCAAACCCCTGACACATTTTGTCACGGGTCAACAGGCTTCTTCAGTAGACTTTTTTTGTACATCTGTCTCGTTGTGTGAATGGATGAGTGGAAGGGTGTTGCGGGCCTGAGTTGCCTACTGCAACCTGGGGTCAGCTAGTCCATAGTTGTGGATGAAAAGCGACCGTGGTAGCCTGCTGGCAGCTCCGCACTTAGCTTTTACCTTTTTTTTTTTTTTTTTTTTGGTTGTGTAGGCTAGTGAGTAGGTAAGATAAGGGTGGGGGGTGTCACTTTGTGGTATGAATGTGTGTAATCTCGTGCTATAGAAATTGGAAGCAGAATAGGGTGGGTTTTTATTATTATTTCTTTTTAAAGCAGATCCCTTGTTTTATAGCCCCATAATAATCAGCCTGTTGATTGTGGAGACTTTACGGAAGAAGAAGAAGAATGGTTCATCCATTCAGTTGTCATAAGTTCTTGCTTTTGGTATTCCTTTTGTGTTTGGAAACTGCATGAGTGGCTGGGGGTGTGCCTGTTGCAGTTATTATGGCTTGATTTGGATCTTGTCTGTGAGTGTGACATTTCAAAAATGCTGCTGTTCGCAACTAAAATATCCAGTTGGGGTTGTTTTCCTTTACTTTGCATTGGGTAAGACAGAAATTAATTTAAGTGGGAAAATAGGCATGTTTTATTTATTGGCACCCTTGACTATCATCCAGAAATTATTTTTGCTAACTACGGGTGTGCAAGACATTTGGTTCCACAATCTGCTGTTTTCTTGTTATCTCTTTTCCTACTGATCAGTCACATTTGTCACCAGTCAAATGTCAAAGGGAAACAGTTGTTCTCTTTTTAGAATTTGGAGAGTTTCTAAAGTGCTACAGTTTTGCTTTTTTTTTTTTTTTTTTTTTTGTCTTTTCCAAAAGTGATTTGTTCCATGTGTCCACTGTAATGTGCTAAGCAGTTTCCTCCCCTCTGTCTGTTTGTTTGTCTGTCTGTCTGTCTGTCTGTCTGTCTTTCTTTCTTTGTCTCGGGTTCTCTCTCGCTGACGCTGTCCCACTCATCCTTGTCTGCTGTCAGTTTATGTCATGCTTACATAAATGCAATTTAAAGGCCTGTTGTCTGCTGTGTGCAAGTCTGTTAAAGTGAAACATGACTTTCTTTTTTTTAATATAGATTCACCCATCTTTATTCAGTATATTTTCCTATTCTCTCTGTTAGGTAATTCTCTTTGGTTTGTTGCTTCATGTTTCAGGTGAGCATGCATGATTTTCTTTTTTTGTTTGTTTTTTAAGGAGTCTGCTTGCTATTTTGTTTTTAGGTATCAGCATGTTTACTGTTGAAAATATGGCTTTTTATTTCCATGTAGTCTATAATGGTTTTCCAGTGCAGGGAAAGAAAACTTATGGAAAGTTTCAGTTTGTTTAGATATAGATCTTCACAGAGTGACAGTAGTTTCAGTTTGTTTAGATATAGATCTTCACAGAGTGACAGTCATTATAGAATTAACAAAGGTGATGAAAGTGCCTAGTTTACAGCGATAAAGAGATTTTGTTAATTTGGAATTATATCTCACAGTATCAATTTTCTCACCTTCAAATGTTGACAAGCAGTAGTGTGTTTCACCATTATTTGAACTAGTAATTGAAGGATAGTCATCTGCCAGTGTCAGAACTGCTATGCATTGCATAGCTGCACTAGCACACCAGCACAAGCTGGCATTAAAAGAAAAAATAATGCAGACCAAAACATGAAAAACTTCTTTCTTTTCTTTAGGTGTCAAGCTGTAGAATATATATTCAACATGTGTGTTCTAAAGCAAGAGATACAATCCATTGAGTGAGAAGAACATTTTATTATATATCAGAAGTTGTAAATTTATATTTAGGAACAGTGTGATATTTTTGTAAACATGGGTCAACATGCACACATGGATGTGCAGATGGATGAAATGAAAAATGTAGACCTTATATATACATATGTGTTAGTACTAGAAAAGAAAGGTGCAAAATAGATGGCGTGAAATGTATACAGTTCTACAGAAGTTAACCTCTTGACATTTCTGGTTTACTGAAGTGTATTCAGCCTTAAAACTTGATTTCCCAAGATCTTTCATTTTAACAAAACATAATGTGCTAGAAGTAGACAAGTGCGTGAGCTGAATATTTTAGTTTTCATTGATTACAAAAAAAAAAAAAAAACAAAGAATACACTTTAAGTGCTTGGCAGTGAACGTTCTCAGTGCTTCGCATATATAGGAAAGTGAGAGACAAACATCATTGTCATAGACGTTCGTTTGTAAACTTGTGCATTAAAAACATTTGTGGAAAAGTTTGTTTTTTTATTATTGTTATTTTTGTTGTTGTTGAGTAATTACTACTCTGGTTTTATAAAAAACAATTGGTTAGCCCCACATGTCTGATACCCCATGTATGGAGAATATTTTGGATGATGAGCAGGACCAGGCTAATAGAAAACTGGTTTTGTCGCATTACCTAAATCATGTTGTTAATATGTTTGCCAAAATACAATAATTTGCATTCTGCTGGTGTGTATGTGTGTGAGAGAGAGGGTTGGTATGTTTGTGTGTATGTGTGGTGTTTGTTTGTTTGTTCCTTTACGGTTTGCATATCTGCCTATGGGTCAACTTTTTTGTTTCAGAATTGCAGGCAATGGTTATCCTTTTTTTCAGCTTGAAAGTTCTGTCTGTTCATTAAATTATTGTTGTTGCTGATTAGATGGATGTTAAGTAGCTTCCATTGATATGGTATGGTATTGTAATGTTGCAAAGTTCTTTAAGTATGACTAGTATCATAGGATGAAAATATGAACTGCATGGTTAGTTTATTTCTTGTCTCATAATTTTTTAATGGTATAACTATCATAAAAGATGAACAAACTTTGAACAGTTTATGTGTGTTGATATGTATGCATTGTCTTTCATGCTTAAGTTCTGGGTTTGAGTGGCAAATAACAGTGCTTGGAAAGAGAATGCTTCTTGTTACAGTTTGCGTGAAATTCCCACTTTATCATTCCATAGTCTGCCTTTTTCTTGTGGCCACTTTGTTCACTTACCATGCAAATGTTTGATTTTGTAAGGTCCAGCATGAAAGAATGATGTGGGCTGGTTTGGTGCGGCTGAGATTGAGCAAAAATGGATCCAAAATTTATGTAGGTGTGTGGATATTGCAGCTGAAGAGGGCAGTTCAGCAAAGTTGGTGATTTATCTTTCCTGAATCACAGTCACTAAAAGTTTGTAACCAACCAGGTATTTGGGGAGACTGCATCTGGCAGCATATCTTTGAAATTTGTTTTTGTTTGACCAGTAGTAACTGACTCTACAGACAGCAAGGAGAAAGAACATGAAATAGTGTGGTACAGGAATGTGCAAGGGTCAAAGCAGGGACGAGATACTTGTATATTGATAGAATCATAATTATATGTACATCAGTGTGATAACTGGTGGTCAAATGTGAACTGATTCTACTCCGGTACATTGTGGTCATCAAACTGATCAGTAGATTTCTTTGTTTCCTTTAGTTAGAAAATCTAAAAAGGTTTTTAAACGAGTTTTATTAAGTGAGCTGTAAGAAAACGACAAGTGCATGCAAGAGAAAGGACAGACCCGTTACCATGCAGGAGCTGTGCTCTGAAATTTGCAAGTGTGTACAGACCAAAAAAAAAAAAAAAAAAAAAAAAATCCTCTAAGTGTAACACAACTGTAATGGTAGCAAAGGAAAATAGATCATGGTGTGCCCTTCAAGATACACAAGGGAAATTGATGAATCCTGCAGAGCAAATCAGTTTGAATGAATGACATTGTGTACCTTGTTTATTGTGTCGTCTGAATAAAAGCTATGCTGTCCAGTGTGAAAGGTGAGATATCAGTGGCGCCTGATAGGGTCTGCCTCTCCTTTCTTGTGAAGGATATTAGTCTCGCTTGGGCATTCTCATGAGTAGCAATCATGGGATTGAGAAATGTCCTTGAAGACTGTGTCCATGTATCTTCTTCCATTCTAAAAGGTGATAGTAGTAGGAGTTCTTGCAGCAAGGCAGGCATTAGAATCAGAGTCTAAAGGAGATGCTGCAGTTACTTTCAGGAATGACCACCCTTGTGACATCATTGGATATATATAGTGATGCTCCTTGTCTGCATGGATTTTCTCCCAACTCCCTGACCATATCTAGGTACATACAAGTAAATCCTTGTCTTCTCTGTGTGTGTGTGTGTGTGTGTGTGTGTGTGTGTGTGTGTGTGTGTACCTTATAACTTGCTGGTTTGAAATATATTGGTGTGTGTTGTCTTATACACCTCTGACACAAATTTGAAATATATTGGTGTGTGTTGTCTTATACGCCTCTGACACAAATTCTGAGATGGGAACATGTGAAGTAAAATGTGACTGGTTTTTGTACATTTGAACTTAAGCATGTTTCATATACCAATCATTAAAAAAGAACTGTTAAAAAAAAAAAAGAAAAAAAAGAAAAAGAAAAAGGTCTGTAAGAAATATCGGAGATGACATTTTTGAGCGTTAATTGCGTTTCTGGTAATTACACTTGCGGACTGTAACCATAGCTGGGAGCCAAAGACTGACAACTTTCGCTGAATTCTGCGTGCAAAATCGTGTCAGACTGACAACATGCCCTGAAACAGTGAAAGAAACCAGCAAAAACAGCCTGAGGCTATGCAAACATACGCAGATGGATCAGGTTCAAAAGTAATTTGTGTCAGAAAAAACTGATTTTTACAGTAGTTAATGCAAAATCATGAGGTTGTTACCTGGAAGAAGCCACTACAGTGCGATGGAAAGTAATGAATGTCCTCCTTCCTTCCCCCCCCCCCACCCCATCCCCGCTGCCGTTACCCCTCCCCTCTTTCTTTAATAGAGATTTGGACTTTTGTACACAGTCCGTGGGGCAAACACATTTATTTTTCATTGAGAAGCATACACTCAGCAGTTCTGGGGTAAAGTGGTCTGATAAACGTTGGCTGGAAATTGAGATGCAGCTCCAAAAAAGTTGATTCGTTGGTCTTTTCAGTCAGCTCTCACCCATACTTCAGTGTTCCCCCTCTTTGATTGATCGAAAAAGAAAAGCCCCCATCCCCTACTATTTTCAGTTGCAAATTTTATCAGATTTAGCAGATGAACAAGCAAACATCTTGATACATGTAAATCATAGATAGATAGATGGAAGTGTGTGTGTGTGTGGTGTGTGTGTGTGTGTGTGTGTGTGTGTGTGAGTGTGTGTGTGTGTGTGATGATTTAGAAATACAGTCTGAAACCCCCCACTATTGTCATATGGTCATAAAACCATTATTTTTCTTTCTTGTTTGTTTTCTTTTGATTTTTTTTTTTTTTAAACCAGTAACCTCTCCCCTCTGACCTCTTCCCTAGATCTGAGCTTCACTTTCCAGTCAGTAAGTCTAGTCTTCCACCCGTGTCACAGTTGTTTTTGTTATGATTATTATGATTAATATGTTAGTTTATGATGATGATTGTTATCAGTCCATTGCTTCCCCCTCCTTTTTTGTATTATCTTTTTAATCTTCCCTTTCCCTTCCAGCCTTTTTCTTCTCTTTTCATTCTGTAATGTTAAAGTCTTTCTCCCGTGCCGCTGTTTGCACCAAGATCAAAGAGACAAGTCAGTGTTTGTCTGCCCTTTGTTTTGAAACTTGCTTTTCCTGCCTGAATAGGACCCAGTATGCTGAAATGCACAGGTCTCTGTTTTGTAATTTGTTTTGCGGCTTAGTAATTCCAGTTTTGCTTTTATGTTTAAATAAAGTTTCAGATTGTGATTCTTTTTGCAATGGCAGGGGTTTGACTAGTACTGGAAGGCATTACACAAGTATTGAAGTTATTCCGCCTAAAAAGCCAGGAACAAGAAGTCAGATAATTTGTTCATAACTTCACAGAAATATGAGGTCATTTCAGTAATCATATCTTTGGGGGATTTCTCTTCCACAAAAATTTTGTCTTGGGACATTGAAAACGACTTCATTATGAGGGTCCTTTTTCTGTTACAAAGTAAGTGTCAAAATAACTCCCTCCCTCTCCTTCCCCCCCCCCCCCCCCCCCCCCCAGCGTCTATTACATCAGAAAGATACAGCCTGCACGAAATGTGAAATTACCTACCTCAAACCTTTTTCTTGATTTCTTTGGAAACAGTTGAAATTTGAAAGGTAAAACTGCACTATTGGCTGATTTTCTATAGAAAAAAACATAACCTTTCAGGCTTACTTCTGTTACTCAATTAATCAATGACTTATTTACAATCTTGATTTTCCATTCTTAAAACTTGAGGTGAAGTTATAAACATGCTCAAAGAATGTCAAATTAGAATTTTTGTTTGTCAAAACCACTTTAGATTTGGCTAATTTATGATTTTATTAATTAGAGAATGTTTAAACCTTAGAACATTTTATGGAGATTTGAACACACACAAACACACACACACACACACACACACACACACACACACACACACACACACACACACACACATATACACACACACACACACACACACACACACACACGCACACACACACGCACACACACACAAATGTCATGTGGATCCTTTAGAAGAATTCAAGTTCTGTAGGCATTCTGAAATCCAACGCTTTGTTGAGTTTTGCAGTAATGAAACTCATATTCTCAACAATATCAGCTGTGAAGCGATCACTGGGTTCATAACTAATTCACAAAAAAAATTTTACTTTTATTTTCTTACTTCTCTTTTGATAACATGTCTATCTGTGTTCAAGGCAAGGAAGAATTAGAAAAGAACATTTAAAAGCATGTGCAAACTTTTGTCAGAAGACTCACGTTTTGAGTTTGTACATTTGTACGAAAAGTGTCTTTATTACATGTGTTCACATGAACATTCAGTTTTGAGTATTATCATAATAATTCCTTTTTGAGATAACAAAACAAAAATTGCCTCTTTAATTGTCAAAAATAACATATGTAATGTGACTGATTTTATTGTTATTCAGCTTTGAATATCAAATATGAATTTTTCATGACAAATAGTCACATTTACATACTGCATATCATGGGTTCAGTGTCTGCCACATGGTGTCAGTTTTCATTGTAACAGTGTTTGTGTCTGGGAAAAAAAACAACAAAAAACCATATGTTGTATGTGGATTAGAATTTGTAGCATTTCTGTTAGTGTTATATTTTTGTCTCAAGTGAATGCAAATTGATGTAAAACTCATACCATTTTCATGTCACCAAAGGATGTCAACAGTAAATAAGAACTTGGGTCATGAAGTACTCATCAGAGGCAGCATTTGATTTCAATGACACTAGTAAACTAACTTCATTTCCACACACGATGAATGCAAGTTCATGAATTTCAGACTTCAGCTGCTATCATTAGCTTGTTCAGAATTAACTGAGTGCCTTGATTTCAGCTGTTGTCACAATCTTGTGCTTCTTTTGTGAAAAGGAGTGACTGAAGGCGGAAAATGAAGCAAAGTTTAGAAAGAGTGGGGGTTAGTTACCGCCAAGGACACAGACAAACATAGCACAGGACAAGACACGTGTGTCTTGTCCTGTGCTATGTTTGTCTGTGTCCTTGGCGGTAACTAACCCCCACTCTTTCTAAATTTTGAATAATTTTGTGCTTTGGATTATACATCGATCTATCTGTATTATATCTGTCTGTCGATCTACCTGTGTATCTAACTGTCAATCTGGTGTGGTCAGCTGGCTATAAACATTATAGAACTAAACAGTACAATAAACAGGCCTTGCTGTGCGTTTTCCAGTATGCAGTGGCACAGCCTCCTGAGCGGAATAACACTGGAGACGACCGCGACCTTGAACCATGGCCAGACGATGAGGAGGAGGCATCGGCGTTGGCATCAAAGCC
>CM065724.1:68709739-68807239 GCA_033310375.1 Conus canariensis
TTATGATTTTTATGTCATTCAGATGTTATTTGTATTATTTTCGTTACCTCATTTATTCATTAAGGTTTTTCTTTTTAAAATGTCAGTACAACACTATGTTAATCTGACAGTAAATGGTTTCAGTCAGTCAGTCAGTGTGTGTGTGTGTGTGTGTGTGTGTGTGTGTGTGTGCGTGCTTGTGTTTGTGTATGTGTGTGAAGACTTCGTTTTCCTAGAATTGGAAGATTTTCCTCCCCTTGCTTACCCCCTCCCTCTCCACCCTCCTCCCCCAGCTGTCTCCCCATGCATCCCCTGCTGTTATTTCAAAACTTGGAGATTAGTACACATACTTTGTAGAAAATATGCTCATTTTGATTTGAAAACTTGTGCACTGAAGGCAGTTTTAAGGTGAACAGGCCTGTTTTTGCCTTGGGAGTTTTTAGTTTTGTCGGAATGTAGACATACAGTTTCTTTTAGTTTAGATTGAAATGAATTATCATTGAGCAAGATGCAATATGAAGTCTGTAACACTTCATGCATTGTATGTTCACCCTGCAGGGACCAGGTTGGCAAGCTGAAGCATCGTTTGATTTCCACACATCAGGGGGCTACAGTGAAAGCTCTGCATCCGAGGAAGAGATGGAAGGAGAAGTAATATCCACAGACCACTATCTGCATGATGCTTTTCAGCCTGGCCTTGGTCACTATGATGAGAAGGACTACATTAATCTGGCCCTTCAGAGACGCCTGAGGAATGGTTGGTGTCATGCAATATATCATCATTGCTATGTTTTGTGTTGCACAAGGTAGTCTGTGGCATAGGACTTGTTTGTGGTCCAGTCTGTTGGTTAGTCTGTCTCCCTGCGAGCCACATAATTAAGAAGACAGTTTGAAAAGTTTCCTGCAGACTTGACAGGGTTGTTTGTCAGGTCAGTATGTCTGTTTGATTAACTCAATCAGGTCACAGACGAAGTGGACCAGTTTGTCCCTCAGATCACACAATTTTTGGCAATTTAAAAAAAAATCATAAAAAATCAACCACTTCACCTTGGAGCATGAAACATACACCATCGGATAGAAGAAACAATATATTTATCAAAAATGCTTACCTTCAGTGAGGAATCCATACAGTTCTCATGATGTAAGTAATCCAAAATGATACACATTTGCAGAAAAACAAAAACTTTTTGTGCACACTGTAATTCACTTCTTCATGCTCTCTGTCCTCCCACACAAGTTCAGTTACACTTCTGAGCACTTGGTATGACCTACAGAGAATAGTATATTTATGACAACTGCATAAAACACAAGAATTTGACCACAGAATGCTTGATCCACTCAAAATCGTGTGATCGTGTTCAAAATCGTGTGATCGCAGGAACTGAGAGTAGGACAATTCAGATCTGTATAAAACTACTACAGAATACATGAAGAGTGGTCTAAGGTAAGCAACTGCAAGAAAAGGCCGTAAGCTGTCCCTAAAACAAGATTTATTGTCCTTTAACCCGTAGAGTGCCTTTAAGCCGTCAGCTGACGCCGCATTAAAAATGCTTTCCCAGTGCCTATGGGCCGTCCACTGACGTCATGCATTTTTCTTGAATTTTCATTCGTTACTATTTCTATCAACGGACTTAAATAGAGTGTGCGTAGTAAGCCTTATATGTCTGTAGTATTAAAATGATATGTAAATGACCACACGTGAGGGGAAAGCCCATTTATTCTCATCACTGACTGGATGACCAGCCAGCACTTCGTCTCGCTTGCAAAGATGGCGGCGCAACCTTCGACAAGCGCAGCGACCAAATCAACGTATTTACACAGCTGAGCAGGCTCTGGTAATGATTTTTGACAAAGACAGTAATCTTTTATTCAACGACTCACTCGAGCATGAAGGTGAGATGATGATAGTGATGGAATTGCCAACCGTATTCGTCAGTTATTGTGTCGGGCTGTGTGACCTCAGTGTGTGTTCAGCTGACTGGTTTGCCAGCGTCGAACGAGCTCGCCTAGTGTGTACTCTGCACTGCGTGCCAGTGGTCAGTGACGTGGTAGTCAGCGCGAGAGGGGAGCGCGGCCTGCTCGCGGTGTGGCACGGGGCAGAGGGAAAGGTAGGGGAAGAGGAGCAGTGAAAGAGAGGGTTGAAGTCCAGCAAGGGGGCGTGGTGGGGAGAGGGGGGCGTGGTCGTGGACTGACCTGTCTGCATAGAGTGTGAGCGTCTTGATAGACTTCTAAACTGTTTTACTTTCATTTACAGGTGTAGTGTGACAATACAAACTTTATTTTCAACTTTTTTGCTTTGTGTTCTTGTTTGGATGTGAAGATGTAGTGGTAAATACATATGCTTTTGATCGTGCAAAAAAATCTATCCAAATCTAATTGCCTAAATACTTTTTTATTATCAAAATTAAAACAAAAGAAGCCCAGATTCAAAATCTTCATTCAATTTCCTTCAAAAATCATATATATTTCATTGTTATATCTTTTGTAGTTTCTGAGCTAGAATTTTTTGTTAATTATTACCCCCAAATCATTAGATTTCCCTGGCACTGGGCAAGCCTTTGTTTGTAACATTTTCAAGCAGCGAACGGGTTAATAAAAGGCGGTATGATTTAAACATCGCATCGTCAAACTCTGTCGGAAGTATGCGTCCGACACGCCTTCAAGCGATGTGAACAGTGTCGGAAACCCGCTTCTGACAAGACTCGATTGAGTCAAATCTGGGCAAATGTCTTTAGTTTTTTTTTTCTTTTTTCTGTCTCATCTTCTGTGCCAGTTGTGTGGTATTGCTGCACCCATGCTGCTCATTCCAACCTCTCATCCACAGCCACAGACCATCCTGTCCTTCTGAAGTCCCAGCACCGGCAGTCCACAGGGACAGGGAGCAGTCGATATCGAGTCTTCAGTGAATTTGCTGATACTTCTGTTCAAATGAGAAGCAAACAGTGTATATGCATCACACATTTTAGCCATCTATGTCTCTCAAATCGGTGATGATCGAGCAGCATTGTCATATGAAGTTGAGCTGTTGAAGAGCTGGACAGTTTTAACACAGCATCGATTAGACAGTGCGCAGTATCACCAATAACACTGTCTCAGATGGTAAATTACTGTTGAAAGACACGTGGGGAGGAAATCGCCAAAGTGTGTAATCGCAACTTTCCTTGGACAAATAAAAATGCTTTGTAGAAAGAGGAGAAAAGAAAAGGAGAATGATAGAGACACCTGAGTAGAAGAGCTCGGTCAATTGCCAACATTCGGAAATACATGGACAAGGCATTTAGATTCTGTCATGAAATTTCAGTCATGTATTTTTCAGTTCAGCAAAGATTCATTTAAGAAACAAAAGATAAGGATGGCACTGTAGTGTTTGACTGAAATTTCATGACAGAATCTAAATGCCATTTGTTTCTGAGTCTCCAGAACATGCTGAAGAAGAGGACAGTGAAAGTTCTGGTCATTTTATAGACCTGGCTGCACAGCAGAGATTGAGAGAACGTAATGATGTTTAATAGTTTTTCGTCAGAGTCATTTGAATCTGACTGTCCGGGGGATGTTAGTGAGGGGAAGCATGATCTAATTTGAATGTGTAGTGATTGTTTGATCACATTTGTGTGATTTTGCGTGAGTAAGGCAAAAAATGATTGATATCTAAGGTAAGCGATCAAGATATTAACCTCATTAAGACCAGTATCCTTTTGCAGGTTCAGAGATGTTATTTATACACAGGCATGAAAGTTGTACAACACTGGCCGTATTTGTGACTGGATGGGGTTTCTCCTATCACCAAATAGACCAACAGACATAGATTCTCAAATTGCTGACAGCGAACGGTTTGTTTGATGCACCATCCAGTATTTTCGTTTTGCTTTTACCTTGTTATTCTTTAACTCAGTGGCGCTTTATGGCAGTCAGTTACTGCTGGCTTTTGCATTGATTGTGACAACACCCAATGTCCTTACCAATGAAACTGGTAATGGATTAATCTCAAATTGCCGTATGAAGGAGAACCAAATGAGAGAAGAAAAAAAATCACTTGAGGAGAGTGAGGAGATACGAAAAGCGAGATTCCCCAGTCTCTGCATTCTCAATTTCTTGTTAGTTGAATTTGTGTGTATTTGTCATGTTCAGACTACAACGGGACCGTTCAAATTGCAGAATTGTGTCGCTCAACAGCATCTGAGTCGGGACAGTAATCATGGGAGACTTTTAGAGCGCTCCTAAAGTAGTACTTTGCAAAGTAAGAAATTTATCATATGCTGGAAGCAGTAAATTATACAAGTGGGAGGGGAGGCAAGGGGAACAGAAATGGTCAGTTCTCTCCCCTCTCTCTGTGTGCAGACCTGCCAGTTCTGTGTTCAGTTTAGGAGTTGTTTGCAACTCTGAGCATCAGATTGCTATCTTGCTATTCTCACAAAGAAAATGCTGTCATTTTTTTTATCACATGGGAGAGGGGGTGATGTAACATGTTTTCATGGCTGGGTGATTGATTGAGTCTCATGAAAAGGTGCGAACAAACCACGTCATCATCCATACGTCTTCAGATAATGAAATATTGACAGCAGGTGCATTTATTTTTCATTTCAGCATGCTTCATCCCCATTGTGTTTATTTTGTTGGGTTATTTTTCTCCAGTGGCTTTTTACATATTGTTATGTAGGGTTATTTTTCTCCAGTGGGTATTTACATAATAATGGAACATCTTCCTTGATGTTTATTTTCTAAAGTAAAAATTTGTGTTAGTACTGTCAGATGATTTTTGTTTACGTCAGAGAGTGAAAATATATTGGAGAGGGTTGTGGTGTTGACACCGATGTGTGTGTGTGTGTGTGTGTGTGTGTGTGTGTGTGTGTGTGTGTGTGTCTGCGTGTGTGTGTGTGTGTGTGTGTGCGTGTGTGCGTGTGTGCGTGCGTGCGTGTGTGTGTGCATGCTACACAGCTCCCCTGAACCCCCCAGGCTCAATGAGACCCAATGACTTTCTTGAATATTTATGCCTGTGCACATTTCATTGATCAGAAACCTGCTTCTCTGCCTTTGCCCATGAGGAAAAATGTGGAACACAGCTTTCCTGGAATTCCACATAATCATCTGACTGTTTATTTCATTATGGTAAACAGCTTCTTGCTTGTTGCCTTTGATGGCATGACTGTTAAAAAAGATAGTAAAAGAAATCCTTGACTATCCATGGGAAAGGATGTGCAAGGTAACCAAAGTGAGACATTAATTTGACTATATGTGACAAAGTTTAGTGGTAAAAAAGAACAAGAACAGCTACATAATTAGAAAACTTCATTGTGTCATGCAGTGTTCATTCAAACTGAAATCATCTAGTCTGTCCTGTTTGTACAGTTCACATACCACAACATGATTTTTTTTACCCCCCTTCCCCCTTCCTATTCCTCCCCCCCCTCCCTGCACCTTTCTGATGAAAGTCCCGTGCAAAAACGACAGGATTTCACAAAGTGTAAGCCACTGTATAACACATAACTGTATAACACTGCCTTATGGAATACCCATGGTGGAGGGTGTCATTATTGTTGCTTGTGGTTGTTCCAGGAACTTTAAGACAGTCAGATGATGTTGGTGATGAGGAAGGTGACGGTCATGACCATACGCTCATCAAGGGGGCTGACACAGCATCCTCCCCAGCCCCTGTTCAGAATCATGGAGCTGGCTTTGAACTGACGCCATTTGTTTCTGAGCAGCCAGAACCTGCTGAAGAGGAGGACGGTGAAAGTTCTGGTCATTTCATAGACCTGGCTGCACAGCGGAGGCTGAGAGAACGTAATTATGTTTCAGTGTTTTACATCATGTTTGAGCCTGACTGAAAATGTAGATCGTAGGGTACAGTGTGTGTGTGTGTGTGTGTGTGTGTGTGTGTGTGTGTGTGTGTGTGTGTGTGTGTGTGCGCTACACAGCCCCCCTGAACCCCCCAGGCTCAGTGAGACCCAATGACTTTCTTGAATATTTATGCCTGTGCACATTTCATTGATCAGAAACCTGCTTCTCTGCCTTTGCCCATGAGGAAAAATGTGGAACACAGCTTTCTATATAATCATCTGGCTGGTATTTTATTATGGTAAACAGCTTCTTGCTTGTTGCCTTTGATGGCATGAATGTTAAAATAGATAGTAAAAGAAATCCTTGACTATCCATGGGAAAAGATGTGCAAGATAACCAAAGTGCGACATTATTTTGACTATATGTGACAAAGTTTAGTGGTAAAAAAGAACAAGAACAGCTACATAATTAGAAAACTTCATTGTGTCATGCAGTGTTCATTCAAACTGAAATCATCTAGTCTGTCCTGTTTGTACAGTTCACATACCACAACATGATTTTTTTTTACCCCCCTTCCCCCTTCCTATTCCTCCCCCCCTCCCCTGCACCTTTCTGACGAAAGTCCCGTGCAAAACCGACAGGATTTCACAAAGTGTAAGCCACTGTATAACACATAACTGTATAACACTGCCTTATGGAATACCCATGGTGGAGGGTGTCATTATTGTTGCTTGTGGTTGTTCCAGGAACTTTAAGACAGTCAGATGATGTTGGTGATGAGGAAGGTGACGGTCATGACCATGTGCTCATCAAGGGGGCTGACACAGCATCCTCCCCAGCCCCTGTTCAGAATCATGGAGCTGGCTTTGGACAGACGCCATTTGTTTCTGAGCAGCCAGAACCTGCTGAAGAGGAGGACGGTGAAAGTTCTGGTCATTTCATAGACCTGGCTGCACAGCGGAGGCTGAGAGAACGTAATTATGTTTCAGTGTTTTACATCATGTTTGAGCCTGACTGAAAATGTAGATCGTAGGGTACAGTGTGTGTGTGTGTGTGTGTGTGTGTGTGTGTGTGTATGGACACACCTGTTTATGTAGAGGTTAACATTACCTGTAGTTTATAAACCTTAAGTGCCCATCCAACAGCTTTTCTTTTAAAAAATGACACAAGCTGCTTCAGCCGAACTTGATATCAGATGACATCATCAGTATCTTCATCATCACCATGGTTCTAAGACTAAGCTACCAGGATGTTGCGTTGTCAGTTTTGTATTTTATTTTTTTCTTTCCAGAGTTGGCAGTCATCAGTTAAGTGCAGCATGGTTGAGGTGGTACAACTACTAGTTCATCTTTCACATTGTCCATGGTGGACTTTTTGGGGGGGGAGGGGGGGGGGGATTGTCTCATCCTGTGTGTCATCTCAGTGTGTTGCACCCACTCTGCTTACTCTGGCTCCCCATCCACAGCCATAGCCTGGCTTGTCCTGCGACAGCCCTGGCTCCTAAATCCAATCCACAGCAGTTAGTGTCAAGTCGTTGTGAGGCAAGACCCACCAGAGGAGACACTGCAGTGCTGCGGAGTCATTTCAATGGTGTTCAGTGGTGCCTGTTCCGATCCAACATGACACCATCTGGTAAGGCCGAAGCTGATGACAGTTATTGTGTAGTTGCAGAGCAAACGTCAGTGTTTCCCTCTGGAGGGTGCCACTGTGTCCCTCTAGCAATAGTAACCATGAATTTGCTGATAATGGTCAGCGGAATCTTGCCAGGGGCATAGACATGGAGAGGAGATCAAAACTGAGGTCACCATGAAAGCAGGGCATGAAGGGACACAGAATTGGAGACTCAAAGGGTTTTATAGCAGGTTGTTGCCCTCCATTCTCATTTGTCTTCTCAGCATGCTTGTCTGAAGATACTGCTCACACTGCATAGCGCAGGGTCCAACATGACTTAAAAACTGACCAGGGTCGGGACCAAGGTCAGATAAAGGGCGTGGGAAGATAATTCTGTATTCTGTGTGTTCTCACAGATTTTGCACATCAACTGTCCTTGCTCAACACATCTGAAACAGAGGGATCAGATGAAGAGTCTTCTGACAATGGGACACTGTTGCCGGTTCAGGAAAGTGAGGAGAGCCACGAGGGAACCAGCACCCTCTCTTTCCCCAGCACCACCTGGTCCCCTGCAGTAATTGTACAGGTACTCTTTGTGTGTGTGTGTGTGTGTGTGTGTGTGTGTGTGTGTGTGTGTGTGTGTGTGTGTGTGTGTGATATTTCTCTTGTTGAGTGTTGTTTGCTTTGTATTTAAATTTTCTGTGCCACAGTACGGAACTTCATAGCCTCTCATCATCCTCCTCAGCAGTCAGCACAGAAAGAAAAGCTTCATTCTGTGGCCGTTGATGACCTGCTGCCATGGAGATCTATGTTTCGATTTCTTCTGTATGTCTGTGCCCTTGGCAACTTTGTCAAGATCATCAGTAAAGGTGAGTTCATGTGGACTACTGGTGGACGGACCTGGTGACTCCCTCCGGAGGGAGACACTTGAGCTGGCTCCAGGACTAACCAGTTGTTAGCAGTAGGATGCTTAGAACATGTTGTCTTGCATATGTTGGATCAGAACAAGCACAACTGTCCAGTATCAAAGTGATTCAGCAGCACTGCAGCATCTCCTGTGGTGGGTTACCTCCTTGTCAGTTGTCAGTGCCAGGGCTGAGACAGGAGAAAGCAGAGCAGCTGTGAATGGGAATCTTGAATGAGTGACCTATGTGTAATGCCACTAAAGTGGTGATGAAGAGAAGACTAAGAAAAAAAAAAGGATCCTTCTGCCTCTGTAGCTGTGCACCAGAATCATGATTTTGACATCAGTCTGCAAAGCCCTTGAGCCATATTCAGTAAAAGTCTCATCATGTGAAAGTGAAATCTGCTAGTGCGTATAGCTTTTACCTCCTGTAACACTTAATCCTGTGTCTGTTGTGTGCATTGCTGCATCGCCTTTCGATGAGGCCTATGTTAATCCCTCGCCTGTCACAGTGCAGCAAGCCAGCTGGGTCATTCTCTGCTTTATCTTTCACACATTGGCTACCAACGACTAGGAAGGATGCATACCTCGTTGGTATTATACTATTATTCCAGCATCAGAGTGATTAACCTCAGCTGACATGTGTCAGGAGGGGGATATGAAAAACTCGCTGAGATAGGCAGGCAGGGTATGAATGCCCCATATTAAACCTGTTGTGGGAAAAAAAATTTGGGGAAGATAAGGCCTGTCTTTCTGCTGCAAATAGAATTACGTTTTCCTAGTTTATGAATGAAGCAAGTAGATCTATAGAATCAGATATTTTATCTGATGTGCATGTCAGGATGAAAATCAGGATATTGACTGTCTTCATTACCAGCACACCGTGTCACACCCATCCTCTGGCATTTTCTCTCTGTTAAGGCAAGAGGTGGCACGAAAATTAAACCATTGTTCTTTTAAAACTTCTTCATTTTTTTTTCTATTGCTTATGTTAAAAAAACATGGAAAAAAACACATTTGGATGAGTTCAAAGCTCTTGTGTGATTCGGGGACCACAAATGGGGACAAAATGATGAAAAATGAAAAAAACAAATGGTTCATAACAAGAACTGTATTTCTGTCTTAGCAGACATGTTAGGCACTTGAAACACGACTTTTCTTGTTTTGCTGAGCTATAATAATTCAATTACAAAAGGATTTTTATATATCTAAACTGCTTTTTTTTCCAGTAATTTTTTTCCATGTGGTGGCCATCAGGCTTCGTGTTTCATTGCTTTTGAATTTTTCAAATAGAAATAGCAAATGATAAGTGCTGTTTTGACTTGTAAATGAAATGTAATTGCATGCAGAAATCATTTTTGATCAAAAGAAAAAAAAAATTACCAAGCTAGCAAGTCTGGATCCAGAGGTATTGTGTTCCTTGCACATCAACCATTGTTGAAAAAAGTTGAGTTTGCCTTACGATCTCTCGATCCCCTATTAAAGAGAATTTCTAGTACAGGTCGATCGAGTTTGCCTTACGATCTCTTGATCCCCTATTAAAGAGAAGAAACCAGCTCCTTATCCTAAATTCTCCTCTACCTAGTCGCCTTTCGGCCTCGCTTCCCGTATAGCTGCTGCGTGTTAGTTTATTTTACTCTTGCGCTCCATTGCTTGTCACTTTCGGCGATCGAACCTTCACCGGTCAATCGATCCGCCATCTTTGATTGTTCCACGCCGGTCAGCGTTTCCGCCATATTGCCTCACCGCATGGTGTCCACCTTCGGTCGCACCTGATTTGCACCTGGTTTGGCGGTACGGAAGTTTATTGCCTCACCGCATGGTGTCCACCTTCGGTCGCACCTGGTTTGCACCTGGTTTGGCGGTACGGAGGTTTATTGCCTCACCGCATGGTGTCCACCTTCGGTCGCACCTGGTTTGCACCTGGTTTGGCGGTACGGAGGTTTATTGCCTCACCGCATGGTGTCCACCTTCGGTCGCACCTGGTTTGCACCTGGTTTGGCGGTACGGAGGTTTATTGCCTCACCGCATGGTGTCCACCTTCGGTCGCTCCTGATTTGCACCTGGTTTGGCGGTACGGAGGTTTATTGCCTCACCGCATGGTGTCCCGCCTTCGGTCGCACCTGGTTTGCACCTGGTTTGGCGGTACGAGGTTTCCCGGGGCAAATTTATTAGTACCTTATTTGTCATTATTACAAGGTAGATTGGGTGTCTTACGATCTCTTGATCTACCAACTTGTGCACACTTATTAGTACCTTATTTATCATTATTACAAGGTAGATCGAGTTTCTTTACGATCTCTCGGTCTACTGACTTGTCTCCACTTTGTGGTCGTGTGCTTCGTGTTTGCTCTGCCGCCATAGCCCAACATGGTGAAGGGCACCGACGGGTCGAGCCACTTCGCCGTTCAGAAGTCGCTCCTTGCCCCGGAGGACCCGCGTGCCGATTCCTTGGAGCAGTCCGTTCTTGCTACGGAAGAACGTACGGCCGGTGTAGAGGGGGGTTCCGCAGAGGGGACGCGCAACCATCAATTTGATACCTCCTCTAGCCGCCCGGTGGACACACGATCACTGCGTTCGAAGGGCGAAAGGCAAGCTGCCACCATTTCTAAATTTACTTCTACATCCCGCAGTCCAGTGCAGGCTACCCAAAAAAAGGGAAAGCCTGCTTTAGAATTCGTACCCAAATTCGCCTTCTCCCCCAAGGTCCTCGGTGGTATAGTGGGTAGTTTCCCGCCTGTCGAGCGGGATTTCCCACCTTCCTCGTCGAGGAGAGCAGGATTTCACACCTACCCACCTTCCCCGTTGGGGAGAGCAGGATTTCCCACCTTACCCATCAGGGAGAGCAGGATTGCCCACCTTACCGGCTGGTTTGCCTTCTTCCCTTCCAACGCATGGTGAGACACACAACTCTCTCTATCATGCTGCATCACGCGACCTTCGGTCCCCGGGGAATTTTGCCGAGGTGCGGACCAGCACGGGTGACGGGATGCATGCGGAATCACCACCCGTCGCTCGCCTCTATGAGACTGGTGCCGTTAGCTCTCCCCCCACTAATAGCACGCAGGCTCATGACGCTCTCACCACCGTGCACAAGTGCAGCCACCACTCCTGCACGAGGAGCGTCCTTACTCCGGTGGCGGACTTATGCCCAGTCCCTGGGACCCCCAAACTGGCCATAACTCCGGGTCTCAGCCGCAGGCACCGCTATGCCCGGACCTGTGTTGCTCAGACCCCCGGCGGTCGACCCACCCCGATCGACTGTCGCACTTTCCCCTAGGGGTACAGGACGTTGGGGAGCGGACTTATTCCGCTCCCCACTTGGGCAACGTCCACGGTCCCATTCCTCCGGGGGGAGGATTGACCAGCGGGACCACGGGTAACCCGCACGACCCCACCCACGTGGTGACCACGTCACCGCAGCCACTCCAATCCGCGCACTGCGGATAGGGGGCTCGGTTACCGTGTCCTCCACTGCTCCCCCTGTTACACAGGGGGCCTCCATGGATCCCACCAGGGAGGTGTATGAGGCACTGCACTGTCCGGTGGGGGGTGGGCGGGGGGTGGGGGTGGGGTGGGGGGGGTGGTATGACAGACCACGCTCTCTCGCAACCACCCCCCCCCCCCCCCCCCCAGTGTCTCAGGTTACTCTGGCCCCCACGGAAATCCTGCCCCATGGCCACCACAGCCCATTTTCCTCCGTGGGGACCTGTGCCTCTATGCCCCTCAGAGGGACCAGTGGCTTACAGCAGACCAACAATACCAGCTCCATGGTCGCATGTGGCACCCAGCCTCGCACTGGTTCGACCTCGGTCTCCCTCCCTCTCAGGCGCTGTCCGATCGGCAGGACGGACTCCCTCCCATAGTCCGGCCGCCGATCATGGAGCCATCAGGGACCCGCCCTCGCGTCCTCCCACTACCAAGCTAGGGCAGGACCCTCACGCACCCCTGCCGTTGCCTCCTCGAGAAGGTTCGTCGCAACCTCTTCAGGAACCCGACACTCCCGACTCTGAGGATGAGGTAGAGGACTCCTTCTCATCACGCGACTTGTCCACTATTGAGCACTGGCGCCTGGACCTTGTCGGGAGGGAGGCCCCAACCCGGACAAGTTCCTTCGATGCCCAAATACGCCTTGGTTCTCCTTCCAAGCGGGCTCGCCCAGACTTGTCGCCCCGCAGACTCTTACGTCCATTTGGGAGTGTCCGGCAACCTTAGCCAGGGGTGCGCAAGTCGTCCCTTCTCCAGGGAATAAATCCCTCTCAGCCCTAGATGCGGCCCCTGTAGGCACGTTCCTCAGGGACCCCCAGAAGGCCCATATCTCCCACATCTCCTCCCTGTTTCTCCTAGGATACTCCGGTGATCAGGGAAATTTCCATTTCCCCGGCCGGCTGCCGGTTCATCCCCCATCTGGCCTCCCACTTCCGCCACAATCTCTACCAAGAACCTGGTGGAGTGGGACCGCAGGTCCAGATCGGGGATCCAACGTAACACTGCTGGACATGTCCTCTCGACATGCTCTGCAGCGGGTGGAGGAGATCTGGCTGGAGGAGGACGACTCGGTCTCTGTGTCCCCAGACGTTCAGTATTCTGAGACACACCCTGAGACCGTATCTCGCTTTTTTCAGCGACCCCTTGATGCGACTCCTAGTCAACAGGATCTTGCACCACCTTTCGGCTGTGGCGGACAGCGCAGCCAGGAGCCACTACAATTGTTTGAGGCCATACTGTCACGGGCTATCTCGCCCCGGCGCTTAAGGCGGCCTTGTGGTGCATTCCGGGTCAGGAGCAGTCGCTCTTCGACGACTATTCGGCTGCCTTCATCACCCATTCAGTTGAAGAGCGTAAGCAGGCAGCCTCATATGCAGCCAGGCCCCCCCCTCGGCTGCCTCGCCCTCCCAGACCCTCCTTCGCTCCTCCACTCCACCCTATCCCAAGCAGGCCCCATCCCGCACTGCTCGGCCCGCCAAGCACTCTAAAACCCCCTTGCGACCGAAGACGAAACTTCCCCACCAGAATTTTCGTTTCGGCCAGCAGGGACGGCCCCGGAGGTGACTGGAGGACTCACCTACGGGGGAGCTGGAGTAGGGAGAACTCAGACCACTACCCCTCCACCCCGGCCCCTCGGCCCCTCTGGCGGGCAGCTTATCCCGGCATGCCCACCAATGAGACATACTGGGCCTCAGCCCATCGATAGTAGCGGTCCTACAGGAGGGGCTCCGCTTGCCTTGGGCCCACGAGCTCCCTCTTCTCTCCCTGTCCCAGCGACCCCTCCCTGGGCCAGGCGAATGCTCTTCGCCAGGAAGTCTCAGAACTCCTCCAAAAAGGGGCCATCACCAAGATCCCCCATCCCAACCCGGGTTCTACTCCAACCTCATACTCCCATCCCACAGACGATAGCTATGGTTTGTCTGGCAAGATCAGGGGTTCCAGTTCAGGCCGCTCCCCTTCGGCCCTTCCGCCTCTCCCCGGCACCCTTCCTATTCACGAGGGTGGTCAAGGAGATGGCCTCCCTTGCCAGACAGGAGGACTTTTGCCTCCTGGTGTACCTGGACGACTGGCTCGTCCTGGGTCCCTCCCGGGCCTGGTGTCATCCCACACCAGCCATCCTCTATGCCTCTGTTCCAAACTAGGGTTGTCTCCAACCCCAACATGTGTGAACTCAACCGCAGTCAGCGGTCCTCCTTTCTGGGCATGAGTTTCACACAATCCCCATATGGTCTCCCCCACCCAAGAGAGGTCCACCCGCATTGGGGACCTCATCTCCCGCCTCTCCCGCCTCCGCCTTCACCCACACCTCGGCCAGAACCCTTCCTCCCTCCTGGGGATGATGGGAGTCCCTCTCGTCCCTCATCCCCCTAGGCCGGTCTCCAAGCGCCTACTCCAAAGGGAGTTCCGTCGTCGATGGTCTCTGACCTCCGACCACTGGCATCAGTCCATCCCCTGGGTCTTTGGTTCCAATGGCCTACAGAAGAGTGGCTCGCCACTGTCTTCCCCGGAGTCCCATTTCCCTCCCAACCCAACCCATGACCTCTACACAGACCCCTCCCACTCGGGCTGGTCGCCCACTTGGAGAACCCTCATACCTCAGGAGTGTGGGACGCACAGTGTGGGACGCACAGTCTGCCCGTCTCCACATCAATGTCCTGGAATTGGAAGCGGTCAGGCTTGCCCTCCTCTTTCAAAAATTCAAAGAAAAAGCTGGCAACTTCACAGAATAGTGAAAAACTGAGTTTGTAACAATGACATAGCTATGATGAAGTCAGCATTTCTCTAGTTGCTACTAATCTGTTCCTCTGTCATTGCCGATTAAGAACTAATCTGTGCGTATCTGCTTGTGTTTTATCACTATTAATTGGTCCATCTGTTATTGCCAATTAAGTACCAATCTGTCCATATCTGCTTGTGTCTTACCACTTCTTAACTGTCCATCTGTTATTGCCAGTTAAATACCAATCTGTCCATATCTGCGTGTGAAGGTTGACCTTACATTCCATTCCCATACACGATAGTAGTAAGGTTTGGGTGTTAAGCCATAGCATTTAATCTGTAACTGGTAAAGCAAAATTGCCACCATATGTAAGCTGTCCAGTTGTCTTTTTGGTATTTATTGTGAACCTGAATTTCATCTTTTCAGTTTAGCTCCAATGCACATGTTCATCCTGCCTACACTGTTGAAAGTGCTGCTAGTCGTGTTCTTATCCCATTCAGCTCTGATGGTATGCATCATGTTGTGCAGGACGGTGTTCAGAATGGTCAGCAGGCCGAGTCCGATCACCATGCAGACATTGACCTACACTCACCAGATGCACTGCTAGGTTCACTGGATTCCTCTCAGGATATCGATCTGCATGCAAACCAATATGTAAGTAAAGAAACGTTTCCTTCATGTCTGCGGGCTCCTATTGTTCATCACTGCCTTTGCTTATGTCTTTATCTTGCCTAAGATGACAACTTCTTTCCCTCATTTAGGAAGTTTGTGGAGCTGTCAAACACTTCAGAGTTGAAATGGATGCCCACAGCTCCTTTTGCTCACAGCCTGGAATTTTCTATTGTTACGCAAATTTTGGCGCACTGTCAGTTGGAAAATTGCATCAAAAAAATGTTTTTGCAGGAAAAAAAATCGAATGAAAATTCTTAAAAATCTCTGGACACTGCAAGCGGAACGTTTGTTTGACTTGATTTGTGGTGTAGGGCATAATGTGTGCAGTGGTCAAAGAGTAGTGGCCCTTTCCAAGATGGCTGATAAAAAATAGATGGTGGATAAATGTATACTACTTCGATGATTTTGACATTTCCACAGCCAACAAATCGTGGAAATAGAGCTGGATGGAGACTGTTGTAGGCAAAGAAAGACTTGTGCTACACACCCATGAAAACAGATGTGTGTGGCACTGCATTTTGTGATCTGTGTCGCTGCCAGATCATTTAGAACATGAGAGGTCGGACCGCCCTGTAAGTCCACTTAAAGACCGAGAAGTGCAAGAAGAGGCGAGAAAAGAATAATGGAGATAATCATGGCAAGTTTGTGTACAGGTAAAGAAACTTCATTCTATCCATTTATCTTCTTGAAGTAGCAGCGAATATCTTGATGCTTTTGTCACATGATTTTTTTTCTTTTTCGTGCTCATGTCATTTTAATTTCTTTGTCTTTTTTCTTTTTTGTATAGTATCTACTTCTGAAAAGAATCGAGGAAAGCCATTGAAAAACGTTAGTAAAGAATTGCAGTCTCAAAATTTTCTCTTAGAGTGTTAAGTTTGAAAATGTCTATCTGTTTATCTGTCTCAGCTGTGGATATGCACACTCCCCCTCTCCCCAACTCACACATGCACACACACAAACACACACACGCACAAACACACACACACACACACACACACACACACACCCACACACACATAGTGTTTCCTGTTCTTACATACTGGCAACAGATTTTTCATTAGGTAAAAATAGAAAAAAAATACATCTGTTACTTTTCATTTTGCCACCAGAATGTCTCAGATTGCACAGATTTTTTAATCAAACTTCAAAATTTCCTGGGGGGAACATGCCTTCAGATTCCCATAGCAGCCTCAGGCGCAATGGACCTTGAACTTGGGTGGTTTACATCCTCACAAATAGGGACTGTCCTTTTTTTTTTTTTCCTTGCAGTTCCAGGCTGTGTTTGCTGTGTTCATCCTGCTGCAGTTCAGGTCAATGATAACAATGACATGGGTATGAGGAAGTCGGTATTTACCTTAACACTGCCAATCCGTCCACATGTTATTGCCATTTAAGGACCAATCTGTCCATATCTGCCTGTCAGAGGTGTCCATACATTCCGTTCCTATTCAGGATGTCAGTAAGGTTTGAGCGTTAAGCCGTAGCATTTATCTGCAACTGGTAAAGCAAATGTTGCCGCCATCTGTAAACTGTCTTATCATTAGCTTTCTTATCAGTCTGTTTGATATTCACTATGAACTTCAATTGTATCTTTTCAGTTTGGCGCCAACTTAAACATTCATCCTCCCTACACTGTCGAAAGTGCTGCTGGTCCTGATCCTCTCCCATCCGGCTCTGAGGATGGGCATTATGGAGATTCCTCCCAAGATGTCGATCTGCATGGGAGCCACGGAGTGAGTTAAACATGCGTTCCTTCATGGTTGTGAGCCCTGATTGCTCGTCACAGTATGTTGCTTGTGTCATTATCCTGCCTATTTTGATTCACCCTCTCCCTAATCTAGCAACTTTGATAATAATACATGAAAGCTACCAAACACTTCAGAGTTGAAAAGGATCCCCACTGCTCCTTTACTTCTTCCTGCTGCAGTCCAGGCCAGTTGTAAGAGGGAGATGGCTAGGATGAAGTCGGTATTAACCGTATCTTTGTTAATCAGTCCATGTGTTTTTGGCAGTACTAAATGGTCAATCTGCCTTTATCCTCCCATCAAGATTGACCCAGTATTCCATTCCTGTGCAGCATGTGTAAGAGGGCTTGAGTGGTAGAAAGCGGCTTTTAGCTGCGTGTGGTAGAGTGAAAGTTGCCACTATGTATGAATTGTCCATTGTCATCTTTCTTACTGGTCTCTGTGGTATTCATTATGAACTGAAGTCTGTCTTTTCAGTTTGGCACCAGCTTGCATGTTCATCCTTCAAATGCTGCGGGACATGCTTCTGGTCCTTGTCATCCCCTGTCCAGCTCTGGTGATGTGCACCATGGTCAGCAGGCGACATCAGATCACCATGCAGACATTGATGTACATTCACCAAGCTCATCGAATTCCTCACAGAATGCTGGCCTCGATGAGAACCAAGACATTATCCCCAGTGACCTGACAGTAAGTCTAACTGTTGCTGTGCAAAATGTCAGTTTGGTACAAAATGTTTCCTTAAGTGACATCCTGTACCAACGTTGTGGCACAAAACATCAACCTAATACAGACAGGGTAACATTTTGTTACAGCAGGTCACATTTATGTCTGTTTCCATTTGTGAATGAGGTGGAGGGGAGATAGTAAGCCTAAATGATCATCAACAGCAGATTTGGATTTAGCTTCAAAAAGAAAAGAAAAAAAAAAACACTTTCAAATGAAAAGCCCAGGGCCGAAAATATTTCAATGTTAGCATAGACTCGCGTAGGCAAAATTCATGCCAGCAGATGAGGGGCACAATAAGAATGGTGCTGTGTGGGCTAGAACTGTCCTGAAATGGCTTCTGCAGCAGAAAGTCACACCATGGCCAACAGCGCCAGTGACATGAAATCATGGTTAGCGCTGCGACTGTATTTGCATCAATGTGGCAGATAGCACTTGCTGATTATTTAAAAAAAATGTGTTTGGTGGACAACAAAGCAAGGACGCTGGCCTACTGACATCAGCTTTATGCTATTTCATATAGTCAGCATCAACATTGTCATCATCATCAGTTGAGAAAGTCTTCGTTCTGCGACTACTACATCAACTGTAATGATTTCTACTATTACTGCTATTACTTCTGCTGCTACTGCTACTTTTAGTATGGCTGTGGTTGCTGCTCCTACTACTACAATTACTACTATTGGACATTTGTTTGGAGCATGTCAAGATACCTTAATACAATGCTCCATGAAATTACAGTATGACATACAGTCATTCATTGGCTCATTTTGTTCATGTTCAGAGGCATACTTATAAAATGCAGACAGTACTAACTCTACTTATACATAACGCATGCATAATTATGTGTACTTCTTATCATGGTAGAAAAGTACAAATTCTGTGTGTAATCAAGTGAACATGAAATGTACTAATTATTGTGGTAGAAAGAATACATATTCTGTATTTAACAAATTACCAAGTGAACATTATGTACTGATCGTTACGGTAGAAAGGCTTTTTTAAAAAAAGTCTTGTCTTGAGTGTCGTAAGAGAATCCGAGTGTCGAAAAGGTAGAAGTAGTTTGTTCCCCATTGCTGCTACTTGGATGCAAGTACAGTCAGGTATGTCAAACTAGATTAGCTTTCTTGCACTAGCATCACCATCAGAGCACATAACTACCATCATCAGAGCTAGCTGATGCATGTGTTTTTGGAACAATTGTATTGAAAAACTGACCAATCTGATCCAACCCCAACAAAGCTATGGTTTCACATATGGCGACAGTTACTTTCACAGTGGACTTGAATATGTGACCTGCCTATACAGAATGCCACCACAGTATCCCGAGTGATATATTGCAGTGCAATGTTGGTACAAAGTGTCACTGGGTGGATTTCTGCGCTGGGGTGACATTTAGCAACAGTGAGCACAAGGAATCAAGGATCATAAGCATGAGAGAGCACAGGCTGTCTCATTGTGTAGTGTCTCAGAAGGAGGTTCTCCCTTTATCCCAAGTTGAGTTGAAACCAGTCTTTGCATGCTGGGACATAGATTCCACAATAGTAATGTCTAATAGCACATCCAAGTTCTTTCAATGCAACAGTTATAGCTTTGAAATGGCTGTCAGTGGGCACAAAATGTAAGACAATATCTTTTAATTTGTTTCAGTCCTAATCACAGCATGAATATTTACTTCCGCAGTTAACATTAAATACATGTTTATTGTTTGCTAACTTATTAAATGATATTTCTGTGTTTTTGCTTATGCTATTATTTATGATTATTACACATTATTATTAACCTCTCCATGTCCATTAGAAGTCTTCACCCTGTCATTCAGGATATTGGTGGAGGATAACCATGGTTGTGTCCTCTTTCAGTTTGCCAAGCAAGAGAAAGAAAGTGACAAGTCTAGCTCAGAGGTTCCTCCCCAGGGCGGCACTGCCCATCTGGTCCCTCTCCAGTCCACAGCTGATGGGATCGGCCATGTTAATGGAAACGTCCACTATGACAGGCAGGCAGAGACCGACTTGGAGATGCCCCTTCATCACAACAACCCAAGTCATGCTTTTCATGCAGCACTGAGCTTGTTTGAGGCGCTTGTTTATTGGTCTGTATGTGGTTGAGGAAGAGGTACGGATAGACCCTGGTAGTGACTTTGCTGTTGGAATACATGGGTTTCTCTGCTGCGTATCTGGTTTCATCTAATATGTTAGGAGCCAGATGATAATGATAAAAAAAGAAAAAGAAAAAAGAGTGAGATGATACCCAGACAAGATCCCTTTTCGCTGAATGTCACTTACAAAATATTGTGTGAGCTGCCAGTATCTATTTAGGATTTTCTTGGGGAATGAATGAAAACATGTTTTTGGACAAGAAACCATACTGAAAAAGAAAAAAAGGAAAAAAGAAAGATGAAGAACCATCCTGGCAGACAACCCTTTTTCTGCTGTAAATAGCTACAAAACATTTCACATTATTACAGCATTAAATGCACACACACACACACACACACACACACACACACACACACACACACACACACACACACACACGCCTAGCAAAAAGATGACATCCAAAAGCAGACCTAGTTTGTCCAAGCCTTAATCCTTAGGTAGTCAAGTCTCCTCATCTAACAGAAACCAAGCAAACCTTGGAATCTATTTCTTAGCTTTGTAAAAATTGTTTACCAAGATGCTCAGAGAAAAGGAATAATGAAACTACTCTTTTTCTACCCAAGACTCGCTTTATTTTGCTTTCACCACTCCCCTAAAATATGGGCTTTTTTTCTGATGGAGAAAATCATTGTAAAATGTTTGACTGTTAAGTTTCACCCTTTGGACAAGTGTCATCATACACCTTAGCCCGGGCATTTGCACACAGCATTTCTAGTGATGCCCCTGTCGCCATGTGTGAAACTCACTGCCCAATAGATTCCCAGCCCTGCCAATGGTGAGTGGTGCTGGAAAGTTGCAAGACCAGGACCTGGAAAATATGTGGCACTATGGAACGGAACAGACCACAAATTAAAAGGGTGAATAACAGAAGTGAAGGCAGAATAGCATAAGTGCTGGAATCCCAGCCTGAGAGTGACAGATTTATCTCGTTTGATTTTGTGAAAAAAAAGATGATTCAATGTCTCTCAGCTTTTAGACATGTAGCTGAGCTGCGTTCTGTTCAAGACAGTGCCACCAGATTGACAATATAGACAATCACAGCTTATATTTTTAGACAAAAATGAAGTGATCAGTATTGGGTACACACTTAGAAGCAGCTGGTAAAATGACGAGGAGGTTCATTCACAGATACAGAAATGCGTTCATGTGTATTATGCCTTTTATTTATTTATTTTTTTTTAATACATTTTGGGGAGTGGAGAGAGTAAGATACAGTTGGTTTAGGATAGGAAAAGTGCAATTCATACTTTAAAAAAATGTTTCCATTGCTGTGTTATCAGTTCCAGTCATTACATTAGCTGTCCAGTCTGGAGTGTATTCCATTGCTCAGTTGCCAGTATTGGTGTGTGTGTGTGTGTGTGTATGTTAGAGTATGTTGTGACACTGTTAGGCTTTTTATGCATTGTTTCCATTTTTTTTCTTCTATAATCTGGTGTCAAGAACACAATCAAAATGGAGATGTTTCGTTGTTTGTTGTCTGTGCTGTGTGTGGGCTTTTCTGCCAGGGGATTTGGTGTTGTAAGCAGCATTCTTTTAGCATTATTGG
This sequence comes from Conus canariensis, assembly GCA_033310375.1. Classification (NCBI taxonomy): domain Eukaryota; kingdom Metazoa; phylum Mollusca; class Gastropoda; order Neogastropoda; family Conidae; genus Conus; species Conus canariensis. The sequence continues at coordinate 68,731,068 of CM065724.1, forward strand.
CGTGTAAATATTTCTTCGTGGGAACATGAATTGCACTTCTTGTTGTTCATCATTCACCGTTTGCTGTTCCCTGCCTCATTTAAAATTTCCTTTCATGTTAAACAAGATGTCTGACAGCTTCACCATGGGAGAGTTTTGAATCATTTGCCTTATGGTTTTCAACAATGATGTAATGAGCAGGGTACATGACTATGTAATCCATATAAGTTATGACTTTGTTTTGATTTTTCCGTGTGTGATAAGATGTGTTTTTTTGAGTACAATAACTCAGAAATGTAAATATTGCACATGTATATATACATACACATTTATCTTTCTGTCTATTCATCGAGCTGTCGATCAGTCTGTCTATTTATCTGTCTATCAGTGTATCTATCCACCTATTTATTGCCAAGTCAGATGCCATGACGTGGTCATCTGTGTGGGTGTCATCCTCAGATTGGGCTTTCATTTGCCCACCTCTTTCATTCAGTGCTCCTCTAAGAACTCATGTGTTGAGTGATCTGAAACATGAAAGTACAACAAGCCCCGTGTACGCCCAGGTATTCCAGATCTCAATTTGATGGGGTTTTTTAATTATGAGTGTAAATCATTGTGAATTTTTGCCGAAATTCTTGAAAGCATTTCCTGTGAAAAGAAATGTGATAATTGTCTTTGTGATGGAATGTTTGGAAGGAGTTGCTTCCCATTTAAAATAAAAGGAAGGTGGAAGTACCTGTTTTGAGCAAACCAGTGCAAAACAAAAGTTAGTAGAGAAAAAAAATATGAGTAAATTAGAGTACTAGTGTAGTCATAACACCAAAAATGTTTAGAGGGAACTGAAGTGGGAGAGGGGGCAGGTTTTGAAATCAATATGAAAAAGATTATACACATTCTTTTTTTCTCTAAGTTCTTTCAGAAAGAAAGCACCATCTCAGTTTCCATTGCTTATTTGTCCATTGGTAGGTGATATCACCAGCTGCCTTTAAAAAATGCTGCTGCCTTCAGCAAGTCTTTCAGGTTAGCTTAAGAGTTCTTCATGGAAGTGTGTGTGTTTGATTTTCCTGACCATGTGGATCTTCAAACGGATCCAGATAGGAGTAAGCATGGAAACGTTTGTACACTAGTCACAGTGGCAGTTGTCTCAGCATCTGTCCATCAAACCAATGTGTTGTTCATATCGGTGTGCAGTCTGCCATATGAACTGAATTGTGCAGCTGATGTGGGTGTTGTTATTGTTAATACTATTCATATCGGCGCACAATCTGTCACATGATCTAAAATTATGCAACTGTTGATGTGGGTGTTGTTGTAAATATAATGAATAATATATTAACAAAAAATTGTTTTTGTATGATCTGCATAGGATGTGCCTGTCCTTCAAAATCATGTGACCTTATGAGAACAAAACCGAACCAAAAGATTTTAAATTCCATATATGTTTTGATTGTGTGTGAATGCACAATGATTTCCACATTCCTATGAATATTTTCATTGCGCTGGAATGCAAAATGATAAGCTTCACTATGCCTATCATTTTCTTTTTTTTACAGGGTTTCATTACTCATTTAGTCTATTCTGTCATGGAAAATTGTATTCCTAATGATTATTGCCAGACTGTTGAACTTCGGTATATTGCCTTCTGAAAGTTCTAGGAAGTAGACTAGACTAGACCTTGAAGGCTGCTGGAGGCAGAAAGAGAGAGTTGCAGGTGGAAAATGAGGGATTGTGAATCCTGAGTAGAGGGCATGTTGACCAGTGCTAGATTTGAAACAAAAACTGAACAGTGATAGCGTTAATCAGTAATTGGTGGTAAAATACTGTTTGCAAAAGTAGAAGACTGATTTCTTTCTGTTTTTTTAAAATTTTTTTTATTATTTTTTTTTAAATAAGGTAATGGTCCCAGGGACAAGTTTATTTTGCCTAGATCCTCAGCTAAATATAGGCAAGAGGTTGCATCAGAATGGGGAAAAAAAACCCTGTACATTTTGTAGGTGTGCTTCGTGGTCAGAACACATTTTAAATCATTGCTTGTTTGTGTTTTCCCACCACATCTAAGGCAGGACTATTTAGAACTCATAAAAATTCCCCACCCTCCTCCATCTTCTCCCTTTCCACATCATTGGAAGTTTCTAGACAAGTATCCCACCCAAAGCATAATTATAAATGGCAAAGCATCCCACCCAAAGCATATTAATGGCAAAGCATCCCACCTAAAGCATATTAATGGCAAAGCATCCCACCTAAAGCATATTAATGGCAAAGCATCCCACCTAAAGCATATTAATGGCAAAGCATCCCACCCAAAGCATATTAATGGGAAAGCATCTCACCTAAAGCATATTAATGGCAAAGCATCCCACCCAAAGCATATTAATGGCAAAGCATCCCACCCAAAGCATATTAATGGCAAAGCATCCCACCCAAAGCATATTAACGGCAAAACATCCCACCCAAAGCATATTAACGGCAAAGCATCCCACCCAAAACATATCACAAGACCTGTTCTGGGAAACCTGTCAATGTACTGATGAAGATGTATTGGCGCTGTGGGCTGTGGTTTGTAGGGCTTGTATAGGATTTTTTTGTACAGACAAGTTCACTGCACATTTTTAGAAATATTTTTTTGTATGTTAATCATAGGATTGTTTTCATGCCTGTTGATGTTTAGATCTCTCCACCGGGTGCCTGCCCTCTGGTTGGGCGTATACAGCCACCTGCATCTCAATTCAAACCTAACACATATAATCCAGGCTGTGTGGATAATAATAAGTAAAGGGGGAAGTGTTGCACAACACTTTCTTTCTGGTATCATGTACTGGGTTCGCAAATTTTGAGTTATTTATTTTTATTTTTTGTTTTCCTTCCCACACTGTGAGCCAATGAAGTAATATTTCAATGAAGTTTTAGTTGAAAGCATAGTGGATGAACTTGGCAAACACCTGTAAGAGAGAAGTATTAGTACAAAAGACTGCAAATTTACTAAAAACTTTGTGGATGAACTTTGCAAGTAATTGTGAGAGAAGTATCAATACAAGAGATATAAATGTACATAGTCACAAAAAATCTATTTGACTGTGAATAAGAAAAGTATCAGTACTAAAAACATATATCAGTACTAAAAACATATCAATTTACATCGTCACAGAGATTATTATTTTTTTTTACTGTGAAATGGTCCAGGTTTATTTGCGTTTTCTCATAAATGTAACAATGCAACCTGTCAGAATAAGTAGTGATGAAGTGATGAAGTATCTGTATAGCCCCTGTTTGTCAAGGGCATCACTGGATGATTAGAGCAAAATGAAACCTCAGTATGTTTTAGAAATTTCATGTTTGTTGTAGCTGTCTGCCCTTCTTACAGAGCAAATAACAGTTTGAGTCAAGCAGCTTTGATCATCCAACTGAAAAGCTTCACCCATTTATGATTTGGAGACAAATTTAGACCTGAATGGTTTTTAGTAAGCAAGCGCAATGTAAGGGGATGAAATTTGTATCTTATCCATTCTACTCCTGTCTTTTAGGGAGTACTTAGGCCATGCTACTCCTGTCTTTTAGGGAGTAGTGAATCAGTGCCTCTCCTGTCATTTAGGGAGTAGTTGAACCAGGGTACTCCTGAATTTTAGGGAGTAATTAAAGTTGGTTCTTTCTGTGTGTGTGGCATAAATGATACATCTTTGTGTAGGGGAACAGGGGGAGGGGGATCCTGGTGGCATTGCACTTCACAAGGTAAAGTCATGTGTGTCATATGCCCCAACAGCATTTTCATCATTGTTGTAGTATGAATGCATGATCTGCCATCATGAATCTAAATCAGAAACAAATATCAAAAGAAAATATGCATGTAACAATGCAAGCAGTCTCACACACACACACACACACACACACACCACACACACACACACACACACACACAGAGATGCACACACACACACATTGCACACAACCAGATACATTGTCGGCTGCACTAACATGTATAATTTTTTAAAGGAAAGCAATCGGTTTACATCACTTCTTTCTGCCCAACATCCATCCAAGAGTTGGGCCCATACAAACTCGTGTCCACCTGCACCCAACCTCTTCTAGCCCTGACATAGCGACTGAATAACCTTGTTCAGTTGGAATATTGGTTTCACTTTACTCAAACTGCCTTGTCACTGGATTGGCATATCAAAATCGGTGCTATTTGACATGATTTTAGAAATCCCTTTTTGTCTATTGCATGACAAAAATTCAGGATGATTGAATAATCTAGTGACATATTGTTCTAGCATTAACTCAATCGAGTCTTGTCGGAAGTGGGTTTCCGACACTGTTCACATCGCTTGAAGGCGTGTTGGACGAATACTTCCGACAGAGTTTGAAGATGTTTAAATCATACCACCTTTATTAAAGGGCAATAAATATCGTTCTAGGGACAGCTTGGGGCCTTTTTTTGCAGTTGCTTCCCTTAGACCATTCGTCATGTATTCTGTCGTAGTTTTATACAGATTTGAATTGTCCTACTCTCAGTTCCCGCGGTCGCACGATTTTGAACACGATCACACGATTGTGAGTGGATCAAGCATTTTGTGGTCAAATTCTTGTGTTTTATGCAGTTGTCATAAATATACTATTCTCTGTAGGTCATACCAAGTGCTCAGAAGTGTAATTGAACTTGTGTGGGAAGATGGAGAGCATTAACCCGAAGATTGCCTATAAGCCGTCGGCTGACGCCAAAGTAAAAATGCTTTCCCAGTGCCTATGGGCCGTCCACTGACGTCATGCATTTTTCTTGAATTTTCATTCGTTACTATTTCTATTAACGGACTTAAATAGAGTGTGCGTAGTAAGCCTTATATGTCTGTAGTATTAAACTGATATGCAAATGACCACACGTGAGGGGAAAGCCCATTTATTCTCATCACTGACTGGATGACCAGCCAGCACTTCGTCTCGCTTGCAAAGATGGTGGCGCAACCTTCGACAAGGGTAGCGACCAAATCAATGTATTTACACAACTGAGCAGGCTCTGCTAATCATTTTTGACAAAGACAATAATCTTTTATTCAACAACTTACTCGAGCATGAAGGTGAGATGATGATTGTGATGGAATTGCTGACCGTATTCGTCAGTTACTGAGTCGGGCTGTGTGACCTCAGTGTGTGTTCAGCTGACTGGTTTGCCAGCGTCGAACGAGCTCGCCTTGTGTGTACTCTGCACTGCGAGCCAGTGGCCAGTGATGTGATAGTCAGCGCGAGAGGGGAGCGTGGCCTGCTCGCGGCGTGACATGGGGCAGAAGAGAAGAGGAGGAGTGAAAGAGAGGGTTGAAGTCCAGCAAGGGGGCGTGGTGGGGGGAGGGGGGCGTGGTCGTGGACTGACCTGTCTGCATAGAGTGCGAGCGTCTTGACAGACTTCTAACTGTTTTACTTTCATTTACAGGTGTAGTGTGACAATACAAACTTTATTTTCAACTTTTTTGCTTTGTGTTTCTTTTTTGGATGTGAAGCTGTAGTGGTAAATACATATGTTTTTGATCGTGCAAAAAAATCTATCCAAATCTAAATGCCTAAATATTTTTTTATTATCAAAATTAAAACAAAAGAAGCCCAGATTCAAAATCTTCATTCAATTTCCTTCAAAAATCATATATATTTCATTGTTATATCTTTTGTAGTTTCTGAGCTAGAATTTTTTGTTAATTATTACCCCAAATCATTAGATTTCCCTGGCACTGGGAAAGCCTTTGTTTGTAACATTTTCAAGCAGTGAACGGGTTAAGAAGTGGATTACAGTGTGCACAAAAAGTTTTTGTTTTTCTGCAAATGTGTATCATTTTGGATTACCAGCATCATGTGAACTGTGTAGATTCCACACTGAAGGGAAGCATTTTTGATAAATATATTGTTTTTTCTATCCAGTGCTCCTAGGTGAAGTGGTTGATTTTTTATGATTTTTCGAAAATTGCCAAAAATTGTGTGATCTGAGGGACAAACTGGTCCATTTTGGTTGTGACTTGATTGAGTTAGTGGGGGTTCAACAGAATAATAGTCACTTTATCAACACTTCTTATTTCTATGGGTCATATTGCCACATTTCTGATCAAAACATTGGACTATCATTGTCAAGCATGTTTTCAGCAACTACATGCAGGTTTCTGGCTGTTGCATTTATAGTATTGTATCCATTATGATTGTTTGAAAAGATTTCATCTAGCTTGCCTCAGTGTAAACATACTTCATGGGCTTGTGATGTCTACAAAAGAATTCTAAAAAGCCAAAAGAAAAAGAAATCATTCTAATTTTGCACACATGAAGTGGATTCAACAGGGTTGTGCTCCCTTTTTGTACTCCCAGTTCTTATAGAACAGGGAGTACTTTAGAATGGGAACGAAGAAATGCTGTCTGTCTGTCTGTCTGTCTGTGTGTCTATGTGTCCATGGTCAAAATGTGTTCCACTCGCTCCAGACAAAACTATTGGGCTGATCTTTCTGAAAATTTGTAGGTATGTTCATTATGGGCCACGGATGATGCCCGATGTTTTAGTTTACCGCTGTAGCCGTTACCAACGGCTGTAACGGCCTGTAACGGTTTTTCTTCTTTATGGAATATCTCAGAAAGTACTTGGCCAATTTATAAGCGGTTTGGATGATCTTGTGACAAACCGGAGCCTCTGTCCATAATGTGAGTGATGTAATGCTGAAAATGGATTAAACAACCGTTAAAAACCGTTATTCTGCGCTATTTCTTATATGTAGGTGGATTTTAATGAAATTTGGTATGTAGAAAGGTTATCACACACAAATGGCACTTCTATATAGTGTTTCAAAATTTGACCGTTAAAAACCGTCATTCTTGACATATTGTCTAATTTGGATGAAATTTGATATGTACACAGGCTTTAGCCCAGTGAGGACTAAAATACCGGTTTCAAAAGTGTGTTTCGGTTATATAACCATTAAACCGTTATTTCACCGTTATTTTTTTATATATTGGTGGGTTTTAATGAAATTTTGTATATAGAAAGGTTATCACACACAAATGGCACTTCCATGTAGTGTTTCAAAATCTGACCGTTAAAAACCGTTATTCTTGACATATTGTTTGATTTGGATGAAATTTGGTATGTACACAGGCTTTAGCCCAGTGAGGACTAAAATACCAGTTTCAAAAGTGTACATCGGTTAGATAACCGTTAAAACCATTATTTTGCCATAATTTCTTATCTCACAAAGCACTTGGCTGATTTATAAGCGGTTTGGAAAACTGGGAGTACGTTTATATGCTTCGCATCTTGTTTGATCACTATTTATTCACAGGTTAAAGTGTGGACACACTTCACTGGAACTGAAATTCAGGCGCACACACGTGTTCTGGGATGTACCCAACCCGAGGTCAGGCATAAAGTGGAGGGAGTTCATGCTGAAACTGTGTTTTGCTCACATTCTTTTATTCACCTGTTAGTTGCTCAAAAGATTTGACAATATATCAAATATTCCATCATAAATGGGTGAGAGTCTGACGTCAGTATAAATGCATAATTCAGTGTGGCAAAGTCATCAAAAACTGTCGATATTCATAAGGTGTAATAGAAATGAACACACACAATAAGGTGCAAAAAGACAAGTGAAGTTTTAGAAGAACTGTCTTCAGTGCTGCAGATTCCCAACTGTGAGGCAATGGGTTTGATTTCCATCAAAGTCATTTATTTGCAGGACTTTTCTGCCCTGACTGCAGTCAGTTCTGGTTGATGCTGGGCTATATCATGAAAGTAAGTGTAGAGTACAGGCAGTCTTGGACCTGAATGGAATCTGCAGCAGCATTGTCATTACTTTCATCTTCCACCGTCAGCATTAAGGGAAAAAGCCTCAAATTCCATGACCCTTCTTGCCCAGCTGTCAGTGGTAACCTCAGTGTAGACTACCTCTCCACATCTATGCCCATGTATTGATTCTGTCCGGGTCACTGGTATGGCAAATTCATGGGGACTGTCATTGGATGGACATGGAGGCACCTTCCGGAAGGAGAGCTATCTCACAACTAAGCAGATACTGTTTGAAGAGAGTTCACAAGGTGGTATCTTGCATATGTTGGATCAGAACAGGCACCACTGAACACCATTGAAGTGAGTCAGCAGCAGTGCAGTGTCTCCTCTGGTAGGTTGCCTCATGATGACATTGACTGTTCCATGTGGACTGCTGGTGCTGAGGCTGTGGTGAGCTGCAGGGATGCAATGTCAGTCAAGTGGCATGGAAGATGGGACAGCAGGGAAAAAGGAGTATTCTGAAGACGTTGCAAATAGCAGACAGAAAAGATATAAAACTTCTTCTTCTTTTGTGTACGCAGGCTGATACTCCTGCGGACACCCCCTGTGTAGAAAGGCAAAGATTAATCCCATCTACCAAACAAAGGGAGTGGAGTTTTGTGTGTATGACCGTTCTTTATCCTGCCATTAAGGCAGCCATACTCCAACTTCGGGGAAAATACACAACAATATTCCCCAGAGCACAGTCAGCCTTTGTTTTGCATTGTCTGTCTGTCGTTTCCTACCTCCAGGGAAGATGGTGTTAAGGAAGAAGAAGAAATGCATTTGTTTGTTTCATAATAAATATTGGATTTTGTGTGTGTACATTCCTATTTCACTTTGTTTTCAAAAACTCAGAGTTTGCTTCATTTTCTTGGTGTTCACATTTTCATCAGCATTAATTGATACTACCATTGCATTTGATTTCTGTGATTGATTTTATTGATTAACAGAGTAGAATTGATGACTTTACACTGTATTGATCAACAGAATACAATTCATGCACTTTACACTGAAAAAGAGACCTAAAATTTGATAATTTTCCCTTCTTGATTGAATGTTTCTTGATTTACATTTCCCAGCATTCTTCGAACTTCATGGGTCAGTTGTTTTACATGACGAAAGCATAAATGAGCTAGAATAGTACACTGTTACATTCCTGTATGAACTAAAATAGTACAGTGCTACATTCCTATATGAACTAAAATAGTACACTGCTGCTACTATATCCCTGTATGAACTAAAACTGGGGATGTTTCCTGTTTGTTAAGAGTGCTTTGTGCTGTCACATCTGCTAGGCGATTCAGTGTCATAAGAAGCATTCCTTTGGAGTTACGGGCTGTATTTATTTTATCATGGGAACAAGAGTTATACTATTTGTTTATTGTTTAAAACGCTGCTACATCCCTCTATGGACTAAAATGGTACACTGCTGATACATCCCTGTATGAACTATGGAATACATCCCTCTATGAACTAAAAGTAGTACTGCTACATCACTTTTATAATAGATTCATGTAATACATTCAAGAGGGCCAGCTAAGACTTGTGCAGGACAACCTTTGCTCACATACTTACATATATACATACATATGTATCAGAGAAGAAACACTTTCAGCCATGTCATGGCAAATTTGGTAATCTTAGAAGGAGGGTATGCAGTTGTGTGCATTCTAACAGACACAGGTTCAGTACACACACACGCACATGCTTACATGCATGCGTGCATGTGCGCGCACACACACAAACACACGACACACACACACACACACAACACAACACACACACACACACACACACACACACACACTTACACTGTATGTGCTCAGAAGTTAGGTACCGGTTCAGTACTCACTTAAACACAAAACTTCAACACAAAGAGTGTATATGTGTGTGATTTGAAACTGTTTTAACGTTCCAATGAATATGTTACTATGTTATAAATGTGGGAGCTCACTATCCTTACGGAAAATAGCAAAAAGGGAAAGCTCACACTGAGGATCACAACTAGTTTCCCTGAGATGATAACTGGTTTCCTTAGGGTGACAACTGTTTTCCCAGTTTTCTCAAAGATGAAACCATTTTTGCTGAGGATTGCAATTGTTCTTCATATTTTCCATAGGATAATAACTGATTTCTGTGTTTTCCTGAGGAAAACATGCATTATCTTGAAGGAAAGGATAATAAACTGATATCCTTGTTCTCCTGATGAAAAACGTATTATTTTAAGGAAATCGATTTAACAGGGAAAAGAGCGCCATAACAGTAATACTCCTGCTCTTGAGAAAACAGGATAAACACTTGTGATCCATAGGACTATTAGGAGAGTACGTATTATCCTACAGAAAACAGTTTTTCTGGGAACACAGCTGTTGTTGATTTATGAAGCTAGTATGGTGCCATATTCAATTCGTTATCACATCTCTGGAAGGTGCTGCTTCAAAGAAAACAAAGATCACAGAGGAGGTTATTTATGAAGCTAGTCTGGTGCCATATTCAATTCGTTATCACATCTCTGGAAGGTGCTGCTTCAAAGAAAACGATGATCACCGAGGAGGCTATTTTTGTTTAAGAAAGCAGTGTGTTGTTAGGATCCCACTGTGTTGATACTACTTTTAGCACAAACGTTTTTGAAATGCCCCGACGACAGGTATGTTCAGGTCTTCATGCATCTGTGCTTGTATGTCTGAAGCAACAAACGCATGAAGAAAAGTCTGATAGAGAATTCCTTTAAAGTTTCTATGCAGTTGAAGCATGCTGCCTTTGGAATTTAGTGTGGTGTATTCAAACAGTTGCAATGAATGTTTTTTTTTCTGTTCAAGGACACTGTATATGATAATAATTGTATTTCCAGTGCTTGTTGAATCATGCTTTGAATGAGGCCGTGCTATTTCTTTTAATTAAATTTGGTTTCAGAATATCATGTCTTGGCTTCATCATAATGTTTTGGTGGTAATTGCGTTGGCTGTGGATGAGAGAGAGAGAGAGAGAGAGAGAGAGAGAGAGAGAGAGAGAGAGAGAGAATGGAAACTGACATCCAAAGTACGAAGGTCATAATAATGCAGACCTTTGGATTAATATGATTAGAATTATAAACCTGTGGGGAACTTACACCGCATGGTTCCCCGTTCTATGAGCAGGTTTGCAGCACTTCACGACAGAGACTAGTGAAAAAGTGTACTACAAGAATAATATGAAACAACTAGTACATTACATATACAAGACACATCATTTCACTCAAAAGCAGAAGAGCAAGAGTGACAATGTGAAAATGACACATCACACACATGACACAGAACAACACTCAAGATGCAAAACTGACCATTGGGCGGGATTGAGTTTCCTATTTCATGGAAGTTTACCTTGCTTGATGTCTTTTTCACAGTATGTCTGATGTGTGCTATGTGAAGGGGGATTGCACGCAGTATTAGTTTGGAGTTATGGTTATGTCACTGATGCTTTATAAAAGTAAACTTTATCTTGTGCATAGCTCCATCAAGAGGGTTGTGTTCTCACGCCCATGTGTTGGTTCGTTTGCTCACCAAGAAGATTGCACAAAAGCTGTTGATTTTAACGACACTCGTGGACATGCAGAAGGTGACGTAAGGACAAAGCCTTGAAAGTTTGATGCAGATCTGGATTAAACAGCAGATCCAGAATCCGTTTAACCATGACAGAGGACTGCGGCTGTCCATTACAGAGTGAACGACAGCTATTCACCATGTGCGGTGCATCGAGTGTGTGGGGAGCATTGGTACACTGAAATCTCTGTTCAAAAGTGTACCAAAAACAGCTTTGATTCTGGGATCGAGCGAGTCTTCGATTCTCCCTCTGTGAGCTTTGAGGACAACGTGGAGAGGATTCTCCCTCTGTGAGCTTTGAGGACAACGTGGAGAGGATTCTCCCTCTGTGAGCTTTGAGGACAACGTGGAGAGGCTTCTCCCTCTGTGGCTTTGGGACAACGTGGGGAGGCTTCTCCCTCTGTGAGCTTTGAGGACAAGGTGGAGAGGATTCTCCCTCTGTGAGCTTTCAGGACAAGGTGGAGAGGATTCTCCCTCTGTGAGCTTTGAGGACAAGGTGGAGAGGATTCATCCTCTTCGAGCTTTTAGAACAAGGTGGAGAGGATTCTCCCTCTTTGAGCTTTGAGGACAACGTGGAGAGGATTCTCCATTTTTGAGGACAATGTGGAGAGGATTCTCCCTCTTTGAGGACACAGTGGAAAGGACTCTCCCTCTTCGAGGACACAGTGGAGAGGATTCTCCCTCTTTGAGGACAACGTGGAGAGGATTCCAGGCCTCTGACAGAGAAGGACATCAGTCTCCAGTCAGGCAGAGCGCATCAGGATTTTTGTATGTTTAATTTTTCTTTTCTTTAATCAGATATTGCATTCTTGGCATGCTCTTTCGGGAGGGTGGTGGTGGGAGGTGGGTGGGGAAGCCGAATCGCGTCTAGTACTGTGAGAGTTGTGAGAACATCTTTGGAACTTTGAAGGATTGGCGTCGACATGACTCTGGTGATCAACATCCAGATCATGAGGCTCCCTGTTTGATTCAGACGGATGCTTCCAACGAAGTGGTATAGACAGTTCTGCTGTAAGCTGGGAAAGGAGTTCAGCAATGAATTCACTTTGGTAGTTAGAAAGTGAGTGCTCCTGTGATGAACTGTGCAACATATGTTCGTTGGTGTTGAAAGAGGCGTGTAAGTATATCACTAAAGTCGCTCTTTCTAATGCTGGGGTTTCCTCAGAACGTGCATCGTTTCAAGGACCTGTTAATGAGGTGGGTTTTGTTGTCACAGCCCAAGCCTATCAGTGTGCACTTGATTCCTGGGAAGAGATACGTTGGAGCTACTTCTCTGAGCTGAGCTTTCAATGGAATTATGGAATGAATGTTGGGTTCCTGTGGGTTCCTGCTGAGGATGACTGAAACTGATAAACGGGGGAAAGTGGGATGGGAACTGTCAAGGTGTGGGCCGTGACCACGACATAATCTGTCCCCATGTATGCCCCCCCCCCTTTTTTTTTAACCAGTGTGTTGCTTGTGGTCTCAACTGTTGGCTTAACTGCTGATCTCTACCATTGTGTTAACTGCTGATCTTTTCTGTTGGCTTAACGGCTGATCTCTACCGCTGGGTTAACGGCTGATCTCTACCGCTGGGTTAATGGCTGATCTCTACCGCTGGGTTAACTGCTGATCTCTTCTGTTGGGTTAACTGCTGATCTTTACCGTTCGGTTAACTGCTGGTCTCTTCGTTGGTTCACTGCTGATCTTCTGTGGGTAACTGTGATCTCTACGTTGTGTTAACTGCTGATCTTTACGTTCGGTTACTGCTGGTCTCTTCTGTTGGGTTAGGGATCTCTACCGCTGGTTAACTGCTGATTCTCGAGGTAACTGCTGATCTCTACGTTCGTTAACTGCTGATCTCTACCGTTCGGTTAACCGCTGGGTTAACTGCTGATCTCTACGCTAGGTTAACTGCTGATCTCTACGTTCGGTTAACTGCTGATCTCTACCGTTCGGTTAACTGCTGGTCTTAACGCTGGGTTAACTGCTATCTCTACTGCTGGTTAACTGCTGGTCTCTACCGCTGGTTAACTGCTAATCTCTACCGCTGGGTAACTGCTGATCTCTACCGCTAGGTTAACTGCTGATCTCTACCGTTCGGTTAACTGCTGATCTCTACCGTTCGGTTAACCGCTAGGTTAACTGCTGATCTCTACCGCTAGGTTAACTGCTGATCTCTACCGTTCGGTTAACTGCTGATCTCTACCGTTCGGTTAACTGCTGGTCTCTACCGCTGGGTTAACTGCTAATCTCTACTGCTGGGTTAACTGCTGGTCTCTACCGCTGGGTTAACTGCTAATCTCTACCGCTGGGTAACTGCTGATCTCTACCGCTAGGTTAACTGCTGATCTCTACCGCTAGGTTAACTGCTGATATCTACCGCTGGGTTAACTGCTAATCTCTACCGTTCGGTTAACTGCTAATCTCTACCATTAGGTTAACTGCTGATCTCTACCGCTGGGTTAATTGCTGGTCTCTACCGCTGGGTTAACTGCTAATCTCTACCGTTGTCTTAACTGCTGATCTCTACCGTTGCCTTAACGGCTGATCTCTACCGTTGTGTTAACTGCTGATTTTTACCGTTCGGTTAACTGCTGGTCTCTACCGTTCGGTTAACTGCTGATCTCTACCGCTGGGTTAACTGCTGATCTCTGCCGCTGGGTTAACTGCTGGTCTCTGCCGCTGGGTTAACTGCTGGTCTCTGCCGCTGGGTTAACTGCTGGTCTCTACCGTTCGGTTAACTGCTGATCCCTACCGTTGAGTTAACTGCTAAATTCTTGTCTGTGTATGAAGGATGACTTGGAGTTCGTCAATTTGACATACTTTTTGTCAAAATAAGGGTTACAAGTCCGTCCCCATTCATTTTCCCCATCATCTATTCCGTGCACATCACTGACGAGAATGCCTTTTTTTTTTTTTTTTTTTTTTTTAAAATTTTTTTTTTTTACCGAAAGTGATTGCCAAAAAAATGTCAGTTGCAAGTGACCAGCTTCTTCAGCCTCCTTGTCGAGAAGGTTAGGTCATCAGAGAGAGAGAGAGAGAGAGAGAGAGAGAGAGAGAGAGAGAGAGAGAGAGAGAGGAACCCCCAAATACAAGGTTTAAGTATAATAAATTTCATACCTTAACGCCAGATTTACAGTTTTGAGTCTCCCATTCCTCCTCCAAGTGGCGTACTTGAGAGAAAAAAAACGTATGATCTGCCTGGAAGAAGGAGAAGGTGACTTGATGTGTTTGACAGTAAATGAGGCAGACACACGATGACACATTAAAGTAAGAAATAAAGGCGTTCCCTTAAGTACATTCGAATATAATCTAATAAGCTGATTAACTGTAATAACTACACATTACAAATAAATGGGAGAGAGAGAGAGAGAGAGACAACAGACAGGACAGACAGACAGAAGACAGACAGACAGACAGGCCACGGAAAAAAGAGGAACACATTTCACAAGAACAAAAATCGATCTTTGAAACAAAGCAGAGACTAACGAGCAATTTCCTTTGGTGCGAACTGTGCCATTTGTGCACAGTACAGTCAGATGTGTCCATGATCACCACGCCAAGAATGATGTGTAAACAGATCAGAATCAATCGATTCAACCGCATGAGATCAGTATCACTTCTAAGAGCTGTTGATGATTTTTCTTTTCAGCAATGGCAGTGAGGATAAACAAAGACTTCAGAGAGCATGAGTACTTGGTTGTGTGAGTCTAGAGAGGAGGCATCCCAGGAGTGTCTTAGAGCGTAGATGATGCTACCACGGTTTGGGAAGCAATCCAAAGGGTTCATCAGAGAAACGAGACCTCTATAATGTGTGAACTGATCAGGCAAATACATGTTGGCCAGTTCCACGCAAGATTCAGCTGGCTCTTGAGTAGCATCCTGTTTACAGAACATCGGAAACGTCGAAGAAGTATTTCTCACTGGTTTTCATTAAAGGCTTATACAAACAAATACAAACAGGTAGAGTAATCAGACACAAACGAATACAAACAGGTAGATTAATCAGGAAGTCGGCAAATCAGTGGGCTGTGCAATTTCTTTCTTCAGTATGTCCAGTGTTGGCAATGGATATTATCCTGAAAGCAGCAACGAGCAGTACAGCAAAAAGACCCCTAGGCTGATAGGAAATGCTGTTTCTTAAAACCTTTATAGACGAACAGCAGTCCTTCACACACACACACACACACACACACACACACACACACACACACACACACCACACACACAGAAAGAGAGAGAGAGAGAGAAGAGAGAGAGAGAGAGAGAGAGAGAGAGAGAGAAGAATAATGTCCTGAAGGACTTTATTTAAGTAGGTTCCTGATCCATGGCAGGGTTCAAATAAAACGAAATAATAGAGATCCTTACTCCAGAGAGGAAAAGTAACTGAAAAAAAATGTTTACTGTACCTATCCATGTCACTCCAACGGTGATAAAAGAGCAAGTTAAAACTCTGGGCAGGTGGCATGGTGACTGTTTAAAAGACACAAAGAGTGAAACAGAACCACACAAATGGCAGAGGAACACCTGCAATTAACAGACCAGTCTGGCCTTCCTGAGCATACAAAATCAGGAGCCTGCAGTTCAGGCTGAACTCAAAGCTTCTCTGCACTCTACTGATATCCAGTAACAGAAACCGATCAGCTGAACTGACAGAGACCCAGATCAACAAAGCACACAAGGAAATGGGTACGTGTCTGAGACGATTTCACGTGTTGGTGCCCTCAACTGAGCCCGAGAGAAGTTAAAGTTAGATATCAATCCCATTGTCGACGAAAGCCAATTAGGGACCTAGAATGTTACGTGAGCTTGATGGCTCGATATACAGGACTGCAAGATCAGCCGAACCAAAGCTATACAGGACTGTAAGATCAGCCGAACCAAAGCTATACAGGACTGTAAGATCAGCCGAACCAAAGCTATACAGGACTGTAAGATCAGCCGAACCAAAGCTATACAGGACTGTAAGATCAGCCGAACCAAAGCTGGCAGAAAAACGTAAGTCCTGAGAAGGCGGACATGGGAAGGGAAAGCTTCAAAATCATGAAAATGATCGGGCAGACACCAATCTATAGGGCAGACACCAATCTATAGGGCAGACACCAATCTATAGGCAGGGACCGGAAGGTTAAAGGAAGTGCTGGACAACGGCAAAATGAATAGCAAAGCGAACAGAGAAATACAGACGACAGAGAAAAGAATGGTTACCAAACGAATGAACACGGAAGCTTAGCCAGGCTGACAGGGCCAGTGGACACAGTGGACAGAGCAAACCAATGAAATCTGTGTGGGAATGAAATGTGAAAAATAACCCACTTAGGATCAGCTCTATTCTCAGATATATACATGATCTCTGAACCTCAGCAGAAAAAAATAGGTGAATGCTGAATCAGCTGATCCTGTGTGTCTTCGCTGCCAGGGCAAACAAACATTGCAACATGCTGTGAACACACGGAAAGCAGCATCAACCCAAACAGGCAAATATTGAGGTAGAGCCAAGAATTTTGAAACATTTAACACATTATTAATACCAGGAAAAACACCAATAGCTTCAGTAAGCTACTACATTTAACATAACTGGTGGAAGCGAATCATAGTCTGCAACAGCTTTGCCGTATGGGGCATGGAATCGAACCATACTGAACAATAGCATGTGACAGGTGCACAGCAGACCTACCAGAATGTAAAGCAACAGCAAGACATCATCAGCATAACATTGGCATGAGAGCAGATATAGTGCTCCACTTATTTTCATTAGAATACATTAATTCATGATTCTGACTGAACTCACTGTGCCATGTGACAACAGACAGGAGGGATCACACGGACACAAGACCTTGAAATATATACCAATCCGGCCAGGAGTGGGGGGAAATCTAATTCCGAGTTAAACCCTTGTCATGAAGGTTGTGACAAGGGGTTGTCAGTATATCAACCTATGATCTCATGGAGAGCTCTTGATTTCTGGAAAGCAGAGTACAAGACTCTTACAGGCAATGCCTGAGGCACTGAGACAAGTTCAATTTGGATGAAAGCAGAGTACAAGACTCGTACAGGCAATGCCTGAGGCACTGAGACAAGTTCAATTTGGATGAAAGCAGAGTACAAGACTCTTACAGGCAATGCCTGAGGCACTGAGACAAGTTCAATTTGGATGAAAGCAGAATACAAGACTCTTACAGGCAATGCCTGAGGCACTGAGACAAGATCAGTTTGGATGTGGTCAAGGAGAAACAAAAGTAAAGTTTATAAGCCTTGTATTTCTTGAATCTGACAGGTGTTCAATAGCTGTGCAGTAAAGACCTCAATGAAAAGTGAGTAGACTTTAAATCTTTCCGACAGTTGTGCATGTTTTGGTTTAAGTCTGACAGTGGAAAAACACGAAAGGCAATCACAAGAGTCTAGAAGTCTAACAATATTAGGTGTTAAGGATCCAAACATTTGAACAGGGAAGTTGCTGTCCAGCTCTTTTTTAATTTTTTCCAACTTGACTTGACCATTGACTTCTTGCCACAGTCTTGAGGACGTCTTGTAAAAGAAAAATAATGACTCTTGGAAAGACTAACCTGCGGGTCTAAGGGCTGCGTCCCAATTTAACCTTTGTCCATCTTTGTTCTAGTTCACTTGGTGGTGGCATCTTTCGCCTGTGCTCATGGATACAGGCTGGTAAAACCGTGGGGACATTCTGTTATGTCGCGTTCAATGGCCACACACACAAAGTATCTGCCGGGAACAGTTATGTCCTTTGACGTGTTAAAGGTATGCAATATGCGTGCCTGCACCCTATGTCAGGCTTCCAAGGGTGGTACAGGATTGGTTCCGCCTGGTTGGTTCTACCGTTGAGGACAGTACTTCTCTGGGTTCCACTGGAACCTTCGGATGTACTTTATTTTTTTTGTTTTTTAGCTCCAGAAAATAAAAACAAATCTGCCATGACTCACCAAAAGGGAGACAGAGTGATGCAAAGTGAACGCACGTCTAATGAATATTAATCTTCAATGGTTTTTAATTACAAGTGAGTAAATGGTATTTCCATGTGTCTGAGGGAATTAGTCCACAAACTGTAGCTTGAAGTTCCACGAGAGGAGAAAGAAAGTTAACAGCAAAGTTACTATTCCGCCGAACGAAAGAGACAAACAGATTACAAGACAAAACACAAGTTTTGACCTCCTTGTCTTCTCCAGGCACGACATTCAAGACAATGAAAACGAAGAATGAACAACCATTTATCTCCTCAATTGGGCGTAAAATGGTCGAAACGCGTCGTGATTTTTCTCCTTATTGTTTGTCTCTTCTGTTCGGCAGAATAATAATCCATCTTTTAATTTGCTAAGATTTCCGCCTGCAGTCACCTCACTTTGAAACCGAAGGGGAGAAAGAGTTTTGTTATTGACGTGAGGTCAAATTAGTACCTTACTTAAAATGAGTTCTTGGATTTGTCAGTCCAGAAGGGAGGCGTCCCGAGAATGTCTTGCTGTTTAGAACACGCCACTATGAGTGTGAATAGCAATTCAAGAGCTAAGGCAGAGAAAAAGGATCTCGACTTGGTATTGATGGATCTGGCAAATATATACATATTACTTCCACACACAGTGATTCAGCTGGTCATCCCGATGTATTATGTCCCAGAGAACCCACGAGAGATCCAAGTCACCTCAAGGACACTCGACAGAATGAATCAATGTGGAATGTGACACAGAAATGGGGCTATGCAGTTTCTCCAGTATTGTTTGTGTGGGCAATAGAAATCGTCTTAAAATCAGCCATTAGGTCAGCAGACTTCGGTGAGAGATACCACATGCTCTGTCTAAAATCCTTCATGTTTGACGCAACAGTTCTTTCCATCAAGTAAAATATGAAATATAAAAAAGTACGAGCAGCTAGAGCCGTTTGTTGCTTTGGAAAAGAAGAGTTTCAAAATAAAGAAATCACAAAGCCTCTCACTGCGGAAAGGTAAAATAGCTGGAAGTTACGTTCAATGTTGCCAACCACGCCATTCCAGCAATGGTAGAAGAACCAGTCAAGTCTTAGAAGGTGGCATGATGACTCCTTAAAAGACACAAAGAGAAAAAAAACAAAGTAGATGTAGGCCCGCATGTAATAGACTGTTGCGAACATAAAGTCTGGTGTCTGCAGTTCATACTTATCCTGAAGTTCTTCTGTCCTCTGCCGATAAACGGTGTCAGTACTAGTGCAGTGGAATCAATGGAGGCCAAAATGAACACACACGAAAGGTAAGGTCTCAATGTCGTACCTGATCTCGGTGACGTTGCCAAGCAAAGTTGAATCTCTATCCTCGAGTAAAGCAAAGAGAGATCAATTCGGTCCAAGTTAAAGAAAAGCAGAAAAAGGAAACTCCAGGAGACAGTGGGCGTTGCAAAGGAAAACCACAAAATCAGGGAAATAGCAGGACTTACACAAACCACCATACAAGGGCTGGGGTCAACAGAAATAAGTAGCGGTCAAAAGCAAAAGGAAAACAAAAAGAGACACGGTGATGCAAAAGCTGAAGACAGAACAGGAAGCCAAGTGAATTTAGAGAACAATCCGGTAAGGCCAGCATGGGCAGTGGACAACGTGGGAGAGCGAACTCCAATGAAGTCTCACGAGGAATGATACACGACACTGCCACCTCTTTGCATCACCTTCATCCACAGGTATGCAGATGACCTCCTGACCTCGACGACAAGAGCATGGAATCAAAGTTTACTGGGTAAACAGGTGATTACAATGTACAGCAGACCTTCAAGAATGGGAAAACTGCCCAGAGTTCATCAGGAAGAGGGACAGGACACCGAATTTTGAACCACACGTGAAATAAGTGATTCTGATTGAACTCACAGCGCCACTTGAAAGCAGAATTGAGCAGGGTCGAATGTGCGAAATCGGAAAAAAAATATGTGAGTTAGCCAGCAGCTTTCGGAAATCTGACGTTCAAGCCAAATCCTCACCTTAAAAGTTTGAGTAAGGGGCATTGTAGGCATACCAGCCTGTAGTTTGAATGAATCAGCTCGAGATAGCTGGCAAAAGGACAACTAAATCCATAAGGCAATGGCAGAGGCAGCTGAAAATTTTTCCAGCTGGATCGGATCGCGGAGGAACAAAATAGTAGCTTCGTTAGGATTAAATGGTCAAACCTAGATCAGGTATTTGATAGCAGTATGGATAATTCATCCATCTCAAAAACTTAAAAAAAAGAAAAAGAAAAGAAAGAAAAACACTGAGATGCTTACCAATCTAAATGTTGCTAATTAAACACTGACAGCTATGATTTGAAAAGAATGCCAACTACAAGTGTTCAGAGCTGAAACATTAGCTAAGGGGGTTTCTTCTCTGAAGACTTTCTACTGTCGAGCTCTTCCTGGAGTTTCTTCTGTCAAAACCTTAGGATGAAGGTGATCCTAAGGAGAACCATAAGCAACTTCATTCTATCTGACGTCTTTGGACAACGTTTTCCCACACAGTCCACTGCCTCCGTTGGTCTTGCTGGACTGCCTTCTGGATTCTCTAAGCATCCTCTTCTTTTCTGGACTCGTTTTCCTTTTGCCTTTGACCACCATTTCCTTTCTTGTATCTGAGTCCCCGTCTACTTCATTTCTGTTGATCTCAGTCCCTGTCTGTTGGACTATGTGTTTCCTGTTGTTTCCCTGATCTCGTGGTTCTCCTTTGCTATATTTAGAAACTAATTCCGAATAAAATAACTGATTTAGACTATCAGAGCTCTAACAGGAGTTCACTCAGATCATTTTCATCAGATGCCCACACACTTTCAACGTTCACTGAGGACTACACCAGGATCAAACTATCGGCAGCTGCTAGGAAGTAAAGCGTAAGTCAACGACATGGTTAGGGAGTCAAAGACCTACTAAGAGAACATTATCAAACCAGCCGCCGTGGCGAAGTGGTTAGCGTCGCGGACTCCCGGCTGGGAGGTCGTGGGCTCGAATCCCATCAGAGTCATGTGGGTTTTTCTGCCCCGACCGGCTCCTACCCAGAGTTGAGTTTGCTGCGGACTCAGTTGGGAAGACTGGGACCACACAGTCGAGTTTCATCCACTTAATGGATGCGTTTCTGAGTGTTGCTCAAATTTCCTGACCAACACTGCAGGTGCCTGTATCTCTCGGGCCTGGTGGACGCCGGGATATATTATGAAAGGAAGCGTAGAGTACAGCCCTGTCATGTAGTCTCAGACCGAAATGGAGATCCGTAGCATCATCTTAATCATCCTTATTCTCATCGATCAGCATCAAAAAAAAAAAAAAAAAGTCTCAAATTCTGTGGCCCTTCATGCCCTGCTCTCATGGTGACCTCAGTTTCGATGTCCTCTCTACGTCTGTGGCCTTGGTTTAGTTCCGTCGGGGTCACCGGTATCGGCGAGTCCATGGGGGCTGTCGTTGGACGGACGTGGTGGCGCCCTCCGGAGGGAGAGCTCACTCACGCCGGCTCCGCGACTAAGCAATTATTGTCGTCAGTAGGGGGCTTAGTAGGTGGTGTCCTGCGTATGTTAGATCAGAACATGCGCCACTGAACACCACCGAAGTGACTCGGCAGCAGTGCAGTGTCTCCTCCGGTGGGTTGCCTCTTGACGACTTGACATAGACTGCTCCCTGTGGATTGCCGGTGCCGGGGCTGCGGCTGGCCGACCGGGCTGTGGCTGTGGACGGGGTGTCGGAATGAGCGGCGTGGGTGCACTGCCTCTGAGGTGGCGCAGAGGTTGGGACAGCAAAAAAAAAAAAAAGAAAAAAAAAAAAAAAAAAAAAAGAGAGCATCACAAACAATACTCCTCCTGCCGCTACTCTTACAGCTTCCACTGTTGCTGCTACCTATGCGCTGCTGCGCTGCTACTACTACCACTACTCTATACTAATTTTTGACAATTTCCTTCTTTTTTTATTTCGTTCTCTCTCTCTCTCTCTCTCTCTCTCTCTCTCTCTCTCTCTCTCTCTCTCTCTCTCTCTCTCCCTCTCTCTCTCTCTCTCCCCCTTTTGTTGTTGTTGTTGTGAATACCTGTCTTAAAGAAGGAAGCACACACATTTATGTATTTTTAAATCGTATTAATATTATTCGCTTGTGCACTATAAATTGTTTTGGTCTACCTGAACTGTTCGTTTGTTGCTCCCAAATCAAATTTAAGTCAGTTTAGTTCATATAAATGTAGGCGTTGCAATCTAGCTGTTTTAATGTGCAGCTGACTGTTGTGGTCGACCAGCAGTCAATGTTCATTGGGATCCACAGGACTTTGGTTTTCAGCTGAACACAGGATGCAATGATCAGACACTGCTGCATTCATCAGAACGTTTTTGGTATAGTGGATACACAGAATGTTTATGGTTTAGCTGATACACAGAATAGTTATGGCATAGCTGATACACAGGATAGTTATGAATAGCGGATACACAGGATAGTTATGGCATAGCTGATACACAGGATAGTTATGGCATAGCTGGATACACAGAATGTTTATGGTTTAGCTGATACACTATGAATCAAGTATATGGCATAGCTGTACACAGGATAGTTATGGGCATACAGATAGTAGCAAGGATACAAGATGTTATGGCATAGCTGATACACAGAATGATTATGGTTTAGCTGATACACAGAATAGTTATGGCATAGCTGATACACAGAATGTTTATGGTTTAGCTGATACACAGAATAGTTATTAGCTGATACACAGGATAGTTATGGCATAGCTGATACACAGGATAGTTATGGTATAGCTGATACACACAAGATAGTTATGGCATAGCTGATACACAGGATAGTTATGGTATAGCTGATACACAGAGTCTTTATGGTACAGTTGATTCTCAGAATATTTATGGTATAGCTGATACACAGAATATTAATTTCATTTTATGGTATAGCTGACACACAGAATATTTATGGTATAACTGATGCACAGAATGGCTTTACGGGATGATGTAGGGACTGTGTGCCGAGTCATATTTGTGGGGAAAAAAAAACATGATCAAAAAGGTCATTTAAAAAAAAAAGAGGGAGATAGTACATCAAAGCCTTAAATAAAAGCACGAGTGGACTTACTGTTCAATTCTCTTCTTTCTTTTCCGCTTGCAGCCTGTGTAGAGCAGCACAGAGAACTAATGGCAACAACAAAGATGCGGCCTTGATGCTTCAATAATGGAGCCAACCAAGGACAGTGCAAAGAACGGCCCTGACGCAGTTCTCATCACGTGCAAAGCGAACGATGCCATGCTGTGCATCAATATGTGGGGGAGGGTGCATTTCTGTGTGTCATTACCGAAATCGTATTTTTTTCCTTCTTCAGTATTCTACCTTTACGGGGGCCCCATACTTCATGAAGAAATCACAGCACACCAGCTTGTGATAAATAGCCAAATGTGCCGAAAATGAACGCAAAATGCTCTAACAGGACGCTGTTAGGACACGTGTTGCTGTTAATGTAAGGGGGCCATATGCTTCCAAATGTGTTGGAGACGGAGCGGGGAATCATTTTCCACATTTTCATAAAGGCGGGGGAGTTTGCTGGTGATTGTAAATTCTTGTAAGAAGGGAATTGTGGGGGTGGGGGTGGGGGGAGGGGGGGGGGGCTGGGACTCCCGATTGTTCCTAAAGTACATGTGCGTGTGTGGGGTGTCCAAATTGTTCTTGTTAAAGTGCGGAAGGGGTGGGGATGGGATGAATGATGGCAACTTTTGTAGCAGTGAAGAGGGGGGGGGGGGGGGGGGGGGGCTAGAAACTGCATATAAGCACAAGATTGTCCACCCATTATCACTCGGGAAAAAAAAAACAAACAAGAACAAAACAAAAGAGAACAAAACAACAACAAAAAAAACAAACTTTTTTCCTATCAACCCCTGGCTCCCCCGGTTCTGACGCCCCTGAAATACGCATTATTTTCTGTACCTGTCTTGTCTGCAGTAGCATACATTCTGTACAAGCTGGGCATCAATGTGTTTCTCCCAGTGATCTGAATTCTTTGAAGAAAGGACAAAAATCTGTAAAGATATATAGAACCCAACAAAAAAAAAAAAAAACGAACCTGGGAGAAATGATGACATTGCCAGTTTAGCCCTTACATCATCTCTCCATGAAAAAGGCAGCGCCGCAAGATTAGAGTCAGCATTCCGAACCTTTCATCCACCAAGCACAGGACTATGCGTGACGCTAAGAAAGATTGAAAGAGAGAAGCAAACAAAGATAGAAAGAAAAAACAAACAAGAAAGAAGAACATTTTAGAAGCTTTTTTTTTATTTTCAGCACCCGCAAACAGCATTAACCTTATTTGTGCTGAAGACAGGACCACACGTAGATTAAAAACAGAAAGAAGTTCAACCAGAGACAAAGTTATGTGTGCATAGTCTTTGTGTGTGTGTGTGTGTGTGTGTGTGTGTGTGTGTGTGTGTGTGTGTGTGTGTGTGTGTGTGTTACGCGCGTGCGCGCGCGCGCGCGCGCGCACGTGTGTGTGTTGTGTGTGTGTGTGTGTGTGTGTGTGTGTGTGTGTGTGTGTGTGTGTCACAATACATTATCTAAAGATATCGCTCCCATTTTGTCTGTCTGTCTGTCTGTCTGTCTGTCTGTCTGTCTCTCTCTCTCTCTCTCTCTCTTGTTTATTTTTTTAACTGCCTTCCCAAGGTGACTGTTGCCGTTTACAGGTAACTTTTTTCTCGTTTTTGTTTTAATAAGCTACTACCTTTATTGATGGGGCACGCTATGTCGGTGCATGCAAATGTCAATATGTAAAAGATTTCTAGCGTACTCATGCAGTGTATGTGTGCAAGCCAGTGTGTTGCTCATATAATCAATATATAAGCTTATATATATATGTATATGTATATATATATATATATATATATGTGTATATATACATGTACACACACACACACACACACACATACACACACACACACACACACACACATATATATATATATATATATAATATATATATATATATATATATGTATGTATGTATGTATGTATGTATGTATATATATTACAGGCATGTGATCATCACTGTCTATATGATGCCATCGACCGATCTTTCCTCACAGCTTCAGCTACCCATCTCACAGGTAATAAATCAATCACTCTGAGGTATCTTGTTACCGCATGCTGCACGGTGTACATTGACAGGTTAGCACAGGCACAAACTCTAAAAATCCTCTATTTGTTTCAGAAACCTGCACAAGCGATCAATGTTTTCCATCGACGTATTCCCTCACAAATAAACGTACAACACCACCAGGAACTTTGGCACAATTCCTGACCAGTGTATATGGACCAGTCCACACGCAGTGACATCTCCATGATGAAACTAAAACTGAAACTCTGTGTGTGTGTGTGTGTGTGTGTGTGTGTGTGTGTGTGTGTGTGTGTGTGTGTGTGTGTGTGTATAAAGCCAACTGTCAGAAGCTTGTGTCGAAACATATCAAAACAAACAATGCCTCACGTACCTAGACAGCTGTGAACGTTACACCATCATTGGCAGAAGAACGTTTGTAAAAAGAAAAACCAGCCGACCAACCAGCCAACCAGCCAAACAAAGAGACAAACGAAGAAACAAATGATAAAGTAAGTACGTTAGCAAGTAAGTTAGTAAGTAAGAAACTGACGACTAACTAACTAAACAAGCAAATAAATAAATGAATAAACAAATAAATACACAAAAAAGACATGCATGAATAAATCAATGAATATATACGTATATCCGTAAATCCATAAATAAATTACAAATTAATGATGAAATAAATAAATAAGTAAATAGATAAACAATAAATAGATAATAAAAAAAAAAAATGAATGAATATATTCCATCGTTAATAATTTATGCTATAGATTTTATACCCTGCTGCTTCACAAACTGAAATACAGCTATAGTCACTACGTTTACTTATATCACATTTCTTTGAAAAGAGTGATTACAACAGATTTCGTCCACATCTCTGGATTTATGCCTTTGTCAAATAGCGTATAAAATCATTTTACAAAGAATTCCATTGACTCGATTCCCGGGTATGTTCAGCATTTCCCCAGCTGTACCATCTGGCCCGGCGGCTTTATTATTCTTTAATCTATGTAATCCTTTGATGTAGGTCGATTCATTGAATTAAATTCCTCCTGTTCATTTTCGTCATCATGCGATTATTTTCATCATTTGTACTAAATAGTTGTCTGCTCTTTAGAGCAAATTTTGCGAGTGTTTAAGTCAGTGTAGTCGCTAGGTTTTTATATGGCTAGTTTCTTTTATAGGAGATTTTTTAACATCTTCCGAGAACTCATACTAATTCGGTTCAGAGGCATATAACTTTCCAGTTAATAGCTCATTGTGTTCATGTCCTTTCCTTTAAAGCAGATTTTTCTCTTAGCTTTTTGCTCTACAATCAGCATCACTGTCTACTCGCTCTTTAGAGTTTTAACAAAAAATTGTTGTCAGTAATGTCTTGCGTTTCGTATACTAACTTTACATTCCTTATCGTGCCAGTCACTATTTTTGTCAGTTGCATTTAAATGGATTTTTTTTTCATACAGCCTCCAGAGTTTTTTTTTTTTTTTAATCTAGTCATTCATTACGCACGTGTGTGCGCCGCGCGCGCGCGCGCGCACACACACACACACACACACACACACATATATATATATATATATATATATATTATATATAGCACTTTCAAGTCATCAGTACACATTATGACTGATTATATATATCAGTAGTATGATTTAGCAATTCTAAGCCCTTAGCGGAATAAGGAGCACAAACATAGTTGTTATTACTGTACCAGATCACAGTCCACACCTACTTTTCAATTAAGTCATTTTTTTTTTTTTTATCATCATTTGCACAACTAGCGGTTTTCTCAGTAAACTTGAAGTGTAGCTCCACAGGCTTTGGATGATGGAGTTTAGCTTCCCACCCTTTCTGTGAAAGAAGAGTTGTACAAAGATGTGATTGACTGTGACCCTGACTTGTCTGCTTCGCAGAAGCAGCAATAGGCAGATACATCCTTGAGTTCATGGACGTCTTGATCGAGAGGTCTGGCAATGTTATCGGTGTTGATCCTCATGTCCTGAACCTGAGCACTCACACTCCTGTTCGTGTCAAGTCCTCTCCCCAACCTGTTGCCAAACGTTAGGTTACTGAAAGAAAACTTCAGGTTATATTGGCCATGGATGTTACTGAACCTTCCTTCTCGCCTTATAGTGTGCTCCAGTGATCTTGGTGAGCAAACCTGATGGTTCGGTTTGGTTCTGTGTAGACTATTGTGTTTTGAATACAGCCACTGTCCTTGGCTCGGAACCCATTCATGACGTTGAAGATCTTTTTGGTCAGTTGTCTCAGGGTTAATATTTTGTGAAAATTGATTTGAGCAAGGGCTATTGGCAAATCCCCATGGTGCTACAGGATAAACATAAGGCAGCGTTTCAGACTCATTTTGGTTTGCATCAATGGACCCGGATGCCCTTTGATCTCCAAAATGCCCTGCGACTTTTGTCGGGTTGATGCGTTGGTTGAGACTACATGAGTTGCCAGCACTCAGCTTCTTTGACGAATTTTTGTTGGCTGTTGAACGTTGGGACCTCGTCCTTCATTTCCTGCACTTTGTTGTTCGTAGACTGAAGCACTTTGGCCCCATGACTCGTCCTTCCAAAATCCTTGCAGGATTTCAAGAACTTGAGTTCCCTGGCCACATTGTGTCAAAAGGCAAGATTCGGCGTGAGGCCAGAAAGGTACAGATTTTGTCTCCAAAACAACCAACCACTTAAAAGCAAGTCCGTTCCTTGCTAGGACTACTGTCTTACTACAGAAGATATGTTCCCCATTTCGCTGCTACCACTGCCCCTCTTACTGATTTAACAAAGACGACAAGTGCAGACAAACTGTCTGGACAGAAGACTGTCAAAAATGTTTGGAAACAGTTCAGACCATTTTAAACTGTTTCCCTCTTCTGTTGCTTCCCAAACATTCAGAGGACTTTGTGTGTGACGGACCTTTTTTCGTCTGATCACAGTTTTTGCAGCAACTCCGTTTACCGGAACTTGTTCACCGGAAAACCGGTTGGTTAGGTTAGCTGACTGCTGCTGACCTGAGCACCGTATAAGCCAGGTGAGGGCAAGCAGGCGATTAATCTCTGCAGAGAATTCCGGCCTTGATACATCTTTCCAGTTCGGCCGAAGAGGGACTCCAGTGCAGTTTTTATGACAGTCAGGTATGTCGTGTTAGTAGCAAATTGAGAGTCCAAATCGAAATCGTTTCTCCCCACCATTAGGCGTCTGCCATTTCTTCAGCGCCTAAGGGAAGGTTATTTTTTTGTTAGAAAAAAAGAGAAAATATTTATGCCTTTGCTATGTCTTTTAACTTGCTAGGATGTTAGGAGGAAATTATGTTTGTTTTGTTTTTTTTCTTCTTTTTTTGTTGTTGTGGAGGTTATTTTTTTTGTTTTGTTTTGCTTTTTTTCTGGTACTTTGTGCCTATAAGATTTTACTATTTGCTGGAGGTATGCTTATTTAGTACTTAATTGAGGTTTGTCATACTATGCCCCCGATGTCGTTTTCTATTGTCATGATTGATGCTATCGATGGTTGCCTGTGTTTTGCTATGACGATTTGATTTGATATGGATAACATTCATGCCATTGCTTCACTTTTTCTATGATGAATTCTGCGGTGATGTATTGTGACTTCGTGCTTTTGTTATTATTTGTGAGTGAATTTCTCGTCAACGGTCTGACGTTAGCGCCTGTTCCCTATATTTCTGGTCTTTGAAGAATTCCCCCTTGGAATTAGTTTTTTTGCTTTTTAATTCAAAACTCATTGTTAAAAGGCGCGTGTTCCTGACAGCACGGTTAGTGATTCGTGCTCCTGGAAAAAGGAGGTTAGCGGGCACTTTTGGCGGAGGCGGCAGACGAGAAGGAAGGAAAGAAACGAGGAAGTAAAAAAAAGTTATTGTTGATTCTAGGGTGAGTATGAGATGTGTGAAATTGTTTGATGACTTTTAATACAAGCTTTTCATCGCGTCTTTAACAATTCTAAATGATCTGTTGTTCGTGATCGGAATCATTTCCAAATGCTGCCCTGTTCACACACTCCATACATAAGATGCAGATGCTGTGATTGACTATAAAGTAAGTATGTATAGATTTTCCTGATCTCGGTGTCTTGTCTTTTGAGGACAAGTACCCTGTTTTTGCACCCAGTTTCTGGTACACTGACAGACCCCACTCAGTCTTTTACGCCCGGATTTTGGTACCTTGGCAGTGCTTTCTCTCCCCTTTGACGCCCGGATGTTGGTACCTTGGCAGTGCTTTCTCTCCCCTTTGACGCCCGGATTTTGGTACCTTGGCAGTGCTTTCTCTCCCCTTTGACGCCCGGATTTTGGTACCTTGGCAGTGCTTTCTCTCCCCTTTGACGCCCAGTACTTGGTACCCTGGCAGCCCCTTCTCAGCCCTTGGTGTGGTGTCCGCTGATAGAAATAATAATGCTTTGATTGATAGTTAGCGTCTCTGTGCACATAGTAAATTGGGGGAGGAAAGGGGGGGGGGGGGTCAGCATCTATGTGACCCAGGGAAAAAAAAACAATTTGTTGATGTAAATTTGTTATAACATATTGTGAGGTGGATAGTTCGTATTGGTCAAGAAAAAAAAAGAAAGAGATAAAACTGGACGCGCACAAACAGAGCAAGGCGAGAGAACTATAAAATAGGCATTCTGGCTCACCCACCTCCGCCAGCTCCAACCGGCTAAAGCCGGTTTCGCTGTTGCTCCGCCGGCTTACCCAGAATGCCTATTTTATAGTTCTCTAATAGTAAACACTTTACAAACATACATAATGTGTAGGATTATCTGTTTTTAACACTTATTTAGAAAACTTTTGAGACTTAAGTTTTTGCTTGATCAATAACATCATTTTCCCGCATACATTCATCAAATGTGAAATAAATTTCTGCAAAACTCTTCACATCTGGCCGCATTACTGATCACCTCTGGATCTCACTTGAGACCCTATGGCGCCCTAGGGCCCCAAGCCAGACCCAGAGGGTCACATATAACACGGCCAGATGTGAAGGGTTTTGGGAATATGCCTCCAACAGTAGTATACTTTTATACTTGTTTGCCTGCTTTCTATTTGTCTAATTTGGGCAATCCCCTCACCCCCATTTTAGTGGTCCTTCCCATAGCCGCACCAGGGCGACCATTTTAGGTTTACGGGCGTTTATAGCCGCGCCAGTGACCATATTCTGGGTTTACGGGCGTTTATAGCCGCGCCAGTGACCCAATACGAAAGTAGGAAGGATCACTTGAGGGCAGGGAAGAGGGCAAATTTAGACTTTTCAATGCCATGACAACCAAGTATTTAAAACTACTGCAGGCATATCCCCAATGTTGTTAACTTCAAGATTTATATATATACTGTACACAAACAAACGCTTTACAATTACATGGTGTCTACTTGTAAAGTTGTTTTTATTTGCCTAGAGTAAAGTTGTTTTTAAAGTTGTTAAAACAACACCAAAAGCTAAATAACAAAGTGCATCTTACCTTACTTTTTAGTCACTACTTTTTAATAAATATTTGTTTTAAATGCTTTTAGATTTAAATATAAAAATGCTGCTTTTAATACATAAAATTGGGAAAAGATTATTTTGAGGTGGGGAATTTAGCCGCCTAAATTTATACAATGACGTCTAACGCCTGTACTGAACGACGCCGGTGGGGAATTTAGCCGGCTAAATTTATACAATGCCGCGTGGGCGGCCCGGCGCCCTTATGTGTAACTTGACACGAACCCGGAAACAGTGCGGCGCTTCGACTCGGCTATTGTGCAGTTGAGTAAGCCGTGGCCAGACATGTCTGACCTAGATACTACATAAAGGCAGAAGGGAGTTGTCTCCCCGGAAAAGAATGTAACAATTAATTGTGAAAAAAAATCGTCATTAAGTCGTTCTAGGTTCTTATTCAAGTCGGCATCACGTTCTTATTTAAGTTCTTAACAAGTTTTTATTCAAGTTCTTAACAAGTCAACATCAAGTTCTTAACAAGTTCTTATTCAAGTACTTATTCAAGTTCTTAACAAGTCGTCATCAAGTCGTCATTAAGTTCTTATCAAGTCGTCATTAAGTTCTTATCAAGTCGTCATTAAGTTCTTATTTAAGTTTTATCAAGTCGTCATCAAGTCGTTATTAAGTTCTTATTCAAGTCACTTATAATTATTTATTAAGTTCTTGAAATATTATTCCATCTGAAATGGATCAAAATGATCTTTTGTTGTTGGCGGTTCTGGCATGCTTTTTTGTTTGGCTTCTGTATTTAGTGGTTGAGATTTTTTTGACTGCTTTGGTTTTTGCTGGCGTTGTTTATATGTTTTATAAACGTAATAACCACCCCCACCAACAGCAATGACGCCAAAAATGCTAACTCTTTTAATCCAAATAATCCATGTCGACTTTGGTGTTGTAGGTCTTGAATCAACTTGTGTATTTACAGCTGGCATTGAAACAACTGTTGGCGGTGTTATGTTTTCATTATGAGTTATATTCTGTGATTGCAACATTAATTTTTTTTGTTTGTTCCACTCTGCTAATTTTTTTCCTGCTGCAACACGCCCAGGATGAGGAGGCTTTTTACTGGTCACTTTCTCCATCAATGTTTTCTGCTGATTTTCTGGCTCGGTCATTTTGAAGGGAAACAAAATCTATATGATTAAAAGTAATTAATCCCATGATTAATGGCGATAACAATGTTCCAAATCTGTAATATAGATCACATCCTAGAGACTCTAATGACTTTGTTAAAACGGGATCCTGTGTTAAATCATACATAAAATCTTGTTCAGAATCAATGGGAGCAAATCTACTAACTAGTTTAGTGTACAAACTAAGAACCGTTTGCCCAACACTTTTTACCATTCTTGACCCCAGTTGCGCTTCATACCTGTTGTGATACTTTACAAAGTCTTGTGGCGACATTTGTTGAATCTGTTCTATGCTGAATTCATTTCCAAGGTACTGTTTTGTTTTTCCACATGCTGCCAAAGAATACAGCCTTTCCTTTTTGGGCATAATATCTTGGTCATCAACTTGATCATTTGTAAGTTCAGGAAGTAAATCATCGCAGTTCATGTTTTATTAATGAATAAATATTATTTTATTTTTTAAAAATGAGCACCGAAAAAACTATTACTAACCTTGTATACCATTCTGCTGTTATTGGAGGCCTAAGTGTAGGATACACGATGCTTGGTAAAAACTTGTTAAAAATAAAACCAGCAGATCTTGGCAAACTAGGCTTTGAAGACTCAGCAAAGCTGATTGCTGTTATTACAGCTTCATTTGCTACGAAAGATTTTCTAGTTAAGCAAGGAATAATTCCAGACAGTATCAATATGTAAAATTAAAAAAAATACATTTATAAAAATGGCTTCACTCGTAATGATGATTGGTGGCGCTGTGGTTAATGCGCTTGCTTTTAGCGGAAGTAATTACGCATTTAGTAAACTACGGGATGACGGCGAGAGAAAAAGACATAACAGAGCTATGGAGCAACTAGCTGCTGCACAAGACACCTATGAAAAGCAAAGAATGGAGCAGTTAGATTTTATTAACGACAGACTTAAACAACAGGGACATGCAGCTTACACATTTAAAGATGTTGATCAAGCAATAAAAGAATATTATCTTGTAACAGGCAAGCCAATCGAGACATTGCCTCCACCAAAATTCAGCGATTTTTATCAACCATCAGAAAAACAAAAGATGCAAGAAATATTGTTTGTTGCCTTTGGCATGACCGTTGTGTATTTTGTTGCACAAAGTATTGGCTGAATAAAAATGTACAAAATCTATTATTCTCCAAAAGGATATTGGAAGGGAATAACAGCAATTAAAAAGCTTAGCCAAGCAGCGGGAGTCAGTGAACAAACAGCAAAAGAATGGTTATCTAAACAAGCGATTTGGCAAATTTATCTACCAGCGCCTAAAAAACTACAGAGACCACACTTTGTGAATATAACTCCAAACGACACCCATCAAATGGATCTTCTATATTTACCCCATGATACGATTAGACGAAAAAGATTTAAGTACGCACTTACAGTCATTGATATAGCTTCAAGATACAAAGATGCGGAACCATTAACACAAAAGAGTGCTTCTGCTGTTGCTGTCGCTATACAACTGATATATCAACGAGGACCCTTAACTTATCCTCGCATGATTCAAGTCGATGATGGGAAAGAATTTAAAGGACAAGTGAATCAATTATTGTTAAAACATAGAGTTACCATTAAAAGAGGCATTCCGGGTGTTCACAGATCACAGGGTTTGGTTGAAAACTTTAACAAACAGTTATCTGAAAGACTTTTCTCCTACCAGTATCACAGAGAGCTGATTGACAATTCTCGCAACACAGAATGGGTTAGAAGACTGCCCTCAGTTTTGCGCGCAATGAATAATGAAGAATTTAAAGGTTTAAAACCAGTACAAGCAATCAGAAAACAAACAATAAATGTTGTTGAAGGAGAGTCTTCATCAAGCAAACTATTACCATTTGGTTTGAAAGTGAGATACCTTTATTCGCCGGGAGAAGCAGAAGGGGACACTCGCATCAGGGCAACAGATCCAGTTTGGAGTGTTGATCCATATGAGATAAAAAAAATTGTGAAAATGAATCCGCCTGTGTATTATTTACGAGAAACTGACACAACAAAACGACCAGCCCCCCGAAGATCTTTTGTGAAGGAAGAACTGCAGATAATCCCTCCAGACACAGTTCCAGTCGCTTAATTATTTTTTAATTTAAATTAAAATGGCGGCAAGAATGGAAAAGGAAGAATCCTTACGTAAAATGGCACTGGAAGCAAGAATGGTGAAGGAAGAGTCCTTAGAAATAATGCGAAAAATATTTGATTATAATCTTGCTATTAGACTAATATTTAAGAAGATTGATTATGCCATGCTAGACAAAACCTCAAATTTTGATTGGGAATATATTAAAAAAATTCGAGCGCATTTAGCAGTAATGAAAAATAATTTGGTTGAATTGGGTGATGATATAGTTAAGCTTAACGAACTGTTTTAATCTACGCAAATACATTTGGGTTTAAAATGGAAGCTCAAAGGGAAATGGCAGAAATGGCAAAGGAAAAGTCTTTAAAATTAATGCAAGATTTATTTGAGTATCAGTATATCATTAAAGAAGTATTTGAGAAGATTGACAATCCTTGGCTAGAACAATCGCCAGACAATCGCTTTAAACCCCAAAGCTTTTATTTTGATTTATGGGTATGGGAACATGAATATTGCGAAATGACAAAAAAAATTAAAGCACATCTAGCATTAATAAATAATATTAATTTTGCTAAATTAGATGATGATATAATTGAACGTGCGATTGCTGAAAAATATAAGCCCATATGATTATACTATTCTCCAATGCCCGATTGCATATGAAAACTCTGGATTAACAAACACACGTTTTGTGTTTGTTCTATCTAATGACTTCTTTGTTACAACAGTTGTGTTGATCTCATGTAGATTAGATCGTAGTTTTACGTTGTCATGATGAAAAGTCTTATTGTCAAACAATGCTTTTTTATAGTTGTCATGGGATATGCTTGACTGCACAACACTACGAGATATTCCCTTTGCTTTTTTAACAACTTTTTTTTGGCTTGAAAGACTGTACATTTTCGACCTCAAACCAACAAACTCCTTGATCACACCTCCAGATAATTCATCCTTCATCTTACCTAAAACCTTCTTGTTAATATCTGAATGCAAAGGCGAATCTTTAGGATAATCAGATGTGTCGTACCATCCCGCATGCCCTTTAGCTACTTCTAATTCCATGTCTTTATAGATATCTTCAGTAGGGATATCTATAACAAAGGAATCTGTATCTGTGTACAGAACTCTGGACTCTGGATACAAGGGCTTAAAGTAGTCATAAAGAAATTCTAACATCAAAGCTTCGACAGCTCTAAAACAGTAAACCCAATAAAAACGGGTTTGTCCAATTTGACTTTCTTTTTTTTCATCATTATTCCAAAAAGCTGGTCATGAAATCTTCTGAAGTCCTGATAATTAGGTTTAGAAGTTAGCTTAATTGCAACGTTTTCTCTGGTGACCAATCTAACATCTTTACGCTTGTGCGGATTTTCCATAGTCTTTCCAAAACAGCTGTTGTTCATCAACTTGAAAAAGTCTTTTTCTGAAGCATCTGTGGATTTAGTTCTGAGATCAGTGTTCTTCATGATGTATGGTTTCATGAACTGTTCTTGATCAAAAGCAATTATACGATGAACAGCTGTCAACTTCAAACCATGTCTTAAATAAAATTGAAGAAGTCTGTAATGACAGACATAATTTTTTTTGTCACGAAGATTAGGCACAAGTTTAGGCGGTTCTGTCATTGCCATCTTTAGACTTTCTGCCGCTAATGGATAGTCATTATGGTAATCATGAAGTTCATGAGGATATTCTAAATCAACTTCTAGAATGAGACCTCTTTTACGATCAGCTTCTAGAGTAGGTAGCCATTTTAAAAACTTTTGAATGTCTTTGAGTCCTGTGTACATTTTAAAGTTGCGTAATGGAAGTGATTGCGCCATTGCCCATCCATACAGATTGTTTGCATCTAAATACATGAGATAGTTAGACCTTTTACTTGGATCATAGTCGTCCAAGTATTTGTTGTTTGCTTTACAGTAATGGTGCGACGCCATACTGATTCCCCCACGCAATCCGTTTTCAATCATCTGAAGCATTGGCAGGTCAGACAATAAATCAATTTGTACTCCAGTAAATTTTAAGAAAGCGTCCCAGCTCATCCCGGGCGCAGAAATGTAATGCGCGGGATCCAGGCTGTAATGTTTCATGCAGGTCTTCCTATAATTTTCAAAGACGTCCGCCAACAAACAGGTATCCGCCATTAAATAGGAATCATGATAGTCTCCCATCGTTTTACACTCTAACTTCTGCCACGCATCTTGAGCATGCTGGTAATCAGAATCACTGATGTCCTTTCCTCTGAGACTAGAAAAGAACGCGCCTTTAGGCGGAAGTGTATCTTCGTCAAACCTTTGCCAACTGTTCATGTACTCATAAGGGTAAACGCCCTTTCTAACAAGAGTTGGGTCAAAATAGTGATCTGTTATTGGGCAGGACTTTAAGGACATAGCCAGTGACTCAAAATAAAACCCATCAGGGGGGTTTGCATAGAGTGTGGGAAAGACATTTTTAAATTTAAAGTGAAACACAAAACCTTTTCCCTGAGGGGCTGGCAATGCAGGACCCCCTAAAGGGTCCGGGTTTACTGTTTGGCTTTAAAAGGGGGGGAAAAGTGGGGTAACCCGCAAGTTGTGAAAAAAATTGGGCCCATTTCCAGGGCTTTTGGTTTCAAACTTTAGGGTAAAGGGCCCATTTTAGGGTGCCCCTCCTCAAAAAACCTTTCCACTAATGTTTTGGGCCCTCTTACGGGGTTGGATTCCTGGGGAGAGGCTAAACCAAAAAATCCAACTAAAGGGGGCGGGTCATAGGGTTTTTGGGGCCCAGGCTTTCTTAGGGAATTTCAGAAAAAATTCAGATTAAAACAGGCTTTAAGGGCCCCTTGCGGGGCATGCTTTAAAAGAAGTTTTTTCCCATTTTTTGGGGCCCCTTTAAAATTTCGGTTTTGGGAAGGGGCGCCACCGACCTAAAAAATGAAAAAGGGCAAATGGAAAAATCTATATTATCTTTAAACTGTTTTAAGGAAATTTTCTTTTGGGTTTTGGGTCCTTCAAAAGGGGGAACAATAATGTTTAAAGTCTGGGAAACAACATATGGACATTTGGGCAACCGTTTCCATTTCCCTTAACAATTTTAAACTCCCTTTCCCGGCGTAATTATTTTCTGTATCACAGTAAGGGGCTAATAAAAATTTTTTTAACATTTTGGGCTCGCAGCTTGAAGGGAGGGGAATTTTTTTTGGTTAAAACCCAATTTTTTTTTTTTCTACAAAAATTTTTGGGTTTTGTTTATGTTGTTTTTGTAGGGGGGGGCACGGGGAATTTTCCCCATTGTGGGTTTAGAGGGGGGGTGAAACCCCTTTTTAAAGGGCCTTTGGGCATCGGGGGTAAGCTACGGGAAGGTTTTGGGGGTTGGGGGTTGGGCCTTATTGGGTTGGGACTTTTCTTGGACCCCAATTGGGGGGGCGGGAAGGGGGGGGTTTCTTCAGCCAAAGGTGTGGGACTAACAGTTTTGGGGGGGGTTTTTGGGGTTTTTAAAATTTGATCAATTTTGTTTTTACGCCATGGGAAAATTAAAGGCCCGGGTTAAATTTAAAAAAAGGGGGGCCCCCCTTTAAATTTTTTGAATTCTCCGGGCTTTTTTGGAAAAGGGTTAATCACCCTAGCAAGAACGCCCCACAAAAAACATTTGGGGGGCTGAATTTTTATGTTCAAAAACTGCTTTCTTTGAAAAACAATTTTGG
Organism: Conus canariensis; assembly: GCA_033310375.1. NCBI lineage: Eukaryota > Metazoa > Mollusca > Gastropoda > Neogastropoda > Conidae > Conus > Conus canariensis. Next base: position 68,768,841 of record CM065724.1, read on the forward strand.
GGGGCGGGTGGAATGAAAGGGGGGCCTTACAATTGGCTTTTTTACTTAGCGGGTCTTAATCTAAATTCAAAGGGATTTCACCCTTTTAAACCAACCAGAGCCTTTTTTTAAAGCGGCTTCAGAGGTTCTTTAAACGGGGGAAGAAGTTGACCCGGCCCAAAAGGGTTTTGTTAAGTCATTTGAGAAAGAAAAGTCGGCTGTTTTATTTTGAGCCCCCAACTTCAGATTTTCTTCGTTTATTTTTTTATATAGTGTTTAAAAACAAAACCTTATTTTAAAACGGGGTGGGTTTTTTGGGTTAGTTTATTTGGGGAAAACTGAAAAATAGCGGGTACAACGCTTGCCGGGGTACCTTTTTTGGGATCAAAAAAACTTCAAAAAAACGACCTTTTTTAAAAGGGCTTTTGAAAAACGTTTTCCCCTCGGCATTGCTTCAAACAATTCCCGGAACCTTCTTATCTTTTTCCTTGGGGAGCTTTTTTTCCCCCTAAACTAAAAAAAATATTTAAAATTGTAAATTTTCAAAAAAAATTAAAAAAAGGTTTTTTTAAGGGGCAAAAATTTTTTCAAAATTTTTACCCAAAAACCCGGGCCCTTTTTTTTGGTTTTCCCCCCTTGGGCCCCCCGGGCCTTTAAAATTAAAAGAAAAATTTTACACGCCCCTTTTTTTTTGGGTTTGTTTTTTTTTTGGAAAGCTGTTTAAAAAAAAGGAAAAAAACCAAAAAAAGGGGTTTGGGGGTTTGTGGTCCCCTTTTGTTTAAAAGCCTTTTTTTGGATGGGGGTGTTTTGGGTTTAAAAAATCCCCTTTCCTTTCCCTTTAAACAAAACTTTTCCCCTTTTAAAACCCAAATTCCCCTTAAAAAACCAACAAAAAAACCCCTTAAAACCCAAAATTTTCCCCAAATTCAATTTTTAACAAAAATCAAAAAAAAAACAAATTTAACTTTTAAATTAACCAAAAAAACCTTTTTTAATTTTAAATTTTTCAACCCATTACCCAAACAAAAACCCCCAAAAAAAAAAACCCACCAAAAAAAAATTCCCCCCAAACCCCTAAAAAACCCCCCTTTTTCCCATAAACCAATACCCCAAATTCCCCAAAAATTAAAAACAATTTAACAAAAAAAAAAACAAAAACCCCTTTTTTTTTTAAAAATTCCTTTTTTAAAATTTTTTTATTTTTTAAACCAAAAAAATTTTAATTTCACAAAAATCCCCTTTAAAACTTTTAAAAATCCAAAACCCAACCTTTTAAAAAAAAAAAAAAAAAAATTTAAAAACCCCCTTTCCCCCCCCAAACCTTAAAAAATTCTTTTTCCCCATCCAAATAAAAACAAAATTTAAAAGGTTTAAAATAAAACCCTCTTTTTAAAAAAAAAATTAAAATTTTAAAATTTTTAACCTTTTAATTCCCCCCAAAAACCCCCAAAAATTTATTACCCTCCTACCAAAAAACCTTTCCATACAACCCTATTTCCCTTTAAAAAAAATTCCCCAATAAAAAACCCCCCTAAAAATTTAATTTTAAAACCCCAAACCCCCTTTACTTCTAAACCCCCCCCCCCAAAAAATTAAAAAAATTTTAACCCCCTTTCAAAATAAAAATTTTAAAAACCCCTCCCCCCAACCCTTTGTCCCTCCCCCTAATTAACATTACTTTTTCCGTTATTAAATTTTTAAAAATGTTTTCACCCCTTTAATCTAAACCTTCACCAAAAATAAAATACCTAAACCCAAACGCTCCGGCCCAAAAAAAAATTTTCCCAAATTTGGTTCTCCCTCTATTGGAATTTTAAAATAAATCACTCTAAATAAAAAAGGTTTAAATTTTAAAAATGAAAATTTTTCCCCCCAATCCCCTTTTAAAATTAGGTTTAAAAACCCAATAAACCAACCCCAACCAAAATGGCCTTCCCCCCTTAACCCTGTGTCCTCACCCCAAACCCAAAAACCCTTTTTGTATCTTTTAAAATTTTAAATTCAAAAATGAAAATTTTCCTTAATTGCTCCTAAATATTGGGGCCCCCTTCCCTTTTATTAACCCAAAAATTTTGGGGGTAAAAAACATTTCCATCCAACACTCTTTCCCCTTTTTACCGTTTTTACAACCCTTGGCCCAAAACCGTGTGGTGAAAAGGTTGCGAATTTCAACCCGTAAAACCCCCCAAGACCCCCTTTTGTCCATTATCGGGACCATTTTCAAAAATAAAAAAAATGTTAATTTAAAGAAAATTTTCTTGCCCCCCCAATTTTTAAAAATTTTTTTTGGGGAACGTTTGCCCCCCAGAGTTTTGGCCCAAACCCGGTCCTTTTTGGTACGCCCCCTGTTTTTTGGGAAAAAAAGGGGTTGATTTTAAAAGAAGCCTATACCCCCCACAATCATTTGCTTTGGTAGGTTGGGGAAAAGGTTTCCAAAAGAAATTTTGGGAGGAATAAATTTTGGGAGGGGGATTTTAAAAACAATAAAAATGAAAACCCGTCCCCTGCCTAGGGGGCCGGTCGTTCGGCATCGGGCCCAAGAACAACCCTTTAAAATGCTTGGGGACATTTTGTTTCCCCAAAAAATAAAAATGTTTTTAAAAAAAAACCAGGGGAGTGAAATTTTTAAAGATTTTGGGATCCTAAGCCAAAATGAGTTGTTAAATTTAAACCCCTTTGGGCCCCTTTCCATTAAAACCCCTTCGGGAAATTAACGGGAAAAAGTAAGGGCCAAATCAATGAAGACAAATTTAACCAAAACCCCCCCGAAAAGGTATAAACCCCTAAATAAAATTTTTAAAACAAAAAACCCCCAAAATTTTTTTAAAAAACGAGCAAGGCAATTTGGGGTTAAAATTTCCCTCCCTCTTGGGTTTTGTAAAAAGACTCAATTAAACAAAGGGGCCCATTTAGGCGCAAAACGCCTTGGTTTTGTTTTTAAAGGGGGCCCCCAAGTTTGCCCCGTGACCAGGTTGGGAAAAGGGAAAACCCGCCCGGAACTTCCCGGAACAAAAAACAAAAAAAAAACCCATTCCCCTTTTAAAAGGGATTTAAAAGCCCAAAGCAGAACAAATTTTTAAAAAGAAAACCAAAATTTTTCCAAAAACCATAAAAAAAAAATGCAACGGGATCCCCCTTTTTAAAATTTATGATTGAAAAAGGGCCCTAATCTTGGAAAAGCATCAAGGGAATTTCCCCCCAAACCCCTTTTTAAAATAACCTGGGTGAACAAGGAAAAAAAAATAGAAATAAAAAAAAAAAGAAAAAACAGGTGAGGCTAAACCAAATTAGGCCCGGGTTTTTAAAAAAAGAAAAACAAAAAAACCCCAAAAGGAACAACAAATTAGACCCCACAAGACTGAACTGCTCTAAACCCGGGGGAAACTTTAGGGAAAGAAATTTTTTGAGAAGAATAAAAAGAAACCCTAAAGCCGAATTTTTATGAAACACGCGCCCCTTGAGAAAAAGAAGAAAGGGGGTTTAGGGGGCAAGGGTTTTCAAAATTAAAAGCAGGGGGTTTTCGGGCCTTTAATTTTCCCCAATAAAAGTAAAACTGGGTTTGGCAAATTAAGGCGGTGGCGGGGTGGGGGAAAGGCAGTCCGGCCAGGCCCCCCGTCAGATAAAACCCCAGGGGTTTTAAAAAAAAACCAACCAAAACATTTTTTGAAAAAGTTTAGTAAAAAAAATTTGGCCCAGGAACCCCCCAAAAAGACTTTTTACCCCTGGCAAATTGGGGGGTTTGGTTAAGCTGGTTTTTAATGGCCCCGGGCCTCCCCAAGAAAAGGGTGAAAATGGTTTGTTTTTTATGGTTTTTGGGGGCACTTTTTAAGGGCCACAAAAGTTTTTTTTTAATTGGGTTCCCTTTAAAGTAAAGATAAAGGAAAGGAAAATCCTAGGGGCCAATTTGAATTTTTCCAAAAACAAGGGTTGCTTTTCCTTTGGTCAGATTCCCAGGGGCCCCTTTTAAATTTCCCTTGGGCCCAAACAAGGGATTGAATTTGGGGGGGGTTTTGGGGGGGTCGGGGGATTGGTGGGGCTTCCCGGGGTTTTTTGATTTGGGGCTATTGCGGCCCTTTAGAAAAAATTAAAAATTTTGGCCCCGTTTTTTTTTTTTTCCCGACCTTCCCCCTTCTTTGCCAGCCCCCCCCCAAGGAATTTCATTCATTATTTTTTAAAGTTGTTTATTTTTCCCCCCAATTTTTAAAGGGGGTTTTGGGAGCCCCCGGAAGGGGCAGCATTAAAAAACCAAAGGGCCCCCAACAGCAAAATTTCCCTTTCGATTTTGCGTTTTGCAAAAAACCAAAATTTTGGGAACCTTTTTTAAAATTTTTGGGAAAGGCAAATCATTTGCAAATTAATTAGAATCCTCCAAAATTTCCCCAAAAATTAACTGTTTTTGGGCACAAAGCCAGTAAGAAAAGGGATTAGTGGTTTTTTTTAGACCCTTGCCGGTCCCGCAAACCCTAGCAAACACCAAACTTAAGTACGGGGGGAAAAGGTCGTTTTTAATTGGGTTCAAAATTCCCCCCTTATTTTAGCCCCATTAAAAAATTTTTTTTTTAATAAAAAATTAAAAAGGGTTGTCCATGCTGTTTTATGCTCTTGCTCTATGGACCCGAGGTGAACGGTTGGTGCCTAAAGGGAGAAAGAGGGGAAGGAGGATTCCAACCCATGGGTTTTATTTGCTGTGCACCCCCCAAAAAAAAAAGATTTGCCTAAAACCATGTTTAAGACCCAAATTTTTGGGGTTAAAGCCCTGCCCCTTTGGTTAAATTTTAAAAATTTCGTTTACGGGGGACCCTTTAAAAAAACCCTTGAAAACATTTTTTTGGGCGGAATGGTTTAAAAACTTTTTGGTCTTTTGGGAAGGGGCCTTCCCATTCAAAAAAATTTTACTTTCTGAAGGGGGTTTTTAATAAAAAAAAATCTATCCCCGGGGGACCTCCCCAAAAGGACAGGATGTTTAAAGGTTTCCGAAATACACACTCCACCCCAATTGAGGCCCCAAAAACACAGAAAAGGGTTAAACGGGGTTCTGTTTAAAACGGGGCACGGAGGACTGAACCACTTTTTGGGGGGAGGGGTAGTCTTTTTTAATAGGGGGTTAAGAAAACACCCAAAGGGGGGGGTTCAACCCTTTTATTTTAAAAGGGCCCGTCTGACTGGGGCACGAAATGTAAAGGGGGTTTAAATTTGAAAACTCATTTTTAAATTTTTTTTTAAAAATGTTTGTAACAATAACAACTCAAGACAGTCCTTCGTTTTTAGAATTTTGCTATTGATAATAATGCGGAACCCAAAGGGTCGCACTCCATGAAATATTCTACAAGTCGTTTGGTTTAATATAAGTCAATCCAAGAGGAATAATGTAATTCAAAAACTTGACAGAAGAGGAGACGTAATTAGCCAGTTAACCATACCTGATGGTTATTACGGGTTTTGCTCGCTAAAAGAAGCAATGAGTAACTTCGACATTAACTCTCAAACTTAACAATGCAAATCTAAAAAACAATGTTGACATTCAAAACCTGAAGGGGGAAGAAGTCAATTACTTTTTTGGTGTAGAGCTAGCTAAATGTTAGGCTTTAAAATCAATGATGTCTATCATAGATTTATAGTTACACCAGACAAAACTACTTATGAGGGAGAATATCCGCTCGATCTTGCATTACATTCATTACTCTATGTTCATTTGGACGAGCTGAGCACTGATGAAAACTTATATGATGGGAAGGCCCTCAACTGTTTTAAGAGCTCTTCCATCAGGGAAGCTGCATATTGCGATTATGAAATTATACGATTCCCTAACTTACAGTTTAAAAGTTTTAGCTTGTGGGAGGGTCGGATCGTTTAATATAAAAATCAAAGACCAAACAGGAAAAGTCGTCAATGTGACAGCCTGCACATTGTTTTAGAAATAAAATAATACGTTGTTTTAAAAAAATGTCACGTGGACCAGACGATTCGGGGGTCACATTAGCGCCTGAGAGGTGTGTAACTTTAGAATTTAAAAGACCTTGCAGACGTTGAGGACTTTGAACAAAACGGTGAGATAGGCACTTTGTATGGTTTTGAGTACACTAAAGATGGTTATTATAAGCGCAAAGAAGGTTAGCGACAGCAAAAGGTTTCCTAAACTAGAACAACTACGCAATGTAGAAGCAAATAATGCGGGTCAGTATGAATATAATATAGTTCGAAAAACTGACAACAAATGGCACTTAGAACCATATTTAGAATGGGACATAAAATTTGAATTCTTAAGCCCATTTACATTTTTGACCGTCAAAAAAGTTTCAGAAAAGCATTGAACTCTGGCCCTTTACATGTAAGTCTTATGCCAGAGGACAACAGTCGGAAAGAGATCGAAATAAAGCCGTTTGGGGACAAACAGTACATCCTCCACAGAAGAGAATCGGTTTTAAAGAAAGCTTCTACAAAAATTACAGTTCATTCCACGCACAAAATTAGGAGACACGTTCACAATGATATTTAAAAAATTTTTGTCTTAAAAAATGAGGCAAGAAATGGAGCTGTGGGTGTCAGTGACAACCTTATGGAAGGAATTCTTATTAGCTGGCAAAACTTAGACGTTGACAAACTTAAAGTTACTGTCGTCGTTCTTTACAATGGCGAGGATATTAAGGTCATAACAACAAGCAACAAAATTGATATTAGTTTAAATAGAAACGATCTTACAGAACTGAACTGGATTAATCTTACACATTTGGGCCTTATAGGGTTTTATTATACTAAACAAGTTTGACAGAGAGTATGATAAAACAATAACTGGATTAGATTAAATTCTGTTTTAAAACTATGGAGCAGACGACTTTGGTGTCAATGCCGATGTTAAACTTTATGACAAAAAACCCCTCATTGTTCATTGATTTGTGGACAGACTGGTTGTGGAAAAAAAATATTTGTCCTCGACCTATTACAAACAGTTTATCGTTATAATTTTGATCATATAGTATTTTTGCCCAACACTTAAATGGAACAAAGCATATCACGGGACAGAAGGGTTTATATGGACAGATGATGACATATATTTAGTTGATCCTAGCAATAAACTGAGTGAGTGTTTAGAACATTTCTTTAGACAGTTTGAAGGAACTCAGACACTATTTATTATAGATGATTGTTCAGCAGAAAAGGATATAGTCAAAAAAAGAAACACTTTATCAAAACTGGCTTTCAGTGGAAGACATGCTGGGATAAGTGTGTGGATTTTATGTCAAAAATATAACTCAGTTTTTAAAAGACTTTAGAGAACAATTAAAGACAGTGGTTTTATTTCATATGAAAGATAGAGACGCATTTGATGAATGTTGCGTGAAAATGATGTTATTGAAAACGATCAAGAAAAACGAAGGATTAAGCAAAAACTTAAGTCTCAAAAGTTTTCTAAATTAGTGTTAAAAACAGATAATCCTACACATTATGTATGTTTGTAAAGTGTTTACTATTAGAGAACTATAAAATAGGCATTCTGGGTAAGCCGGCGGAGCAACAGCGAAACCGGCTTCAGCCGGTTGGAGCTGGCGGAGGTGGGTGAGCCAGAATGCCTATTTTATAGTTCTCTAGGCGCAAAAGAAAGGAAAACTAACCCTTCCTTTTTTCCGGGGAAGAATCTCCAGTAGTATTTGGCCGGTGTTTATCGAAAGAAAGGGAGTCAGATGTGTAGTTCCGTAAGGGGTGCGTGGTTGTCTTTGCACGTGAGTGTGGGTGTAGAGTGATACACGGGCGCACACGCACACACAAACCACACACACACACACACACACACACACACACACACACACACACATATATATATATATATATATATATATATATATATATTTACAAAGAGAGAGAGAGAGAGAGAGAGAGAGAGAGAGAGAGGGAGGTGTGTGTGTGTGTGCGTGTGTGTGTGTGTGTGTGTGTGTGTGTGTGTGTGTGTGTGTGATAGATAGATAGATAGATAGATACATACATACATACATACATACATACATAAACGAAGTGAAAAGCGCCCAACGCTCAAAATGTTCTTCGAATATGTACCATAGCATAACGTTTTTTTTTTTTCCAGTTTATTCACAAATGGATTATAGGTATATATTATGCATGGAATATGATAAGTGCGCACCGTTTGTGCGAGTATGTGCATGCGTACGTGCGTGCGTGCGTTTGCGCGCGCGCGCGCGTGTGTGTGTGTGTGTGTGTGTGTGTGTGTGTGTGTGAGCATCTGTGTGTGTATTATTTTGTGTTAATGTGTGTGTGTGTTTGTTTGTTTGTTTATATATATGTGTGTGTGTGTGTGTGTGTGTGTGTGTGTGTGTGTGTGTGTGTGTGTGTGTGTGGGTGCGTGCGTGCGTGCGTGCGTGCGTGTGTGTGTGTGTGTGTGTGTGTGTGGTGTGTGTGTGTGTGTGTGTGTGTTGTGTGGTTGGAGTCGTGGCTGCTTGTGACTAGTGTTTACCAGAGGAACTGGTCTGTGACAATATGCCTCAGTGCGATCACGGCACTGATGAAGATCTGTGTTCCCTCAAATATAGGGTTCAATATATAAAATCCCCAGCACAAGCTCTCATAGTCCGTCTGTTGCCTGATAGTACAGGAAAATATAGACTGACAGCTGTACCTGCTAGTTCTTTTTGTGAATGTCGATGATGAGTCATGCCCACCCGGCCATTTCAAATGTCCAAACACAGATCCATTCCTTTGTCTGCCTGTCTTCCTGCGATGCAATGACGTGGCAGATTGCCCGGGACACGAAGATGAGAAGGGCTGTGAAGATTCCACCTGCCCTGGCTACTATCGCTGTAGAGATTCCAACATTTGTCTGCATGCTTCACATATGTGCGATGGAAAATATGGACAATGTCCACAAAATGACGATGAGTGGGCATGTAATGTCCATTGTCCACATGGATGCACATGTTACGGATATGCGTTTTTCTGCAACCAGTCTTTTGTTGGTGAAAAGCATTCCTATCTTCGTTATTTGCACGCGGACGGAAGTAATATGACGCTGGAGGCTTTAACATGATGCTCATTCATCTGAGCCTAGCCCGCTGTTCCCTGTATAATCTCACAACGCGTCATCTCACAATGCTCCGACTTCCTAACCTGCGCGACCTTTATTTGAGTGATAACGGCATCACTCATCTTTCTCCTCATATCTTCATGGAAATGAGGAACCTCCGAGTCTTGGTCCTGGCCAGAAACCCGTTGGATCTGCAAATCAGTCTTCCAACAATCGCTACTCTTAAACGTCTTGAAAAGCTGGATTTGTCTTTTGTTTATATCCCAGCACTGGATCCAAGTCATTTTCATGAGCTGACTCGCCTATATATTTTGAATCTGTCCTATACACAGTTAACTCACGTACAAAATGTTGGATTTCATACGATGAAGTCTTTGAAATATGTAGATCTGAGACATTGCCCTTTAACCGAATTTCCTCACGATTTATTCCACAATCTGGACCAACTGCGTGAAGTGAAAGCCAGCAATTTCAAGATGTGCTCTCCAAGCCTTTTGCCTGAAGATTTCAATCCTGTTGGTTGTGAGGCTCCTTCAGACCAGCTTTCGTCCTGTGACGACTTGTTACCAAGTGATCTCTACCGGACAGGCCTGGCTGTTCTGGCAGCGTTCTCTCTGCTGGGGAATTCTATCAGTCTGTTATTCCGTACTGTTGTTGACAAGTCGGCCACGTCATTTGGTTTTGGTGTTTTTGTGATGCACTTGTGTTTTTCTGATTTCCTGATGGGGGTGTATTTGATGGTGATTGGGGTGGCGGATCATGTATACCAGGGGAATTACCTTTGGAATGATTTATCATGGAAAGGCAGTCATGTCTGCAAGGCAGCTGGATTCTTATCACTGATGTCCTCAGAAGTGTCAGCATTTCTGGTCAGTGTGATCACAGTGGATCGATTCCTGGTGCTGCGGTTTCCGTTCAGCAGTGTTCACTTCGCTCCCAGGTCAGCTCACGTGTCCAGCCTGCTCCTGTGGGGGGCTGGTGTCTGTCTGGGTGCTGTCCCTTTGCTGCCAGCGACCTCCCACTGGCACTTCTACGGCCAGACAGGGATGTGCATTCCGCTCCCCATCACCAGCACTGTGTTTGCTGGCCAGGACTATTCCTTTGGTGTGTTCATTTACCTCAACTTTATCCTTTTTCTTTTCATTGCAGCAGGTCAAGGTTTCATCTACTGGTCAGTGAGGTCCAACATGATGAGAAACACAGGCACAGCTGGTGAATCCAAAAACATTACTATCGCCCGTCGACTGATCACTGTGGTAGTGTCCGACTTCCTCTGCTGGTTCCCCATTGGGGTTCTGGGACTGATGGCAGACAGGGGATTTCGGGTGTCAAATGACGTCAACGTGGCTGTTGCTATTTTTGTCCTTCCACTCAACTCTGCCCTCAATCCTTTCCTCTACACTGTCAACGTCATTCGGGAACGCAGAAGAATCAAGCAAGAGAAACGTTTGATAGATGTATTGTCCAAAACATTGCACGCAGAAACGGAGAAGGAGCATTAGTAAAGTGAACTACAAATGAACTTCTTTTTTCAGTTTCAGTGCCTTTATATTGCATGGCTGGCTATTTGGATTTCTGAACTATAGTAAGGTATGTGTGTGTGTGTGTGTGTGTGTGTGTGTGTGTGTGTGTGTGTGTGTGTGTGTGTGAGTGTGCGCGTGCGGGCGTGTGTGTGTGCGTGTGTGTATAGTGTGTGTGTGTGTGTGTGTGTGTGTGTGTGTGTGTGTGTGTGTGTGTGTGTGTGCGCGTGCGGGCGTGTGTGTGTGCGTGTGTGTATGTGTGTGTGTGCGCGTGTGCGTGCGGGCGTGTGTGTGTGTGTGTGTGTGTGTGTGTGTGTGTGTGTGTGTGTGTGTGTGTGTGTAACTGACATGCGGTCAGATATATACCTCAGTACAACGAACGCACTCAAATTCTCTCTCTCTCTCTCTCTCTCACACACACACACACACACACACACACACACACACACACACACACACACACACACACACACGTGGGTCTTTACATCATCATTTCAACTGTAGGGTTGATTATATCGGGTCTGAACTTAGTCTAGTGGTGAGTTCCTGGACAGTGTAGTGGCCAGTTCCTAGAGAGTCAGGTGGTCAGTTTCTGGACAATCCATGGGGCATTTCAGCTGTTTAGCGTTGCCGAATTTCAGGCTGACCCTGTGAGCCATAGTCGAGAAAAGCCGAAACACACACACACACACACACACACACACACACACACACACACACACACACACACACACACACACACACATACACACACACACACACACACACACACACACACACACACACGGTCAGTTGTAGAGATGACCTGTCATAAAGTAGAACCACTCAAGGGTTGAAGTTTTACGGCTTGGACCCCTCACTATCCACCCGGCAGTAAACGGGTACCTCATTCAGTTCAGATGGGGTTAAGGCGGTGGACGTATGGGGTGGATACTCTTCCCCGTCATGCCGTGTCTCTGACATGCTGAGGACGTAACAGGTCACTGTGTCTACGGCTGTTAGGCCGTGTGGAGTTCAACCTTGTCGTTAAATGTGTTGTTTTCAATCAGGCGTGTTTCTCAAGAAAACAAATGCTAAACATTTTAACTTTGTTTATGGTGCATGTGTGTCTTCTCTCTCTCTCTCTCTCTCTCTCTCTCTCTCTCTCTCTCTCTCTCTCTCTCTCTCTCCCCCTCCCTCTCTCTCTCTCCCTCCATCTCTCTCTCTCCTTCTCTCTCTCTCTTTCTCTCATTCTCTCTCTTTTTCTCTCTTTCTCGCACACACATACACACTCACACACACACGCACGCACGGATGTACGGACGCACGCATGCACGCAAGCACGCAAGCACGCACATACACACACACACACATAGACACGCACACACAGACAGACACACACACACACACACGCGCGCGCGCGCGCGCGCGCACACACACACACACACACACAGAGAGAGAGAGAGAGAGAGAGAGAGAGAGATCATGGGAGACAACCTTAGAAAACGAAACAAAGGCTCACATCATCTTGCAGCTTTTTCCCGTTATCCATTGTCCCGAAAGGATGTTATCGACAACACAGAGATAAAAACCATAGACACATTTTCCTATAATATGTGTTTGAGAATGGACTACAGAGCCTAAATGGTTTATGCACAAACTGCTTGTTGACTGTACGTGTGTCCATATATTCAGAGTCGGTTGTGTGTCTTTCTTCTGCCCCCTTCCATTGTCATTGATGTACCATTCTCACACATTTTGAGTATAAAGTGAATTGGTGTATCCAGCAAAACAAATGTGTTTATGCATCAAACTGATTTACGCATGTATCCGTTGATGTGCTCGATTCGTGGACAAGTATAATATCTCTCCTGATCTGTCGGTTAGGAACCAAGCTGTTTCAAAATCGATTACGATACGGATTGTGAGCCAGGGATGCTCATCGTATCAAACTGGCTCCCACCGCTGGGTCTGTCGATGTGTATAATGCATAGGCCTCATATGGTAAGTCTCTGTTTTGGACCTCTATCATCGTCATTTAAGGACCAGTGAGTCACAAGGGTAAACATCAGCTGCTCTGAGGCACGCATGACACAACGATGCATAGATGTGTCCAGAAGGTGGTTTTGATTGGTATGTTCCTCAATGTGATCCAGTTGAAGACTGCATGGAGTTCATCTCTTTTGCCTCTGTGTGAATTTGTTATTTCCTGTTCCCAATGTCAGAGTAATCTGTATAGACAATGAGCACGACATACACATCGGGAACGGTCCACAGAGCCATGGTGTTTAATGCATCAAAATAATTGTGATAAACTAGTCTGTCGATGAGTTCATTGATTAGGTGACGTGTAATATATGTCGCTGTTTCCAGTCTTCTAAAATCCCACCTGAGCATCAATTTGCACCAAAGTTAAGTGTAAACTGATTTGGTGCGTCCGTTAAACAGCAATATATCCTAATACATCAAACTGGATTTTTTTAATCTTAAGTACATCTATCGGTATGTTTCAGACTTCCGGTTCTGTTTGTTGCTACAAACAGCCTCCAGTTCAGTTGTACAAGTTGTGCTCTTCAAAGTGTTGAAGGGGCTGCCGAAAAGCTGCGTCTATACGTATGTGAGTTAAGTTTGATGTGACTGCTTTTATATCTTAATTTGAGTGAAGGAGGTTTGATTATTTGATTTGACTTATTTGTGTTGTTCAGATCAAGTCAGTCATGCCATTTTGTGTTAAAATTTCAGCCAGTCAATCGCAGAGGCTGTCCACAGCTAGCGCTACACAGCTTCACGTCAGCTGTCCTTCCCAGCCCATTGAACAGATTGTGAGAAAATATTCCGCAGGAAACATTGAATCCACAGAGAACTTTGAAACCACATTTTGAATGCGATTAATCAACAAAATAAGAGCACAGGAAAAAAAAACAAACGAGCAGTGACGCAAAACTTGATGATTACGATGTTATTGCATTACTGAAATTCGTTTACCAGTTCCGTCGCTTCATTGTAGACATTTCCATAACAACAGCAATAATAATAATAATAATAACAATGATAATAATAACAATAATAATATTAATGATAATGATAATATACCATTATCATTATTGTTGTTGTTGCTGTTGCTGTTGTTGTTGTTGTTCTTCTTCTTAACAGTATTGTTGTTGTTGTTGTTTTTGTTGATCAGGATCAGGATTGGGGCGTTGTATTAAAACAATTTAGCCTATTTAGGCTTTTTACGCCCCTTCTATTTTTGGTGTTTTATTGGTCCGGTCGTTGTCTAGCTCAGTCTTCTTTAACCATCAAAGTCATATTTAATCTTAATTATTAATTCATGTTTATCTATAAGGTTATTGAATGTATTTGTAATTGGTGCACATTTGATATTAGTTGTTAATTTATTTCAATAATTGGTTACTCTGTTAGTACATGTAAATTTTCTCAAATTAGTTCTGGAATATTGTTTGAATATCTTATCTTAACTGTTTCTTGTAGTATTGATCTGTGGAGTACAAAAAGCATGCTTTGTTAATATCATCAAAATCATTAAATATTTCATATGTCTGAATCAAATCCCCTCTTACTCTTCTTGCTTTTAGAATTGTAAGTTGTAAATATTTTAATCTTTCTTGGTATGAGTAATCCTTTATACTATGGATCATCTTTGTTGCTCTTCTGTGAACCTGTTGGTCTAGAGCTTCTGATTTGTCTCTTTAACATTGGATACCATACAGTATTGCCATATTCAAGAATGGGTCTAACTAATGTCTTATACAATTGTAAGAAAATGTCCTTTTCTATAAATGTAAAGGCTCTTTTTATTATTCCAATCATTCTGTTAGCCTTGTTAATACTATTTGCAATGTGTTTATCAAATAGCAAGTTTTTGTCAAAAGTCACACTTAGGTCTTTCTCTTCCACACAATTAGACACTTTTATTTCGTTGTCCCCAATTTTCATTATATGATCATTTTGTGGGTTTGATTTACCAATATGAAGTGCTTTACATTTTTCTGCATTAAAGTAGAGGTTCCAAATATCAGACCACATTACTAATGTTTCAATATCCTTTTGTAATTCCTGATGCAATTTAGGAGAATTTTAAAGTTTTGTGTCATCTGCAAAAACTTTACATGTACTCTTTAGTTCAGCAGGGAGATCATTCATAAACACAGTAAATAATATTGGTCCCAAAATACTGCCTTGTGGTATCCCAATAATGACATCAGCACTACGAGAGAAGGAACTACCAATCCTTACCTTTTGAGTTCTTTTAGATAGAAAGTCTCTAACCCAACCAAGTACATTGCGTACTATTCCATAAGTCTCCAATTTCTTTAGTAACCTTTCATGTGGTACTGAGTCGAACGCTTTTCTAAAATCTAAATACAATACATCTATATTCTCTCCTTTATCTATCTCCTTTGTAAAATCTCCCATCACTTCTAGGAGTTGAGTCACACAAGATCTGTTTTTACAAAATCCATGTTGGCACTCTGCATATAAATTATTTTCTGTCATATGTTTAACAATAGCCTCCCTAATAAATGATTCTAAGATTTTACATATAATGCATGTTAAACTCACTGGTCTATAATTCCCTGGGTCTGTTCTCGTACCCTTTTTGAATGCTGGTATAACTGTAGCAGTTTTCCGGTCTGAAGGCACTATTATTTCTTCAACAGATTTAGTAAAAAGTATATAAAGTGGGAAGCCAATCTCCTCATTCAGCTCCTTTAGTAGTCTTGATGGAATGGTATCAGGACCACATGCCTTATTTGGGTTCAGAGATTGAAGTTCCTTTTTTAATTGATTCCAAAGAAATGTCTACATTTTTTCCAAAATTCTACCTTTTGACCTTGAAGCTAGACTTAGAGTAGGTATATTATTGATATCTTCCCTTGTGAATACACTAGGAAAAAATGAATTAAAAAAAAAAGTCCTTTCCACTATCTGCCTTTACTGTGTCACCTTCTTTAGTTACTAAAGGACCAAAGGTTGGTGTCACGTTCGAACGCAACTAGTGGCGGGCGGGGAAAAACTTCTTGTAGGGAAGGGTCGGACTGTATGATGTGGAAGTTGCAGAGCAGGATGTTTTTCACAACAACGTTGTGGGGGTGAAATGTGAGGACAGCAACAGGGCGCTCGTCTTGCTTACAACGATGTTGAGGAGTCAGGGCCTGGGAGCGAGGGATGGAACGAGCCGACTCAAAACCCTTGTAGACCAAGTCCTCTGGATACTGTCTAGCACAAAAGAAATCCACCATCTTGTGTGCTTGATGCTCAAAGTCTTGGTTCTCTCTGCAGATGCGACGGAGCCCTTGGAACTGAACCTGTGGAATACTGTCTTTGCAGGGTTTTGGGGGGCTGGAGGTGTACAGAAGGTAGGAATGGGAGTCTGTCTCCTTGTAGAAGATGCTGGTGGTCAGTCTTGG
The DNA here is from genome assembly GCA_033310375.1 of Conus canariensis. Lineage (NCBI taxonomy): Eukaryota > Metazoa > Mollusca > Gastropoda > Neogastropoda > Conidae > Conus > Conus canariensis. The sequence goes on from CM065724.1 coordinate 68,784,782, forward strand.
GTAGTCAGGCTCGGGCTGGATGGTGACAGTGATGTCAAGGAAAGAGAGGGAGGTGTCAGAGATGCTGTGGGTGAACCTCAAAGCAGGGTGGAAGGTGGACAGAAAGTTGATGAAGGTCTGGAGGGACTCTTTGCTACATGTTGCCACTCCCAGAATGTCATCGATGTAGCGCCTGAGCAATATGTAGTATATCCTGTGTACTGGCTGAAGGCTTGCTCCTCAATGTAGCCAACGAAGAGGCAGGCGAAACTGGGACCCATTTTCCTGCCCGTGGCCATACCACTGTACTGCTGGAAGTGATCCTCGTTGAAGGAAAAAGAGTTGAGGGTCAGAACAAGTTCTGTCAAGCGAAGGACAGTGGGAGCATGGAGGTTGAGGGAGCACCTGTTGTGTCAACATGCTGCGGTCAACCTCCAATTCTTTTTGCATGTTTGTTTATGTTACCATCCTATCCCTATTCACCACCAAACCATGTCACCCTCCTCATCTTCTAAAACACCCACTTTATTCTCACTCTCCTCAACCGCCCCCTCCCACACACGCACACTCCTGTCACCTGACCCCCCCCCCCATTCCGCCATTCTTTCTCTTCCAGCAGGATGTGACGTTACGAAAATGAGCACAACGGTGAAAGCCAACATGGCCAGCAACATGACGATGTAAACACGGCGACGACCAAAAGTGTAAGAGTGATTCGCACAGAACAACCAGACAACAAACGGAAATTGATCAACCAATTTAAATGAACAAACAATCGACAACAATAAAGAACACTAAATTAACCTAATGATGATGATGATGATAATGATGATGATGATGATGAGGAGGAGGAGGAGGAGGAGGAGAGGAGGAGGATGGTGTAGACTCGAAAACTGCTTTTCCTTCCTTCTTGCAGTATTGGCACTAGGGATGGAGCAGAACGGACTATAGTGTGGCTGTGTATTGAACAGCCAGAATGCGGTGGCAAGGCCAGTGAAGCCAGTGAGGGTTTAGCTATGTACCTGACATCCTGAATGAGGAGGCAAGGCCACTTAAGCCAGTGAGGGTGTAGCTATGTAGATGACAGCCTGAATCAGGAGGCAAGGCCAGTGAAACCAGTGAGGCTGTAGCTATGTACATGCCAGCCTGAATCAGGACGCAAGGCCAGTGAAACCAGTGAGGCTGTAGATAGGCATATGACAGCCAGAATCAGGAGGCAAGGCCGGTGAAGCCAGTGAGGCTGTAGCTATGTACATGACAGTCAGAATGAGGCAAGGCCAGTGAAACCAGTGAGGCTGTAGCTATGTAGATGACAGCCTGAATCAGGAGGCAAGGCCAGTGAAGCCAGTGAGGGTGTAGCTATGTACTTGACGACTGGAATCAGGAGGCAATGTCAGTGCATTCTGTGAGGGTGCAGCTATGTACCTGACAGCCGGAATGAGGCAAGGCCAGTGAAACCAGTGAGGCTGTAGCTATGTACATGACAGTCAGAATGAGGCAAGGCCAGTGAAACCAGTGAGGCTGTAGCTATGTACTTGACGACTGGAATCAGGAGGCAATGTCAATGCATTCTGTGAGGGTGCAGCTATGTACCTGACAGCCGGAATGAGGCAGCAAGGCCAGTGAAGCGACACGGCCAGTGTGGCGGTAATCATTACAATGATCTGATCTTGATAGAAGACACCATTGTTTCAGAGAGGCCTGTTGTTAAAGGAAACCTTCAATCAAAGAAAGGTCTCATACAGCATCACTGAAGTAACTTAGGGAAGTTGTACATTTGTCTCAACAAGCAGGTTGCTTCAAAATCCTATTTCCTTTCGAGACAACTGGCACTGCAAACACAGCAGAACTGATTATGGCAATGTTGTGTACTGTATGCCGGTATGAGATACGGCAATGAAGCCACAGAACTTGTGGCTGCGTATTTGATAGCAGGAATGATGTAATGCCAACGCAGCCTATAAGGATGTGGCCATGTACTGGAAGCTGGAATGAGGCGGTAAGGTCAATGGAGCCAGTGTGGGGGACTACAAAAGATAAAAGGCACGTAAAAAGGTGTGTCCTTTGTTGGCAGGCAGTAATTACAGAACCCAACAGTTTTTTCCCCTTCACTTGTTTAAGCAAAAATCGTGAGAAAAGACTTTGGGTTTGTTTGTCTGCGGGAAGGGGTGGGTGAGCCGGTCGATAGGTTTTATACCTCTACTAAAATCGGTTATTGTGCTTCACGGCATGAGAGAACCTTCAAATATTCCGCAACTGAAAACTGAATATTCAAAGGAATCCATTTTTTCATTTAGATACTTCTTCACCCGAATTTCCGATTACTTTCAGTCACGGTGGTACATGTGCCCTGGCAGCTTACAGTGAGTGATCCAAAGATAAAAGCCATGAGAAAAACAACCCGTCACAGCTCTTGTACAAGTACGTCATCAGCAGTTATCACCATGAATTTGCTCTAGTGTATCTTGTGGACCATAGCAAGGAAACTGGTTTGATAATTTCATGGCCAAGCCAGTACCAGAGATGGTTTACAAACTGGTATTGTAATCCATGGCCGAACAGTAGGCCTACTAAAGAAGAGATTGATGGAATAGACTGGTATGGTCATTCATGACCCATCCATACTCAAAAAAGGGGATTGGTGGAACAAACTAACATGGTAGTCCACAGCCCAGATAACACAAAAAATGGTGGGCAATCGGTATAGTAATCCACGGCTTAAATGGTTAAAACAAACAAACAAAAGTTGGTACGGTAATCTACAGCTGACGCTGAACTTGAGAAAAGGCTGGTGGAGCAAGTACCAACAGAGACCAGAAGGATGGAACAGATGGGGGTGGGTGGATGAGCGCAACGAGTTCATTCAGCAGCTGGCCCACTGGTCCCACATGATTTAACACACTTCACAGTACTAGTTATGACGATTTCATATGGTAAGGTATGTAACTCTGCCACCAGACGATATTATATATTCTCGGTAGGTATCTGGGTACTTTCTGAAACCTCACCATTTAAGAAAATCAACTTAAGGATATTGAAAATAACAGAGAATGTATCCTCCTGGGGTGGCTTCAGTGCACAGATGGGTCACTCACTTGACGACATCAAATGGGAGATGCCAACATCGGATACAACCACCAATAGGGTACTCATGGTAATCTACACAACAGATGATTTTGTGCCAACACTGGAAAAAAAAAAAAAAAAAAAATCTGAAACTCATAGACATGTGTACAAAACATTAAGATTATAGATGTCTGTTGCACATGTTTCCAACCGTAAAGGGATAGTGTTAGCGGCTATATCATTTGCACTGAAACATAATCAAAATATTCAGTAAATATGAGAGCAAATGTTTTAACAACATTGTCTTAACACTGATCGATGGAATTTGTTCTTCACCTATTATCTAAAATTAATAAACTTCCAAATATGACAGAAAATGACAGAAGTATCAGACAGCATGAAACAAAGACAAAAATTGTTATAATTATCAAGTTCACTGGGGAAAAATATTCATTCTTGATTAACATAATCAACTACAAAATGAAGATGAAAACATGAGATAAATTAAAGTAGATAAATATATTAGAGAACAATTCACCACGATTCATTTGAGACTGCATTACAAAGCATGTACAAAATTATGAGAAATAAGTTTGGTAAAAGGAAACCTTAAAATGTATTTTAAAATGATACAGTATTTTGCATGCTGATCACAACGAAGATAACTCAATAATCTGCTAACGAGCTGACTGGGCATCTTAGATAACGATGATAATAATAATAATGATAAATAATTATAGTAATTGTTATTATTACGATTATTATTATTATTATTATTATCATTATTATTATTATTATTATTATTATTATTATTGTTGTTGTTGTTGTTGTTGTTGTTGTTGTTATGGAAATGCCTACAGTGAAGTGACGGAACTGATAAACGAATTTCGGTCACACGTAATGCAATAACATCACAATCATCAAGTTTGACGTCACTGCTCGTGTTCCTCTTTCATGTGCTCTTATTTTGCTGATTAATTGAAATTAAAATGCGGTTTTCAAAGTCGTCTGTCGATTCACTGTCTCCTTCGGAATATTGTCTCACAATCTGTTCAATGGGCTGGGAAGGACCGTCGACGTGAAGCTGTGTAGCACTAGCTGTGGATGGCCTCTGGGTTAGACTGGTTGACATTTTAACGCAAAATGGAGAGAGTATGTGTGTGTGCGAGCGGCTATGTGTGTGTGTGTGTGTGTGTGTGTGTGTGTGTGTGTGTGTGTGTGTGTGTGTGTGTTGTTGTTGTTGTTGTTGTTGTTGTCTTCAATTTAACGTCTTTCCACATTAAGTGATATTAGAGGAAGAAAAAGGGTGTGGAGAGGGGGAGCATGAGGAGGAGGTGGGTGAGTGGGTTACCTTGCAATCATATACAAAAAAAAGCATCTTTACAATACAATGATAATTTAAAAAAAAAGAAAGAAACGTATGGGAAAACCAACTTTAAATAACTATTTTGAATCATAACACAAACTAAAACACATGTCCCATAGGACTGCGTAGTAAACAGTTCGCAAAATCAAACAACAAACTAAAATTGTCAAGGATACTGTCAAGAGAACTTTCAGAAATAGTCGGTAAAATAGGTCTGAATCTCTGGCATTCCAGAAGAATGTGTTGGCTTGAAATTTGTTCACCGCACAGACGTTTAACATTCTTGCTGAATTTTGTTTTGAAGGCATTAAGACAGCGAAGTAATTGTCTAAATTTGAAAAAGTTACTATAAATGTGTGTGTGTGTGTGTGTGTGTGTGTGTGTGTGTGTGTGTGTGTGTGTGTGTGTGTGTGTGTGTATGTGTGTGAGAGAGAGAGAGAGAGAGAGAGAGAGAGAGAGAGAGAGAGAGAGAGACGAGAGAGAGAGTCCGAGTCCGAGTATTTATTGTACATCAGCCATAGGCCATAATACAAACACAGAAAGAGGGGTGGCGGGGATATGGAAAAGGAGAATGGAGGCGTGGGGGACAGGGGTGATCAAAAACAAAAATCAAGCAAAAAACTACTAGCTCCATCAGTAACAAAATATACACACAACTCATTTCTTATCGTTTACGTGGTCAACTTCGAGAAACTGTTTTCGCATATTAATAGTATGGAAAATATACTTGGTTAGGTATTGACAATCTGTCCTTCTCACTGCTCGGAGTAAAGATTGCAAAGGTATTGCTGAGATTTGTTGTAAGAACTTCTTTCTGAGATCAGTGTATAAAGGACATTCAAATATGAAGTGATTTTCATCCTCAATTTTTGAAGCACATACCACACAGTTTCGGTCAGATGGACAGTTGCTAAATCTATGCAAATTATTATTTAGAGGAAGTGTCCTGAATCAAATTTGTGACATAGCTACTCTAAAACAATACGTGTCCATAAACGAAATGTATTTTTCTTTTTCGAAGATAGTTTTGAAAGACCTATACGATTCATACCTGTCCTTATCTCGAATAGTACCCGACCATTCTTGAATGAACATATCAATGAGTCTTTGTTTAAATATTTTTACAAATGCACTGGCGTTACCAACCGACTGGCAAAGCCATATATAAGAGAATCCTGTTTCACATAAAATGTGTCTTATCTTACTCACCCAACAGTCTTTTCCCTCTGTATCTAAAGAAAGAAGCATTATGTAAGCTTGTTTGGGAATTCTGTATTGTTCCATATCCAACAGTCGTATCCAGTATCTGACACAGTTAACATAGGAAGTAACTAATATAGGATATCTACCTAAGTCTCCACATACCATCTTGTTTGGTGTTCGACTAGGGACCCCTAAAAATCTTTTACATGCCATTAGGTGGACCTTTCTAAGCTATCGAGTCTCTGATATCCCCATATTTCAGACGAATACAATAATGTTGATTTTATTTTTGCATCAAATATCGTAAAATACGTTTTGGCAGTCATTTCCTTGTATTTGTTGAAGCTCTATTCAGAAAGAAAACTGCTTTTTTCCCCTTGGTTGCTAAATGGTCTCTACCTTTTTTTGTGACTCAGTTTTGTAGAAAAATTGTAACCCAGATAGCAGTAACTGTTTACAACTTCTAGTTGTGCTCCATCATAAAACCATTGCTCGTGTTTGTGTGTGTGTGTGTGTGTGTGTGTGTGTGAGAGAGAGAGAGAGAGAGAGAGAGAGAGAGAGAGAGAGAGAGAGAGAGTGTACGAGCGTCTATGTGTGTGTGTATGTGTGTGTGTGTGTGTGTGTGTGTGTGTGTGTGTGTTGTGTGCGTGCGTGCGTGCGTGCGTGCGTGCATGCATACATGCGTACGTGCGTGCGTGCGTGCGTGCATGCATGCGTGCGTGCGTGCGTGTGTGTGTGTGCGAAAGAGAGAGAGAGAGAGAGAGAGAGAGAGAGAGAGAGAGAGAGAGAGACTTGACACTTCAATATTTTATTGTCATTACCAAAGAGGTCTTTTGAGAAGGGGGAGGGGGGGGGGGGGTGTAACAAAACAATAACATTTCCCCCTTCCTTTCCTGCAAACAAATAGTACACATTCATTCCTAGTGTGTATCAAATCAAAGGTTAACAAAACAAATAAATTCGTAAGATTTCCTTATGACATCACGCACAGGAGTAATGCAGTAAGGTTAAAAACAAACAAACAAATCACGTAAGACTGACTCGACCTTCTACTCACTCAAATGATGACAATGTATCTTACTGATCTCATCCACATGCGATGAATGATATTATTCATTCATATATCTCATATAATGTATTATCTTAAACTTCACTATCCTTCATCTGTCTAATGTTCAATGCTTCCGCGATGAATTTCGCTACTGATTTAATTACAAGTTCATCATCTTTTGATAACACGACAGCGAAATTTTGTCTTTTCACTATATCTAATTGGAAAAACAGTTTGTCTGCATTTCATTATAAGCAGCAGAGTGGGACAGAAAGTGTTCTTCGTCATCAATAATGTGTCTACATGCAGGACAAGGAGATTCTGTGGATGTTTCACATTCAAACCATCTTTTGTTCGCATTATAACCTAAAGTTCTCAACCTAAATCTTGCGCAATTTATTCTGTGCCATTTATCTGTTATGACATTGAGAAACTTTTCAGAATGAAACACATTTCTAAATGAGAAAAAAAAACACAAAAAAACAACAAAACAGTGATGTTCTTTATTTACATTCCATATCTGAAAAAAAAGTTCATTTGTAGTTCGCTTTACTTATGCTCCTTCTGTTTCTGCGTGCAATGTTTTGGACAATACATCTATCAAACGTTTTTCGTGCTTGATTCTTCTAGTTTCCCGAATGACGTTGACAGTGTAGAGGAAAGGATTGAGGGCAGAGTTGAGCGGAAGGACAAAAATAGCAATAGCCACGTTGACGTCATTTGACACCCGAAATCCCCTGTCTGCCATCAGTCCCAGAACCCCAATGGGGAACCAGCAGAGGAAGTCGGACACTACCACAGTGACCAGTCGACGGGCGATAGTAATGTTTTTGGATTCACCAGCTGTGCCTCTGTTTCTCATCGTGTTGGACCTCACTGACCAGTAGATGAAACCTTGACCTGCTGCAATGAAAAGAAAAAGGATAAAGTTGAGGTAAATGAAACACACCAAAGGAATAGTCTGGCCAGCAAACACAGTGCTGGTGATGGGGAGCGGAATGCACATCCCTGTCTGGCCGTAGAAGTGCCAGTGGGAGGTCGCTGGCAGCAAAGGGACAGCACCCAGACAGACACCAGCCCCCCACAGGAGCAGGCTGGACACGTGAGCTGACCTGGGGGCAAAGTGAACACTGCTGAACGGAAACCGCAGCACCAGGAATCGATCCACTGTAATCACACTGACCAGAAAAGCTGACACTTCTGACGACATCAGTGATAAGAATCCAGCTGCCTTGCAGACATGACTGCTTTTCCATGATACATCCTTCCAAAGGTAATTCCCCTGGTATACAGAATCTGCCACCCCAATTACCATCAAATACACCCCCATCAGGAAATCAGAAAAACACAAGTGCATCACAAAAACACCAAAACCAAATGACGTGGCCGACTTGTCAACAACAGTACGGAATAACAGACTGATAGAATTCCCCAGCAGAGAGAACGCCGCCAGAACAGCCAGGCCTGTCCGGTACAGATCACTTGATAACAAGTCGTCACAGGACGAAAGCTGGTCTGAAGGAGCCACACAACCAACAGTATTGAAGTCTTTAGGCAAAAGGCTTGGGCAGCACATCTTGAAATTGCTGGCTTTCACTTCAAACAATTGGTCCAGATTCTGGAATAAATCCTGAGGAAAATCAGTCAAAGGGCAATGTCTCAGATCTACATATTTCAAAGACTTCATCGTATGAAATCCAACATTTTGTACGTGAGTTAACTGTGTATGGGACAGATTCAAGATATAGAGGTAAGTCAGCTCCTGAAAATGACTTGGATCCAGCGCTGGAATATAAACAGAAGACAAATCCAGCTCTTCGAGACCTTTGAGTGTAGTGATTGTCGGAAGACTGATTTGCAGATCCAATGGGTTTCTGGCTAGGGCCAGGACACGGAGGTTTCTTATTTCCCTGAACATATGAGGAGAAAGATGAACGACACCATTATCATTCAAGTACAGGTTGTGAAGGTTAGGAAGTCGGGGCATTGTGAGATTATGCAGGGAACAGCGGGCTAGGCTCAGATGTATGAGCATCATGTTATGCTGTAAAGCCTCCAGCGTCATATTACTTCCGTCCGCATGCAAATAGCGAAGATAGGAATGCTTTTCACCAACGAAAGACTGGTCACAGAAAAACGCGTGTCCATAACAAGTGCATCCGTGTGGACAATTGACATCGCATGTCCATTCATCGTCATTTTGTGGACATTGTCCATATCTTTCATCACACATATGTGAAGCATGTACACAAATCTTGGAGTCTCTACAGCGATAGTAGCCAGGGCAGGTGTAATCTTCACAGCCCTTCTCATCTTCGTGTCCCGGGCAATCTGCCACGTCATTGCATCGCAGGAAGACAGGTAGACAAATAAACAGATCTGTGTTTGGACATTTAAAATAGCTGGGTCGACATGCCTCATCATGAGAACCACCAGGAGACAAAGCTGTCAGTCCAAAGAAGAGACGTTTCGACAGAAAGACTATGACAGCATCGCCTCGGGGACTGTCATAATAATGACCATTTCTGTGGTGACACTGTGCTTCGTCCGTACCGTGAATGCATTGAGGCATGTTGTCACACTCTGCTCCCTGGGATAAACACTAGTCACAGGCACCCCCAACCCCACTTCCAGCAAACACACACACACACACATACACACACACACACAGGGTGCATATCCATTACATTGCATACATAATATACGCCTATACCCTGTTAATGCGGGATTATCTCCTAAGAAAGCAGCATGAATCAGATTCTGCCTATAAAGTACGTTATAATAGAAATAATAGCACATTTACTATCCCTGTTCTTTTTGATAATACTTTTCGTCCTCGAGTTTGTTTTCAAATTTTCACAAAGTCCGTGTAGTCTGTTGAATAACTGCTCATTAACAATATCTGTGCTGTGGTTAGGAAACACAGTCAAGGGCACTGTGGTTATCCAAGTCATTCCACCTGTTACTGGAGAACCAGCCAAGAACTTTGGGAGGTGGTATAATGACTCATTGAAAGACATAATCGGGGAGGGGACACGCTTTGAGATGCCAACCATCCGAAAGCTGTGGATTTGAGTTACGTATGGTGTGGTGCTGTGTGTATGACTGTCTGATTCTCACTTTCAAAAGTTTGGATGCGTGTAATGAGTTTTACCTACACAAACCCACACCATACAAACATGGATAGCCAGGCAACACACAATGCTGCCTGAATCATCAAACATAAACACATATGAATACATCATATCAATAACAATTATATCACATATCATATCAACACAATTAAGCACAAAATCAATGCATGCCACCACTAGCAAGAGCTTTCAACAACATAGGGAGCTTCAACCATCGCTTTAAAAAAAGACAAAAAAAAAAACAACTGACACATTGAATTTTTTTTTTTTCTGCATAGTTTTCACTGGCACTGTCATTAGTGTCCCAACAGACATATTCCACACAGTTGGCTGCAACAAGCTCGAGTCAGAGTCTTCACATGGCAAGCAGAGCCGCTCTCAAATATAGTTTAAAGTCCCACCGGGTACACCCACACAGGAGATCACGTCGGACTACCGACTGGGCGGTCAGCTTCTCCGCGTGGTCTTGACGGATAATCCTCAAGTCACAATCTTCACATGACAACAGGGTACACTCACACAGAAGATTACTAATACTACTGACCTGGCGGTCAGCCTCTCCACATCGTCTTGACCGAGACAGCAGCGAATGAAAACGAATAGAGTTCCAGGCGGACTCATTGGCTTACCGTTTTTTCTTTCCCATGCTCCTTTTTTTTAAATTTACGTCATCTGCCTATGTAATTTCACGTTAACGTCATAGTTTACGTTGACGTCACAATATCGATGGTTTAGAGCCCAAAACATAGCTTTCCTTATACTTTTTTTTTCGTTTTTGCATGAACGTATGCTCCAAAAAAAATCTGTTCTTGTCCAATTTTTGTTTTTGTATTTTAATTATTAAAGAAGTTGTCACAGATGTAACTTTCCATTTTTTTTTTTTTTTTTGGGGGGGGGGGGGTGCAAAAACAGTACATCTGTACATGTACTACTTATTTATCTGGGCCAAACTTTACAATCAACAGGTTACTGTTTTGGCACAAAATTATTTTCAGTTTTCAGGAATACATGTCAGAGCAAAAATGAAACATCTACAGAAGTTATGCTTTGGCTCCATTTGTTCAAATCAAAATCTATGAAAACTATTTTCTGGAGAAAAATATTTTAAAACACACACACACACACACACACACACACACACACACACACACACACACACACACACACACATACATACGTATAAGAACAAGATATTTTGTTTTTGCAGAATAAAAACGATATCTGTAGCATGTTTTCTTGCCAAAGTGGGCTATTTTTTTGTTTTGAATTTTTTACAAGAAACTGTTTACCTGTTAAGTAACCTTTCCTGATTTTAGCACAATAATCAAACATGTGCAAGATGTACTGCTCCAGCACTCTAACTAGGACAGAGAATGCTGCTAAAAATGGAACAGGAGGGATATGCCATCTGCATTAGCTGAAAGCATGCAATGGGAACAGACAACACAGACAGCTCTGAGAGTCATGGAAGAAATATAAGTGGTGTGTGTGTGTGTGTGTGTGTGTGTGTGTGTGTGTGTGTGTGTGTGAATGGAGAGAGCGAGAGAAAGAGAGAGAGAGAGAGAGAGAGAGAGTATGCTAGTGAAAATGTGTGTGTGTGTGTGTGTGTGTGTGTGTGTGTGTGTGTGTGTGTGTGTGTGTGAGAGAGAGAGAGAGAGAGAGAGAGAGAGAGAGAGAGAGAGAGTATGCTAGTGAAAATGTGTGTGTGTGTGTGTGTGTGTGTGTGTGAGAGGAGAGAGAGAGAGAGAGAGAGAGAGAGAGAGAGAGAGAGAGAGAGAGAGAGAGATTTTGTGTGTGTTTATGCTTTTTTTTTTATTGTTTAGTATTATATTTCCGTTTCTTTGTCTACTATTTTTCCTATTTTTTATCTATTGTTTTATGTTTTTATTTTCTGACATTCTATCATTTTTATTGATTTTTGTCATCATTGAACATTGTTATATGGACGGTTTGATGTCCACAGCTACCCCAAGTAGCTGTGAATAGAGTTGTGAATAATGAACCAAAGGAGAAAGGGGGAGTGGAATGGGGATTGGGCAGTCTGACATCTCACTCAAACAACCAGAGTCTCACATTAACATATTAGGAGAAAAGATGTGAATTTTTTGCCTTATTGCCAGGGATTGGAATTTGCCTCTGTTGGTCACTAAAGTGCCCCCAATAGTGTTCTTATCTGGCATACGCTCTACAGCAGCCTGATGGTGTCTGTCGGCAATTTTGAAGAACGCTCATTATCTCATCAGACTGTTCATTGGTCTTCACTCCCTTCGTGCGCTGAAGGTGCCAAAAAACAGTCTGAACGCTGCCTGTTTCCCTTTATCAAACCGCCAAACCAGGTGCTGACGATCGGCGTCAGCGATTTCACAAGTGGCTCCCTCTCCCACTGTTCGCGGCACACATGGTGGTTTCTTGCTTGGCTCAGGCCGTGTTGAAGTTCCCGTGCTTTTCGGAAAATGTAGCTTCGCACGGAAAATCCGTTTGATTTCGACGATGTCCACTAACTGGCAACTGGCCTATTGAGGAATCCATGGCGTTTTGAAACATGCTAATAAAGTACAATGATACAATGACTGTCACAAAATGAGAAAATACGAATGAATAAATTCATAATAACCAGCAAAAAGTAAAACTACTACCACTACTGCTACTAATGCTGCTGCTGTGGCTGCTTCTCTACTACTTGCTATGACCACTGCTACGAATACTACTAGGACTACAACTACTGCTACAACTACTACCTCTACTGCTGTTACTACCAGCAACAACAACAGAACAACAATGACAATAATGGTACTAATAATACTACCCAAGTAAACAAAAATAATATTTTCACTGAATAAATGCATAAATTGATTAAGAAAAGAATAGATAAAGATTTAAATAAAAGGAACTTGGTGATATAATGAAAAGAATGGATGTTTATGGATTAAAAAAAAGGGTATTGTAACTGACAGAGTGAGGTGGGGGGAGGGATGGGGGTGGGCAATGAAGTGAGAGAGGCAATGGCAGGAAGACGGGTGTGTAGGATTGCAAACAGGGTGGACTAGTTCTTTGTGTGGATGGGGGTATGGGATACCTTGTCAATGGTGCGGTGACTGCCGGCAACATTAAAGAAGCGGAAGACTTATGGTAATCCATCCCTAAACCAGCCGACAGAGCGCTAGCACGCCTCGCGTCTTCTATTGTTATCACTGCCAGGGACTTATACCGTGACATTATAGAGCAGTTATCAGCCGACAACTTGGCCGCTCTTTTTGAATACACAGCCTCGGAATACTGCTTCACGTGAAGCAAAACATGAAGGAATGCAACTGATGGTTCTCTCTCTCTCTCTCTCTCTCTCTCTCTCTCTCTCTCTCTCTCTCACACACACACACACACACACACACACACACACACACACACACACACACATGTACACACACTGAAAAAGGAAAAGAGAAAAGGTGGGGGGTGCCTACCCATTCTCTGTTTTCCAGTCGCGCCAAAGTATAAGGTAACGTTGGTGGTTATTTGTGTGTGTGTGTGTGTGTGTGTGTGTGTGTGTGTGTGTGTGTGTGTGTGTGTGTGTGTGCGCGCGCGCGCGCGTGCGTGCATATTTGTCAGTGTGTGTGTGTGTGTGTGTGTGTGTGCGTGCGTGCGCGCGCGCGTACGTGCCAGCACCTTGCGTCTGCGCGTGCGCAAGCGCACACACACGCACGCACGCACGCGCGCGCGCACACACACACACACACACACACACACACACACACACACACACACACATACACACACACACACACACATACACACAGAGTATATCACAATTGTTTCCATCCCGTATCCCACTCCAGCTGTGCCGCCCTTCTCCCACCCACCCTCCCCAATCTCCACTCCTACCATTCAACTTCCCTTCCTTTCTGAACTTCCCCAAGCTCCAATCTTCACTCTTTAGCCTCCTTTCCTCCATCTGTTTTCTCCCCCTTTGGGGCAGCTCATATTCCTCACCTCGGGGTCTCATGCTGGAAGAGATCTTTAACGAACTGGACTTGTGTTGTCTAAATGACAAATCACCAACATACATGCATTCTTCAAATGGTACTCTTTCGTGTTTGGATTTGTCAGTGTGTGATCCTTCATTGGTTCTAGACTATGATTGGTCAGTTCACGATGATCTGCACGGGAGCGACCATTTCCCTGTAATACTTTCTCCAGTTTTGAAGGAACCTGTTTCCTTTCCACAGTATTTTAGCTTTAAAAGGGCTAATTGGGATTTCTTTCGTTCAGCCATAACTGATAAGCTAGATGCTGAAATCGTCTTCCGATCAGAAGATCCAGCGGAGTCCTTTACTAATGTTTTGTTATCATGTGCGAGAGATACCATCCCACTTACAAAACCAGGTCCGCAACTACCTGGTACGCCATGGTTCAACCAGGATTGTAAGAATGCTTGCAACGTTCGCAAGAGGGCCCAACGTTTAGTCTTTCAGCATCCTGTGGCCCCGACTGTTCAATCTTATCAGAGGAAAAAAGCAAAGGCGAGGTTTGTTTGTAGAGGAGGTAGACGAGTGTCTTGGAGAAATTTCTGATCTTCCCTCACATCAAACATTTCCAAGAAAAAGATCTGGAGAGTTGTTAAAAAAATTAGGGGCAAGAACAGCTGCCCTTCAATCCACCATTTAAAACTTGATGATACACTCATTACTGACAAACACACTGTGGCTAACTTGCTAGCTTCCACCATAGAAACCAACTCTTCCTCTAGTCAAAAATCCACCGCGTTTTTAAAGATCAAAACGCAAGCAGAAAAAAAGAAGCTTGACTTTTCCTCACCCAATCAAGAAGACTACAACTTGCCCTTTAATCTAAATGAACTGAAATCTGCCTTGCAGGCGTGTCATGATTCTGCTCCTGGTCTTGATGTAATACATTATCAACTCTCAAAACACCTTCCTGACTCAGGTCTTAACATTCTGCTTCAAGTTTATAACCACGTTTGGACGTCTGGGTCTTTCCCAGCTTCATGGAAAAGGGCCGTAATTGTTCCCATTCCGAAGCCTGGGAAGGATCATTCAAACCCAACCAACTATCGTCCAATAGCCTTAACAAGCTGTGTTTGTAAAGTGATGGAAAAAATGGTAAATGGTAGGCTCATGTGGAAATTGGAATGTGATGGGCTTTTAGCCATGGAGCAGTGTGGTTTTAGAAAGCATCACTCTACCATGGACCATTTAATCAGATTGGAAACCACTATTCGAAACTCTTTTTTAGATAAAAAGCATGTTGTTGCCATTTTCTTCGACATAGAGAAGGCCTATGACACGACGTGGAAGTACGGAATCCTGTCAGACCTCCATCGGATGGGTTTCCGTGGCAATCTCCCAGTGTTCATAGAACAGTTTTTGGCAGACAGATCCTTCCAGGTCCGTGTGGGGACAACATTGTCAGAAATTCATGAGCAGGAACTGGGTGTTCCACAGGGTAGGATCCTTTCCCCAGCCCTGTTTAGTATAAAAATAAATGAGATTGTAAATTCTGTCAACCAAGGTTCAGACTGCTCTCTTTTTGTTGATGATTTTGCCCTTTATGCATCTGGGAAGACATTCGCTGGTGTACAGCGCCAGCTCCAGTTGTGTGTTTATAAAGTCCAACAGTGGGCAGTCGAAAATGGGTTCAAGTTTTCATCAGTTAAAACAGAGTGCATCCACTTTCATAATTTCAGACAACTTTTCCCGCCACCGGAAATTTTCATAGATAAGGCTAAAATTCCTGCTGTCACAGAAGCCAAATTTCTGGGTGTTACCTTTGACCAAAAATTGAATTTTAAAGCCCATATTCAGAAGTTGAAAACATCGTGCCTCAAAGCCATGAATATCCTCCGTGTAGTGGCTCATACGGATTGGGGTGCAGACAAACGCACGCTTCTCCATCTTTACAGGGCGTTAGTTCGATCCAAGTTGGACTACGGCAGCATCATTTACGGCGCCGCTAGAGCCTCGTATCTAAAAGTCCTAGACCCAGTTCACCATCAGGGTCTTCGCCTCTGCCTTGGCGCTTTTCGTACTACACCTGTTCATAGCCTATATGCTGAGGCAGGAGAGTGTTCCCTCTCTCATAGAAGAGTAAAATTAGCTTTGAATTACTACACACAGCTTTTTTCAGAACCAAACAACCCTGCCTACGACTGTGTTATGAATCCTCATTTCCAAGAGAAATATGAAAGAAGTCAATCCAGTATTCCCCCTTTCGGTATTCGCATCCTTCCTTTTCTGGAGGAGGCGGATATTGATGTTGGGGTCATCTCTGACGTTTCCAAGTTTCCTCAACAACCTCCTTGGACGTTTTCGTCTCCAGAAATTAGGTTTGATTTAACCGTGCAGCGCAAACAGAACACGAGTTCCTTAATTTATAAACAATTATTTTTAGACATGTGTTCTAACCTTAAAGAACATGTTGTTATTTTTACTGATGGTTCAAAGTCCGATGTTGGTGTAGGGTCCTCCGCATATGTTCCAGCTTTGGGAGAAAAACTGTCCAAACACATTCCCTCTGAAAGCACTATTTACACTGCGGAACTTACTGCACTACTTTTGGCTTTGGAGTTGATTAGGCAGTCCCAGTCTAGGAAATTCCTTATTTGCACAGATTCTCTTTCGGCTTTAGAGGCTATAGGAGCAAGAAACATAAAACATCCGGCTCTTATCAAGTTTTTTTTACCATGTTTTCTTCATTAGTTTCAAGGGGTTTTGAGATTTTGTTGGCCTGGGTGCCAGGTCATGTCGGGATCAGAGGCAACGAAGAGGTGGATCGGCTTTCTAAAGAGGCTGTCCGTCTTCGTCCTTCTAAACTGCTTGTACCATCTTCAGATTTAAAAGGCAAAATAGCTTCGTATGTCAATTCTTTATGGGAGGAGGAGTGGAGCCTCCAAGAAATTAATAAGCTTCATCAAATACGTCCAGATTTAAAGGAACATCTTCCCATGGCTGCTGGCGGTCGAAAGGGAGAAACAGTATTGTGTAGATTGAGGACGGGTCATGCCTATTTTACTCATTCGTTTTTATTGAAGGGAGAAGACCCGCCTTTCTGTGTTGCCTGTGATAGTCAGATATCTGTCCAACATATTCTTTTAGACTGCTGGGATTTATACGACATTAGAAGGAAACATTACACTGCAGATAATATGAAGATTCTTTTCCGTGATGTTCCCCCTGACAATATTTTTAACTTCCTAAAAGAAGTGAATTTATTTCATCGTGTGTGAATTTGGTGTTGTTAGATTTTCTATACCCAGTATTGACTTTTGCAGATTACAGTTAGTGATTTCAACGTGTTGGTTTTTAATCCTAGGCTTGGTTCTTTTAATCTTTTTAATGGGTTGGGTAAGGTTTTGCTTTTAATTCTTTTTTAACATATATACGTGGTAGTTTGAAACGTGGTGACAGTCCTGAGATAACCTCTGCTGTTGACGGGACTATAATTTTAATCTTAATCTTAATCTGTTTTCTCTCTCTCTCTCTCTCTCTCTCTCTCTCTCTCTCTCTCTCTCTCTCTCCATGGTTTTGTTTGTTGACTTTTTACTTTTGTGCTTTTTCTCTCTCTCCAATGGTGTTGACTTTTGACTTTTTTTTTTTTTTTTTTTTTTGAGATCAGAATTTTCAACTGTTTCCTACCAAGGATGGGAATTTTTTTCTTCTTTACTTTGTATTGCTAATTTCTATTATCAATGGACATAAGTTACGCATGCATTCATATGAGCTCTCTCTCTCTCTCTCTCTCTCTCTCTCTCTCTCTCTCTCTCTCTCTCTCTAAAAGAGTGTTCATCGTCGTCGGTGTGTCTTGACTGTCCTCTTTTCTGTTCACTTCTGACTTTCTGTCGGTGGAGGTCTTCATTTTTCAGTACGCCGTTCTCTTTAGTAACAAGTTGAACCCTTAGTGGTGTGGTGTCGTGTCTTGGAAGGTCGAGTTCTTTCTTTTTTCCATCAAAGGCAAGGGCTGTTCTGTGTTGTGGCTGTGCTCGCGCCAGTACCATGTGCGTTGGTTTCGTTCCGGTTGGTGGTTACCGTTTTGCTCACTTCCACTTTTCGTTTGCCTGCTCTTCCGAGCTGTAGCTGTTCGCTGTGATTCTCTGTGGCGAAGTTTTATTTTCCTTAAATCAGTCATTCGTCATCTTGTTAGTCTGTATTCTATGTACCTTTTATTAACTAATTCCCTTTTTCATCATATCTCCTTTTTTTTCCTTTTTTCCCTTCTTTTCTTTTCCTTTCTTTTTCCCCAGCATGCACATGTCCCCAATAAATATCAAATCATTGGGTTCATGCATTACTCTATATATCTCTCTCCTTCTCTGTCTGTCTGTTTGTCTCTCTGTTGTCTTTTGTTTTTGTTTTGTTTTGTTTGTTTGTTTCTTTATTTCACCTATTTTTTGAAAGTAGTCCATCCTCAAATATCATTTCCAGATTTTTACACTTGCCATATTCAAACTCTGAAACAGAAAGTTTTGCAATTAATAGAACCATGTTCGCTTTTTTTTCTTTTTTTTGTGGCTTATCTGTGAATACATCTTTTTTTTGTAACGCCAAACAGAGCTGTTGTTACATTTATAGAGATCTGTATGTTGTAGCATGTGAGAATATACTGTTTTACTTGGTTCCAGAATGCGGGTAATTTAGGGCAGGAATAGAAGGCATGCTCAATGTAATCTATTTCTTGGCACCAGTGGCATTTATTTGTTTCCACTACACCCATTTTTTGTAACAATATGTTGGTGGGGTAAATATTGTGAAGGAATTTAAAATGAAGGTGCCTCAGTCTAGATTCGTTTGTACATTCATACGCTAAGTTTAAGTAGTCTTGAATGTTGATGTTTAATTTACGCTTCCAAAAATGTGTCGCGCATATTTCATGGTTTTGCTTTTTGGCAAAAACCTTTCTGATTTGTTTATTTGATAGAGCTGTGAGGTTTCCTTCGTCGGTTGCAACGTCAGTAGGAGGTTCGTCTTTGTTATCAATGTTAGCAAGTTGTTGCTTCCATGTGGATGGGATTTCGTTTGTCAACGCATTGCATTCGAATGTAAGGTTTGGGGAAGTGCCCAGCTTTTCATCTATTTCTCTAAAGGTCACTACACGTCCATTTTGCCAAAGATCTTGAACAAGGACACCAGCTTTATACCATTTTGTAAAATGTAATGTATTTCCTTTGTATTTCATATTTCTATTGCTCCACAGCGGTTCTGTTTAACATTCGCTACTGGTCGGTCTTTAATAAAGGTGGTAACCGCAATTATTATGTCTTTCCAAAAGACTGAGGTGACTTTTTGTAGTCCTTGAATTTCTTTAGGATTAACATTACAGTTAAAAACGCAGTGGCTGTTCTGGAAAGGTGACATGTTATTTCGCGCGAGGATGCTCCAGTGGGCTTTGGTTTGTTTGAGGAGTCGGGGCGCCCATTTGACTAGGAACATTTGTTGGTGATGTTCGATGTTAATCATACTTAGGCTGCCTTTTCCCTTTTCTAGGCTAAGGACACCTCTTTTTTTTAATCTTTTCGAATGCTTTTTCATTATTGAGCTTTTTCCCCCATAGGAACCTATAAATCAGTGAATTAATAGAGTGGAGGGTGTGTTTTGGTATATATGTTACTTGCAATACGTGAGAGAATTGTGACAGCAGAAATGTTTTAGTTAGAATAAATTTACCATACAGGGACGGGTTTCTGGTTTTCCATTGCTTGATGATTTTGGTAATCTTATCTACTCTGACTTTCCAGTTTTCTTCGATTTCAGAGATTTCTTTGCCTGCTGAGAATAAATGCTGAAAACCTTTAATTAACCAGATTTCACAGGTATATTACTAACAGTGCCAGTTTCACACTTTCGTGATCCTAACCATATGCCTTCTGACTTGATTTTATTTAGCTTTAGGCCGGAAAAATCCTCCAATTTCACAACTATGTTTGTGACTTCCTGAATATCGTGTTCATCTTTTTTTTTTTTTCCTTCTTTTCTCTCTTTTTTTTTTTTCCTTTTTTTTTCCCTTTTTTTCCCCCAGAGGAACATGCTTTATTCAGCTAACAGGAGAAATACATATGCGCATAAAGAGGACAGTGCGCAGAGATTTTCACACATACATTAAACTGATAATACATAAATATTTCTAGCTATTGTGAAAAATAGAACCAAAAAACACAAACAGGTATGAATACAAACTTAGGCACATTAAACATAAGCATATTCCAGTAATTTCCACGAATATGGAATTTAACATAGCTGATAATATCAATGGTATGAACAGAAAAACAATAGTCCCCATACATTGCTTTGATACATCATTTCATCATTTCAATTAATTTCAGGAGTTTACATTTTTACAAGGTTCCCCCCCCCCCTCTCCCTCCCCTCCCCCCCCCCCACTCCCCCCCCCCCCTTATACTCAAACTTCACTCTAAGTCTCATTCTCTCTTTAATCCCACTCCCCCTTCATATACACACCCCTCTCTGTCTTCCTACAGTGTTTATGGATGTCTGACTATTTCTTGCCGGTTGTTACCTAGTATCTAGGAAACATTATGGAACAAAAAAAAAAAAAAAAAAAAATGCCAGGAGCATTTAGTTGAAGTTGTTGTTTCTTATGTGTACCGCTTATATTTAAGTGTTGATTATAATTGACATAAATAAGTCAATATACATGTCTAAATAAAAGAAAAAAAGGAAAACATTAAAAAAAAAAAAAAAAAAGGATAACCACCTTGGCTTTGTGACGATTGTAACTTTTTTAAGGCATGTTTTTAAAGAATTTGACATTTACTCCTCAAGCAGACCTGTATAAGGTGCCCATTTTCTTTCAAACTCCAACAGCTGCATTTCGGAGCTATATATATATTTTTCAATACGATAATTCCTTTTCAAATCTTTTACGAAAAAATTTAGTCTAGGCTTACTTTGATTAAATCTACATTTGTAGATGAAATATTTTGCCCATAGTATAATAATATTGAATATTTCGTCCGTTTGAGTTATTTCATCAGTGCCAAACAATATTAATTCAACGTTAAATGACATTCGCACATGATGTGCGGTTTTCTGTTTAAGTAACATTTCCAGATTTTGCCAAAATGTTTTAGAGTAAGTACATAGCCATAAGTAGTGGTGGATAGAATCTCGTTCGCTATTGCAAAAAGTACATCTATCATTTTCAGTTACCCCCATTTGTTTCAAAACAACATTTGTAACAAGGATTCTATGACAAATTCTTAACTGAAACCATTTCAGTTTTATTTCTTTTATTTTATTAGCCAACTTTAAAACCACGTTCCAGTCAACAAAAGTATCAATTGTTTTCTCCCAGTTCTTAAACGGTTTTATATCAAAAATTATCTGCATTTTTTGAAGATGCTTATAGTATAATCTTGAACCTTTTTTCACACTGCATATTATTTGAAGTGCTTTTGGATGTTGATATCCAACGTTGCTGTCTATTTTGATAGCTCTTATTCTCATGTATTCTTTTATTGCTTGTATACAACTGACATACTGTAGATAATTCACATTTATTTTATATTTTCTGCAGAAATCATCCCAACTTAAAAAATCACCACTTTCGTTTAGAATATCTTTTACAAGGAAAACATTGTTAAGTGCCCAATTTCTCCAGAAGAAGTATGTTTGGTTGATTTTAAATTTATCATTGTAAAAAATAGGTTCAGAGACAATTTCTTTGCTTTCATTTAAATCGATATTAGTATTTAGATCTGCGAATGCTAAAAACACATCTCTCCAGAAAAAAATACATCGGCTGTTAGTGTAGCGTTTTGCTCCATAACTACTGAGATTGTTTACTTCTGGACATAGCGTCTGAATTACTATTTTCCATTTTTGAGATCCAATATACAGCTTTCTTATCCATGCTAGTTTTAATGACTTTATAAAAGTTTTTATGTCTGGGATTCCTAGTCCTCCGTGTTCAATGTCGTACGTGGAATATGTTTTTTTGACTTTTGTTGGTTTGTTGTCCCATATGAAATCAAAGCACATCTTTTGTAGTGATTTAATCTCAACATCTGGTGGGTTAGGTAATAAAATCCATAAATAAACTAACTTTGAAAGAATAAGTGACTTCAGTATTGCAACTCTGCCTAGTGGGGTACACATTCTTTTTACCCAAATTTTAAATAGAATTTTTACTTCTAAAAGTTTGTCCGCTACATTAATTTCCGTTAAATTTGTTAAATCGTTTGAGAACCAAAGTCCTAGGATTTTGAATTTTCTGGGGTTCCATTCCATATGCTTATGTGGTAAGTATTTTTCAGGTGAGTTTTTCTTTTTTCCTAACCAAACATTTATTGTTTTTTCAAAATTAAGTTTTAATCCCGAAATTTGTTCAGACTCGTTTAATATTTCAAAGACTTTTTCATACGACTTCTTGTCTCCATGCAGAATAAACGTCGTGTCATCAGCAAATTGATTTATTTTAAACTCAGTGTTCGAAATAACTATACCTTTTATTTCTTGATCTTCTCTTATTTTGCATGCTAGAATTTCAGCACACAAAACAAATAGGTAGGGGGAGACTGGGTCGCCTTGACGACATCCTTTTTTAACATCAAAGCTTTGCGAAACTTTTCCATTAACTGTTAAATAAGATTTTATATTGCAATAGAAGATAGAAATCCAGTTACAGAGATC
>CM065724.1:68812239-68847239 GCA_033310375.1 Conus canariensis
CAGTCCGACAATAGTTCATCGTGTGGTGAGAACACTTTTTGTGAAACATCAACAAAATCTGTTAACAGTAACAAGAGACACAGGTCCTGTTCGGTTAATTCCAAACAACGAACATTATTAGAAGTAGTGGAGAGAAGTGAGACAATGGCGACAGACAACAGAACTAATGTGACTTTTACAACAGGGACGGGATTCGATACAGTCTCTGAGCAACTTAAAACCATTGAAAATACAATTTCTATGACAGTCGACACCTTACAAAGTAAGATAATAAGTAGTGAATCAAATCTGTCAAGGCAAATTTCAGAACAATTCGAGAGGTTACGGTCGGATATCTTCAATCTACAGAAGGAAAATGATGCCCTGAAAGAAAAGCTGATGGAAGCGGAAGACCAAATAGAAGATTTACAAGACGAAGTAGCCAGTGTCAAAAAAACTCTTAGAGCTGAGAGAGAAGCAAGAAACGAAATAGAGCAGTATCAAAGGAGAGACTCTGTTCGATTCTTGGGAGTGGGACCAGACAACGGACACGAATCAGGGGCAGAGAGTGAGACAAAACTGTTGTCTATCATCAACAGAAAATTAACTTTAACTCATATTGGAGCTTCGGACATCAGTGTCGCCCATCGTGTTGGGGTAAGAGGTGACCGACCGAGACCCATCATCATCAAATTCGTCACCCGTAAACACAAGAGTGAAGTTTTCAGCAAACGGAGGCTTCTCAAAGGAACAGGCATGGGAATAGTGGAAGACCTTACCCCCTTAAACATGACTCGCCTCAACCTCGTGAAGAATCACCGCAACGTTAAAAGCTGCTGGACCAAGGAAGGCAAGATTTTTGCTGTTCTGTACAACGACAAGAAAGTCCATGTTCAAAACGGTGACATGAGTGTGCTGATCAATGCCGGCAGTGAAGTGGCCAGACCAGACATCGCAGACATGTCAGCCGTACCGCACTCCCCAGACAGCCGACCCCAGCGACAGAGGTTCTCAGGCCTTGGGACTGTCCACTCCTCCAGCACCCCCAAACGTGGTCCCCAGCCAGCCAACCCCTGCAGCCACACACCAGGGAGTGTGCAGCGTCCCTCCAGCCAGCCTCCCTCCAGTCAACCTCTCTCCAGCCAGCCTGCCCCCAGCCAGCCTCCCTCTAGTCAACCTCTCTCCAGCCAGCCTCCCTCCAGCCAGCCTCCCTCTAGCCAGCCCCCCTCCAGCCAGCCTCCCTCTAGCCAGCCTCCCTCCAGCCAACCTCCCTCCGGAGAGCCGACCAGCAGAGAACGCCCTCGTGTCCGGGGAAACTGGAGCAGCCGACACAGCGGTAGGTTCAGCAGTGAGGACCAGGAGTCAACATCCCCCAGCCCTCACGCTGTGACTCCGGCAGCAAGGATGTCTTTATGGCACCCCAGGACAATCAAGAAACATCGTCTGACCACCAAACATCAGTACGTCTGTAAATATAATTAATGAAGTTTTTTTTTTTTTTTCTCCCATTCACTATATTTGTCATGTTCTCCTCCCACTATCGTTACTTCGTTTTCCATTCCCTTTTCAGCCATCTTGCTGGTGTTGTTGTGTGACCTCGCTCCCCCACCCTCCACGCTCCCGCCCGCCCCCGCCCCTCTCTCCCCCCCCCCCTGTTCCCTCCGCCCCCCTCTCCCCGCGGCCCCCCCCCCCGGCCCCCTTCCCATCTCCCCTCTCCGCCCACATCTTTCTCTTTCCCTGATTCCAGTCTCTGTATGAAATGTGCACATAAACATGCAGATGCACATACATATTTTGCATACAAATGATTTGTGTATACATGCCCAAACTACTTCCATACAAATGATGTATACATGCCCAAAATAATTCAGAAATAGGAATGATAATGAAAATAACTGATTTTTGTGTATCCAATGTGCGAGTTACACTGGTTGGTGTGTAGTCATTTCAAATTGAGCGAGTGTTTCAAAGGTTCACATACGCGCGCACGCGCACGCGCGCACACACACATGCACGCACACACGCACACACACACACGCGCGCACACACACACACATACATACACCTTTTCTGCACATAAAGTGTTCATCTTTTAGGGTCAGTGTTGTATCATCTGCAAATTGTTTTATTTTAGTACGGCTGGACGCGTTGCCTCGTCAGGATTTTGTGTTAACTTAATTCTTTGGATTTATTTACTGTTCCTTATTCGGATAGCTAGTGTCTCAACAGTTATCACAAAAAGGAAAGGACTGAGTGGGCAACCTTGCCTAATGTCTCTTTCTGTTGGAAACCAGTCAGATAACCATCCACCATTGTGAATACAGGTTTGTGTGTTTTCCATAACGGTTAAAACAGATTTTTTAAACCGTGGGCCGAAATTTAATAAATCAAGCGTTTCTAAGATACAGTCTTTAAACAGGGTGTCGAACGCTTTAGAGAAGTCTAGTGCAATTAGGGAACCTGGTTGATTCGTTCTGTTGAGGTATTGACATTCTTTGTCAATAACAAAACACAAACATATCATACTTACATTTTACTTGACGAACAAATGGAATTAGTGTAGTTTCAATCAATACAAGAGCACCACCTGATCGTCGACCTTGTTTTGAAAGCTTTTAGGTAGGACTGCAAAATGCTGTGTAAGTTGGAAATCTAAATGCATGAAAGTTATCTACAAAGGTTTCTACTAACGTTACGAAGTGAACATTAGAAATATAATGAATAAAGTCTATTGCGTCCAGTTTTGACACAAGACCGTCTACATTCGACGTGATGAAAGTGAAATTATTAATATGTGTTAAACATACCTCATCTCCATTATCCAAGTGATTCACAGAATAAACACCAACATAAGTTCGGTCACAGTGTGTGCGCACAGAGAGAGAGGGAGAGAGAGAGAGAGAGAGAGAGAGAGAGAGAGAGAGAGAGAGAGAGAGAGAGAGATACATTATAACGCCCTCTTTTTCATTCTCATTTTCTATTTCGCACCCCTTCTCTCCCACGCACCTAAATGCTCTACCCACTCCAGTCACCATTTTCTCCAGCACACCACCAAACTCCAATCTCCACACCACCCGCGCAACACTCCATTTTTTTGTTTTCTTTTTTCTTTACCTCTTTGCAAAGGATCGTTTCAACGTGTGTTTGCTGTCTGGATTAGATTTGACATACTTCTATAAATTGTGTGAACGCCTTTCTCCTGAAAAAAAGTTGTTATGTGACTGGCTTTCTCCTGCACTTGTTTTATAGCTGTTGATCCATTAAGCACATCATTGCCTGGCCCATCAGTCGGAGACATTGGAGATCCAGATGCAGGCTGCTCTTCACATTTCTTTGTTGCTGTTCGCTCTTAAACAGAAGAACTGATCACTTTCACGGTGGACACCTTTCTGGCCTCCACTGTGTTCTTAAGTAGACCTTCAAGCATAGGTTCACTCCCACCCCCAACTCTCCACATTGATGACCATTTACCTATTTATCTTATTTTCTAAGCAAATTTTGTCCTTCTGGTAAACTACTCTCATTGTACTTTTTAATCCCTCAGTGGATGTCTAGGGACGTCGTTAGATCTTACTGTTTGAGCCCTTATTGGTGAGCTATACAATGGAATTATGGTAGTATTTCTCCATTTGATGTCAAGGAAAGACCACTATAATCAGCCAGGTCCCACAGAGTAGTCTCAGTCAGCTGGCTAAAGTCAATTCTGTTATGATGGTTTCCCATATGCTACCAGTGAAGAATTTAATTCAATAGCTATGTAACATTCTTCTTTTGCAAAGTCATTTTTTTAAGAACGTAGAAATGATTAGACTATCTGCACTTTCTTTCACCACTAGTTGTTAGTTCAACAATTTTTGTCTGAAAATCTGTCTGTATTAATCAATCAGTCAATCTGTCAATCTATCAATCAAGCAAGCAATCTGTCTATCTGTCTGTCTATCTATCTATCTATCTATAAATGTATCAATCTATCTATCGATCGATCCTGAACGTTCGTACCACTCCTTACGGTTTGGTTCTGACTGGATATTAACCTATCTATATATCCTGAACATATGGTACTTCTCCTTAAAGCTTTGTTCTGATTGGATATGAAAAAAAAGCCATAGCAGATTTTCGCCAAAAACTGCAATTTTAAAAAATCCGCAGAATACTTCTCTGTACATCGCCTATATTTCTGGCTGACATATTACTTAAACGTTCCTTAAAGGCCTGAAAAAAAACCCACTCCATTGCCTACGTAAGGTTCGCGCGCGCGCGCGCGCGCGCGCGCGCGCGCGCGCGCGTGTGTGTGTGTGTGTGTGTGTGTGTGGAGAGAGAGAGAGAGAGAGAGAGAGAGAGAGAGAGAGAGAGAGAGATTATGTGTGCGTGCATGTGTGTGTGTGTGTGTGTGTGTGTGTGTGTGTGTGTTTGTGACGTTCGACCTTGGTATTTTTATACACAAAGTTCAATGATTATTCATCATGTTGGTATATTCTGGCGTAAAAAAAAAATGACAGATGCAGGCCATCTCCTCTGGGAGCAAGGGTGTATCTCTCTCTCTCTCTCTCTCTCTCTCTCTCTCTCTCTCTCACACACACACACACACACACACACACACACACAAACACACACACACACACACAACACTGTCGGCTAGCGCCCAGAGCGCACCTTACATCACAAAACAGGCTCTTTAGAATAAAACCGTTGGACAGCTTTATTGAGGAATGTTTAATTACTGACAAAATCTTCGAGCCGAAAGTTGTACTTTTATGAAATGTATTCATGTGGGAAAATTTTATTCGAGAACGCTCATTTTAATGAAAATTGTTCTTCAAAAATGATCACGAGCTACTAGCAGCCCAGCATTTGTTAAACCCTGTCACCGATCGGCGGTACTAAATCAGTATGTCCATGTGTTTAAGAGTAGTGGGGGTTCAAGATAGAGAGCGTGTGCGCGTGTGTGTGTGTGTGTGTGTGTGTGTGTGTGCGTGCGCTCGCGCGTATGTGAGGTTGGGGTTTAGTTAGCTAGAGTTAGGTTAAGTTCCTCAGGGTTAGGTAGAAAGATTAGGCTAGGTAGGAGGCTGGGGAAATAGGACATACAATATTCTTTCATTCCAGTCTTCACTTATTGAAGGAATGGAATGGAAGCGGGAGGTTGGTTTCGTTCCCAATTGTTACCCTTTTGTTACTTTGGTTCTACACCAGAGAAGGCGGGGCAGGATATCGGTTGTTGTGTTGTCAAGTCTGTGAGTTGTTGTGGTAAATTGTCGTGTTGTTGCACGAGCAATAACTAGTCCGTTGGTCAGGCGTGTCAGCTCTGCGGAGGGATACACTGCTCTGACAATCGTTGTTTTGTGTGGTGAGTAGAGTTCGCTTGATTCCGACCAGGGCGGAATGTGTTGGGGTAGCTTCACTTCGGTCCCTGGTGTTCGTCGGAGTGGACGTACTCCTTGTAGGTGCGGCGGCAGCGCCGTTAGTTTTTGAAGAGTGACTTCAGGTCATAGTTAGTGCCAGGTCCTCGTCGGGTTTGGGTGCCCTTGGCCTGTGCTAAGTCGGTGTCGTCCTTGTTGCAGCCACTGTCAGCCAGTTGCAGAACTGGTGTGGTTGATCGTCTGTATGTCCAGGTTGGTGATCTGTTAGGTTCGTTGTGTTGTAGTTCGTTGTGTTGTCTTGTATTATGGCGAGTTGAACTGTAGTTGTCTCATGTTGCGATTAGTTGTATGGTGTTCGTTGCGTATAGTGGTTGTCTAGTATGATGTTGTCTTGGTTCCGTGATTGAAATTTGTAGTCAGCCGGGTTGAGTTGTTACCTCTTTCCTGTATATTTTTGTAAGTAATGTACATAGTGGTTCCTGAGTTCGATTTCCTCAGGACAGTTTGGCTAGACAATGTGGGTTCAATATAATGACCGTTGATGGGCGGTGATGTAGATATTGTTTGTGGTTAGTCTATGTTAATGTCAGTGGGTTCAATAAGAAGGTAGTACGAGGTTGCATTTGGTTGAGGATCATCATATGAGTCAGGTGCAGATGTGTCTGCGTGAATCATAGAGGGGTTTGATGATTGTGCTCAATCTCAATTGTAAATAGTAGGAGTTCGTTGAAATTGATTAACGATTCCGGAGTTGACCTGCACAGCATTGGAATCGGTTAACTGTGTAGTAGGGCTAAGGCCAATTTGTGGTCGAGTGGTTTATACTGGAGTACGGTCGTGACTATTCAACTTATATTGGTGTCTTGTCACTTTCGTTACGAGTCAGGGTTCTCGACGCGGGTCTCGTGCGCGTGCGGACTGTATCTGTGACGTACGCATTTGGTACAGGACAGTGAGTCCATAGGGTAGAAGTTTTTGTAATACAAGTGACAGTCGTCACACATGCAGGGATGTATGTGTTTGTGACAGAACAGGGTTGGAGAAAGATGTCTTAGGTTGTGGGGAGACAGTCCCATTATGAATTTTAGTAGTCGGAAAGAAGGGAAAGGTAAAGTTTAAGACGAGTAGCTTAGCAGTCGATAGGGTAAAAACGGATGATGTGCAGCAGGTAATATTGTATGAAGTGTGGTTGTGTTAGCATAACAAGGATTAACCACTGGGTTATCTGACAAGAGATGACATGAGAGTGAGGTGCTGGATGGAAATTTTGGCGAACAAATCATGTTTTTGATATATGATTATAATTGACAGTGCAAAGAGGGGTAATAATGTGAAGGATTGCGGCTGCGAGCCGATTCTCTTGTGTGAACATGCTGGAACTGTGAACCGCTAAAAATTGATGTTTTTTTTTTCTCTGAGAGATGTGTATTACTACTGGTTATTGTGTGAAGACATTTCCTTGTGAAACTGGCCATTTCCTAGATTATTTAGTATGTCCTAAGGGGGCCCATGGAGTCCGTATTCGATCGCCTAGATTGGTTTATTTCTCCGAGAATTGGGTGTGATTCATAATTTCATATGTAATAGCGTGGATTGGCTCAGGGAGAATAGTGTTTTACCGCTGTTGTAAGGGTTGGCAGGAAATGGGTCTGATAACCCCAAAGTGAGTAATGGGTTGGGGGATGTGTTCGAAATTCAAGGGGTCACTCTCATGCCCGAGTGGGAAGTAGGCAAGGGAGATGGAGAGTTAAAGCTTTACCAAGTAGCCTATGTGCCTTGATGACTCGGGTAGTAGCAACACTACAGTAGTGGCCTCCAGTTGTGTCAGCAGGTATCCTGCTCCGTCCTGAGGCTGGGGCCAGATCACCGCAGTCTACTGCCGCGTGCCGGCAGGTGAGCGGCGCTTCCAGTGCCTGCTGTTTCCCCGGGAGAGGGAGACCACCCAGGCCGTCTGCCTTCTGTGGGCAGCTCTCCTCCAGCTACCGGTGCTCTTCTGGGAGTTCTCCGGCACTGGTTCCTCGTCCCGGTTTAGGCGTCCTGTGAGAGGGCGCTGTACCAGGCCTTTTCCACCCTTGGTGTCCGGCGGGGCCTTCAGAGGAGGAGGCGTCCTACGAGCCCCGGACCCGTCGAGAGGGCGTCTGGTGTGTGTACGTTGGGTGTCGTGCCCATCGCAGGGAGGAGTCAGACTGCGGGAAGCCACGGTCAGCGCCGGGGTGCAGAGTCTTCGGGGAGGGTGTCGGCCCGCGGAGGAGCCACGGTCAGCGCCGGGGTGCAGAGTCTTCCGGGGAGGTGTCAGCCTGTGAGGGGCCACGTACAGCGCCGAGGACTGGAGCTTTCCGGGCCGGGATGGGTTGTCCCATGTTTGTGATAGAAGGGGTGTAGCGTTAGGCAGTAGGGTTAGGGGTGTTAGCTACTGCCTCCTTTTAGGACGTAGTGGCCGGCACAGTGTAGGGTACTTGTCGTTGCCTCCCTTAGGGACGCAGCGACCAGTTTGGTAGTGGTTCCGGGTTAAAAGAGAAGGGTGAGTCCTGGGGAGAGGTGTGGGTGGTAGCAGTAGTTAAGAATTTAGAGTCCCTTGGGTAAATCCTCGTCCCTAGTAGTTAGTCACCACGTGTGCGGGCTATCACTGTGTCCCAGGTTACAGTGATATACCGCAACTGGTGTGTTAGGTTAGGTTAGGGTTTTCTAAGTCATTATAGTAGAGTAGGGTGAGTCAGCGGGAATTGGGATACTTGTGTGCAGTTGTGGATGTGCGTGAGTGGTGGCGCCATGGAGTGTGTGTGAAATAAAGAAGCGTGCGTGATTGTAAAACTGTGTTAGTGTGCTGTGTTGTCTGACCTAGTGTGTGATAGGCGTGGGTAAGGGTGGTAGGGCCGTCCGGCTTAGCGACCGTGACACTTTGGTGGAGATGCGGGGTAACATAAGGGGTTCTGGGTAGGTGATAGGTAGCTAGGAGGGAGGTAAGGGGGGTGTTGTGTCCGGTGTGTACGTTGTGTGAAATGTAAGTGGGTGGTTGGTGGGAGCGTACCAGTACCCTGGGGGGTGGTACGTAGTGTCCCTGTTCACTTCAGGCAGGTTTCCATTGGCACTGGGCAGGGCACTTGTGTTGGTGTGAATGGGTTGGCGCTACCGTGTGGGTGAGGTATGAATGGTCAATAAACATTGAGTGGTTGTTGGAAGTGTGAGTGATTACACCGTGCAGTGTAGGTGAAGTGCCGGAGGGTACCAGGTGTCTTTTGTGTCCCTTACATGTGGTATAACCCCAGTGAGTAGGTAGAGTGGTACCCGGCCCGTGACTGTGCACGCTGTGTGCTCGGGTATCCTGTGGGGATTAAGGGCAGAGTAAGCCCAGGTGACTGTGTGTGGGAAGCACGAGGGTGCGCAGTGTTGTGGCATAGGGTATGCTGTGAGTGCACCTGGACTTGAGGGGTGCAAGTGCACTGTGATCGTGTAGGTGTGGCCTACCAGAGACAGTGAGGCCTGTGACTGTGAGTAACTGGTGCGCATGCACAGTGGACGGTGGACACACGGTGTCACGTGGTTTAGTTAGTGACCAGACTGTGCATTGGTAGTATTATATGGGTTGGAGCCCATGGGGTATATGTATGAGGTACACAAGTGTGGGTGGAGTTATGCTTGGTGCGTGACTCATTGAGAGTATTGTGTACTTGTGCTGAGTTGCTTCAGGGGCCAGTGCGTAGTCAGGAACCTCCAGTTGCGCTCAGATCGCATACTGTCCGTTGCTAGCTCTGTGGTGGTAGGGTACCCTATGTCTAAACACACCCGAGCCCATCCGCAGTACGACCCCGATAGTGTCATGGATCCACAGGCCCCTACGGCGGATACCAAACCTAAGGTTAGTGACCAGGATGCGGGGGTGGATCAAGAACAGGGGACGGGGGCTTATGCAAAGTTTGCCAAGTTGGGAGCGGCGATGGGTTTAGCTGGGGGAGACCTCGCCAAGTTCGTCACAGACTCGGTGCGTAATGAGGATGAGAAGACGGCGAGAGAAGCAGAATTGGAGCTCCGAATGGAGGAGAAAGTGAGGCAGAAGATGAAGGATGAAGAGAAGAGGGCTGTTAGGCAGAGGGAGCTAGAGATGCAGCAGAGGAAGATAGAAGAGGAGAAAGCTGATAGACAGAGGGAGCTAGAAATGAAGCAGAAGAAGATCGAAGAGGAGAAGGAAAGGTTAAAGCGGAAGGATGAAGACGAGAAAGCAGCGAGACAGATGGAACTGGAACTGCAGAGGAAGAAGATGGAGGAAGAAAGGGCAATAAGGGAAATAGAAGCTCAAGCACGGCAAGCCGAGTTAGATCTCAAGAGACGAAGGGATGAAGCCGAGTTAGAGGCAAGAGAGCGAGAGCTAATCATACAAGAGAGACAGGCCTTAGATGAAGCAGCACATAGGAAACGCTTGATTGAGGTGGAGGAAACGAAGCATGTCCACCTTGAGCCGTTAGGAGAGAACGACGACGTGGACGCTTTCATCGCCCAATTTGAGCGTGTAGCCCAGATGTGCAAGTGGAGCAAGACCTCATGGCCCACACGTCTGATGTCTCTGCTGAGAGGAAAGGCTAGAGAAGCGGTGATGCGGTTAAGTGCGGATGAGTTAGGCGACTATGATCAGATAAAGGGCGCCCTGTTAAGCCACTTCAGGCTAGATGCTGAGGCCTACCGAGAAAAGTTCAGGAGCATCAAGAAGGACGCTGCTGAGACTTTCGGCCAGATGCTGGGAAGGATGAAGCGGTGGTTTTCCCTCTGGTGTGCGGCAGCGGGCAAGGATGAGAGTGTGGCAGAGGACGTAAAGGATCTGCTGTTCCAGGAACAGTTTTATCAGCTATTGTCTTCAGAGTTCACGATCGAGGTCCGGAAGACATGCCCGAAAACTGTTGAACAACTTGCAACGGAAGCTACTGTTTTAGCAGAGGCCAAAAGATTGGGGAGGAAGGCGAGGCAAGACCGAACAGTTAACCAGCCCAACCTGGGTAATACACGTGAAACAGCAGGGAGCCAGCCCGCAGGGAGGTCCCAACAAAGTGATGGTGCACTACAGCAGCTGAACAGGAGATCAGAAGGGCCTAGATCGACCATAGTTTGTTTCAACTGCAAGAAGCCAGGCCACATCGCTAGGAAATTCCCTGAGCCCCATTCTGTTGGAGCTGTGCATTGCTGTGACCAGCCCCAAGCTCGAGTAGTCCCTACGTTGTGTCGCCCATGCGCTGAGCAGCGGTACGAGCCTGCGTGCATTGTAGAAGTTAACGGGTCTCCGGCCAATGGATTACGGGACACTGGTGCCGGACACACCGTAGTGGCCAAGTGGTTAGTACCGGCAGATGCGTACACAGGAGAGACAGTCCCAGTAGTGTTGGCTGAATCCAGATGTAGGTCTGTGTTACCTGTGGCGGTAGTAGAGTTGAAGTCACCATTCATCGCGGGGAAGTTGGAGGTTTTGGTCATGAATAGCCCTGTGCAGGAAGTCCTGATCGGAAACTTCGCAAAGAGAGTAGGAGATCCCGGTTGGACACGTGTGCCTGTATACGCAGACCCGGCGCTGGTAGGGGCAGTGCAGACACGCGCGCAGAGAGCTAGGGAGCAGCAAGAACCTGTACCACTGCCCGTCGAGGAATGCATTCTGAACACCTCTACCCAGCAGTTAATTCAGATGCAGGACCAGGATGAAACCCTGAGGAAGGCTCGGAGTGCGTGTGAAGCAGGGACGCACTTCCACACCAAGTTTGGACGAGTCGAGTACGCTCGGAAGTCTGGTGTACTGGTTAGGCGGTTTGAGGGTCCCAAGGACGTAGCGAGTCAGATCTGCGTCCCAGCAGAACTACGGACCACGGTGATGAAGCTAGCCCACGACGTACCCATGTCTGGTCATTTAGGTACCACCCGAACCAAGGAGCGAGTTGGTCGCCATTTTTATTGGCCAGGCATGCATGCTGACATTCGTCGGTACTGCCAGTCATGCTTCCAGTGTCAGCGTACTGTGGACAAGGGAAGAGTCTCAAGAGTTCCCCTCGTGAGGATGCCACTGATGCGTGAGCCGTTCGAGCGGGTTGGGATGGACATCATTGGTCCCATCGTTCCAGCATCCCAGAATGGGTACAGATACGTGTTGGTGATGGTCGACTTTGAGACAAGATATCCGGAAGCAGTCCCTCTTCGCCAGATCACGAGTGAGTCGGTGGCAGAGGCAGCGTTCAACATGTGGACACGAACGGGAGTCCCTGGGTCGGTACTGACTGATAGAGGAACCCAGTTTACTGGTCAGATCATGCAGGAGGTCTACCGATTATTAGCTATTCGAGGTCTGACTACCACACCATACCATGCGCAGTGCAATGGATTGGTGGAACGCTTCAACGGTACTCTGAAGCGGATGCTGCGCAGACTATGTCAGGAGAAACCAGGTGATTGGGATCGGTGGATACCAGCACTTCTGTTTGCGTACCGTGAGGTCCCACAAGAGAGTACCGGTTTTTCGCCTTTTGAGCTGCTATATGGACGCCAGGTGCGCGGGCCGATGCAGGTATTGAGGGATCTGTGGTTACAACCGGAAAGGCAAGAGCTCCGTACAGCGGCAGAGTACGTCGTTAACTTGAGGAACAAGGTAGCTGAGACGTGTGAGTTGGCAAAGAAGAACTTGGCAACAGCAGCTTGCAGGTACAAGCGACATTTTCATTTGAGGGCAAAACCCAGGAAGATAGCTGTAGGGTCTAGAGTACTAGTGGGAGGATCACAAGGTGGGCACTGCAGCTGCAGCCATTTCAGTTTACGGTGCAGGCAGTGTCTGGAAAGGACAATGTGGCGGCAGACTTCTTGAGTCGCTTGCCGTAGAGAAAAAAGAGAGAGAAGAGAGAGAGAGAGAGAGAGAGAGGAGAGAGAGAGAGAGAGAGAGAGAGAGAGAACCTTAAGTTCCATTTACGTGAGTCATGAGGGGTTGACATTATTGAAGCTATGCATGTGTCATGGGAAGAGAATGACGTAGCAAGTGTTACTGAGGGTGTGGTGTTTGTAGCACGTGTCGCACAGCGGTCGTGCATAGCCAGAGCAGCGTCAGTTATGAAGTTTATATGTAGTGCGTAGTGTAACGGCTGCCTGTAAGTGCCTGCATTAAGGTCATATGTGGCAGCGTTAGACCAGGTTGATTAATGTAACCTGTGATTGTTGATGTATTTAAAAGTTGATGCTGTTGTGATGGAAGTTTTGGTGTGCATCAAAAGTAACAGTAGGACAGAATGAGTGATGGGGAATTGGATTCTTATAGGTAGGGTGTGGCCAAAACGCCGATCGAGTGAGACGAAGTTGTTGGTTTTAACCTGTAGTTAAAACTTAGGCAGGGGGGTGTGTCACCGATCGGCGGTACTAAATCAGTATGTCCATGTGTTTAAGAGTAGTGGGGGTTCAAGATAGAGAGCGTGTGCGCGCGCGCGCGCGCGCGCGCGCGTGTGTGTGTGTGTGTGTGTGTGTGTGTGTGTGTGTGTGTGTGTGTGTGTGCGTGCGCTCGCGCGTATGTGAGGTTGGGGTTTAGTTAGCTAGAGTTAGGTTAAGTTCCTCAGGGTTAGGTAGAAAGATTAGGCTAGGTAGGAGGCTGGGGAAATAGGACATACAGTATTCTTTCATTCCAGTCTTCACTTATTGAAGGAATGGAATGGAAGCGGGAGGTTGGTTTCGTTCCCAATTGTTACCCTTTTGTTACTTTGGTTCTATACCAGAGAAGGCGGGGCAGGATATCGGTTGTTGTTGTGTTGTCAAGTCTGTGAGTTGTTGTGGTAAATTGTCGTGTTGTTGCACGAGCAATAACTAGTCCGTTGGTCAGGCGTGTCAGCTCTGCGGAGGGATACACTGCTCTGACCAATCGTTGTTTTGTGTGGTGAGTAGAGTTCGCTTGATTCCGACCAGGGCGGAATGTGTTGGGGTAGCTTCACTTCGGTCCCTGGTGTTCGTCGGAGTGGACGTACTCCTTGTAGGTGCGGCGGCAGCGCCGTTAGTTTTTGAAGAGTGACTTCAGGTCATAGTTAGTGCCAGGTCCTCGTCGGGTTTGGGTGCCCTTGGCCTGTGCTAAGTCGGTGTCGTCCTTGTTGCAGCCACTGTCAGCCAGTTGCAGAACTGGTGTGGTTGATCGTCTGTATGTCCAGGTTGGTGATCTGTTAGGTTCGTTGTGTTGTAGTTCGTTGTGTTGTCTTGTATTATGGCGAGTTGAACTGTAGTTGTCTCATGTTGCGATTAGTTGTATGGTGTTCGTTGCGTATAGTGGTTGTCTAGTATGATGTTGTCTTGGTTCCGTGATTGAAATTTGTAGTCAGCCGGGTTGAGTTGTTACCTCTTTCCTGTATATTTTTGTAAGTAATGTACATAGTGGTTCCTGAGTTCGATTTCCTCAGGACAGTTTGGCTAGACAATGTGGGTTCAATATAATGACCGTTGATGGGCGGTGATGTAGATATTGTTTGTGGTTAGTCTATGTTAATGTCAGTGGGTTCAATAAGAAGGTAGTACGAGGTTGCATTTGGTTGAGGATC
Source organism: Conus canariensis (assembly GCA_033310375.1). Classification (NCBI taxonomy): domain Eukaryota; kingdom Metazoa; phylum Mollusca; class Gastropoda; order Neogastropoda; family Conidae; genus Conus; species Conus canariensis. The sequence continues at coordinate 68,826,101 of CM065724.1, forward strand.
ATCATATGAGTCAGGTGCAGATGTGTCTGCGTGAATCATAGAGGGGTTTGATGATTGTGCTCAATCTCAATTGTAAATAGTAGGAGTTCGTTGAAATTGATTAACGATTCCGGAGTTGACCTGCACAGCATTGGAATCGGTTAACTGTGTAGTAGGGCTAAGGCCAATTTGTGGTCGAGTGGTTTATACTGGAGTACGGTCGTGACTATTCAACTTATATTGGTGTCTTGTCACTTTCGTTACGAGTCAGGGTTCTCGACGCGGGTCTCGTGCGCGTGCGGACTGTATCTGTGACGTACGCATTTGGTACAGGACAGTGAGTCCATAGGGTAGAAGTTTTTGTAATACAAGTGACAGTCGTCACACATGCAGGGATGTATGTGTTTGTGACAGAATAGGGTTGGAGAAAGATGTCTTAGGTTGTGGGGAGACAGTCCCATTATGAATTTTAGTAGTCGGAAAGAAGGGAAAGGTAAAGTTTAAGACGAGTAGCTTAGCAGTCGATAGGGTAAAAAACGGATGATGTGCAGCAGGTAATATTGTATGAAGTGTGGTTGTGTTAGCATAACAAGGATTAACCACTGGGTTATCTGACAAGAGATGACATGAGAGTGAGGTGCTGGATGGAAATTTTGGCGAACAAATCATGTTTTTGATATATGATTATAATTGACAGTGCAAAGAGGGGTAATAATGTGAAGGATTGCGGCTGCGAGCCGATTCTCTTGTGTGAACATGCTGGAACTGTGAACCGCTAAAAATTGATGTTTTTTTTTTCTCTGAGAGATGTGTATTACTACTGGTTATTGTGTGAAGACATTTCCTTGTGAAACTGGCCATTTCCTAGATTATTTAGTATGTCCTAAGGGGGCCCATGGAGTCCGTATTCGATCGCCTAGATTGGTTTATTTCTCCGAGAATTGGGTGTGATTCATAATTTCATATGTAATAGCGTGGATTGGCTCAGGGAGAATAGTGTTTTACCGCTGTTGTAAGGGTTGGCAGGAAATGGGTCTGATAACCCCAAAGTGAGTAATGGGTTGGGGGATGTGTTCGAAATTCAAGGGGTCACTCTCATGCCCGAGTGGGAAGTAGGCAAGGGAGATGGAGAGTTAAAGCTTTACCAAGTAGCCTATGTGCCTTGATGACTCGGGTAGTAGCAACACTACAGTAGTGGCCTCCAGTTGTGTCAGCAGGTATCCTGCTCCGTCCTGAGGCTGGGGCCAGATCACCGCAGTCTACTGCCGCGTGCCGGCAGGTGAGCGGCGCTTCCAGTGCCTGCTGTTTCCCGGGAGAGGGAGACCACCCAGGCCGTCTGCCTTCTGTGGGCAGCTCTCCTCCAGCTACCGGTGCTCTTCTGGGAGTTCTCCGGCACTGGTTCCTCGTCCCGGTTTAGGCGTCCTGTGAGGGCGCTGTACCAGGCCTTTTCCACCCTTGGTGTCCGGCGGGGCCTTCAGAGGAGGAGGCGTCCTACGAGCCCCGGACCCGTCGAGAGGGCGTCTGGTGTGTGTACGTTGGGTGTCGTGCCCATCGCAGGGAGGAGTCAGACTGCGGGAAGCCACGGTCAGCGCCGGGGTGCAGAGTCTTCGGGGAGGGTGTCGGCCCGCGGAGGAGCCACGGTCAGCGCCGGGGTGCAGAGTCTTCCGGGGAGGTGTCAGCCTGTGAGGGGCCACGTACAGCGCCGAGGACTGGAGCTTTCCGGGCCGGGATGGGTTGTCCCATGTTTGTGATAGAAGGGGTGTAGCGTTAGGCAGTAGGGTTAGGGGTGTTAGCTACTGCCTCCTTTTAGGACGTAGTGGCCGGCACAGTGTAGGGTACTTGTCGTTGCCTCCCTTAGGGACGCAGCGACCAGTTTGGTAGTGGTTCCGGGTTTAAAAGAGAAGGGTGAGTCCTGGGGAGAGGTGTGGGTGGTAGCAGTAGTTAAGAATTTAGAGTCCCTTGGGTAAATCCTCGTCCCTAGTAGTTAGTCACCACGTGTGCGGGCTATCACTGTGTCCCAGGTTACAGTGATATACCGCAACTGGTGTGTTAGGTTAGGTTAGGGTTTTCTAAGTCATTATAGTAGAGTAGGGTGAGTCAGCGGGAATTGGGATACTTGTGTGCAGTTGTGGATGTGCGTGAGTGGTGGCGCCATGGAGTGTGTGTGAAATAAAGAAGCGTGCGTGATTGTAAAACTGTGTTAGTGTGCTGTGTTGTCTGACCTAGTGTGTGATAGGCGTGGGTAAGGGTGGTAGGGCCGTACGGCTTAGCGACCGTGACAAACCCCACAGGCTATCAACCTCTGTAAAGGATCGGATATTTGTCTTCATGTCCTTCATAACCATATTAACAATCATGCAGGTAAACAAAAGCCACGTGACAATCTGAACATAACCGTTTTATTTGTTTTTTCTAAACCTCTGAAGTACTTACGAGAAATGCACTCTCCAGAACAATAAGTATCAGCTCTGCATACAAAAGCGTTGCCGTATTGGTGCAAAACACTGATGATTATATCAAGGAAGTAGAATGACAACTGGCAACCAGCACTGCTAATTGTGAACTATTGCCTAAAGACCCAACATCTAACATCATAAAATCAGCAAACTGTGATAACACTCTGCACGGGCTTGTTCGCACTGATGGCGACACACGTAGATCTACTTTGATTGACAAGGACTAAATGAAGATTCCAGTGGAGTACCCTCCATCCAAAGTTCAAAGTTCATGTATGTCAGAGACTCTGTCTCTTCATTCTCTTTCTCACCTCCACCCCCTCCCTTCTTCCCCCCTCTCTCTCTCCCTCCCTCCCTGTCCTCTCTCTCTCTCTCTCTCTCTCTCTCTCTCTCGTCGTTATCCATCGGTTGTTCTCCATCCCTGCCTACCTCTCACCCTCTCACATTCTCTTCCATTAGTTATATATAGAATTGGTCATTCTAAACTTGCTATGTATTCATTGTTGTAAATGTGTTGATATACAGATCTATGCGATGTTTTCTTTCGTATCAGATACCTTTCCTTTGTTTCAGGGCTTCATGAAAAAAGTCACTGACTTTATGCTTATTGCTTTCTCTCAATAAACAACATTTCATTCGCTCGTCTCCTCTCAAAACTATCTCATTTACACTGACACAAATCCATGCACAAACATTCACGCAGATAAGCAATTCCGCGCTACCGAACTAACTCAAGCGTACACACATTTTAAAAAGTGTACAAAATGCAGAAACAGACCATCCATTCACACCTATCTAAATGCGTGTCTCAAGAGATGGCTTTTCAAATTCAATTTGAATGCAGACAAAGAACAATGGTGGATAGAAAAAGACAGAAGATTTCAAAGTCTAAAGCACAAAGAATGCGTCCACAATGACGTTTTCATCTGAACGTTTGGGATTTAGTTCTGTCGTCAGCAGAAGAGCAAAGAGCAGAGATGGAGTGTTGGTTTAAAGTAGTTACAATAACTACAGAGGAACATTTCCAATAGCAATCAGAAAACATAATCAGCATATTCGGTACTGGATTCTCTGTTCTAGTGGAAGTAATGAAGTCATTTAAGACGTGCCTTGATGCGTGTAGAGCTACGGGATAGTCAAAGATCTTGATAGGAGTATTCTGAACCTTTAGTGGTGGTTTTGTTGGTGTCAAAGGATGGTTGGTTAGCCCGGCACTGCACTGGGCAGAATGGAAGAGCTTATTAGCTTCAATTGCTGCGTCAGCTGTGAGACACAGAGGAATGGAACTGACGCGTCTGATCTTAATGTATTCTGCTTTATATGTTTTCATGGTTATTACTTTGATGTCAGATCCTCATCAAACAGCCAAGATTTGGAACTCATTGAAATAAGACAATGTCGATTATGTTTAGCCAAATGGTCAGAAGAATTGAACTAGTGCTGGTGGAGGAGGAATTGAACAGTCTTTGCTTTATCATCGGACTTCAGTTTGTTATGTTCAGATCATATTTTGACTTCCTTAAAGTACTCTTGAAGTAACACAATTAGCTCTTTACATTTCAAAGACATGTCAGAATGGTGAGTGGTCTGCGAACATGTTATGATGAACCACAAGAAATTGTTCATTTAGACTAGTCAGAGAAGTTGTGTACACGATGGATCGGACAAGGCCAACATGGAGAGCTGGGGCACTCCGAAGAACAGTTATTGTACAAACATGCACTCGCGCGCGCGCGCGCGCGTGTATATATATATATATATATATATATATGTGTGTGTGTGTGTGTGTGTGCGTGTGTGTGTGTGTGTGTGTGTGTGTGTGTGTGTGTGTGTGTGTGTGTGTGTGTTTTCAGAGATACTCATGAATAATTCCAACAAACTATGCTTATCATCAGTCTATTAGCACTGTCACATCTCATATTGCACAGTCAAAGGTAACATACGTACAAAGATGATATTCACAGAGACCTTTCGCTAAATTTGCCCGGAACATTGACCATGGAGAACGACTGACGCAGGGACTAGGTCACAGACGTTCACTGTCTACTTACCTCCGAATTTCCGCAGTCAAAAGTTACATGAGGGGCACAAGGTTCAAACTGACAGAAGTTCTCATCGCTGTAATCGGCACAGTCGTTGCGGTGGTCGCACACGAGCGTGTATGGTACTTCCTGCACCCTGTTTCTGCACCGGAAAGACGGAGGAGCTGGAGAAAGCGTGTGGACACACTGGGAGCTCCTGCTCCCTTCTTCCCCTCCTCCTGTCCAACACCTGGTAGTGACGTCACATTCCAAGAACTGGTGCGTCATGTGACCCTCATAACACGTGACGGTGAGAACAGGATATGATGAGTTAGAGGGAATAAATGTGACGTCGTCTTTGGGAGAGTTTGGCGTAGAGTTATACGCTGTTATGGAAAAAGAAAAAGGGATGACACCTCGGTTGTTGTTGTTGTTGTTGTTGTTGTTGTCGTTGTTCTTATTGTTTTGTTGTTGTTGCTGTTGTTGTTGTTGCTATTGTTGTTGTTGTTGTTGTTGGTCCTTGCTTAAGAAGTATTAACTCAGAAAAAAGTCAGCTCAAACTGAATTCACAATAAAGAATCATCTTGATATATTTTGATGTTCTTTTCTAATTGCTCTTGGTGTAAAACAATGTTAACTAGCATTTGAAAACAAATCGTACGTCACACAGGAAACAGCCAAGGTAATGACAGAACTGAGTATCAATAATTCAACATCGCAAAGTAACTGCTTCCTTATAAATGGGCAAGTGCTGCTAATGCCTAGTCGTCCAAAATTCTGTTGTTCTACACAATATTTATCTTTCTAGAAACAGCAACAGAATAATCTCTCTCTCTCTCTCTCTCTCTCTCTCTCTCTCTCTCTCTCTCTCTCTCTCTCTCTCTCTAGGACAAATTGAAAGAATTGGCTCTTGCAGAATCTAAATCCTTGATCGAGTGACGGTTATCTGAGTTTTGAGTTCTAAGTTCTGAGATCTCTCTCTCTCTCTCTCTCTCTCTCTCTCTCTCTCTCTCTCTCTCTCTCTCTCTCTCTCTCTTTCTGGGGGCGCATGCGCGGATGTGACACAGAAAGAGCCTACAATCAAAGAGCTTCGCAGATTAATTAGAATTACAGTGGCCCACTCAACTGTTAAGGTTTAACATTCTGCGCACACGTTGATGACAATACTGGTCAAGCCAAACCAGCAGCTCCACTCACCTTTAGAGCGGTATGTGGGAGTTCTACTGCTGTGTTGATCAACTTCAGATACCTGAGAGCAAGGCGGAAGAAGGGCATGTTTCTGCTGAGCTTGAGAGTTTGGCAGAGGCCAACCAGTGTCATCGTTGGAGTGTTGTTGACACTTCTGTTCTGGGGCACCTATATTAGACTGGTATGGTGACGTTGAAAAGAACCTCAGACCAGTTCAAGGCAAGGACACGCAACAGTCACGACTGACCTCTGCTAGGAAGATTAACAGCAAGAACAATGTAAATTCTTCTACACGCCAATCTATGGACAGAAAAGCTGACCAAACTGTAAACGATGTGATGGACAGTTTGTTAAAAATGAACCATGATCTGAACACAAAGTTCGACACAATGCACGGTGACATCAAGGAATTGAAAGAAGAATTTAGAACTCTGAAATACAAAATGGCCACACTGGAAGAGGAGGTTTCGATGTTAAGCCAAGCAAAAAAAAAAATAAATAAAAAATAAACGCTCTGCAAAGTGCAAATGGATGTTAAAAGCTAAATATGAAAATCTTCAACGCAGATTTGATGAACTTGAAGTTGGATCAAAGCGAAACAATCTTTTATTCCATAGAATACCTTGCAAAACCAATGAAACGTGGAAGGATTGTGAAGACAGTGTCAGGGATCTGATTGTGAACAAACTGGAACTGACAGGAGAGTGTCAATTCGACCGAGTGCACCGTGTGTCCTCTAAAAAAAGACTGATTGTGGCTAGGTGTACATTTTTCAAAGACAAAGAAGACATTCCGAGAGCTAGAGGTAAGCTGAAAGGCACATCTAGTTTCGTTCGAGAGGACTTCAGTAAAAGAGTCAGAGAAATTAGGAGAATATTGGGTCCTTACTTTAAAGAGGCAAGAGAGGCTTGGAAAAGAACCAGTATAGTTTTTGACCACCTTATTATCACTAGAATCAAATTTTACTTCAGTGCAAATGGATATCTTATTCAGACAAAACAGGGATTACCCAACCGAATGTGCTGAAAAGAAATTTAGCCTCTAGCAATTCTTATATAAACGTTGCAGACTTTTCACAGGTGATCACTCCATGCGCTTTCTGTAGTTGGTGTACCTGTTTGTGTGCTGCAGAAATCAGTGGGGCTTAAGGAAAATGGGTCATATTCATTTCGGGGCCATAGTGAAATGTTTTTGAAAAAAAATGTTAACAATAGAAAGCATGACCCAAAGAATGTGCATGAAAATATAAACAAGAATTTTTTTAATTGGAATGTAGCTGGTATTATTTCAAAATTGAATGAATAAGATTTTACTTCCTATCTTTCATCTTTTTACTGTATTTGTTTAATAAAGACATCTGTTGACAGCTTTGATCCACTAGCATTTCTTATTAAACAGCATATTGTATATCTCCAGATAAGCTGTCCAAACAGGGGAGGCATTCGTGGGGGGTGGGGGGATCTTTGTCTCATTAAAAACGAACTTGTTAAGTATGTAACGGAAATAACAGTTGAACACGAGCATTCCCTTTCTGTTTCTATAAACAAATCATTATTTGGTACTGATAAAGATATTCTTCTTTATTTGTTGTTACATTTCACCAGAAATTTCTCCTTATTACAACTACAGTAGAACACGTAGTGATATGGAATTACTTGAAGATATTCTCACTGATACCACACTAAGTGATGATATGTACATCTTGGTGTGTTGGGACTTAAACAGTAGAAAATGAAATACATTTCTGATGATTGATGGTGTTTTGGGCAACGTTTCTGTAGATGGTGAGATCAATGAAAGAATAATTCGAGATTTGCTAGAGAAAGCTGTGAATTCATATGGAAGAAAGCTTTTCAACCTTATAATTCGTTGCTGAATGGTGTCTGTGATGGAGACAGAAATGATCCTTTTACTTACATTTCTAATACTGGCAAGTGATGACTTTTTCTCCATTTTACACTTAACGTTGTAAAATGCATGTGAAGGAGACGATAGAATCTGAGGACCCCCCTACAAAATTATGTATTTAAACACGGAATAAGAATACATCTTTATTGTTAAACTGTAGACCAAAGGAAAAATAATTTCTTTGAGCAGTATAGATGGGAAATTAAATATGCTAAACAATGATTTATTCATTGAAACAATGGGTCACCAGGAGTTTCAAGATACTTTAACCCTTACGCCACCAATGTCGCATTTCTGTGACAACGTGGCTCACCGCCGACGTCGCCGACATGCGACCAACTAGGGTTACCTGACTCCCAATACTCTCACTCTCCAATCTGATGAGACAGAAAACCAGAAAGAAACGTCACAGTTGGGCGATTTCCTGACCTGTGCTCACAGCCATTTGCTTTGTCAGACTGCTGTGCAGTTAAGTGTCTTAAATTTTTTTTAAAAATTGATTTATACCGGTTGTTTTTCATTCACTATGACGTCACAACTAAGTACTTCAGGTACTCGGCTTTGTCGTACATTTACCACAGATAAGGTGCTGGAAATATTGAATAGACAGTCAGTTGATACTGATTCAGATAAAGACCACCCAGATTGTGACAGGAACATTATGTGGAGAGCTGGGCAGGCAGTGCGTCTCACACACACACACACACACACACACACACACACAGGCCCTTGAACAGGCCCTGAACAGGCTTTAGTGTTGCAGGCTCTGGGCCAGCTTGCAGTGACTAACTTGAAAGCCGTGTGAGTGAGAGAGACATTATAGGGGGCGACTAACAGCTACGAGATAAATGAACTGCAAGCCCAGCTGGCTTGCCACGAATCGAGGTCGAAGGGGGCATGGCTGACTGACACGTGTCAGAGGTGTGCTGCAGAGATGAGTTTGAGTGACCGGCTGGATTCATACGTCCTAGCAGCTTTGCTCCTCAGGTTCAAGAGACTAACAGGCGAGTGAATGACTGTTTTCATAAAAATAATATGCCTTTCAACAGTGAGAGTGAAACGGATGTGTGTGTGTGTGTGTGTGTGTGTGTGTGTGTGTGTGTGTGTGTGTGTTCCTTTCTCTGTTTGTTTCTTTTATGTGTGTGCTAGTGGGGTATAAGCAGATATGTGTGTGTGTGTGTGTGTGTGTGTGTGTGTGTGTGTGTGTGTGTGTATGTGTGTGGTTTCTTTTCTGCATCACCTCATTAGTCATATCACTAATTATTCCTCTGAATGTTGTTTCAGGAGCGCTGGAGAACAAGGATGATTTTCAACCTGTGGACTACTTCTGGCTCTTCTTCTCCTGTTCGGGTATGTTGAAGTATAGCTTTTTTTTCATTTTTCTGTTGGATATTACACACTTTCTGGTCTTTATTCTGTGAGTGGAGTTTTTTTTCCAGAGTTTGATGGCACGCTTTCTTCTTTTTTTATGTTGAGACTAGAGATAGCGTTCATTAAAAAAAAAATTTTTTTTGCGCTAGAATTTACCAAATATGTGAAATGTTGTTGTCTAACATTCTATAATTTAACAAAGATACAGTTTATTTCCTCCATTCCAAATAAACAAACAAACAAACAAACAAAAAAAACAACAACAAACAACCCCCCCCCCCAAAAAAAAAGAACAAACAAACAAAAAAAACAACAAAAAACAAAACAACAACAAAAAAACCAGCATGAGAATTGGTTGCTTAGTTCCAGAGATATCCACATTTCACACATGCTGGCATGAAATAAGAGATTATTCTGAAGAATGGCTGGCGATTGAGATTTATGCAAAACAGGCGGTTATGCAGCTTACATAATTGACATAGATATAGGTTACGCTCTGGAATTATTTAGTGACTGTGTTTTGCAACACTCTGGTTGTTTGAAAGAAAAGATTTATTTTGATGAGAGATCAGACAAGAAACGTAATAAATGGTTTGGTGAAGAATGTAAAATTGCAAGAAAAAAAAAGTGAGAAGGTCACTTTAGGTTTGCAGAACGTTAAAAGACAATGACAGGATCGTGCATTGTAAAGCTCAAAGAGAATGCACAAATCTCAACTCTACACAGGAGCTGGTCTGAATGAAGAAAAAGAAACTTGAATAGATTATACTGATGGGAACCAAATCCAGATTTATGAATTTGCGATGGAAACCACCTGGCCATGACATCTGCTACATGGAAGGAACTCTGCTTTAAATGATTCAAGTAAAGATTCCAGAAGTTACCAGCCGCCGTCGCGAAGTGGTCAGCGTCGCGGACTCCCGGCTGGGAGGTCGTGGGTTCGAATCCCATCAGAAGTCATGTGGGTTTTTCTGCCCCGACCGGCTCCTACCCAGAGTTGAGTTGCTGCGGACTCAGTTGGGAAGACTGGGACCACACAGTCGAGTTTCATCCACTTAATGGATGCGTTTCTGAGAGTGTTGCTCAAATTTCCTGACCAACACTGCAGGTGCCTGTATCTCTCGGGCCTGCTTGACGCCGGGATATATTATGAAAGGAAGCGTAGAGTACAGCCCTGTCATGTAGTCTCAGACCGAAATGGAAATCCGTAGCATCATCTTAATCATCCTTATTCTCATCGATCAGCATAAAAAAAAGTCTCAAATTCTGTGGCCCTTCATGCCCTGCTCTCATGGTGACCTCAGTTTCGATGTCCTCTCCACGTCTGTGGCCTTGGTTTGGTTCCGTCGGGGTCACCTGTATCGGCGAGTCCATGGGAGCTGTCGTTGGACGGACGTGGTGGCGCCCTCCGGAGGGAGAGCTCACTCACGCCGGCTCCGCGACTAAGTAATTATTGTCGTCAGTAGGGGGCTTAGTAGGTGGTGTCCTGCGTATGTTAGATCAGAACAGGCGCCACTGAACACCACCGAAGTGAATCGGCAGCAGTGCAGTGTCTCCTCCGGTGGGTTGCCTCTTGGCGACTTGACATTGACTGCTCCCTGTGGATTGCCGGTGCCGGGGCTGCGGCGGGGCCGACCGGGCTGTGGCTGTGGACTGGGTGTCGGAATGAGCGGCGTGGGTGAACTGCCTCTGAGGTGGCGCAGAGGTTGGGACAGCAAAAAAAAAAAAAAAAAAAAAAAAGATTCCAGAAGTTTACTTTTAAAACCGTTCGAGTAATTCTCTCAAAAGCTTACCTTTCACTGGTTCAAACTCACACAGTGCACCACGTGCAGATATTTTACTACACAGATCATGGAACAAATGTAAGTCGCGCGTAATGTAACAGCAAAGTGGTAGGTTTGTGGAAAGAGTTTCGCCAGCCCTGATGTGATCTCTGTAATATGCTGTGCTTCCGTCTTCCCACTTCAATTGAGTTGCGTACCTGTTGATACAATAATGTAAGCAGAAAGGCAACATCCCTATTTGAAGGAGCGAGTTTTTAAAGTGCAGTAATATATATATATATATATATGTATATATATATATATATATATATATATATATATATATATATATATATATATATATATATATAAAAGGACGGAATTCATTTTTCACTGTTAATACCGTTTTCCTTCATCAGCAAACAAATATATTTTCTTGTATCTTCAGACTTGAAGGAAAGTTGATGTATAAACAAGCTCTTTATATAGGAGAATGCTTGAAATTAAGAAAACAGCTCTGATATCATAAATGAAAGGAGATATTTTATATTTTATAGTATGAGTTACCTCTCCTGTTCACAGGGGTCAGAAGGCCTTGTAAAGACTGAAGAACATTAATAGTTATTATTGTTTCACACACACACACACACACACACACACACACACACACACACACACACACACACACAAACACACACACACACACACACACATACACACACACACACACTCTCTCTCTCTCTCTCTCTCTCGCACCACTACACATAGACCCGTACCCACCCACGCACACACATATAAAGGAACGCATGTAACTCATCATACGCATATACAATGACAACAATAACACGAACAATGTAAGGCCGGCACCCAATGTCTGATCAGCACGTTAGGCTAATGCACAGGTCAGCCATGCAACCCTCTTTCACAGCCATGCAACCCTCGCGGCCATGCAATCCTCTTTCACGGCCATGCAACCCTCTTTCGCGGCCATGCAACCCTCGCGGCCATGCAACCCTCTTTCTAGATTATCTCATCTTAGCCGTTAATGCATTTATCCATTAGCCTTAAATTGCACACAGAAGCTTAGTAGATGTGGTGTAATGTATGTGGAATAGTCACACGCAGTTACACCTCCTTAATGAAACTGAAACTGAAAACTGAAACCAGTATATTTCGTATAGTGTGTACATGGTTGCCAGTTCTTTGACATTCATATTTTCCTGATTTCGGCAGAGCCTTTAGATAACTGTGTGTCATTTGTAAAACGATATGTCAACAAGGATAACCCGTTCAACACACACACAACATACTCACACACACACACACACACACACACACACACACACACACACACACACACACACACACAGCAATATGACAAGATATAAAATGATTGATTACCTAATGTTTTGTTTTAAACAAGGACATTAATAAAGATGGGTGTTTATTTGGAATCATAATGCAGTTTAAATAAATATGTTTTTAATGCCTTTTTAAAAGATGATTTTGACTGAACATAGCGGATAGATTTGGACAGTGAGTTCCATTGTCTTGGGGCAGAAAATGAAAAAGATCGTTCGCCAAAAGTCCTAGTGCGAGTCCTCGGAATGCACAAAGTCAGATGATCTGTAGACGACCGGAGTGGTCAGGATGGTGAGTAAATGGGCAGCAGATGGGAAAAATAAGCTGGAGAAGACTTTGAGAAGAAATCGTGGCAAAGGAGGGATAGCTTATACTGAATGCCTGCTTCAACTGGCAACCAGTGTAGGGTTTGTAACAAAGGTGTAACATGATCTTTTTTTTAGCCTTAAATACTAGTCTAGCAGCTGAATTTTGTACCTTTTGTAGCCTGTCTATATATCTTTTAGGGCATCCCACTAAAAGGGCGTTGCAATAATCAAGTCTAGAGAGAGCAAAGGCACAGACTAATGTTTTTGTTGCTGCTATTGTGAGGTAGTGACGAATAGAACTAATCTGGCGTAGAGCTGCATAAGGTGATTTGCAAATGTGCGATGTGTGCTTGTCAAGTGATAAGTCATCAGATATAATAAATCCTAGGTTGCGTGCAAAAGGGGAGAGCGCAATATCAAAGTTTCCTATATGAATATTGGATGGTTTAGGACAGTGTAAGAAGGATTTCTTCGAGTGAATGAGAAGGGCCTCAGTTTTATCATCATTTAACTTCAATTTATGTTCAGTCATCCAAGATTTTACCTGACTAATACAATTTTGAATATTCTGTATATTTCCACTGGCTGACAAGAGCTGTAAAGTTGGGTGTCATCTGCATATGACAAGTTAGAGATGGAGTGTCGTTCAATAAGAGCATGGAGAGGTTTTGTATACATAATGAATAGGACAGGACCCAATACTGAGCCCTGGGGTACGCCAAAAGATAATGGTTCTGCCTTAGATAAGGAGTCATTTATGATGACAGACTGTGTGCGGTTTGTTAAGTAGCTCTGAAACTAAGACAAGGCTGTTCCAGAAATGCCATAATGACAATGGAGTGTGTGAACAAGGAGACAATGATCAATAGTGTCAAAAGCTGCACTTAAATCAAGCCAAATCAACAAAGATACATCGCCACAATCCAGGGCAGACAGAATATCATTGGTGATCTTGATCAGTGCCGTCTTAGTATTGTGCGAGGGTCGGTAAGCAGTCTGGTTAGGGCTGAGCAAAGAGTGTGTGTTTAAATAGTCAAAGAGCTGATCAAAAACAACTTTCTCAATAACTTTTGACAACAATAACAAACAATGTAAGGCCGGCATCCAATGTAGCTTTGTGTCAGCATTTCTTTTTTTGGTTGGATTGCTGCATCTTTACGTCACTTTCTTTATTACTAGCTTGCTGAGCTCTACACTAGGTTGTTTCAGAGAATATTCCTCTTCTTTTTTCAGATCCTGCATGTCTTCCTTCAGGTAAGTGAGGAATTCCTTCATTTTCTTCCTGAAAGTCCAGAAAGTCAGTGTTCATGGTTGTCAGCGTGGCCGATACCCCAGACAGAGTAAACCCGTTCAGAGACAGGCGTTTCTCTGCTGTCTTCCTGACTGTTTAGTCCCCTAAACACTAGCATTTGCCCTGCACTCTGCTTTTGTGTCCCGTTGTCACTTGTCAAACATGTCTGTTTTGTACTATTACTCCTACGTAATAAAGGCTGTTATTCTATGTCCCTACACTGCATCAACAAAGTGCATGAAAATATTGTGTGTGTGTGTGTGTGTGTGTGTGTGTGTGTGTGTGTGTGTGTGTGTGTGAGAGAGAGAGAGAGAGAGAGAGAGAGAGAGAGAGAGAGAGAGAGAGAGAGAGAGACTCTTTACATCATATGGACATGGCTCTCAAATGACCGGAGACCAATATACACATCCCCAGCTTGCCGTATCTTCAACATCTCCTTAACAGCCCGCCACTCGCCAGGTGTGTTCAGACTGACCAGCGCCCCACCTTTGGCTTGGCATGCAGAGGACGCCTGACCCCAAGACAGGAATGTCTCCTTCAAATACTTGTAACACGTTGCCCTGATCCACCACTTTCCCCTCCCACACCTGCAAAGATTTGTGCACATATGAAAGGACCATCAATGTAGCGTATCTGTTTATTTTTCATGGGGAAACGATGGGGGTACTTAATGAGAAAAGAGATTTTTGTAGTTCTAACTCTTAGAGAGATCTTATATCGTGCAAGAGCAAAAGTTCAAAGATGATAAAGGCAGCTTAAGCGCTGTCTTTTTAGCCTAGTCTCTTAGATTCATTTGTATGTTACTAGGAATGCGTGTTGGGCTACACGATTTGTCGAAATCTGTGAACCTCCTTACGCTTGGTAGTTCACAGGAACTCAATTTACCTGTCAAGATTTGTATAGGGACACCAGTCTTCGTCTTCTCCTTCCAGACAATCCCATATGGCGTTACAGGGGAAGAATGGCTGGAACCGTTGTTGGAATGAAGGCACTGAGCAGTTCCATCTGTCTCCACCTCCTTCCCGAATCTTCAAGCCTATGGAGAAGACTATTCTGAAACCGTGAGCTCCGTGACTTCTTGTACCACTGACAAAGTGAAACTGCAGACTGGCCGTATATGATCGAATAAGTGGGACGGGAGTGGACACTGGCATTTTGTCAGTGTTTGGTGTGCAGTACTTTTCTGCCAGGTGCATTGTGTTCATTCCGTTTTGATAAATTTTCAGGTACTCTTCGTCGCACCTACCGATAGATATGTGTAAAAACTTTAAAAACACAGAGATGGCTGGTGGCAAAGTCAAAGATTTCCATAGGTTCAGACCTGTTGGGAACACAGTTTGTCCATCCCATGATGGCGACTGAATGTATCCTGTAATCAGTAAACATGTTCTAATTAGTACTTTTGTTGTTTCTGGTACTAAAGAATAAATAAAGATGACGACAACGAAGACAACAACAGCAACAACAACAACAACAACAACAACAACAATAACAACAACAGCAGCAGTTGTAGTTTTTAACAACGACAAGAACCAACACTACTACTACTACTATTACTACTACTACTACTACTACCACCACTACTACTAGTGGTGGTGGTGGTGCTGCTGAAGGTAGCAGTCATAGTAGCAGCAGCAGTCACATCAGCAGCAGTGGCAACAGAAGCAACAGCAGCAGCAGCAGTTTAAGTAGCAGAAGGCGTCATCGTTATAGTAGTAGTAGTAGTAGTAGTAGTAGTAGTAGTAGTAGTAGTAGTAGTAGTAGTAGTAGTAGTAGCAGCAGCAGCAGTAGTAGTAGGAGTAGTAGTGGTAGTAGTAGTAGTAGCAGCAGCAGCAGCAGTAACAGCGGTAGTTGTAGGGGGAGGTCATATTCAATGCAGTTGAAAGCTTGAAAATCGTTCACACCGACACAACCACACAATATTTCTGTAGTCATAAAATGTTAGGGACTGGAAGGAACTTAGAAATGGCCGATCAAAGATATTGTTTGTATCTTAGTAGACTTCATTAACGAACCTTGATACAGCATCAAAAAGAACGTTAGAATCGTTCCTGGTAAAGTGACATTTGATTGTCATTGCACCACTCACTTGAGATGTCTGCAAACTATTTGTAATGACGTACACGCAGAATTAACTTTAGAGCTGTTTGTATGAATAATGTCATCACAAAAAGTTCAACACAAATCTTCTATATGGAGAAGGATGTCGTTTACATAGACGGAAAGGAGGATAGGACCTAAAACTGAGCCCTAGAGTTCTACATATCTGCTGGGTGATATACTGGATTTTTAAGAATTAAGATATATCGTTGACGACTGTTGAACTCAACTTGAGCGCATTTTCTGCGAGGCCATACTATAATGATACTGACACCAAAAGTTTCTGCAAAACCGGCAAACAATGCTCCACAACATTTATTTTCCATAATTATCCATGCCAGGGGTCAGGTAAGTTCGTGAGCGCAATGTAACATAACCTGGTTAAAAAAAAGCTAGATTGGCCTTCACTCAGTAGAATATATAAGACTCGTGATGGTTGTTGATGTGTTTAGCTGTGTGCCTTTGGATAATAATAGCAAAGCAGACATTGGTCAGTAACTGGTTGGTTCAGAATCGTCATCAGACCTGTAAATGTTGGTGACGTTTGCAACTTCGGACTGTACTGGAAACTGACATTTGGTAATGCACAATTTGCAAATGTAAGTAAGTGTTTCAGATACGGTTCCAATTGAACGTTTAAGAATTTTACCGTCAAAATCATCAAATCCACGACTTCCTGTCTCCTTCAAATGACATAAGGAATGGTGATAAAGGATGCCGACAGTCCGAAATGATTATTCCTGGGTTTACAGAAATTTTCAAGGTAACATAGTTGAATATGCTATTGTTTCATAGTACATCTTGCAACACTTGTGAAGCGTTTCTCATTTTACATGTCTTAGATTGGGATGACTTATTCGTAAGTTCTTTTACAGCTTTCTATGATACTTTGATTTTTGTTTGGGAGAAACAAAATCCTGGCAATAGCTCTTGTGTGCATTTTTTTAAATGAATTAATCTTGTTTTGCCGTTTTTGAATACTGCTGATTTCCATCCCATGTCAAAAAGGTCTTCTTGAAGGAATATTGCTGTGTATAATTGCTCAGTCATCTATTTCAGTTGAAGAGAGTGTTCTACTAGGCTTATTTTGTATAGAGCATGTCTATAATAAAACAGTACTGAACTTTTGTAGTCAGTACTCTAGAGGGTTTTGTGGACAAGTATAATCGTAGACATTCCAAATGGTGAGCGGGAGAAATCACTAAGAAAACTGTCCTCCTTAGATATTGCAGAATATCACATAGCTTACCTGTTTATGACCTGCTGTGGGGATTTTCATTCTATTCTTAACAGTATGACACCTGCTGGAACATGCGCACTGCATCCATTTACAAAAACACTATGTTCAATGGCGTCTTACGAGTTAGTACATGAATGTGGTCATTTAGCATTCTGCTGGTTAGGGTTAAACGAGCAGGGGTGTTAATTCCCTGAGATAGCTTGTATGCGGAAAGCATGTCTGTTCCTGATTGTTGGGGTTTCAGTAGATCAGTATCAAAGACACCTACCAGTAGAATTTAAGTAGCGTCGAGAGAGAGAGAGAGAGAGAGAGAGAGAGAGAGAGAGAGAGAGAGAGAGAGAGAATGCTTTATTGTGTAAGCTTTCCAAAGCCATTCAGAAATGGAGACGGAGGGGATAAGGACTGTGCATAAACAAAAACCAGAAGTAAACATGACTGATAACATTACAAGAAAGTTCATCGTGTTGAGGAGTCCAGATCACGGACAAGCACATAATTCGGTTCTCAACATCGAACATAGATAACAGTCAATCAGAATTTCCAAGAAATATTCATCAACAGATGCGAGAGTGCAGCTGTCACAGTCGAGAGCCAAGTTTTCCGTTTTCAACCCCTGTGCTATGTGTTGCGCTGCCTTTGACTTCTTCCTTCAAGGCACCGAAGTGGTCATCCATTTCCCTCGACATTTCTTCTAAATACGACACAGTGTCTCTTATTGTGGTACTGTGTGAATATGCTGCGGGTGACTCATTAACATCAGAGGAATCTCCATCATCACAACCACGGTCTGTCATACACAGCTTTCCTTCTGCAACGAAGGCTTCAGCGTCATGTTGTGTGGAAGTGTGTGTTGTAGCTGCCGACGGAATGTGTTCACATCCTACTTCAGAAAACTACACACTCATCACTAAAACTTTGTTTGTCGACACCAGTGTCATACGAGAATTCTAATTTGGATAGAACAATGACTGTTTCACTGTTTGTGTCACACTGTGCCAAGTCGATGTGCTGTGTTCCATTGCCGGACTGTGCACTTGGTGCAAGCAAAGGAACAGACGAGGAAGGATGGTCAGAAAACTGACAGATGTCTGCACAGGACACTCAATTCTTGTTTTCACTCTTGTTGGTTTTGTTGAACAACCTGGATGGAGTCGGTAGGAACAGACTGGACGGATTAAAAGCACGTTTACTCGCCTTTCGATTTCTGTCTTCCTCGGCCCTTCTCCTGTCCCTGTTAATCTGTGATGCATATTATCTCATGTACACAGCAGCTTGTGCTTGGGCTTTCATGGCAGGGGAATGGTCGGAAATTGTGTTAAGCCTAAGAAAAACAACTGTCTGATTTTCTCTACCTTCGATTTTTTTTTTTTTTGAGAGAGAGAGAGAGAGAGAGAGAGAGAGAGAGAGAGAGAGAGAGAGAGAGAGATACCTCTTGCTTTGGAAGTGAGATTCAGTTCAATCACTGGCCGTTGCGTGAAAGAAACAGTTGTTATGTGGAGCTGAAGGTCTAGAACCTTAATTTCCGTCATCCTTATAGACAACATGATGTTGTTGCTTCTGCTGAAAAGACATGGAGGATTGAGTCTTGAAACTGTCCAAAAGGTTTGGGAACCTTGCTGGCCTCCAAGATAATCCCCTAGGTATGCAGTAAAAGCATGTGTCCCTGGATGAACATGCACATGAACACGAAAAATACGTCCCGGAGATGTCATTATATTGATTTTGCAATCACCGCTGTCGGACCGAGCCACGTAAACTAATTTGACGAAACCATATATGCCAGTAAGTCTGATATTGTCTGATCGTTTTATACACTCTCTAACGACAGTCCTGTTTAATATGGCAGATCCGTTTTTGACCAGATCAGGCAGACTCCATACTGTTTGATTCGGAGATACACTCACTGTTGTCTTTTCACCATTATCGATTGAGTTTGAGTTATGCAAGAAACAATTATAGCGAGAAGTGAGATTATCATTCCGACAACGTTGGGAAGGTGACTCTCCGACGATCTCTTTCGTTAATGTTGTGCTGATCCGATCTTGCCAAGAGAAAGAAAAGAAGATGACTAGCTGTCTTATATGCTTATGTATCTACATATCGTTCTGGGGAAAGCACAATAATAAGACTAACAAGATGCAAAGCATATACACGTACTCCCAGTTTATCTTCAATACGCGTGAGATATTCCATAAAGAGGAAAAACCGTTATGGCCCGTTATAGCCGTTAGCAACGGTTATTATGGGAAACATCGGCCATCGTCTGTGACCCATAATGAACATAGCTACAAATTTTGAGAAAGATCGGCCAAGTACTTTCTGAGATTTTCCATAAGAAAAAAACTGTTATGGGCAGTTATAGCCGTTAGTAGCGGCTACAACGGTAAAATAACACATCGGGCATGATCCGTGACCCATAATGAACATACCTTCAAATTTTTGAGAAAGATCGGCCAAGTACTTTCTAAGATATTCCATAAAGAAAAAGAAAAACGTTATGGGCCATTATGGCCGTCAGCAGCGGCTATAACGGTAAAATAACACATCAGGCATCATCCGTGACCCATAATGAACATACCTACAAATTTTCAGAAAGATCAGCCAAGTACTTTCTGAGATATTCCCTAAGGAAGGAAAGCCGTTATGGGCCGTTATGGCCGTTAGTAACGGCTATAACGGTAAAATAACACATCGGGCATCATCCTTGTCCCATAATGAACATATCTACAAATTTTCAGAAAGATCGGCCCAGTAGTTTTGTCACGAGCGAGTGGAACACATTTTGACCACGGACGGACAGACAGACAGACAGACAGACAGACAGACAGACAGACAGACACACACACACACACACACACACACACACACACACACACACACACACACACACATAGCATTTCTTCGTTCCCATTGGAAAGTACTTCCTGTTCTATAAGAACTGGGAGTACAAAAATGATGAGAACTCCTTTACCACCTTGTGCACAACAGAACGTTGCATCCCAGTGGAAACACACACACACACACACACACACACACACACACACACACACACACACACACACACACACACACACACAAAACCCTTTATGTTGATGACAAATGCAGCTTTTTCCCCCCAGTCATTTGCTCCTATATACTTTGCCTGTAGATCTTACATGATACTTCTCCTAAGGTCACCTTAATATGTAAATTAAATACTTCACCCTGACACTTAGTCTAGATACTTACATTATTCATCTGCATGCATCATTTGGATACTTGATTTTTTTACGGTAGTGGCCTAAACATTTATCCATCTCACATAAATACATAAAACAACAGAACAGCGACACAATGGATATATGTATATCACATATAGACTAGCATACATTCGCACCTTAATACCAATATTTACGCTTCTTGGATTACTGTATGGCATGACAAAACATTTCGCCACGCATCATTCAAAAGAAAACACAAAGCAAACATCATCACGCTAAACAAGAACAATGGGGATCACAGCGACTGCAATAACTATCGTGGAATACCCCCTCCTCAGCATTGTTGGAAAAGTCTTTGCATGCGTCTTCCTCAACAGGCTGCAGCTACTCGCCGAACGAGTGTACCCAGAGGCACAGTGTAGTTTCAGAGCTGCGAGGTCGACGATTGACATTATATTCTCACTTTAGGCAGCTACAAAAGAAGTGCCGCGCTCAGATAAGACCCTTGTTCATTGGCTTGATCGACCTGACCAAAGCGTTCGACTTGGTCAGTAGGTCAGGCTTCTTCACCCTACTACACCAGATTGGATGACCCCCCTCCCCCCCAAGATCTTGATTTTGAAGATGATCGCGTCCTTCCATGACAACATGAATGACACTGTCCGGTACGACGGTTCACCTTCGAATCTCTTTCAAATCTAAAGCGGTGTCAAACAAGGGGGCGTGCTCGTTCTGATAGTCTTCAACTGTTCTTCTCCCTGTTGCTGCGCTGCGCCTTGCGACAGCCTGAAGGCGACATCTTCCTCCTCACTAGGAGTGACGGAAGCCTCTTCAATCTGGCACGCCTCCAAGCAAAGTCGAAGGTGCGAAAGGTCCTCATCAGGGAGATGCTCTTCGCAGACGTAGCCGTCCTCACAACTTTGCGCACCTGGGCCCCACCATCTCCAACAAC
>CM065724.1:68852239-68877239 GCA_033310375.1 Conus canariensis
TATTTATTTTACAACGAAACTTAGTTTTGGTTTTGCTTGTCAAGATATAGCCAATAGAGCGAAAAAGGCGGTCAATAGTATTCTTCATATTTTGTACAAGTTAGAGTGTAACTCGTTCAGTGTTTTTACAAAATTGTTTGATTCACAGGTACAGCCAATTTTACAATATGGTGCAGAAGTATGGGCTTTTGACAAAGGTGCCTTAATTGAAAAAGTTCACCTGTATGCGCTGAAGCGCTTTTTGAATGTAGACAGTAGAACGCCCAATGATCTGGTTTATGGTGAACTTGGACGATATCCAATTTATTTAAATTCTTATTTGAAATGTATAAAATATTGGCTCAAGTTAACAAGAATGAATGACGATAGGATACCCTTTAAAGGTTACAGGGTGCTGTTGAGTTTAGATGATAATGGTAAAAGAACATGGGCTTCCCATGTTCGACAGTGTTTGAATTCATATGGATATGGTTTTGTTTGGGATAACCAAGGTGTAGAAAATATATCAGAATTTCTGAATTGTTTTAAACAGAGGATCATAGATTGTAGGTGGCAGGACTGGCATGACCATATGTATAATAGTGATAGATTTGCTCAGTATAAACTCTTTAAATCGACACATAGCTTTGAACCTTACATTGGGATAAAAATGAATAGATTTATCAAATGTGCACTGACAAAATTTAGATTTGGAGTGTCTGATATCGCATGCCATCGCCTCAGGTATAGAAATGTTGAAAATGAACTGATGTGTCGACTCTGTAACAGAGCAAGAGAAGACGAAATACATTTTTTGTTTTGCTGTCCTGCTCTGAGCGATCTTAGAATAAAATTTATTCAACCCAAATATTACACCGAACCATGTAATTTCAGGCTAGTTCTCTTGCTGTCAACAAGGAATGAGAATATACTTTGGAATTTAGCCATGTATATTTACGAAGCAAATAAGAGAATTCGGACAGTAATGGCTTAATGTACTCTGCGTTTTTGTAACTTATCTACATTTTTTCATGATTTCATTGTGTTATGTATTAGGAATGTTGTATGATGCATGTATGAATACCCCTTCAGTATGGGGCTGTGGCCTTAAACTGAATAAAACATTCGCATTCGCATTCGCATTCTCTCTCTCTCTCTCTCTCTCTCTCTCTCACACACACACACACACACACACACACACACACACACACACGCACGCGCGCACGCACGCACGCGCGCGCACACACACACACACACGTGTGTGTGTGTGTGTGTGTGTGTGTGTGTGTGTGTTTAAGGTGGGGAATATTTCGGGGACATTATCTTCTTATTTGTGTCCACATGCTCTACATTTTGCACGTCTCAGCCTTTTAAAGAAATTGTAGAAAACCCTGCTCTGATGTTTATCTTCCCAGAATTTATTTTGATTTCCCGAACATTCGGATGTAATTCAGTATTTAGTATGATTTTTTGTCATAAGAATTCCAAATTCAAGATTTAAGTAGCTCAGTGCGATTTGAAAGCGAAGTGAGAGCTTTCTTGTTAAACAGCGCAACGAATGAAAGACAAACTAAAATTTTGCATTTTTTTAAAACTTTTTTTAATTGGCATTCATATATACTTACGGGGAAAAAAGGGGGAAAAGTAATGAGGGAAGGCAAGTGGTGGATGCATCAAGAAAAATCACGCTGACAGGGATGTTTTTCACATCATTACGTTCGGCAAAATATTGAACTCAGGCCTCTAATAATGTACAAAAAGTGTTCGTTTACACACTTCATCTTACATTTTTTAATCTATTAGTGCAAGTTGTTTAAAAAAAGGAAAACAAAAGGGTATAACTGTTAAACAGTATCCATTAATGGTCTGTATGCCAGCCATCTGGTCAAAAAATCTGCATGGTCTAATTTTAAATATGCAATATTGTTCCTCAATTTTGTATCTAAATTTTAATTTGTTTATGAATACATGTATTTGTGGCAGGGTGTTGTTTATCTTACAAGCATATATGTAATGCCTCGCAAATGGTATTATAAAGTAAAAGACGGTGTCGCCAACAATCATATTGTCATAGCCAAATAGTACGAGTGCTTCTGTCAAAAGTACATTTTCAGCATTCAAAGATTTTTCTTTCATTAAGCCAATGAGAGCATTCAAAAATACTTGTACATGGTGACATTTCCAAAACATATGGTCAATGCTATCTTTGAATATGCTACAAAAACTACAGTTATTATTTTCAACGATTCCAATCTCCTTTAAAACAACATTTGTGTATAAACACCTGTGTAATATTTTCATCTGAAGCCACTGCAGCCATACATCACGTATCTTATGCGCGTGCAAAAAGCAGATTTCCAATCATTTTGCACCAACAATTTTATGTCCCATTTATTACAGCATTTTGGCTTAGGATTATTCGCAATAAAGATACCATAATACAATTTGGAGTCTTTATTTATAGCAAAAAGGTGTTTAAAGCACAATGATGAGTTTATGTACTTGTCGCTTTTTTAATAGTGATACCAGACGATTTTACATAGTCCATTATAGTCGATTTATAGCAAGCAAAAGTGACAAAATCAATATTTACATTATGTTTTTCCTTAAAAAGTGCATGGGGCAAAAACGTTTCTTTATCATAAAAAAGTGGGCGAGACATCTAATATCTTTGCTACTTAGTTTTTTCGACACAATGCACTTCTTTCCGATTTGAAATCGCTTATTATGGCATATTGGTTCGGCAAGAAGTTCAGTGGAGTTTTTGGGAGAGCACTTGTAGTAAAAAACTTTATATGCATCAAGAACTTCAGCCCCAAACTGATTATACTTGGTGAATTTGGAAACGAATTCTGGACCATATTTTTTCATAAGCGACCACATAGGGAACTTATGCAACAGAATATGTCGCCATTTATGTGTTGACATTTCAGCTTTACGTATCCAGGACAGTTTCAGAGATAAAACAAAAGTTTTTAGGTCAGGAAGACCAATACCGCCATCTTTGATATTTTTATGTGCAATTTTTCGGTTAATCTTATCTGGCTTCTTATTCCAAACACATTTGTAACAAGCCTGTTGACATGTTAGAAAAAATATGTCTGGTGGGTTTGGTAATAGTAACCTGAGGTGTGTCAACTTTGAGAGGATAAGAGATTTTAATATTGCTACCCTACCAAGGAGTGTTAACTGTCGTTTTACCCATATCTTGAATAAATGTTTGACATCTGCTAATCTTTCCGAGTAATTTATATCTACACATTCTTTCAGGTCGTTAGTAAACCACACTCCTAATATTCGGAATTTAGATGGATTCCATTCCATACCTAAATGTTCCATATAACGGACTTCAGAATTTTTCTCACTTCCCAGCCAAACGGCATTGGTTTTTCCTACATTCATATGAAGGCCTGACACAGAACCAAACCTATCAAGAACATCTATACAGTTTTCAAAAGAACTCCTATCTCCTTCAAGTAAGAATTCTGTGTCATCGGCCTGCTGAGAAATCTTGTGTTCAACATTATTCACTGAGATCCCATGGATATTGGACTTCCGTCTGACCATAGCAGCCAATATTTCTACGCATAAGACAAATATATAAGGAGATAGAGGGTCTCCTTGTCTGCAGCCTCTTTTAATTTTTAACCAGTCTGAAACCCGACCTAAAAATTTTATATTCTGAGTGTGCGGGACTGTACATCTTAATTTTCTAAACATTGGGAAAAGAGTAACAAAGTATTCTACAACAATTCCACTGCAGCTTGTTTTGGGCATTAGCTGTTACGACCATGTTGTAATTTCATGTGCAGCGTCAATATACTCCTAAGAAAACAAAAATCAGTCTTTCGAAAGTGGCAAGGCTAAATTTACAGCTAAACGCAAGTTTTTAGTCCAACTACTCACACACGGAGACACACACACACACACACACACACACACACACACACACACACACACACACACACACACACACACACACACGTGCGCGCGCAGAAACACGGGCGCGCATGCACACACGTTTGCGTGCGTACCAAATGTTGGCCAATAACTTCTTGAAATCTGCTATTTACATAAAATCGAAGGCAATCAATATCTGTTAGGTGGGTGGAAGGCAGTCTCGTCAGGAGAATGAAGATCACTGATGACAGAGGAAGGGTGATTGGGAAGGGGCTAGGGGTGAGGAGAGAGAGAGAGAGAGAGAGAGAGAGAGAGAGAGAGAGAGAGAGAGAGAGAGAGAGAGAGAGAGAGAGAGAGAGATAAATGTAGGAATTTTTACCGTCACAAACGTCTACCATGGGCACACATTGTGTGATCACAGAAAATTGACATGTTAATCGGAAAATCGTGTCGGATAAAATGAGTTAACTGAGCGCTGTCAGCAATCTCTTCATTTTTCTGTGAAGTTCGTGGCTCACACACACCTTAAAACATACACATACTTTCCACACAAACAATCTTGGTGCTGATAAAGTTAAGCTGATGTGCTGTTAGCGTAGCTACGAACAGAGTTAGTGGGGGAGGGGGTACCACCACTAAAGTTACAAACTTATTTACGAACAAGATCACTCTACGTAGTCGTCATGAAACGCATTCTTTACTGCTACGGATTTCTTTTCGCTACGAGCTAGCTCGTAGACGTGAGTTGTTTTTTTTTCTTTTTTTTATCTCATAAAGATGTAGATGGTAGGAGAAAGTAGACTACCCTGTCTGGCATCAGCAGAGAACCACGCTGGCAGCTCTGTCATAAAGCTGCTTTATACTCTGACAAGGTTCATAATAATGTTGCATTTCTTCATGAATGCCGACAACTTAGCATGCCAGGCCTTGCCATCTGCTTTCTTAAGGTCAAAGAAAACATGCTAAACATCTTGTTGGTGTTGCATGTGCTTCTACACAGGATACGAAAATTGAAGGTTTGTTCGTTGATGCTTAACAACATCTTTGGACGCATGATGCATTGGTCTACTTCCTCTCTGAAGTTTTATTGTGTTGTTCCATAACGTTGTTGATGTATTACCTTAGTATTTAGTTCACTGCATGTATTATTCTCAAATGTTCACATTATGGAGCCTTGGGTAAAATTTTGGAATGTCTGCACTTAACTGTTCATGAAAGCCCTAATTCTACTCTTCAAAGAAAATGGAGAATAGAGTTCAGTACACACTATTTTATGACATAATCACTATTATAACGGAACAACACACACACACACACACACACACACACACACACACACACACACAGAGAGAGAGAGAGAGAGAGAGAGAGAAAACCATTTATATCACCTGCCCAGGGGAACCTTTTGTCTGTTGACTGGGACTGATCGGTGGAACCCGAGTGCTTTGTTCCTCACTGTCATCTACAGGGAATATGCCATCTAAAATTCTGTGGTATTTTCACCACCAATGGTTAAAACACAGGGTCCAACGACATTAAAAACAGTCAGTGAAGAGTAGAGAAGAAAGCAATGTGAGCAAATAAGTTGCATAAAACCTGAACTGATTTTTATTTACAGAAGCAAATATACGAGGAAATCCCTTGAGTCCGTGCCGGAGGATCTAGGTAAGGACGTGAGAGAGGCAAAAAGGTGTCTACACTCAGAGTGATCAACCCTGATGCTCAATAACCCAAGCACCCTCAGCCATGTAAGTGCTGACAGCAGCGAGGAATTATTCAGCACATCGTTCGCTTGGATCTCGTAAGAGATGCAGTTTCCCAATAATTAAACGGACACAGATATAAACTATTAAAACCTGGCCCTCGAAATGCTTCCAGTAATATGTCAGTAGCTGTTGAAAGGGGGACCTCTTAAAGAAGGCACATGTTTATTGCGGTAGATAGCATGAAGACTGTTCAAGAACGCACCTTGTATTATCATTGTCGGTGTAGCCTGACTGCAGCTCTTTGAAATGACTGCTTGGTGATAATCTGACCATGGGAGCAGTACGGAGTGTAACGGACTGAATATTACCAAATGTCACTTAGTGAAGACCATTTTTTTCTTCTGTTGTCTCATCTTCTGTGTCACCTTAGTGGCACTTCCACCACGCTGATCATACTGGTTCTCCGTCCACAGCCACATCCAGACGTGTCCCGCTACTGCTCTAGCACCAGTAATCCAAAAGGAGCAGTCATTGTCATGTCATTACAAGGCAGCTCATCAGAGGCGACGCCACACTGCTGCCAAGTCATTTCGGTGGTGTTCAGTAAGAACATTATTGGCATACCAATTTACATTTACAGATCTTTCCTTAATGTTTTTTTCCAGCATGCTGACGTGATAGGACAGTCAACAAATATTGTTGCCGTTTTTTTCTCTTACGCTCCATAAAGGTACTGGTCAGGTAGAGACAGGGATTGAGAGCAGCTTGCAATGGTGGCACTACCATCATTATCCAAGCATTGACCTCTGACGAGACAGCTATGTCTGCAGTGACCAGAAATCCCCAAAGAGCAACCAACACACAACAGACTATGCTGAAGACAGCAACGGTGCAAAGTCTCTGGGAAATGATCAGCTCGTTTGCCTTTGGGTTGGTCATACTTCGTAACACAATGTGAGATCTGGAATACCAGCTGATATAAAACAACCCCGCACTTGTGATAACCATTGTGACAACATTCAAAACATTAAACATTCCAAATACAAAAGAAAATCCAGCATGATTTACCTCTGCTGCTGGCAATGGAATACAGAGTCCATTGTGGCTGTAGGTCTGCCACTGTGAGAACATTGGGAGAAGAGGACACGTGGCCACAGCTATACCTACCATCCAGGCTGTCATGTTTGATATGTTGACCAGTTTATATGACATGGGAGGATTATTGCTAGAAAAATTCCGGTGGACCATTACAGCATAAAGGGTATTCACACAAATTATATGAATAGATGACTCAAACGACATCAAGAAGATAAACCCTGCCACTTGGCATTCTGTGCTTTGTGACCATATTGCTTCATGCCAAAGATATGTCCCGTTAAACTGTACGTCCTTCCCAAGGATGAGAAATAGATATATGCCATGCCCCAAATCACACACACTCAAATGAACTATGCATGCAAAAAACCTATATGACAAAGTTTCTTTTTCATACAATATATGAAACAAGATAACCGAGGAATTTCCCAAAACAGAAATCACGCCCAGTAGAATATAGACTACCCTTATTATGTTGCTGCCCAGCAAATCTTCACAGGATGACACGTGTTCTGCAGGAGAACTGCACCAGGCTGGGTTAAAAGCCTTTGGAAGGAGTGCAGGGCAGCAAAAGACGAAACTGTCAGCTATTACTGACTGGAGTGATGAAAGTTTGTTAAACAAGGTGCGAGGAAACACCGTCAATGGACACATGGAAATATCTATGGACTGTAATGAAGGCATGACATGGAAGCCTTCTCCCACCACACCTGTCATTTGACTGTGTGAGAGATTTAATTCTTCCAAATGCACAAGATTTCTAAAGGAGTCTGAGTTGAATTGTAAAATACGCACATAAGAGAGGTCGAGTCCCTTAAGCTTAGTAATTGATACGATAGCCGCAAGACTGACCTCAATGTCTATCGGATTTCCACTTAAGATTAAAGCACGTAAATTTACAGCTTCTGTGAAACTCTCAGAATCCAAACATCTGATCTGATTGTGACTCAGATCTAGGCTCTGGAGGTTGGGCAGATATGGTAATTTGATTGCATCCAAGAAACATCGAGCTAAACTGAGATCAATGAGTTTTGTATTATTCTGCACACTGTCCAGAGTCATGTTGGTTTTATCAGCATTCAACAGACGAAGCTGCAGATGCTGATCGGTTGAGAATGGCTGGCTGCAGTAAAAAGCCATCCCATAGCAGACACATCCATCAGGGCACATGGATCCACACATCAATTCATCGTCATTTTCAGGACACTGTCCGAGTTTCCCGTCACACATATGATCAGCATGAACACATATTTTGGATCTGAGGCAGCGATAGAAACCAGGGCAGGTGTAATTATGGCAGCCATTTTCATCCTCCCGATTTGGACAGTCAAAGATATGGTTACACCGCAAATAGACAGGCAAGCAGTAATATGATAACAGCGGACATTCAAAATGAGTTGGAGGACACTGCGGATCACTTTCATTCAGTTTCATTACTGTAAAAAGACCTTGCTCATTCTGCAGAACAATGGCAGGGGGACGCAGTGTCTGTGTCTGTTTGCGGATAAGCAATGTACTAAGTCTTTCACTCAAGCAGTTCTCTTCATCATTGCCAGATACACAGTGTACTGATTTGTCGCATTTCTGCTCCTTTGGTATGCACTGAAATACACAATGCATGACATCTACTGCATCTATGCCTACTGTTGTAAAAGCATATAAACTTACTGTTCATCACATATTCTGCCCTTGGTCAAACAGTCCAAAGACCACTGAGTGGTCAGATAGGCTATAACAAAGCAACAGCGCAACAACAACAACAACAACAACAACACAACAACAACAACAACAACAACAACTGCAACAACACCAGTTCGACGAGCAGTTGCATCTGCACAGGTAATTTGTGGAACGTGACTAACAATCTCTCTCTCTCTCTCTCTCTCTCTCTCTCTCTCTCTCACACACAGCCCCCCCCCCCCCCCACACACACACACTCACACACACACACTCACACACACACTCACACACACACACACTCACACACACTCACACACACACACACACACACACACACACACACACACACACACACACACACACACACACACTGACAGCGCCTACACCTCACTATACCAATCTACTTGTAAAGTGATTAGGCGTATAACAGGAACAGTAAGCTTCCATGATCAATTTAGATAAAATGACATCTGATGAGGACGTGAGCCCTGTTACCGCACAAAATGTCACCACTGTTGTGGTATTTTGTGCCGTGAAGGACTGCACAATATGTCACAACTCGCAGTTGTGACAATTTATGCACCTATGCACCATTTTCGAATTCACTCTGGCACAAAATGTCACAACCTCTGTCAGTCTTGTTAGTCCACTGCTTTCAAGAGAGCGAGCAGACTAGTGAGTTGGTTTGTGTCTGGTTTTTTTTTTTTCGTTTTTCTTTTTTAGTGTGTGTGTGTGTGTGTGTGTGTGTGTGTGTGTGTGTGTGTGTGTGTGTGTGTGTCCCACGTCGGCCGAAACGGACATTTTTGGCAGTGTCTCTTCAACACTTAAAACAGCCTTCTCAAATTTGTTTGTTGAGTAGGTAAGGTATGCTGATACTGCTCGCAAAAAATCAACCATTTCCTTTTTCCTGCAATATTTTCCACATCTTTCAAACTAGATTTTCCCGACTTGCTACACAGGTGCATAGCCTTGGGACAACAACTGACAACAACCCGTGTGCGATGCGCACCCATTGGGCGCAGCGCACACACACCCAAATTGCCTACTTTCCGTTTTTATGACCTTGGCAATTTCTCTTGAACCACTTAATACCACCTTTTCAAATTTTGTTTATTGACTAGGTAAGGTAAGCTGATACTGCTCGCAAAACATCAACGATCTGCGTGACCTTGACCTTGACCTTGACCCGTTTCCCTTCTCCTGCAATATTTTCCACTTCTTTGAAGTTAGATCCTCCAAACTTGCTTCACAGATGCACTAGCCTTGTGGACAACAACTGACAATAAGCCATGTACTGCACCTAACACCCAGTGCCCCTAATGCCCGTACCCCTAACGCCTTGCGCAGACGTTGTACAGTGGTGCACAACTGCCTCTCCCTGTCAACATGACGGGAGCAGGGCGCTGTGCGCCCCTCATGGTCACTACAGGGCCACCCTGGGCACTGAGCACCCCAACTGGACGCTGCATGCCCCACCTGGGCGTTGCGCACCCCTGCACACTGCACGCCACCTGTCACAATTTTCAGACCTAAAAAAAAGAGATAGAGGGAAAGACACCAAGAGACAGCATAGACAAATAATGACATAATAAATCGAGAGAGAGAGAAGAGAGAGAGAGGAGAGAGAGAGAGAGAGAGAGAGAGAGAGAGAGAGAGAGAGAGAGAGAGTAAAAAAAACCCCCCTAAAATACAAAGAAAAAAGGGAAAAGGAAGAGAGAGAGAGAGAGAGAGAGAGAGAGAGAGAGAGTGTGTGTGTGTGTGTGTGTGTGTGTGTGTGTGTGTGTGTGTGTGTGTGTGTGAGAAGAAGAAGAAGAAGAAGAAGAAGAAGAAGAAGAAGAAAAAGAAGAAGAAAAGAAGGAGGAAGAGGAGGAGGAGGAAGAGAAGAAGAAGAAGAAGAAGAAGAAGAAGAAGATCCTGCTCCCATACCAGAAGAATAAAGCAAATTTCGTGCTCTCTAAATGGAGAAAACAGCCAAATGTATCTAAAACTTGTATAAGAAAAAATGGGCAATCATAAACACATGTGAAAATTACATACATACTATCCGGAAGTATATGAGAACAATTGTTCAAGACTAACAAAGTGCAATAGAGATGAACAAATGAATCAAGACAAATCGTATTGTTTCTATTAGCCTCATCAACCAACATGGGCCATCTCGTCTGGGCTGTCACCTCGTAAAAATGTGCAGTGAATACAGACTAAAAGTATGTATTATACATCAAATTGAAAATTGCATACCAGATTGAAAAACGCAGAAAAATGCCTGGACATCATAGAGTGCATCCACCCATCCATCCACCCACCCACAAACCCACACCCATACTGATAAAGAGAGAGAGAGAGAGAGAGAGAGAGAGAGAGAGAGAGAGAGAGAGAGAGAGAGAGAGAGAATTGTGACAAATTGTGCAGCAGTGATTTAAAAAAATGCATGCAGGTGCACAATTGTGACATTTTGTGCAAATTTGTGCAAATTGTGACAATTTGTGCAGTAAATAACTGCAAAAAATGTCATTTTGACTTTTGGTGCAGTGGTTACATTTTGCGCGGTAACAGCCCCCACAGAAAAGCCCAACAACAAGCCACACACCAAGCTGGACCTTCACACTCTTTAATCCTCCAGATCACTTCTTCGTAAGCACCCCCTCCCCCATCCGTCTCATTTCTCTCTCTCTCTCTCTCTCTCTCTCTCTCTCTCTCTCTCTCTCTCTCTCTCTCACACGCATTCTCTGTCTCTCTGCAGCGCTCCTTTACTGCCGATTCCTTCTCATGGAATTTCCCTTTACTTTTGACACATCCACACTTTGATTAATAGATCAGATCACAACTTTGAAACACGCTGAATTTTCATTGACACATACCTGAGACTTGCCGCAGTCAAAGTCTACTTCCGGCACACACTTTGGAAACCAACAGAAGTCCTCGTCGCTGTTGTCAAAGCAATGTTGACGATGGTCACACACAAAGCTGTACTGCACGTGCTGAAGTCGGTTCCTGCACAGGAAGAAAGCCAGCGCCCCACTGGGGCAAACCTGCTTCACGTCCTGACCGGCCTTGACCAGACAGTCACTGAACGGTTCGCAAGCGAGGAACTTGTGTGTCACGTGCGCTGGTCCGTTTTGGTCGAGGCATGTTGCATGAGGCACAGGAAACGTCTGTGCAGACGTCAAATTTAGTCGAACAGATGGAGGGACACTTTTGGTTTTATCAAACAATATGGGATCAAACTCGCATAGGGCTCCCTAGATTTTATAAAATGAACACGGCAAAGAATTACATTACAAGACACATGATAATACAGAATACCAAATCTCCAAGTAATGAATCAACAAAATTATCTGGATTCGAATTTCAAATTTTAACAGAAGTGTCAAAAACTTTGCTTTTCTTTGGTAGAAAAAGAAGACTATCAATAAATGATAACAACAGCAAGAATTATACTATTACTACTACTACTACTACTACTACTACTACTACTACTGACACAAAGGGAACTACCCTACGTCACACATGTAGAATGAAGTCAAGGCTGCTGCCATGGTGAATCAGTTGAATGGCCATAAACCTAGTTTAAAGCTTACCAGCAATAATTATAAGATTAAGATTTTTTTTCTCTTTGTAAAGAAACGCGTCATCAGATCGACATTTTCTAACGTGTTCACACTACGTTGTCAGGACGTCCATTAATTAACACACTGTTTTTTTGTGTCTTAATTGAAGTACATTTGTCCATTATCTGCGTCTCAAAATATCGTTTTAGGATTCTATGCAGTACATTAAATCAATTTAGTGGCCAAAATAGATGAAATGTATGCTCATAAAGTATTGGGAAAAAATTACAATATTTTATTAAATTCTGGTAACCAAATGTGAATAATTAGTGTCCTTTCTACTTAATATTTATCTTTTTTTCGTACGATTGCATTAGTATTTTATTGTTTTCTATGATAGATTTAACTGTGGCTCCAATACTTTTAGCAAATAAAAAACGTATAGTTCACATTGGTTCTGAAGCAGTTCCTAAAAAAATTATTTGAACAAGATTATACACCAAGGTGCCATGTTTGAAACCACACATAGAAAGTAAAATCTCAGCACCAACTTTTGGAAAAGAAGGCCACTGTAATCAAATGACATGTATATACATGGCATGTGCCAGAATGATTAAACCATCAAGGAATATCTGATTTACTGACATATCAGTTGACGTTGGAAGTGACCAAATGTGGTGCTAGCATGCAGCTCTTCAGTTGGCTCTATTTAAGTGGGCAAGATTGCTTTGATTGCGAAGCGCTTAGATGTCAATCTTACACCTGGCAAGTTCATTCGCAATGAGGGCTGTACACCTCTGGGGTCTATCCAAGGCGTCCCTGTCAAGGAGCGTGCGGACGTTCCATGTGGCCAGGTTCAGAGGAGTAATCCTCGTTTTCCTTTTTTCTGTCTTGTTTCGACCGCAATGATAGGGTTCCCGCCAGCCGCGGTATGCTGGATAGGGTGATGTGGAGCAGGCAATGTTTAGGACACCTTTTCTAGCCCCTTCCTCGTGCCATGGAGGTGAGCAGTGCTATCCTGAAAAGGGCTGCTCAGTCGCTCAGGGGGCTGCCCACCGCCACTGCTGCTCTGATTCAGTGACGGCCGACCATATGGCCTGATCCGCCTGTGTGCAGGTCTGTGGCTACGACTTTCAGTGTACCCGCATCTGTCGCTTCGTCGCTCGCCCATTAACACAGGACTTGGTGATAAGGGATAGGATGAAGGATGACTGATGACATGCGTGATGACTTTGATTAAATTGAGGAAGAGTTGCGCGTCGTAGACCTCACTCTCTCGTATGAGACCACCTGTATACAATAACAAGACAAGGTCGAGACGGTTGGAGATGGAGACGGCTACTACTACTACTGGTTTGAAAGCTGGAAAAGATTGCTTTTGTAGCCTGTATAATCTTGCTTATTTAAAACTTGGTCAATTTTCATTTTACATCTCTTGTTTGCTGTGACGCATAATAGAAAAACCTAAGTCCTCGCCATTCACTGTATTTGTTGTAGGTTGATCGACAATTCAGTAGTGTGTCACCGGATCGGTCACCTTGTGAGTTAAGTGACCTGACCTTGTCTCTTTCCATTATTCAAGCGCTAAGCGTCGATCTGTAATACCCAGTCGTTTGACCTAGGATCTGACCTGTCGTCTTCACTCACGCAAGTTGGCTGTGTTTATGTTGTAAACTATACCCAAGGAAAGAAAGAAACAAGAAGCAGAACAGGCTTTAGGTAGTGTTTTTGAATTGCCGGTCCGCTTGACAGAAAGCAACAGAATTAAAGAAACTAATTGTCAACAGCAAATGTGACATTGCTGTGTTTGAAAGTGTCTTGGGTGTATGCGAAGGGCGATGACACCTACCTTAACGTTGACTCCAGCTGGTAATTCGATCGTCCTCCCATTCGAGTTTCTAGAGGAGGCGGGTTGCTTGGTCTGTGTCAACTTCTATTCTAGAACATTCAACATTTCATCATTTGACTGTTGGGACTCAATCTCTTCAAAATATTTCGTGTTTCGTTTTTGTATACCACTGCTCCAAGAAAATGAACAAATTTCAATTTTCTTTAGAAATATCCTGAACTTTGTCTATATACACGCTTGTAATCCATTGTGCCTTTTTCAAATGATTTTTTTCATTTTAATGTAATTCCAAATGCCATCAATGACGAAAGAACAATTCAGCTTGTCTATTTAGTCTCGCTTTTGAGTCTTCATACACAGCATGTCAATTAGACCGGTGATTTTCTATAAATTTCTTACTTTCCCTAATAGTAAATGCAGCCATCTAATCCTACAAAGGACGTCGATGACTAGTGTCCTGTTAGACCTCATGCTGTTTTGTACTGTCTTGCTTCTGACCTCCACTCCCACCCGTTGTAAAACTCAAGGAACATTAGGGCTGTGGACACTTTCCTTCAAGTTGGATTAGAAACTTCTGAGTCACAAAGGAGGATGCCCAACATGGTCTTTTAGCCCCTTGTTGATGTATATAATAGGTAATCCTGAGGATCTTTGGAAATCACTTTATTTCGTACCAATGCACGTGCGAGATGCGCCTGATCACTTGTGATGTCTTAGGAATAGACTTGAGGAAAGAGGTGCAACCTCTACATGAATTGCAAGGATGTTGCTTGAACCGGCAATGGGATGTCCAAGGAACACCTCTCACTGAACGCTACAGCACCCATTTGGTGCAGACTGAGTTCCACATTTCACTTAGAGAACTTTTCAATGTTTAAAATGATTTCCTTGACGAAAGCAAGGTCACTCCTTTTCCAATAAATGTGTCTTGTTGTGATCCTCTGTAGCTTGTTAACAATCTTTTTTTTCTCTTCCGAAAAGATCAGATTCAATAGAAATGCTTTGCACTCGCGTCCATGTCAGTCTCCTATCACTACTTCATATATATGACCAGCTCTTTCTTGTTTTGAACAAGCCACTGAGAAAGAAATTCATGACTCGTTATGCAGTCTCATACCAAAACGTTTACTGTAGGTCCTATTCTTACTTCACTCACATAGCTCTGCATTTTAGAGCTTGTTCCACTTTTACTGATATTGCCAATACACATCTTTCTGAAAGCAAAGTTCCCACTCAGTTCAAACAAGTAGTTTTCACAGCACCCTTGGAAAAGCATGACCTTCACCAGAGTGAGGTAGAACAAAATCAAGAAACAAACAAACAAACAACAACGACGACAAAACAGAAACAACCATGAGTGAAAGCTGGCATTTATTTCAATGGTTACTTGAGAAGATCGTATTGAAACGTACTGAAAACATTTTCAGACAACTGCCTTTGTAACGTTGATCAGTCTGTTTATAGGAGGGATCAGAGCACAGAGACTGTTGCACTGGATGTCCTAGGAACACTGCTGATTAATGTAAATGGGAAATTCATCTCCGTTATTGCTCTCCTTGGCTTCAGTGTAACATTTGACATACTGGGACATTTAATTTTTTTTAGAAGTCTGAAAAGTCATTTCACGGCTTTGTGCCATGCATCACTATGGTTCTCAGTCAATTGCCATTGACAGTGGTATTTCTGCACAAAATCCTCATATATGTGGTGTTCCTCAGGGCTAAGTGATGGGACCTGTGTTGCTCCCATTTTATTTTCACCTTTGTCAGGGATTATTTGAGCATATGGCAGACGACACTGAGTTGTCAAACAGTGCGCCATATGATGAGTTTAATGATATTTGGTGTAGTCATCATCATCACCATCATCATCATCATCATCATGGATGTCCGTCATGGTCGACGAAGACGTCAGTGACTCCACATGTGTGAACGCAAGCCAAAGCTGGACACACAAATACGTCCACACTCTGGGCATGCGACAGCTGTCATTGGGTCAGGTCTCCTCTCTTTGCGGGCTTGGCGCTTCTGGTCCAATTCCTGCAAAAGCTTCTCTTCAAAGCTATTTACTCCTTTGTGGACAGCAAGTCGCCAGGCATTGCGGTCTGTGGCAAGTGTTTCCCAGCCCTGAAACGGGATGCCACAGGCCGCCAGTGATACTTTCAGGCAGCCATTGAAGCGTTTGAATGGGCGCCCAGTGGTTCTTCTTCCAGCTGCCAGCTCAGAGAAAACGACAATTTTTGGAAGTCGCGTGTCGTCCATTCGTACCACATGCCCAACCCACCTCAACTGCGCTTTCATGATCATTGCCTCAATACCAGGCATCTTTGCTCTGGGAAGCACTTCTGTATTGGAAATCCTGTCCTCCCAGGAGATGATCCAGAGTCTTCAGTCCCTTCCTGTACAGTGTCCAGTGTTTGGTGTAGTATTGAGCTATGAACTGACAATCCTATTTCCCGAATACACGTCAATAAGGTTAAATACTGACAAAAGAAAGATGACGCTTGTTGACAACCTCTTGCGAATCAAGCAGGTAGGC
This sequence comes from Conus canariensis, assembly GCA_033310375.1. Lineage (NCBI taxonomy): Eukaryota > Metazoa > Mollusca > Gastropoda > Neogastropoda > Conidae > Conus > Conus canariensis. Next base: position 68,868,538 of record CM065724.1, read on the forward strand.
AGGGATTAAGTAAACTTTGGAGGCGCTAATATTAATCTTAACCTGACAGTCAAGTATTAAGGAATCAATCTTCACCAGACACTTTCAATGCAGGTCAGATCAACAGTATGTGGTGCGCATAATTCTCGGCACTCCATCATCTCGCCTTAATTCGTAATTCTGTCAACTGGTGCAACAGCAAAACGTCAATTGATGTCTACTTCTTGGCTTGATTATTGAAATCCAGTACAGTACGGCTTGCCGGTCGAGCATATTTTATGGATCCAGACAACTTAATACAGCACAGCGCGATTTATCCTTGAAAAATTAAAAAGGAGATCACATTGTACTACTACTACTACTACTACTACTACTACTACTACTACTACTACTACTACTACTACTGTTATTATTATCATTATCATCATTTTTATCATTATCATTACTATTATTATTATTGCTGTTATGTTCTTGCTGTAATTATTATTATCATCATTATACTATTATTGTCAAATTTCTACATATAGTCAGAAAAGTCTTTACAAATTCTCTGGGTATTTCTAGAACATTTGAAAGCGTCATTCTCATTATATTGTTTAACATATTGTAGCTCAAGAAACGTCCTTTGAGTTGATCTTAGTTCACAGTACAGAAGGAAAGGTTGTGAAAGATAGATTGAACTCCATGAGATATCATAAAAGAAGAGCAACACGCAAAAAATCATCTGAATTCTTCTTATCAACAGACGCAAATTACTGATTTGATTTACAGCCTTGTTGCCAGCTTGCGAATGGAATGGTTGTGGGTTCAAAGCTTTCAGTTGACATCTATCTACCTATCCTTCTCTGGCCTCACACTCTCATCAGTTTAGCCAAGTATGCTGTGGGTTTAGACATGAAAATTGGAACTAAATAGCCATCAGATGCATTACTGAATGTTGATGCTCATGTTTCTTCATCAATACTGCATGTGTCTGTAATTCCCGAGGTTGGTTGATACGTGGATATATCATGAAAGAAAGTGTAGGGTACAGCTCTATCTCGTAATCTTTGACAGAAATCAAACTCGATTGCGACATCGTCATCGTGAGTGTTGGGGAAAAGGAAAGAAAGGAAGAAAGAAAGACAAAAAGAAAGAAAGAAACGCAAATGAATGAATGAATGAATGAGGCTTTCTGGCCCTCTGTACTTTGCTCTCATAATGGCCTCACTCTCGCTGTTATTTACATGCCCATGCCCTTTGAATATTTATATCAGAAACATTGATATGCCCGTATTCATTAACTGTCATTGGATACAAGAAGGGGCACTTCTAAAAGAGGACACGAGATCACATTGACCTAAAGAAATGTACAAAAAGCCCAAGTTAACCAATGGATATCTTTGTTTCAGAATTCACAGAAAATGGTTTTTATATTACTTTATTTATTGTGACGTATTCTTCAGTTTTTCATCCAACTTCTAGGTAGCTTGTTATCTATGGATGATCAAAAGAAAATTTCCATGACAAAAAAGTATTGAAAGGGGGAGAATTTTAAGCTTGTCCTCTTGACTTTTGCCACCCAAAATCATGGACCTAAGCGTGCTGCTTTGTTTCCAGAGAGAACGTTTTTGAGCAAAGTGAGTGGATAACAGTATAAGACGGCTGGTTTATCAGCTGGAAGATGGCCAGTTATCTTGGAGGCCAGATTTTCAGTGGTGTGGAAGGTAAAAAATGTATTATGAAGAAGCGTACTTCTAGTAGATGATCTGTTGGTGAAAGCTCGCAAAATTTCACGTAAACTAAAGCCAAAGCAGGGACTAGTACATTACAAAAGATTATATCTCGAAGTAACACTTTCTAAGTTTTATTTACAAGAAGTTTTTAACAGAAATAACTCTCTAAAGAGGATCGAAATCACACAAATAAAGGCTTTCTTTAAAATTGGAATACAAATGAGCGAACGATTCTTTTCCTTTCAGGAACTGTTCAGGGGTAATAAGAGAGAAATTCAAATGTAATCTGATAGGGGCACAATACGGAATGTCGATTCGTACTGATACGATTCAACAGAAAAAAAAAATTGTGACATACACGTAAGACAAAATCTGCTTGTAAGTGACTCTGTGAAGATATAGTTGTTTTGGGGAGTAGATTTTTGTTGTTGTTGTTCTTATATATCGATCGTTCCAAACAGCCAGTATATTTCATCTGCCTTTAAAGTGTAACAAATGTAAATTTAATCTCTAAAGCAGGAGGGGAGGGGGGCGCTCTTTCATTTGCCTTTGGTTTTGTGCATGTATTAGCCTTGCAGGAACAGAAGTCTGACAAATATGTTCAGATGACAAAAATAGCTAATAGAGCCACAAGGTCTTAGAAAGTCATTCTGCCGCTCGAGAAAGAAAGAGAATGATAAAGAAGTAATGAAGAAGGAAATAAGCAAATAAATAAATAAACAAATAAATAAAAAAGACATACATACATAAACAAATAAATAAATAAGTACATAGATAGATAAATCAGTAATTATATACATACATACATACATAACATGGCTAACTAATTTACTAACTAACTAACTGACTGACTGACTGACTGACTAACTAACTAATATTAATAAATAACAATTTTAAAGCAAAACATAAAACAGTTTTCTATTTTCAGAAAATGGTATATCAACTTTCGAGACAGTGGATATTCGTGTGTTTTGTATACACGTGTGAATACAAACGAACCTGTCATCAGTGACAGATATCAAAGAGTCCAGCGACATAACAGAATGCAAGAAACATGACACTCGGTTTATGAAAGACATGTGTGACAGAGGTTCAGTTCAGTGGTTTATTTAACGTCTGTTCACCATTGCTGATATTAGACGAAAATATTTTGTGTTCCATGCATTTAACTGGAGTTTTGTTACTATCTTGGAAATGTGCCGAGGACAACTATTTACATATTTGAGATTTTCTCCACAATTTCTGTTATAAACACAATTTTCTAACTTTAGCAACATTTCTGACGAAGACGTTTTCAGTGAAGATAATAAATTACAATCGAGGCAATGTTTAGCTCCAGCTTTAGCAAGTATATCTGCTGCTTCATTCCATTTCAACCCAGTATGAGAGGGAACACAGCAAAAGTCAATACATATTCCATGAATCCTTAAACAGTGTATGAGGTGATGAATATCAAAAAGTAAATCTTTCCGAGCCTTACCATCCTATGTTCCAGAGACTGCAAGACAGATTTTGAATCAACACATATGAGAATATTATGAATGGGCATGGGAGCATCATAAATGTAGCTCAAAGCCATCAATATTGCATATAATTCTGCTGTAAATATGGAAAACCCTTTGCCAAGATGATAATTCTTTTTCACATTTAGGCTAGGAATGACAAAACCAGAACCACTACGAATGTTATCTAGGACTGAGCCATCAGTGTAAATTTTCAGGTGATTGCTACAAAAATTGTCAAGATGAACTCTGACCTCACTAACCAAGAGATTAACGTTTTCAGTTTTAGAAACACTTGTGTAATTATAATCAAAATGTCCACACAAACGCTCCCAAGGGGGAAATCTTACGCGTCATGGGATCTTCAGAAACTGTTGATAAATCAATGTTACAATCAGACATAAGTTTATACGCGTAATTTCTAATTGGTTGTAAATATAAAATATTTCTAGCTCGTTTTGGGATTATCTTTGTTCGAATCCATCAATAGTTCTGCTGTGACTGAGTGCATAACGAACAGACTTCTAATAACATATTTTGATACGTCCAAGAGCTGTTGTTCTCGAAAAGGTAAAAGCTCTGCAGCTTGATAACTTTTGATAGTATTTGCATGAACTGGTACACCTACGGCCAGTTTCATTGCTTTGCTATCCAAACTTTGTAGCTTTTTTAACAGACATTTTGGAGCAGAATAATATACTTCTTGGCCATATTTTAATTTGGATCGAACTAAAGAAGTAGACAAATGCAATAACGTTTTCGTGTCTTGCCCCCAAGGCTGATAGTTGATTATTAAAAAAAAAGTTTAATCTTTTTCTTGCTTTGGTTAATAAATGTTCTATATGTTTTTTCCAACTAAGTTTTGTTGTCAAAAAGACTCCTAAAAATTTAACACAGTTTTGATATTTCAGGATATTATCCTCTAATTTCAAAATAGGTAATATGGAAGGATTTTACCATTATTAAATAGCAGCAAACATGTTTTTTTTTACCTGACAATTTTAAACCATTTTCTTTTACATAATTTGATAAATTGTTTAGTTCCTGTTGATAAATTGTCTGCACATGACTGATAATCCTCTTATTCGAGCCTTTTCTTAAACTGGTGTTTATCCGTACTGCAATATCATCAGGGTATTGAACCACATGTGTGTTCTTAGACAAAGCTTTTGGAAGATCATAAACAAAAATGGAGAATAAAATTGGAGCAATGATTGAACCTTTTGGAATCCCCATATCTACACTTCTGAAAGATGAGTAGGTATTGCCAATTTTTGTACACATGTGTCTATCCTTCAAAAAGGCTTTAATATATCCATACAATTTGCAACAAATTCCAGTCTCCTTTAATTTGAACAATACTCTGGTATGCCAAACACTATCATATGCTTTTTTAACGTCAAAAAATGTAGCGAGTGTACTTTTTCTTCGTGAAAATTTACGTTTGACCTGAGTAGTAAGCTTAACCAAATGATCTGTAGTGCATCTCCCTTTCCTAAAGCCAGCCTGCTGAACTGGAATGATGTTATTTTTTTCACAATAAAAAGTGATCCGTTTGAGTATAATTTTTTCCATAATTTTTCCAACATGAGAAGTAAGCGAAATCGGTCTATAGCTGTTAACCGAAGATCTAATTTTGCCCTCTTTTAGAACTGGTACAACAACTGAACTCTTCCAGATTTTAGGAATAGCGCCAATATCCCAACATTTTTGGAATAAAGAATGTAGCAAACCTATCCAAGAAGAAGGCATGTGACAGAGCATCTGGTAAGAAACGCCATCTAGACCAACTGCTGAAATTGAAGAAGAAATAGAAGCTAATGCTTCTTTCAATTCTGTAATTTGTAAAGGAGATTTAAATAGTGTTCTTGAATTGGGCTAGGGTCTGAATACATATCTTTTTCTTCTTCGGTTGTTCTAAAAAGCTTAGCCTGTGAATTCAGACTTGCAGAACAACTGTTAGATGAAAAAGTGTTCACAAATGCCTCAGCCTTATGCAAAGCAGTTGGAAATTCCGTATCTAGTTTCACAGGAAATGACTGTGTCCTGTTACAATTTTTCATCTCTTTTATTATTTTCCAAACCTTGTACATATCCTTTGATTCTGTAATCTCTGAGTTGCAAAATATTTCCCAATATGTCTTTTTTGCTTGAGCGATGACCTTTTTGCAAATATTTTTCTGTATTTTCATGGATTGAAAATTTTCTTCAGTGTTATTTCTAATCCATGACTTAAATGCCTTGCGCTTTGATGTCACCGCTATTTTACACTCCTCCGTCCACCACACATTACCAATATATTTACCAATTTTCTTGTAACCACATTTTGGTATCGCCTTATCAGCTGCAAGTAGTAATATTTTCTTAAAATTTGAATACAATTCATCGATATCTTCACTGATTATTGAATCAGGATCATGAGACTCTAAGAATTTGCTGTAATCTTCCCAATTTGCAAATTTGTGTTATATTTTTGTATGTTTTCCACTGGATCTGTCGAGTTTGAATTGAAATTGACATTGAGAGCGATGGTAATGGGAAGATGGTCACTTCCAAGACAATCTTCTCCTGGGGACCAGTCATAATCTACAGCTAAGTTTGAGGACACTAAAGACAAATCAATAGCGCTGGGATTATGAGTTGAGACATCAGGAATTCTTGTAATACGACCATCATTCAATAATATTAACTCAGAATCTACAACATTTTCAACAAACCTATTACATGTTACTGTAGAGCTGTTTGTATCCCAGAAAGGGGCACGGGCATTAAAATCACCCAAAACTATCCATTTTTTCTTAGAGAAATCCGTATTTTTAAGCCAATCTGTATTGTCCTCCTTTGGACCGGATGGCAATACATTGATAATATGTTACATATTGAGCTATCATTTACTTTAACTTCAGCACCGACAGCAAAACAACCTTCTTTATCATTTGATACTGGCCACGGAAAAATATTTGAATATTCAAAGCCACACCTTATATATAATGCGTATTGAACTTTTTCATTTAATCTGTTAATGGTAAAAAGTGGAGGATAATAAAAATCCTTAATATTGGGAAGCTTCTGTTTTTCAACATTGAGAGACTGAAGGGCTAGCACACAATAATTTCCTTGCAGAACATGATTTTCGAATGATGGTAGGTTAGTGGAAATAGACCTTGCATTCCACTGTAAAATTTTGAAACACCCATTACATTGTTGCTTCATAAGAGTTAATCTTCAAGTTCGATATTTATTGAATCATTTTCTGACAACCCAAGGGGGGAGCCATCGGACACATGGAGGAGGCAGGAAGTCACGGGAGCGCGTCCATCCTCTGCCAAAGAACCTTCCCCGCGTCTGTCTGCGTTTTGGCCGCTCCCAGAAGAGATTATGGAGATGTCGCCCATAAACAGAGGTCTTGGCGTTTCTGTAAGTGTGAAGCAAGTGAGAAGGCTAGGTCGAAGAAGCGTCGATGGTAGTGGAAACAGTGCAAAACCTCGACCCATGCTAGCCACATTAGTTTCAAAGGAAGAAGTCACTGAAGTACTCAAGGCATCAAAGAAACTGAAAGAGCATAAGGATAGTACCTTCCACTCAGTCAACTTGAAACAGGACTTGACCCCTTTTCAGCGAGACCGAACGAGAAACCTGGTATCTATAAGAAATCAGAAGCGAGAGGAGGTAAACGCCAAGGGAGAAACAGCACACTGGGTGATCAGAGAGAACAGGGTAGTCAATGTGGCAAGGAAACAGGATGCGCGTCCCATGGAGATCGGGCTGGACAAAAAGTGATGGATGGCAGAACGTTGAAGTGTACATATTCAAATGTAGACAGTTTCTAAAACAGACGCACAGAGCTTTTATTTGTAGTGGAAAATGAGAATCCAGATATTATTTGTATAACTGAAGTGGTGCCTAAGAACTTTCGTTTTAATATGCAGACAGTAGAATTGAATATAGAAGGTTATGACTGTTTCTGCAATATCTGTAAATAATAATGTAGAGAGAGGGGCTTTGATTTATGTAAAGAAGTATCTTTCTGCGCAGGAAGTAAAAGTTTCTGATCTGCCAGGATCTAAAGACAGTGTGTGGGTAGAGATCAGATTGAATACGAGAGACAAACTCCTTGTAGGTTGTGTGTACAGATCTGCAGAAGATAATACAGCACTGGACAGTTTTATGAAGAACATGTTTGTTGGCAGATCTCATGTGTTAATAACAGGAGATTTTAATCTTAAGGAAATTGACTGGAGTAATGAGACCTCCCCACCTAGTCCAAACCGTAAAGCTACAGTGTTCTCAAAGACATTTGTGAGAGAGACATTTTTGACCCAACTTGTCAAGCAGCCCACTCATACTCATCCAAACCACGTTCCTTCGTTGATTAATTTGATTTTTAGCAATGAAGAAGGTATGGTCAGAAACGTCATCCACAATCATCCACTTGGAATGAGCCATCATCATATCCTTCACTTTGAGTTTCTAGCTTACACAGAGAACAGTTCTAAGGAGCAACAGACAAAGTACAATTATGCTAAAGGAGACTACAAGAAACTGGGGGAGGGTTTGAGAAAGGTAAACCCGTCTGAGAAAATTAAGGGTCTTAGTGTAAGTGAGGCATGGGACTGTTTCAAAAAGCGCTAGTGGAGGAAATGGACAAATGTATTCTTAAGATTAACACTGGGGGGAGAAATAGTGGAAATGCGAAAAAAAGAAAACCACTGTGGTGGGATGAGAAAGCACCCCGTAAGCTCAAGAAGAAAAGGGAATGCTTCAAGAGGTACATGGAGACTAGAGATGGCAAAGATTACCAGACTTATGCAAAAGCAAGGAATCAGGCCGAGCCTGTAGAAAAGCTGTTCGGAACTTTGAAAGGTCTGTTGCCAAGGATGCAAAGAAAAATCCTAAGTCTTTCTACGCTTATGCTAACAGCAAATTGAAGACAAAGCAAGGTATTGCAGATCTGGTAGACGAAAGAGGTAGGACAGTAACCAATAATGCGGATAAGGCTGAAACCTTGAACAGATTTTTCTGTAGCGTTTTTACACAGGAGAGACTAAATCAGACGCCATCATGTAAGGAAAGAGAGTGTTCAGAAAAGTTGGAAAGGATCAGCTTTTCCAAAGTGGAGGTGCTGAAAAAACTTAAGCAGCTGGACCCTGGGAAGTCTCCCGGCCCTGACGATGTTCATTCACGTGTTTTCAAGGAACTTCCTGAGGAGTTGGCAGAACCACTTTCTATTATTTTTACGAAGTCAGAAGAAGAATGAAAGTTGCCAGAAGAATGAAAGGAGGCGAACGTCACTCCTTTATTCAAAAAAGGAGATCGGAGCCAGCCCCACTACTACAGACCAGTGAATTTGATAAGCACAGTCTGCAAAGTTATGGAGTCCATCATAAGGGACGAAGTGATAACCCACATGGAAGTCAACAACTTTCTCGTACCATGCCAACATGGTTTCATCAGCCAAATATCTTGTGTTACGAACCTTCTGAGTGTACTGGATGCATGGACTGAA